>JANZLQ010000061.1:12015249-12069992 GCA_026212715.1 Elanus axillaris
TGTCTAGCGAAGAGGGGGGGGGAGTGATAGAACGACTTGGTGGGCACCTGGCGTCCAGCCATGGTCAACCCATCACAAGTATAAACACCACCCAGCAGCAACCAAAAACATCAGAGTGTTATCAACATTCTTCTCATACTGAACTTCAAAACATAGTGCTATTCCAGCTACTACAAGACACTTAACTCTATCCCAGCTGAAACCAGGACAAGGATAAAAGTACATAATTTGACCCACACATGCTGAAATGCTAGAACAGAGCAGCTCATAAATTTCATTTATTGTAGAGTTTAAAATTAAAATCATTAAGCAGGGGGAGAGAATATTATGGGAGGGGACCAATATAATGTGTTTGAGCAATGCAGAGGTGGCTACAGCCCTGGTCTATTTGTGGTGACAGAGGAGGTTGCAGATGAATCATTTTATGCAAGACGCACGCTGCACTGGTTGGAGCTGAGAGCGAAGCCCTCATGCCTCTCCCTGCACTTGCAGTGGGCACAAGCTCTTGCAAAATTGGCAAGAAGATTGTGCGAGCTGGAGATTTTCGGGAAACTTGCAGAGCTGGGGAGCAGGAAGGAGTGGGTGAGTGAAGGGGTGATAGCAGCAATTGGTAGAAGAGGATGGACAGAGAGAAATCGGTGGTAGCTGGCTGGGCAGAGATGCACCACTTAGGCAAGCAGAAGAGTACTGGTGGAAGGGAAGGGAATGGGGTTAGCGGAGGTGCAGAACGGGGCTGGAAAGCCTTTGTAAGCTTTCAGCAAGTCTGAACACTTTTCCACTCTACTGCAATTAATTTTGCTGCTAGTCTGGGCTTGTTTGTGTGTGATGAATGTAAATAAGACCAGCGGGTTGCTGAGGTCTGTATGAAATACAAAAACAAATGTGTGGTTCATGACAAGTAACTACTCTGGCTTGTGTCTGTGGAACTGATGCTGTTGTACACAGTCAGACATGAGTATCTTGATCCTGCCAACGCTTACAACCATTAGCATCTTAATGTATGCTCCTAACTTCCTTTGAGCATATATATACCTATATGTTTGAGCTGTCAGGGCTTACACCTGGCTATGAATTCTAAAAAGAACTCATTGGAAGATGAAAAAATAAAAAGAGTCAACATTAATTTGTTAAGAACACTCCAAAATAGAGCAGGATCCTGAGAAAAAGTGCTATAATGAGGCCTTAACATTATTCCTTGTTTGGTTAAAAATACCTTCTGTTTCACAGGCAGCTTTTTGTTTGTTTTTCTGTTTCTAATTTGGTTTAACCCACCATTTGAGGATTGAAAGGCAGAAAGTCCCCACCCAGCAGAGAAAGTCTTACAAGACTAAAAAGAGGAAGACCTATTTTGCAACCAGGGTGGTATCCCCCTGGGACATGCATGATGGTGAGCAGGCAGAGTAGCATTTTTATTGTAGGTTAAAACTTAGGAAAACTTGTATTTCATTTGCCCATGTGCAGACTTTGCAAGCATGTACCAGGGAAGGAAGGAGGTCTAGATGAGACCCAGTACATATCGAGGTTTCACTTGAATATATTATCTGAATATGGCCAGGTGCCATGCCCCCTCTGAAGCCCCCTTCCAGTTTCCAAAATCCAGATGAGGCCAATGGAAACGAGAGCTGCCTGGCGCCCCAGAGGGTCTTTAACTGTAAGACTAACTACAGTGAACTGGAGATCTATTGATGAATTAATTAACTGCTTATTTCAGATGACTACATATGGGAAGGCAAAGAAAATATTATGTAAGAAGGGAAGGAAAACTGAGCTGAGGCCATAAGTGAGACCAACTTTCCTCTTCAGTCATGCTGAATTGAACTCCTAATTCCTTCCATTAGTTGAAACAGTTATTTTAATAATAATATTTTAATAATCCAACAACTGGCTTTTCTTGCCATCAGCAGAGCATTTTTCATTTGAACAGGGAATTTGTGGAACTGGATGGGAGGACAGATCAAACGTCAGTCCGCTTTGTAAACTCAGGTACAGCAGGAGTTGAACAGTGCGTGCCACACGGGCTGTGCTCCTGTCTCTGCTGATGCTGTCAGGAGTGCTAGGAGGTTCTTACCTCTTTTAGAGTCATCGCTGCAGATGAGGCATAGCTAGGACCAAAGGGTACTGTTGAAGGACAACCTTAATGGGAAAACTGCTTATATGCTTATGTTCAGATCCCACTGGAAGTGGGGACGATTCTGGAGGGTTCCCGGAGACCCCTGCAAGTGTGGGCAGTGGCAGAGCTCTGCCTGAGCAAGCACAATAGCTCATTTACTTTGGCACCCGGCAAATCGGGAGCTTAGTACAGATGGGAGGAAGAGTTCTGTGGTGGCAATTGACCCTCATCAATGAAACATGGAACTCCCTCAAGTCCTGCCTTCGACCATTCACTACCATGCCCCTCCTGCTGCTCCCCCACACTGTCTGCAGAAGCAACCTTGAGATGTCCCTGCCTTTCGGAAAACCTTGCTGGTGCCACGTAGCATTGCCTAAACTGCTGAGTACCATGTGCAGTTTCTCAAACAAAGGTGAGAAGCCACCCTTTGTTGCCAGGGCAGGCAATTTGACAGCAAAAGAATCAGTTTATTGTGAAAGTGATCCCTTCCCCCACCCCCAAGTGAGAAAATCCCCAAACACACGGAAGGAGGAAATTTTCAGCGAGAGGCCCAGCCGACAGCAATGGTCAGATTCCAGGCAGTGGCACTGGGCTGCAAAAGAGGACTGTCCTTTAAGCTCACCTGTAGCCTGCTGTCCTAACCTTGTCCTCCGGGTGAATGAGGAGCACTGCATGTCCGGCCTGGGAAGCGGTGGCACAGTCGCAGCCACAGCTGTCTAAGAACTTAACACAGGCATGGGCTTTTTATCTAATGTAAGTGTTGTGAAAGATGTTTTATTAAGAAAAGGTCTGTGTCTAAGGTGGCTTACCAGTTAAACCACAGATCTGGGGAACTTCTGTAGAGCAGGCAAGCCTTCGGAGGAAGGGTTTACTCCCTTACTGCCCAAGAAGACAGCAGCATTGACTTAAAACACTGACTTCCCTCTGTTCTTTGCTGAAGAGTAGGGAGGACTCAAGCTAGTTTGTTTCTTATGTTTGTATTTCAGTGCTGTCCGTTTCACTCATGTATCCGAGATTTTAAAAAGCCTTCATATTCAGACAATGACTGATAAAGCATGGCTTGCTATTTTAGCAGTATTTAATATAACAAACCTTTGAAAGAAACTGAGAAGCTCTCACCTGCTTATTCTTTTATATGTTTTAGGAAGACAATGATTTATTAATAAGCACAGAATTCCTTTTTCTGAGTCGAGGTGACAAACAACCCCTGGTACAAGTGAGCAGCAGGTCAGGGAGTGTCATTATGACTGGCTGAGTAAGGGAAGATGCCTGCACTTTTAAGAACAAACATGGCAATGTTTAGAAAAGTAATGGGTGAATTAAAATACACCCCTCCAAGACTCTTCACTTGATAAATATGCTGTCTCCATTAGACACCTTGCAATTCCTCTTTGCCCACTTTCTAACAGTTTAAAGGCTGATCACGTTTCCATTAAAATCAAAGGCAAGTATTTCAGTGCTCTCTGTATGGGATGAGAACCTTATTATGTTTCAGTAGCAATATTTTTTATTCCACAGAAGAAATTTCTTTAATTTTGCTTATGTTCCATTATGATTTAATAGGTTTGTTTCAAACAGAATTATGTGGATTTAAATATGGCCCTTCTGAGTGAAAGAACTGAAAAATTCCCCACCAAGAGTTAATCTTCGCCAGCACTTGCCAGAAACTGATATTAATAAATAGGAATGGGTAAGCTGTCCTTCTGAAGTAGCATGGAGTGCTTGGATAACATTTAAAAATGGTATAAAGGGAGAACACATCCTGTCTGGCAAGTTGAAGTGTAAAATATGATACATGCAACCAGATGGCTACACAAACTTGATTGAAATTGCAGGAGACCACCACTTTCTTCTGTGACAGTAAGAACCTGTCAGAAAGGTCTTGTGCTGTGTAAGAGCCATTGCAGGGCTTGGCTGTGGAGTTTAAAAATCACTAAGCAGGTGACTGGGCTGAACAGGAGACTCACACTAAACTGTGTCTTTTTCAAGGCTTTTTGCACTTGTTTTTTCATTTTTTCTATGCTGCTGGTTTTAATGCTTTTTTTTTTTTTTTAATCTGCTGCTGGTATTAAAAGTTTTGGTTCCTTTTTTTTTTCCTTTCTAAGAGTCTGTTACCTGTACTGTACATACAGAAGTACTGTGCTGTGTATGGGTGTCTTACACACATCAGAAACTTTATTTGTAGCTATTCCAGCTACTGCCCACATGATCATTGCTTTCCCAAACCTGGTTCACCATCAAAGAGGAAGAGCTGAACAATAGGGCCAAAAGCACTGTATGCATTTAAGAATGCTTCAGAAAATACCTGTTAAATCATTTAGCAACAATTTTTTTCAGCCTTCAGAATCAGAAAAGGCAGTCTTGAAAACACAAAACCTCTTCTTGTCTGGATCCCTGCACTGTGAATTTGAAGATGTGAAACCGAGAGCATGAGAAGCAGCCGAGCGATGGCTCACGTGCTACGTGTGGGACTTGGTTTGACTCTGTCCTTGTCATCCCCCCACAGCTGGGGTGGGTGTGGGACTCAGAAATCCAGGTGGTTCCTTTCCAGCTCTCTGCTTTCCTAAAGAGGAACGGCTGCTTTTCAGCTGCCTGCGTTATCTCTTGGACAAGATGTTCAGGCTTGTATTTGGAAGCCTGAAAGATGCTGGTGCGCAAAGGAGATTTCCTCTTGCAAGGAACAATCTTTCCCAGTCACCCTTCCCCAACCTCCCCCTAGTTACAGGGACTGGCTGCAGCCAGGATAAGCTGTCTCCTAATAGCAAGCATTGTGCTAGAACACTTTCTTGTTTAATAGCATTAAGCTTTATCAGTGTGAATTGTCTCCCAAATGCATATGGCTGCCTAGACCCTTCAGCAGTCATTATGAATAATAGGAGGGTAAAGGCAGTTAATTGAGGGGAAATCTCCTCACACAGACAAAGAAAATAGATTTCTACTAAATTGCCAGGATGCAGAGGGCAGTGCAAACTTCCCTAAGGTAAAACTTGACTCTTTTACTCTACCACAGAGCCAAAATAATTCCCAAGCAGCAAAGGGATTTGTGTTAGTGTAGCTGAGATTAGAAGCTGGGCTGTCCTTCCCAGGCTCCAAACAGAAAGAGATCCAGTCTTTAGACTTTGTATTGAATGACTCCCACATGCTTGGGAGTTAGAAATTTTCCTTGTTAAAAATGAAGTGTACTCCTCGTGGGTCCGCTTCTGAGTTGCTGATGCTTTGCTTGTTGAGTGTGTCAGCTAGTCCCTCAGGTCCGCAGAGAAAAACACCTATTCTGGAGCTGTTAAGAAAATGGAAATATGGTCAGGAACTAGGTATGGAGCAGTTGGATGTTCTTCATGTAAATCAGTCTTATGTTCTCCAGGTGCAAAGTTTTTTTCTCAGTTACAGGGACTAAAGTAGAACTGGATGTCTATCCCTTAAAACTTATAACCCCTTAAAACTTGCAAGGCACTTACTGCTGCTTCTAAAACAAATGGTGGGCTAAATCTCAGCTCAGGAGAAGTCAGTGGAGACAGGTTTATTGACCTCAGTGGAATCAAGGAAATACAGCTCCAAAGAGCTTATGGCACAAATTCTTGAAAGGAACTCTTCTGGGTTTTTTCCTACTAATCTTGGGTGCTCAGCTAAAGGTCATCCTTATTCAGGTTTTGGTTTTTGAGGTGGAAAGTATTTTTGGAGGTATTTAGACGTCACCTGATATTCCCGTCTACTTGAGCTGCAATGATGGGGTATGTTTTTTCTAAAACTTCTGCTAGTAATTAGACACTCCATGAAGTACCTCATCAAAAAGGGATTTTTTTTTTTTTAAATTGTATGTTAAAACAATTTGGTCAAGACCATAGATCATGTCCATGGCTGAAAAAAGAATAGAAAATACCTGGAGATTGTTAGAAAAAAAATGGTCCTCTAACTTTATCAGCCAAAAGAACAAGAAGATTGTGCTATTATGGCATTTAGGTAGAGGAGGTTTATAGATACTATCAATTTGTACAGGTTTACCCAGGATGCTGCCCTGCAATAGTTTTGAACTCATTTTCCCAGTTGGGTCTTCCATACAAGGTTTTCTGCTTAAGGCCTGTAATCACATCTTTCTCTTCTTCATGATGCATTACAAAGTGAGTGGCCTGTGGGAAATGAAACAGAAAGGACAGTGTAAAGACAGAGTTAGATATGGCAATATTATGTCCTGTTAAAAAAATAATAATAATATCACACACCAAATTATTTCCAAACTGAGAATATGGAATTTATGGTGTTTAGCAAGGGAAGCTAACATTGGTAAAGTTCTGACTATCAGTGTCAGATTGGGTGATCTCAAGAGTTAAAGCTCTGAAGCACTGAACACAACAATTAATAACATTTCTTTTGCAATGAACTGGTTTAGTCTAAGAACTGTAAAATAAAGCTGTGAATTAAAACTTTCGCTTCGGGTACAGTAATACAACTCCCTTGACCTTATTGAAGTCCTGCCAGTTTGATCTCTGGAAGCTTTGATCCATATGAGGAGGTCTGGTCCACCCTCCCTGTGTGACTTTCACCTAGACCAGCTAAGCTAAGTAAAGCCAGGAGGAGATGTGTTGGTTAAGGGCATAGGTTCAGGCCTTGCAGAGTTCTGCAGCACTTTTAGATGAGAAAAAAATTCCAGGTAGCTTTCTCCCCAAGGAAAAACTGTGTGACTTTTCTTCTTTCCTTCCTGTTTGTTTTTTTTCCACTGCATGTGTGGTAACTCCCTACCTTGCTCCTGCCCCTCCCTGTCCGTCTAGCTGAGCTACAGCACTTTAGGCACATGGTGAATTTTGCAATGGTGAGATATAAGTAAAAAAAACCCATCCCTAAAAGTAACAGAGTGAGCACCTTTCCTGACTCAATCACGCATTCACAAGTGGCTCATGGAAGAGCTGCTCCTTTGTAACCCCACAGCGACCTCCATGCATGGGACCAGACACAGGACTCACGGGAGTCCTGAAACAAATACACTGCCATCGCTCGAACTTTGTGCATTAGCTTCTCCAGTCCCAAATGCCATTAATTATGCTTTAAGCAGTATTAGCTGTCTTAGAGATACTTGCATGGTCAGCTGAGGTTGCTGCTGCGAGGAAAGACTGCTTCCCGGAGGGCACAGCCAGAGTAAACCAGAAAGTAGGTCAGAATGCACGTTAGCACCTGATCCCGTGTAACTTCTGAGGGGTGATACCTGTCTGCATTTGAAACCTCTGACAGCCAGATGGAGGCCCAGGATAAAGACTATTGGAACATTTTCCAAAACATAACAGACTTATTAACATCAACCTCAGTGCATATGGAAGTGATGTTTTCCTCCGTGTTGTTACCTGAGATTCATCCCAGCCTGTAAGATAGATGTTGTAGCTGAGAAAGTCTGCGTTATTCCTCTCCTGCATTTGAGCCTCCAGAGATTGCAAGAGGTCAGCAAACCATTCAAAGGCATGAGTGTCCCTGCAAAGCCAGTAAAAATAAATCTGGAAGAGACGAGAGTGAGTTGTCAGGGGACATAGGCACTCATGGTTTCATGCCTGCTGGCAGACTGAGGATTGTAGAGTTCTTGTAGAAATTGCCCTGACCACTTCAGTGGATGGGTAGGCTGGTGTCAAGGGTATTCAGGAGTTTTGATGCTGGGAGGGTTGAGAAGCAGAATGAGTGACTGCAAGAACAAGGAAACATCTTTCTATTTCTCTTCCACCAGCAAGTTACATTATTAGTTCATGATGTTTCCCCACTTATATCCTTGTAAAACAGTTTGTTAGGACATAAATTAATGATTTAAAAGTTGAATCTATCTCCCTGTCTGCTGGCAGGCAAGGTAAATTAAAGCAGGTAACAAAACCAGTTCTGTTCTGTGAATATGAGCATAAATGCAGAGCGTGACCACGCACCTCTGCCCAGGGGGTTTCCAGGGACAGGAGGGGAGAGGAGGATGGTAGCAGTGCTCTTCCACTGACATAAAGTTGTGTTCTCTCTGTGCTTAGGGAAGGAATGCAGTATTTGCATGGGCTGTATTAGTGCCTTGGACTTTATGTTTCTCACGCAGATTGAACAGCATCTCCACTGCACGTGGAAATCCCCAGGGCCACAGTCAGGATTTGCATGTGTGATTTTGCTCATAGGCTATTTCTCCTTTTATTATGTTTTTGCTTTTGACCCTCCTGCTTCCCTGTCTGCTAGTCTTGTGAGGTAACTGGACTGTTCTCGTAGGACTCACTCATGTCTGGAGCCAGATCGCCTTTGCTGGGCCTCTTTTGATTTGGGCTGTTGGCCCTTGAACAATTACTTGGGTTCTGGGAAAGAGGACACATACCTTCTTAAGTTTTAGGTTGGTCGCATCGTGGCAGTATTTATACCAGACAGACTTGAGTACAGATGCAAAGGGGGTGACCCCTATTCCAGCTCCAACAAGCATAACAGTTTCATAACTGAATACATCCTCACTCGCTGTTCCAAAGGGGCCATCCACAGCTATTCTGAAATTGAAAGTACACTTAATAAATCAATAGTGAATATTTCTTAGCACCATTTAAAATAACAATAAAGAGGTAGGGTGTTTTTCTGCTACCATGCACATTTGCGCTGAATACTAGTCAGCAAAAGAAGAGGTGGGGTTGATAGGAAGAGACTGTTAAGAGCCGTTTAAGGCCCACATCCATGATGGAAGTAGTTAAGGATTATATCACAGGTGCCACCAAACTGGTTGAGCCAAATTGAAGCTGTTGTAGGTGTTGGTTGACTTGACCATGGAGACTCTTTGTACATACTTGGGCAACTTCCACGCCTCCTGGAATTCTTGCTTATCACATCCACAGGCATTGAACAAGCCCTCTGTCCAGTCTCCTACAATACGGATGTGAATGCTGAAGTAATCCTCTTCTGGAGCAGAGGTTAATGTAAATGGATGCCATTCCAGTTTAGACACTGCTGGACATTTGACAAAAATGTATTGCCCGACCTCCATCTTGAAGCCCTTCTTCATCATCTGGAGCTCAATTGTCTTGAAGGGATGAATGACCACCTACAGTGAGAGGGACAAGGGAAAAAAAAAGGGAAAAGAAGGCAGCTGTCTTCACTGTTTACTGGATGTATCTACATCCTCCATCACTAACATCGGCCTCTGCTATGAGAGCAAGGAAAGCAGGTGAAACTTTGTTCCCAGCAGGACTGGGAGTGAGAAACAGCACCTGACAGCCAGATGAAAGACTGCAGAAGATGCTGAATTTTAAGTTGAAGTATTTTTTTCACACCATGCTTGCAGTCGTTCCAAAAGGGACAGGGCAGACCGGCACATCTTGTAACACATCACCAGATCTATGTATGCACATTGTTGATTCCAGATGCACCTCACACAGTGGCACAGAGCACAGTGTTAATGGATCTGACTGTATATATAGCGACAAAAATATAGAGCTGTCATACAGGTAGGGAAATGGATAGATAGTACCACTGGAAACTGATGTTTTCATGTTATAGCTGGGTGGGACCTATAATATGGGCATTTGCGTTCTGCCTGTCTTTAGCCAATAATAAATAGAAGCAATATTTTAGAAGCAAGGCTAATATTTCTGTCACTATGATTTTTTAATCCTAAAGTTGTCTGCCAAGGTTATTTTCATTTTTCAGAAGAGATTTGCAAGAGGGAGAATCATGTTTCTCTATCTATGAATGTAGGTATTAATAGTAGTGGCTAATTTTCTGCCAACAGGGCACTAAGCAGATGCCATAGACATATGGTGTAGAAAGGGCTCAGAGATATTTTGGTAAAATGACCAAAAAGCACACTAGCATATAGGAGCCTTCCTACATGTCGGCATCATACCAGAGCACAGTAGATACATCTAATGTCATCCCCCAAGATGACATTATGCCCTGCTATGAATTGAATGAGGTATGTCCATAAGATGCAGCATGGTGCCATGTGAGGAAATTACACTGGGAAAGGCCAGGGTAATTTTTATAGGTTTGAGCTTAGTGCCATGCTAATTTGTCTGTCAGACCTTCAGAACCAGCATTAATGTCTGCAACACACCATGGGGAATGGAAGCTCAGCATTAGCTTTGGCTGCACAAAATAGGCACCCCCTAACTCTCCTTTCCAAGAGTCATTTGTTCTGCTGAAGAATCAGAATTCCTAAACATCTGGGTAGTTTCGAAAACAAAGATTTGGTATCGTAAAGTACTCTTAGGGCTGTGGAACTTCTACATTGTGGACTTTTTCACTCAGTACTAAGAAAATTAATTTCTCTTTCCTAAGATTCAGTCCTGTGCCTGAGCTAACTTCCTCTTCTTGCTCTCTTTTAGAGGCAGGCTGCATTTAGAAGTTAGAGGTTAGCACCACGATAGCAGCCAGAACATTCCTTTCACTGATAACACTGTCTGCTGTGTAGAAGCCACTGGCTTTGCTGCACCATTTGGAAAAATTGGTAATGTTTTGCTCAGCGTTAAGCATAATGTCAACACATACCTTGGTGATAACAACCTTCTGCTGTGACCTCCAAAACCGCACCAGCCTCTCACACAGGTACAAAAACATGGGACCTACTACCCACTTCCATGTCTGTAAGCAGAATAAAATGAGAAGCCGGATGATGAAGATGGCAACTTAAATTAAACTGAGTCCTGGAAATGCTATGAGCAGACATGAAATTCAGGTAATCTAGAGCAGGGAACCTTTAAGAGATATGTCACCTTCAAAATTACTTCTGGTCAGAGAGGGAATTTCTTTCTCTGTTGAAGGTTGCAGCTGGCTTTTTAGTTGCTACTAGAGCAACAGCAATGAGTGATTTTTGTCTCTGTCTAAAAATTAAGGTAATTAAGTGAAATGCAGGGTAAAGCTCTGAATGTATTATTGACTCAGGTCTGTATTACTGCAGGAAAAGATGTAGTTTCTGTTAACAGATCAGTCTGAAATGTGAATGAACAACCAGCCTGGCCAGTCAATAAAAGCTGAAGTTTCAATATCACGTTTCCAGGGGCATTAATTTTCTGTTAATGATGATTAGTCCATTAATAACGTGAAACGATTTATAATGTGGATTATAGCATTTTCTAGAAATCCCCACAAGCCACAAAATGCATTTTGGGTAAACAGTTCTCAGGTACGATTTGCTCGTTGCTTTGCCTGCTAATTGTGCTCATTTTATGGCACAGTGGAAGTGGGTTGTCTGTCTGTCTGTCTGTAGTCCATTTCTGCTTATACTCCATTGTGTCAAAATCTATTGCTTTATGTAGGGAAAGCTGCCACTGAAGAGCGCTGGGGGTTATATAGCTGCTTTTCAACAGCAAGTGCATATGTTATTTAGCAAAAAGAGTACAGTGTAAACATTTTAAACTGTATTTACACTCAAGACAACTGTTCTTACCATGGGAGGATTCCCTGAAAACTGGGGGATTGGGCAAGCCCCCTTCTTCCCCCAGTGAGTGAAGTTCTTGTAGCAAATCTCTGGATTATGTTCAGCCAGACTCGCAGCTGTCTGCCCCCGTACAATACGCCTGGAAAAAAATAAAAATCATTAAGGCAATGAAATGAAAATGAAGGTATCTGTCCCTTACTGTTATTCCATTTATGTACTCCTCTATTTATGTAGAGCTGTGGACTTCTGTAGTGCTACAGCTTTGATACAGCTTTACTGCTCTAATCAACCCACAAAACTGCTGTTGAAGTGATAAAAGTGGGGTGGAAAGTTTGTGGGGGAAAATACTGACTACAAGATTAGGTGAAGAACTGAGAAGTATGTCCATTACCCTTTCCAGGATATGGTCACAATAGGAAAGCTTCATTGTTTTCAGAGTTCACTTTTTTCTTCAATGAAAACAAAACCTGGAGTGGGCAAGGTAATGAATTTCCTACGGACCAGTACAGAAATTATTTCTGTTGTTTATCGTAGAAATTTGGAGAGCCCTTTCCAACATCATCCTTCCTTTTACCCTTCCTTTCCCTCTAAAGCCGTGGAGTAGCTGTTCAGCTGGTGCGAATGAACACAAAGGCTTCTGACGCAAAGCAGCTATGCCAGCTATACCAGCTTGCGTCAGCTGATGGTCTGGCCTCTATATTCTTGCTTGGTTAGGGTTTGTTTGTTGTATTATAGAGAAGCCCGATTGCTCCAGTTCAGCTGTATTTCCAGTGGCAGAGCTAGTGCTGAAAGACAGTTTCAGTTTTGAGGGGGAAAAATATATTCTGATTTCATTCACTATTTCCCTCCTCTGTCTGGAGTTCTGCCAACCTCAGGGGTGTATGAGAGTCCCCAGAATGATGGTAGTTATTAGGCTGAGGGTCATAGTAGAGAAATTCAGCCTGAGATCTGCTGCCTTTCCCTAGAAACAGTCCGATTCTGATCACGCTGTTCAGTTATCTGCCAATATGATTCGGTTGATATCTTCTTCCCACAACTTCTCTTTCTGCTTTTCTACTTTAGTTTCTGTTAACTAGACTATGTTTCTGATGTTTCCAAAAAACATGGTATCAAAGTCATATGCATGCCTAGCTTTAAGTGGCAGATCATTAGAAAGCCTGTTCACAGTCTTGAAAGTTAAATGATTGCATTGCTCATAAATATTACTAATGACCATCTTCCTCATTAAAGGTTTGATTAACATCCTGCCTGAAAAATAAAGGGAAGGAATGACACTGTCCCAGGAACATCACCAGTTGCAGTTTACTTCCCCACTAGTGACAGTGGGTTCAGCTGAGCCACCCGCTGGGATGAGTTACGGGAACAGGAGGAGCCCATTTCCTGCCACTCCTCACCCCATTGCTTAAGGGAAAGTGGGCCTGAGGGTTTTTGCCTTGCCCTATGCTCCATTCAAGGTTTGACAATGCTAGTACCTTGTACAAGAAAAACAAAATACTTATTTTCCTTTATTATTCAGTGTAGATGCTCTTCCAGTACTGCAATTAATTAGCTTTCAGTAGTATAGCCTTATAATTACTTCTTTTTCAGCTGAAAGTGTTACTTTAGCTTCCAAAGCAGGTTGATCTGCATCTCTGTACTCTCTCTTTACACTTACTGTGATGGGAAGTTCGGGACACCTGTCTGTGACATGTAGCTCATGCACAAAACCCATCAGTGCTACAGAAGTGCTGTAACAGTTTGAAACGGACAAGAATCTGCTCCTTTGATGCTATTATCTTTGGTTCAGTTTTCAGTATATACATATATGTCTGTATATATATGTATATTTGACACACAGCCTTCTGTCTCCTGAGATAAACTGACATCTATGCCTCTCTCTGTTACTCTGAGGCTGTCAGATCATACTTACTCTGTAACATCCTCCTAAGACACCTTCCTTGAGTGTAAAAAGCCTGCCCAGTATTTTTCAATGTATTAGTATTTTCTCTGAACTCAAAATGTCATTCTTGCCTTTCTGGCCAAATAAGTGAGGCCACTGAGTTCACACAGAGAAAGCATCGTTCCCTCTACAGATAATAATATTCCTGTGTTTATCTCCTTCCAAGGGATAGCTGAACTTCTCTGACAACCGAGTTCAACCCCACTGCTACCTAAACTCTTGTCTTTTCGGTGCAGTGCAACTAAAATGGTGGGAGTATACTGAACATCCAAGTAAATAAAAAGTCAATTTTTATGAAATCTATGCTCCTCACTGACCTCTAGAAAGAGCAACGCTTGCTTTCTGATAGCATTGTGTCATAACTACTGGCAAGTTTGGACCATTTGCCCGTAACTATACAATATTTGCTGCAGGAAACATGAATCTCTTGTTCTTTTCCTTCAACAGGTTTTGCTCAAACCTTTTTTTTTTAGAAGTTGGAATGGACAAATATGCTGGTGGCGATTCTCATCTGCCTTCTATTTTTGTTCTTCCTGTTGTAGTCTCATTTCTGTCTTTTTTCTAGCACTACTGGACTGAGAGGAAGTGTTTTTGAATAGTCATTTTTGCTGGGCATTTTTAAAGCACGCTTTCTAGTGCACCTAGAGTTTCCTTTAAAATGGACAATACAGTATAATTATGAACTATGAAATGTGGCTTGGATAATTTAGCCTTTTTTTTCTTTATGCGTCAGTTCTGTGGTTTTATAAAATGGAACTAAATTTCATTTTTCTAAGTGCTAAAATTGTGTTTGCATAGTGCTAAAATTGTTTCATTAGGCTTTTCAGCTATTTCAGAAGAAGGTATGGAATAAGCCAACAGTGGAAAAAGATGTTTGACATTTGGAAGTTACAAAAACTTACAGTTGCCTTTATTTGAGCTGCAACAGCTAAAAATCTATTCTGAAAAGTTGCTGATATTAAAAGTTCATCCAAGTCTGAAAGATAAATCTGTGTTGTTATAGTTTTCATTTACACAACAAAATCCTGGGCTCTATGTCATCCTTACATTCATGTGTGTGATGCAATTCCTTTTAGGAGAGAAGGATAAATTAACAGAAACAGGAACCTTAGAAAAGAGCTTTCCTATTAAAATACTAGAAGAAGTTGAGTGAGCTTGAGTATGTAAGTCCCATAAAGCCTCATGCCCATGAAGAGCTTGTTGCTTGTATCAGTGAGAGCCTCTTGGCTCTCAGAGCCTCTGTTGGCCCATCACTACTATAAAAAAGAACTGCTGCTCAGTGACTTAAGTCCCTATACTTAGGTATGTAGAGGGCTTTAACATTAAGATACAGTAGTTATTGTGTATTGTGTGATAAGTGCAAATACTCACCCAGCACCATGGATGACAAGACCAATAAAGAAGATGACAAAGAGATGGTGGGTGTACCAAAATACTTCAAAATACGACCTTCGGATGGTTTTGGTGGATGACGTGATGATTAGTATGAGGGCCAGCGTGATGATAACGCCAGTGAGACCGGCCAAGTACGTGAAAGCCACATACAGGCCCCCCACAGGATTCTGTGAAAGAATTGCACACGTTGGTCTAAGGAAGGGGTTGCATCAAAGCAGAGCCAGCTGAACCATCAGTCTGTCTCACTCGCCAAATCCTGTACCTGGTGGTAAGTTTTAAGTCACCTTCTAGGAATTTGCCTGCCAACAATGCCCCAGTCCCACTCCGCTGTTGTTGCACTGCAGATTTACTTGTACTAAAGTAAGTGGAAGTAGAGACAAAGGGTTTTCCACCGATTCACACACAAAACACTGTTTCTCACTCTGCCACTGCTCAGCAGTATAGGCTTGGGGGAAGCGAACACTTCTGCACAGCTCTGTTGTTGCATCCATATTTAGGGAGCTAAATGAAAGTGCTCCTTTTTGGTGGTGGTGTGCAGCTGTGGGTCTTATAACTCATACAGAGATCGGATGCTCAGTGCTTCTGAGGAATGGGGAAGTTCCTTATTTTGGTGTTTTTTTGTTTTTTTTTTTTTTAAACCAGAGTTAAGGAGCTCAAGTTCAAAACTTTTGCCTTGATATAGGTGTGGCTTTCTGTATGCCACATCTACCTTAATCAGAAGACTTCTTTACCAGGTACTTGTTTTTATGTAATATTTTAAAACTACTTTGAAATCCTGAAGTAAAAAAAATTTATACTACCAAAATTCAGCAATGATATTGCTTACAAATATAGAAGAATGAATTGTGCAGAGTTTTGCTGCAAGATGGTCGAAACCCAGACTGTGCACACCAGAAATAGGCGCTCTGCTCAGTTTGTTTTAGATGGTCATCTAAAGAAGTGTAATACTGATTCTTCACAGCCTGCTGTCACTTACCCCAATAGTTTTTCTAAAAAAGTTGATATAGCTTTCATTTGGGTTATCACCAAGGCTAGAAAGCACAGCTGCCAGAGTTCCTTTCTCTTCAACACGGGCTTGCACACTCCACTCTACATTGAATAAGTGTGCGATGGTGTGAATTGCTAGGAGTGACAGGAAAGAAATAATCAGAGTTAAGCACAAGAAAGGTACTAGGTGGTTTTGGGTATCGTTTTAAACTTTGTAACATTTGGCAGCTGCAGTTTAAGACCTTTGCCATCTCATCCTCTTCATCACAATTTCAGATCACCGACACGTTTTACCGTTAAAGCTTTACCATCTGAAGTTTAAATCTTTTTGAGTGGGGGAAGGAAAAAAGTAAAGGGAAGAAGTTTACAGCTTTCAGCAATTCAAGTGGAAAAGCAATACCCTAATTTTATACCTGGGAAATTGAAGCATGAGATGGCTTAAATTATTTGTCAGGATCATGAAGGAATTCTATAGAAGAGCCAAGAAGTGAATCTGGATCTCTTTGGTGTCACATTTGCTAGCGCTGCTTTGCTCTGCTGTATAGCTAATAATCACTAATAATGTTCTTGCTGAGCTGGACATGTCCCATAAACCTCGTACAGCTGAGGTCCTTCACACTCTTTCCACTACACATTATTGCAGGGGTAAGCTGTACAACACAGCAATTTTTTTCCCCTTTTGTATCACCAGATGCTTATTCACCTTCAAAACAGGGCGTGATGGGTACAGGTCTAACACCCCAAACAATCCACCTCTGCTGCAGACCTCCTCTGTGGCCTTACATTAACTGCATTGTCCTGCTCCTTTTCGATGAAGTGGTGAAGAGGTTTCAGCCACAGCTCAGAAAGGGAACCTGCTCAGCTCAAGTAATCTACTGATATGAAGACTGTTCTAGGATATATGATTTGTAAGGTACTTGCATTGAGAAGTGACAAATATGATGAAAAAAAAAGATATAAACCCCTTAGTTTAGGAAATGAGAGATAAAAGATGAAAACATTTCCATGTCCAAGCTTTTTATACCCTTTTCCTCCATCATTTCTATAATTTGTTTCAGACATGCCAGCTAAGAAGCAAGTCTAAACAAGAATTGAAGCCAGGGTATCTGGTTCTCAGGGCACTGCCAAACATCCTTTCTTAACCAGTGGCATAAATGGTGCTGACAGTTCAAAAGTATTCGCTCTTATTTATCTTTTGCTTTCTGACAGTTGCAGAATAATATCTGGAAACTGATTTAAGCCTTGGCACATGCTGACTCCTTTAGGTTAATGAAATCAGGTGTCTGCCCATATCCTTAAGTACTTGAATCCCACCTGGATTCTGTGTAAAATGCATGAGAAAGCAATAAGCAAAGAAAGATGTGAGTACCCACCGGTATGAAGGGCGATCATCCATGCCACCATTTTGTGAAAGGTGAGGTTCCTGTCCAGCTGTCGTCTGATGCGGGTAGAGCAGCACTTTGGATTTGAAGAAAAAAAGTATTTGAAGGCTATTTGTGACATCTCTGCATACTTATTTAAATTCAGGGGCAAAAGAGAGGCCCTGAGCACAATTGGTGGCACTGCTAGTAAAAACCTGGAATTCCTAAATATAGACAAAAACATTTCCCCCCATACTTCAGAATACGGGAATAACAGATTACGTTTTAACATGTCCCATTGAAACGAAGTATTTGATAATGAGAACAAAACTTAACATCCAGTATGGCAAAAGCATGTATCTTATCTGTGTTAAATTACACGTTCTAAACAGAAGGAGGGATCACAGTCTGCCATGGCAGGGTGACTGCCTTGGTAGAGTCTCCAGCTGCAGCCTAGCATCAGGATCCTGTTGTGGTTCACACTGTAGAAATGGACTGTAAAATTTGGGTACAACTGTCTGAGGGAGCTCCCACCCCAAATGTACTACTCTATTGCGGTTGGTAATACGAAGTGATTCTCTCCCCAGAATACCGGCTGTACTTGCCAGGCATTCACTGACACCTTGTTGCTGGAGTTACCCAAAGAGAAACAGAAAGAAAAAAATCTCTGCTGATACAAACTGAAGAAGTTGGTTCTTAAGAAAAACAGAGCGATATTTTCATTAAGAATGATGACAGGTTCCTAACAAGCCCCATCTAAATTGTGCTGTGGTCTGTGGGAGTTTTCCTATAACTTCAAGTTCCTGTAAAGCTAGCGTTTGCTGTCTCCACACAGTAGAAAGCGTGATTATCCTGTATTGTACCTTGGCATTGCTTTTGCTGACTGGCAAAGGGAAGAAAACACTATGCAAACTAACACAAACATTTCCTCATGAGAACCACGTAGATGTTTCACACAACAAATTAAGAGCGAGCCAAATATTCTCCCAACTGTGTGCTGGACACTAACTTTGTAGATGTCAGGGTAAGGTAACGTATCGTCCCAGCTAATAGGGTGGAGCTGATCATCCCAACCATCCGGGAGGGAAACAGGAGAGGGGATGATGAAACACCAGAGCAATTTAACTTCTGATTCGTTCTTTACTTAGTGGAGATACACCAGCAGTGGCCTCACTCTTCCATACCAGCCCATTTCTAAATATCCCATGAGTATTAACTGTATGGATAAAGTAGATGAGCAGGGAATGGTTCTCTCCTTTGGTTATTCTCCAGCTGTGACACTGATTAAAGGGCAAAGTCTAACACTCTGGGGCTATTGCAATGACTTCAGTAGACTGTAACAACAGCCAGGAGAAATTTGGCCTTCTCTGTATCACGTGTCTTGAGACACATTTTAAAAACTGTAGAATAAACTGTAGCATGGTGAGGAAATAGTATCTCAGCTTGACTGCCTTGATCTTTCTGTTTAAGAAGCAGAAGGCCAAGCAATGGCAAAATGCTGTAGCTAGATTCAGTAGTGAGGCTCATTAACAACAGCGATGAATACAGCAATAAAGGGCATGCAAAGACAATACAGCTGTTCTTTCAATTAATAACAAATAACGTTGTAGCATATGATTTCTGGGTGGCAGGAGGTAAAGGGCAAGAGTTGCCAGCACTTTCCTATTGAACAGTGGGTTTGAAGAATTCTCCCCTCTACTTAACCCCAACGACATTGCTGGTGGAAAGGTCACTACCTTTCAGTAAGTTATGTGACATTTTTAAATCCTGATTTTTCTTAAGAGATCCTCCTCACAGGTGTTACTTGCAGAGCATAGCTAATTAGAGGCAACAGCAGAACAAACGCAAGTATTTATTTATTGCAGAAAGCAGCTGAAGTTAAACAAACTCCATCTAACAGTCCTGTTTTATGCCTCTCCCTTACCTTCTTGCCCACCCTCAGAGCCCTTCGCTTCTTCATACAGCACTATTAGCAAGAGAGGGAGCTGCAAGGCAGCAGCAGAAATGGAGCTGTAGATCTCTGCATGGTTCTCACTTGCAAATCGGGTGTAGCCTGAGTGAGACTGTATCACAGTGCCCGGGGCAGAAGGATTTACTCTAGCTTGAATACTGAGAGAAGACGGACAGCTTTGTTGGGATCCTGATTAGAAAAGTCATGCTATAGGTGGTAGAAGATGAGCAATTCAGGACAAGTAGCATAAAGTCCTGGCTAGAATATAGTTCTCTGATTCCTTGGAATCAGTTTTTAGCCTTCCAGTACCATCTCCAAAAGTGTCTTCAGCTGTTTCATTGCTCTGACCTCAGGAGACATTTGCCCAACCTGCTTTCAGCTCGACCGCTGTGGAATCTGTTTCAGACCTCATGAAGGCCTTGTATGATCAAGAGCTCATCGATATTTTCCAGTTGCATTCAGCCAATAGCAACATTAATTCTTACTAAATTTGCATTCATTATTGACTTCTGCAGCCTGAGGACTCAGCTCTAAATTTTGGCAGATACTAGTCGATCTTTCTCAGGGCAGGGGAAGAACAGCTTTAACTCTCCAGTTTTACTTACTATTCTTTTTCCTTTGTACATGGGGGGTGCAGCTGTCTGCTTTTGTAGCATCCCAGTATCTGAAAGGGTATAGCACAAGACTAAGAACCTGGTCTGTGCAGTTCCAACTTTATATTCCTAAGTGTTATGCCTTAAAAAGGCCAGGGCACTGGCATTACTCCTAAATGTTATTTAGGAGCTTTAATGTGGCAGACACAGCTCATTTATTCAGCCACACTGACTGTCAGGATATATGTACTAGATGCAGGTACAGCCTGTGTTGCCTCTGATTATTTTGTTGTTACTTTGGATCCCACTCTCTTCCCTGATGGACTGTTGAAACACTGCATCTATTTTATTGCTTCCTCTTTTGCTCAGCTTTTTCAGCCCCTGCAGGCCATCGCATTTGCATGAAAGAGTTTGTGCTAGATGTATAGATGAAAACCAACTCCTGTGAACTAGTTTTGTTGCCCATGTGTATATTAAAGAGGCTAGAAAGAAAGGAGGAATCATTATATATTTGGAAGGACAGTTCATGATCTTGAGGAGAGTATTGCTTTTTCACTGCACCATGGCATGAATTGTCTGCATTATTTCTGCTGTAATAGCCAGAGATCTAGATTTCAGCAGTGTGATACAGTCAGTACTATCATGGGAGGCCTCTCCAGCTGTCACTTAGAATCAGTTGTCCCTTCCTTAGTGGTAGTTCCTCAGTGCTCTATATAACATTTGCATTTGGGAGCTAGAAATGGTCAAATGGCCTGTGAACTATTTCATCCTGAGATGGAAATGCAGCTCAGACAGGAAAGAATGTAATTTATGAACCAGCTGAAAAAAGTCCCATTCTGAAAGTCTGTGAAAGACCACGTTTACTTTAAAAACCGAACACGCAAAGACAGAAGACGTGGGCTAATACCTCCCTCTATAAAAGGGTCTTGCATCGGTGACAAGCAGGGCAAATGTGTGCATGCACCACCCACGGCTGCGGCCAGACAGAAGAGGGACTTTTCACCCACGGCAGCATGATGCCCAGGAGGCAAGAAAAAAGAGAAGACTCGAAGGAGGCTAATTCAAGGTTAAACCTCTCAACAGAGCTCTCTACACCCCATTGGCATAGAGACCTCAGTCTTGCTCATAGCAAAACTCGATGTTTATCTACTTCTTAAAAGAGGACATCCCCAAAGTACGGTATATTGGGGAACTTGGATGGAATTGCTTGGTATATTTGCAAGACTGCTTGGGGTATTATCTTTCGTAAATTTTGAAATTCTTTCTTCATCTTACCGCACTTGATCCTCTGAGGAAGGAGAGCAAGTTTCGACATACTGGCAGCAGAATCAGCATGCAGTTGAAATTCAGACAAGCTGCAGGGGCCCTTGCCAGAGCCAAAGCACGCTGTAATTAAAGAGATGCTGTTATTAAATGCATTACCTAGGACATTATCCAGGACATGGACAGGCACAGATTTCTTTTATGTATTATAACACAACTTTTCCTGAGTGTGAGATCTAGACTTAAGTAACAACGTTCACATTTCAGAGGAGTCGTGCTCTGGCCACGTCAGAGACACATATGCAGGCAGAACACATTCCTCCAGATAGACACCTTCCAGTTTTGAAATAATATGGCTGTACGAAAACCTCCCGGTCATGTCTGACAATCAATGGCCAAGCACAGATGCAAGTCTAAGGTAGAATTTTCTGTCCCAAGGCTGTATAGAAAGTCTCGCTGCTGTGGTTTCAGTTGGCTGGGGGGTTATGGTGGACAGAAGGAACAGCTTATGAGGGAAGCGGTTTTATGTTCTCTGTTGTCAGTAAACGGAGTCTAGGGAAATCTGTTGCCTCATCTTTTAGGAATATGTTCCTCTCATGTTGCTTTTCACATCCTGAATGACTTCAGATTTTTGAACAAAAACTGTTTGAAAGGAGGGAATAATGACCATATTAATCCAAATACAATGAAGGGAAGGAAAAGGTAATGTTTACTCTCCTTGCATCGATTGGACCCTTTCAGGTTTCAAATCGCAGTTACTTACTTGGGGTTACACTGAGCTCTAGTTATCCAAGCACAGGTCTCTGTGACTTCAAAGGCAACTGCAACATGATTGCGAAGGACAGAATTTGATCCACAGATCTGAAGCTGTATGCAGAAGGGGATTTCGTGCTTTGTTGAATTAAACCGTGGCTTTGCAAACCTTTTACAAAGTGCTGTGTTCTGTAATTTGAAGCTTAGACTGACTTTTATGTCTGTGATCAGGCTTTTAAAATATATGAACAAATAAATTTTCTCTGTCAATTGGTCATGACCTGTGGTAGCTTTGGAAGCAAGTCTGTAGTAGGCCACATAATGCTGCATTAACCACTGGGTTATATTGAATAGCCCATGGTCCAGGATCACTTGACTACTTGACAAATATTCACACGCTTGATGAATATGTGAATGATGATTACTTTTCAGAGCTAATAGCTTTGTAAACTATTCATGCTGTGAAAAATAATTGCATGGAGAAATGATCGCACAACAGTTCAGTGGCAATATTTTATTCATCTTTTGCTTAATAAAGCAGCCACAATGCACATTCACTTTAATTACTAGGAGCATAGTAGTTATCTGAAAGCATCTTTAGAATGGGATCCCTCTATTTTGCTTACCAGCTTTCTATTCAGAAGGACTGGACATCTACCTGCATTCTGTTATCTGTTTGCATGTGACTTTTAACTCCTACGTGAACCTGCTGCTCCAGCCACTTGATCGCCACTTGATCCTGTTTCAATCAAATGAAACTAGGGAAAAAATGCTATGTGCTCAGTCTCTGCCAAGATAATACATGTTTTGTACTTACGCCAAGGAGTATTCTGGTGTAGAAGAATTTTGGTGGGATATCATATGCAAGGTAGTACCACCAAAAGAGGAAGACATTTAAGCCCAGCCACACAAGCTGAAAGAGAAATGAACAGGAAACTTTACAGTTTGTTGTTAGAGATTGTACATCTGAATTTACACAGTTCAGGTAATGGTCAATTAGTTCACTGTGCTCCTGTTTGCACAGAGAGGCATACTGCAGGGTATGAAGGGTTCAGCAGGGGCGATATAGAAATTTGTCTGGTGGAAGTGGGCTCTGATGTATGCACACAGGAGTACAGGAGTGGCTTTAAACCAAAATACAGCAATGGGTAGCTGAAACCTTTGCATAGCTCAAGGGGTTTAGACATGATTATGACCATCATATTACAGGTGTTTAGCTAAGTCTGCGAGCCAGGTTGAATCTCCAAACATCATTAAATGTTAGGGGCTCTTCCAAATGGCAGTTACTCAGCATATTAACCTATGCAAGAGGAAGACTTAGGAGCCCGGCCAAAGGACAAAGAAGCTTGAGATCTATATATAGATGTCCTAAATTACACGCAAGGCCTAATGTTTTCTATTGAGTAGGAGACTCTAAAAGTCTGAAATCAGCCTGCAGGACATATTCAACACAGGCACTTTGGTGGTGTTTAGACTACCCAAAACTGGGCTTCTTCATAGCTGCACTAAAGTATCGTCTCAGACTTGCACATTCTACTCTGCAGGTTCCTTTTGGAAAATAGAAATTATTAGCCCTTCTCAAAGCTACCTAGGCAGCTACAAGCTTGTCTGGCCACAGAGATCATAGCAAATCTGGCTGTTTGCCCTTCTGGAGATGGTTGGCTGATTTCACATCCCACAGTGAAACCAACCTGTACCAGTGCACCCTCAGAAACTGCGACATTACAGCCCCTCAATCCTCCTAATCCATAATTTGTGCTAGTTCTTTGGCCCAGCCGACGTTGTGAAAAGCTTGGGATCAGTTTAGAGCTTGAAAATGTCTTACCCTTGTGGCATAAATACAGGGAAATGAAGGGATTTCTGTCTGGGTAAGGCAGTATAGCTCTTTGCTAGGACCGGTGAAGGCAGCATTGGCTGGGGTTTAGGCTGCCATGTTTCTGTTTTGTCGGGGTAAATCAATAGAAATTGTGGCTGTCCTCTTTGTGTCAAACACTGGACAACCTGGTACCCAGTCAGTGTGCAGTAAAACTGTACACTGCAATGCAGAACAATTCGGTAAGGCTTCTGTGAACTCTCCTTTTATAGCTGGTTTCTTAATCGGTGACATTTTTTATTTCCTTCCCTATTAGCAGACCTTGTTACAGCTTTCAGACTCAAATAAATTCATCATTTGAACAAAATAATGGCCTCTTACTTAATTCTTTTACTATTTCAGTTCTGGTGGGAAAAAACCAACCAAACAAAACACAACATGCCAGAATTCACCTCTTGGCAGTTTCAACTTCCTCAAGTCACTGAAGGTGACAGCAAACACAGTTACTCCATTTCAAAGCACTGAAGTGCCAGGGTTGCGTTCCTAAATTAGAGCTACACATCTACAATGTAATACATAAGTATCAATGGTTTACAGCAGCAAAAATACCTTTTTGAATAAAGATGTTCACATTTCAGTCACCACAAATATGTAAGGTTGATGTCTTCTTTTTCTTCCTCTCAGTATTCACCTCTGCTAACCACACTTTGGCAACAATACCTCAACTGGTATTACGTTTTGGTGTTGTATATGTTTATATATATATATAAATTCTATGCCTATTGTATCACACTGTGAAGTGAAAAAAAGAAAACACTAAAATACTAACTCCTGTCTAAGTTTTCTCCAAGGAGGACTGCCCTAATTTACTCTTTAGCACTTTTAAATGCGACTGGGATTTTCAGTACTCTCAAATCTTGCTGAGAATCAATTTAATCTACTTTCACAGCCACTCCATGCAAGCTGCATACAAACTCAATTCAAATACTAGGTGTTTTAATGAAGGATTCATGAATCTTTTCTCTAAATTCTGGAATCTGACTCTAATAAATACAAATTTTATACCATCAAGACACCCCACTTTTGTTTATAAAAGTGCAAGAAAGGGTGGGTTTTGGAATTGCTTTGTTGAAGCACACATAGTTAAGTGAGGTGTAATGTTATTTGTTTTCCTTAAGTCACTTGCATCCAAAACCTCCAGATACTTTAATAGTTCTAACAAAGCAAATGAACATTAACATATGATCATTTCTCAGTTGACAATGAAGCCTACAGCAATTGAGATACCAGACAGAGCTCCTTAAAAATTATTCTCTTGAAGCATTTCACTGCACTTGCTGCCCTACTTTCAGCATAATCATATGATCATTGACTGGCATAGGGAGAACTGCTTAGTACAGCTTTCCGTAGAACTTTTTACCAGACATAAATCACAATAAAAATTGTACTTACAACGACGAAGATGGACAGTCCTTCATTCTCTACCCAGTTACCCATGATTGCCCGAGACAAGCACGCACAATGGCCCCGTTCTTTCTCGGAGAGCCTCTATGTCTTCTCTCATAAGGAAGTGAGAGTAGAAGCTTGCAGCGACCTGTTTCCTTTCTCATTCATTTAGGAAATAAGTTAACCATTGAATCATGTTCATACTTCTGTTTCAGACGTGTTTCTACCATCTTTACGTATCACTTTCCGTAACTCAAAGATATATAAACTATTGAAATAGCCTATTTTTTCCTTGCAATACAGAGGATAAAATAAATAACATAACTGGTCAGGTTTTCAGCTAAAAAATGTCTTGCCACTTTATGTAACTTTCAATGCTGAAATGTAATACAGAATGCACAGAAGAGTTCTCTCTTCCCAGCCTTGTCTTTTTTTATCACCTCAGGTCTGAGTTGCCATTTCTGCTGATCCTCTGATAAACAATCACTAGAATCATTTCTCTTCCAGTAATTCTAAGTCCACAGAAGCTTCCAAGTGTAATCTAACACTCCCCTTGTCTGGTACATGCAAGTGTTGCTGCTTTGTCTCTGCTTGGGCCAAAACCGAGGACATGTGTCACTAGATATAGGCTATTTTTCATATTTGAAATGCTCAGAGAGTCCCCATCCCCAGGAACCACATTACTATATAAGAAAAAAATTAAAGTAAGCATTTTGCTTTTGTGATTAGAGAGAAACATATGGGAAATTGCCCAAATGTATTTTAGAGCTTACAAGCCAGAGGATATTTACCCTAAGTGTATTTGTTTGGAAAAAAAAATAAATTAAAAAATAATTAAGAGAGTTTAATGATTTCTGAATGTTTGGCCTCATGATTGGTATCATTGACCTAATGATTGGTATTACCAATCCCAAACCTGCAATGAAGACTGCAAAATGGTAGTTTGGGGGAAGCGCTGGGATTAAGTGACCATCCTTCGGCAAGGTCCAGGCCCTGGGGAGGAGCAATGCATCCGGACCTGCCTCCCGCTGGCTCGCTCGCCCGTGTATTCCATGGAATACAGATCTCCTCCCAAAGTGAGCAACACAAGCCTATCTCCTTTCCAGAGAGGCGAAGGACATGTACCTATGGTGCTCTTGAAAGATCTTTTTAGGCTTTAGAAAGTCGCAGAAGGGCAGTTTGAGCGGTGGTGTCTCTCTGCCAGAGCTGTGACACCTTGTTGGACGCTGCAGAATTTCACGGCTCTGAAAGCATCAGAAAAATGGCACTAAGCCAACCTTATTCCGGACTCACTTAGAAACTAGCTTTCTTAGGGCCTGATTCTGGCAGCGATGAGACATTTGGTCACGGTGTAAAACTGAGGATGAGAGGAGCCGGGGCAAACACCTGTGCTCTGGCTAGCGGCTCTCTTCCTGCCTCCACTTCCAACATACCACTGCCTTCATTAAATCTCTCCTGGAACAGGCCTCCATAAGGTGTCATAACTAGGACTTGACCAAAGATCCATTACTGAAAAAAAGTCTTACATTTCTGCGTTTTTCTAAACCACAGCTATCTGAATGATACAGGCGACTTCTGCATTCTTATTCCTTCTTGGGACGTATAGAAGTAACAGCGCAAACGTAGCGGCAGTCCTTCACCTCCTCACGTAGCAGGACTGGCAGTGTTTGAATCACCTTCCTCCACAGAAGCTTCCCAAGCTTCAGTAACTGGAAACCAAAATGAAGTCTTCGAAACCTGATAAATGGGGTTTGCAGCAGCCTCATTTGACAGGCTCTGTGGTGGGCCAGGCTCTCACACGGCATCAGTCGCTTTGATGGCCATCCCAAATGGATGTCAGCAGAGGGTCTGGTCCCCCGTATTTTTGTCTGTGGAGGAAGTATTTGGGAGTTGAACAGCTAGAGTGGCCGGGGAAGGAAAGGAGCGGGGCAGTTCTGATCTGTGGATGCCCATTCTTGCTGTGAAGACTAACCCGTTCTGCCTGCCCAGAAATGGCAGTGCTCTCGCTGCCTTTTTCTTCCCCTGAGTTTAAGCTAAGTCGCTTATGGCTCCTCTGGGGTGAGCACATGTGGGCATCCAGATGCCCTGAGCTTTGGCAGCCCTGCCTTGCCTGGCAGCTCCTCAGGCACCAGGGTGACCGAAGCACGGATTTACTGGCTCAGGAGGTTTCTGGCAGGCTGCAAACCCAGCAGGGGCTGATCTTAGATCAGTCACAGCAGTCACACAATCTGACATCCTCTTAACATTCTGAATACAGGCCATGAATCAGAATGTATTTCAGCTACTCCCAGCCTAGCAGTTATTAGATGCGCATAGCTGATCTCTCTGCCTGAACTCAAAAGAAAGGGCCGAGGTGCTGGACCATTCCACAGCTGGTGAGTTCTGGTGCTCCCTGATGTTTGTGAGTTTTCCTATTAATTTCAGAAGTGATGGGACAACACACAGGAAACTTTGCCTGGTTGCTGCAAGTGACAGGTGTGAGTGGAACTGGTATCAAACCCACCCACGCGTCACCCCTGATTTAGTTCTGGGGCTTGCACCTTCTGAATGAGTGAAACCTCTTTGCTATAATATTACAAATACTTGCATGTTTTGTACTTTGGTCTAATTTGAAAAATGCATCCTGTACAAAAAAAGGCAACATCGGCAGCTGTTTATTGATTACGTAGGAGTGTGTAAAACTAGAGTATGGAAAAAATGAAACACTATCTCATTCTGTTTCTAAAATTTCTTTCAAACCAGCTGATTATGCACAGCAGTTTTCATTCTTTGCACTGAAAAGTTTGGTGAACAGTGATCCTTTTGCAGCATGACAGTTTTGCAAAAGTATTCATGGCTCAGGGTTATTCATTGCCTTGCAGTAGTTTTACCCTCCTGCTTAGGAATTAATATAGTTCCTCTCCTGCTCTGTGCAATAATGTTCTGTATGTTCCTGCACAAATTTAATGCCAGACAGTTGCAATAGGCCTAGGTGTTTCACTCCGGCTCCTAAAAGAGACAATGTAAAATTCTGCATCTATAAAACCCAAAAGAGAGAGTGATATGAAGAACAGAGTGAAAGAGAGCCGGCTCCTGCACAGCCGAGATGTTGCTGAGCTGAGGTTGCTGAGCTCCTTCCCATGTAGCAGGAGGAAGGCCAAGGAAAGGCCTTGATTAGCCTCTTTTATTTTGTAGGCTGAAGTCTTTATTTTGCATGCTGTGCAATCCTTGTTTACCAGTTTTCCCTTGATTCTACACCAAAGAGGAAGAAGTGGACAAGAGACTTGTCAAGCTGTCTTTCCTGAAGGGACTGCCTTCACATGGAGCCTGAAGCTGTCACTGTATGCACTTGCCTTCACTCAAGGGAATGACAGAGTCTGAAACTTCTTTCTCTTTTGTTTACAAAATAAATGATTCCATGCTGAGATGAGGGCAGAAAAGCAGATAGATGAAAGCCAGGAAAAAAAAGTCAGTGACACTCCAGTAAGGACTAGCAGATCCTTCTAGGCCTTTGCTTTACACTATAACCCTCAGCGTAGTTCCCTGCTCTGGCACTTCCTCACGCTGCCTTTTGCAGTGATCACGAGAGACCCATGTGCTGTAATCCAAAAAAACCCATGTATGACCCAGAGGCTATTTGCCACATCAGTCTTGGCTGGAAGTCAAACAGCACTATCACAGAGCAGGTCAGAACGGCTGCGCCCTGCTGCAGTACTGGAAGGGAGAGCCACCGCCAGCAAGGTACCCTGTCTAAGTACAGATAGAAATTTTATTATGTTAAGCTGGTTTCCAGGTAGAGCTGGAGTAGAGTTAGGATAGAGTAAAGGCAGAGACCAAAAGAACCTGGCTTCATGTGGGACTGAGGGAGCGGGAGCCCAGCTCGCAGCCTATCGGCAAGGTACTGGCCTTTAGGATCTGCTAGTCTGGCTCTGGGACTGGAACACAACTATCGTCTATTGCTTCTCCCTGTGTAGCCAGGCTTCTCCTCCCACAGCTTCACACCTACTACCTTTACACATGCCTGCGACAGCCCGGGGTAGCTTCCCTGCCTGGAGAGGACTTCAGCAGAAGCTGTTGACCAGCAATTTCCCACTCAAGAAAACATCTCGAAAAATGCAAGAGGGAGGGCGGCTTTCTCCTTACGCCCTTCCCCAGCATCCCCTAGAAGTCTTTCAGCCAGACCCATCCAGGCAAAGTTTCAGGGCAGGAGCAGGGGCTGGAGGGAAGCCAGTGGTGGTCCAGGTGGTGGTCCAAGTGGTGGTCCAGGTGGTGGTCCAGGTGGTGGTCCAGCCGCCCTGGGGCCGCCTGCTGCGGCTGGTGGCTCGGCAATGCCACCCGCTGGGCAGCACCCACAAGCCCAGCCTGACAGATGCTGTATTAAAAGTTCATTTGCCATTCAGGGATCAGCGCTTCTGTGGGGAAATATTTTAGGGGATAAGAAGTCAGAAACAAGAATTAAAGTCACTGGTGTGAAACTTATATAAAGTATCAGCACGGTGTCGGTTCCCTGGCCACCAAGGCCTACAGTCTCCAGGCAGTGGCTTTTTTTTTTTTTCCTTTTTTTAACTCAAAATGCCACTTTCTCACTGTTTCCCTCAGGATCCCAGCTCCCACTCACAGGGCCCACTGCTGACTGCTGCAGCTGTACGCTCCCTGATGGATCTGGAAATCTAGCCGAGGCAAGCTCCCTTCGGCTGGGATTTCCCTATTGCTCCACATCTATCACCTGTCTCTCATCTTTGATTTTGAAAAACAGTTTCTGAAAAAAGAGTGTCTTTTTATTGCATTTGCACAGTGGCTAGAGTTTGATCCATGAATTGACGGTCAGCATGTTCGGATATCAGAGGGAGACAGCCTGGGAGCATGCACGGGCATCCAAAAGCCATCACTTCACAGAAGGGTCTGTAATCCCAGGTCTAAACTAAACATGCAATGTGCCCGATACAGCTTTATCCACTGGCTGTCTGTCGGTCTGTGATACAGCAGTGGAAGAATTGCTTCAGTACAACTGAAGAGCCATAGAAGTATTCCAGTATCCCCCTCCACGCTCAGGAACAGCTACCCAGGTGCGAACACCTTTAGTGCCTATACCCTAACTACACAGGTCTATATTACTTTACATTGCTGCAGTTTGTCTTATAAAATACAAATGAGTGCTCTGATAGCTTTCTACTGATCTTTCTCTCCCCTGGTCCTCAGCATGAGGGTGACCCAGGCCGGTTAGCAGATGCCTGTCCACGACCAGACACCTGACAGATACAGCCTCTGGCTCAGTCCTGTTTGTACCGATGACTTTTAGTTTTCAGTAATATCAATAGGGGAAACACCGAGGAATGATGTCATTTTTAATGGACCTCTCTAAGCAAGCTAACATGATGCAATGAACTGTGGAACCAAGAAACAAGCTTGTACTTAAAAATTATCCTGCACCTGGCACTGGCCCAGGTTGCCCAGAGAGGCTGTGGCTGCCCCATCCCTGGCAGTGTCCAAGGCCAGGCTGGATGGGGCTCGGAGCAACCTGGTCTAGTGGAAGGTGTCCCTGGTCCTGGCAGGGGGGCTGGAACTAGATGGTCTTTCAGGTCCCTTCCAACTCAAACCATTCTGTGATTCTATAATTCTACAATTCCTAAAATGTGGTTCATTCCTGTGCAAAGACTCAGTGTGAAGCCTATGTGCTGCTAAATCATACTTAAACTGCCTCTTAATATAGAATTACACTGCTCCAGCCACAATAATCACTGGATTTTTATTTTTCCCTTCACTCATTTGTCATGGTAAAGTTTTTTAGTTCTGAATTTGCCATGAAAACTTGGACACTTGTCTGAGAGTAGCTTGCAAAGCCCTGCCTGGCTTAAGTTACGGCCAGGAGAGGCTTGGAGGCATCCATCCATCTCTTTGGAAATTTAATGAAGATAAAAATGATGCACAACCTGAGCTTTGAACAGGGATTACTTTCTTCCAGGCTGAATTACCATTAGCTAATTACCATTAGCTACTGAAGCCTCCTGTTGCAAGACTGTTTACAGCACTTTATACATACACACGTACCTCCCTCCTGTAATACATTATTACCACTTCCAGAGAAACCACTATTAAAAATGAAATTGAGTGGATTAGTCTGGGGAATACAATTTCCACAATATTATTTATTTGTTCTCTTTCTTGCTTTTATGATCTTTTAAAGGTTTGATCATTTAATGTTACTCTGCAATTTTCATCGTGCAGGCTTTTATGGGAGTAGCAATAGGTGGGAGATGCCTCCGTTGTTTCTCAGTTGGATTTAGAGATCCTTCTCCTGGGTAGTTTTCTGCCAAAGTTAAGGGAGCTGTGTCCACCTGGAATCAAAATCAGAGCTTTTGACTGCTAATAACGGTGACCCACAACATTTTCTTTTGTACTCCGGGACACAACCAAACCTTGCTGAGGGTTTTGTTACCTAGCTGGGAGGGTCTGCCAAATCATATACTTCAATCCTTTGCCAATATTTTTTTTCCATACAAATATGCTCTTACACATGTTAAAATGCATTTAGTTTTCTAGTACACTGAAACTTCCTGTGAATGAGTGATAAGCTTAAGACCATTGGCAGTTCGTGTATTTTAATTTTAGATCTCCCATTAGTAAAACTTCCCTTTCCCTTGCCAATTTTTTTTTTCTTTTCTTACTTGAGGAGACAACTGCTCATTTTGCTGTTGTACCCTTGAAAGAACAGTGATGTATGGTTTATTATGATAGCAGCTCAAACATATAAGCCCTTGATTGCTATAGGACAGGTGATTTATGGCTGTTTGCTAATGGATTCCTGCTTGGGGCCCTTGGGGGCTTCCACTTCATTTTGTACCAATGGTGAATTACGCTGAAGAGTCAGGTGTAACTGGCAGTTGAGTCATTTGATAAGCTAGTGGTACAGCACTCTACCTTTCCCTGAATTTGCCTCACTATCAATCTTTATGGCACAACATCAACATCATTACTGAGGTCCATAATTCATGGCAAGGCAGCCGTAATTTTTCACTCTTTCTTACATTCCTTGCCTGTTCCCACCTGATAACCTGTCTCCCCTGCAATGTTTTCACTTTCCTCTTACTCTGAAGTAGTTTGGTTTGTTTCTGATGTACACAGCCAAATCACCATAAATAAGACTTAGCATGTGCCATGTCTTCAGCTTCTCCGTTTGATTATATTTTATCTTTCTGTAAAGAACAGACACTGATTTTTCAGGGCGTCACATCTTGTCAGCTGCTGAAGAAAACATCATCCAAGCAGGAACAAGCCAGCTACCACACGGTGTTAAAAACTCTCCGATATATTGTACAGGTCGTCGTTTTTCTTTATGTGCATATGGAAGGTGGAATCAGCTAAGCAATCAGCTAAGCAAACTGCACATATTAAGTCAGTGGTAATATTGCTGATCTGATCATTAGCATGGAAATTACCTATTTGTGCTGAGATGCAGAATCAAAACTAACGTGTGTACTGCAACGCAATGTATATAATTAAGACTATGCTGGTATTAAACCAGGCAAATAACAGAGAGATCATTTTTTTTTTAAATTGAGGCTATGCTGAGGTCAGGTAGACCTTAGTTTCTGAGGCTGGGTACGCTGCCTGGCTGTACCGGGACTCTGCACTGGGGCTTGCACTGTGCACCTGGGAGAACAGCAGTGGATCAGTCTGGCCTCACCCTCAATGCAAGGAGTTTCTGGGTTGCCCCTGTCACGACCCGGGCTGGACAGACCAGGGAGTCGTGTTGAGTTCAGAATTCCCTTGGGCTAAATGAAGGTGAAATGACACCAAACGATCAGTTAAACATTTTATTCAAATGATCAGTTAAACATTTTATTTTTGGCAGAAGCAAACTGAACTTGGGAGGCATGACAGCAGTTGGCGGGGATTCTCACAACAGGATTTGGCATGGAGCTACCGCAGTGACCCGTGTAACCTGCGGTGACCATCTACATCAGTTCAGGGAACGTGGACATCCCTCTCGCTGGGTCAGGGCGTTCAGAGCAGACCCCCTTGCTTTCCAGACTCCTCCTCAGAGAGGAGTCCAGGGATGGCTGGATCCACTCCTGGTCCCAGACTTGGTCACTGGTTTATCTCTGAAGGGATGAGGTGTAGGGATTATGGAAAAGGGAAGAGAAGAAGACAGAGAGAGAGAAAGGAAAAGAGAACGATGTCACCGGTCCCGGGTCCAGCGTTGCTCCAGTCAGCCGGGGGGTCCCATTCCGGTGGGCCTGCATGCGTGAGGCTTCAGCTCTGCCCTTTTATCATCCGTGCCCCTCCTTTGGGTGAGCGCTCGAACCCACAAGGCTAATTAGGTGTCCTGAGCAGTTTGTGAGCCTTTGGGAAATGGGTTGGTGGGCTTGGGGGTCGTTTGGGGAGTAACTTCCCCCTCCTGACAGACGTGATGTTTAGCCACGCAGGGTGAGCTGCCCTGCTCCGCGCATCAGGGCAGTGTTACTGGAGCAGGGAGCTGTGCTGTGTCTGGCAGAGCCTCCCCGCCTGCTCAGTGGCTGCTTCCCACCTGGTGTTCCCTGCTCTCCAGCCTTCCTCGTTATGCAGAGTTCATCCTTAAGCAGAACCTGCCCGGTCACAATGTTTGGGACATTCACTCTTTCAGTCTCTCACAGCCTCACACGTTTCTGTAGGTTTGCAGTAAATTTTTTTTTTTTTTCCATAAAATATTCCTTTTTCTCATGTTTGGTCTTTTTTCCTCCTTGTTGCTTAAAAAATATGAAAGCCGGGGTGGGGAGGAAGAATCCATGAACACAATGAAGAAAAATATTTAAGGAACACCTAATTACACTGCAGTTGTAAGGCTTCCTTGCCTTCCCTTTAGTTCCAAAGTTGATGCTACTCATTTTTGAAAATTTCCTTTCTGTTCTAATTTTTTTTTAAATGACACCTGCATGCTTTCAAGTTACTGTACTACCCGCTATTATTAAAATTTTCAATGTGGCAATGAAGAACTGACACACTCCATGAGTTCAGCCCTTTTCACAGCCATGCAACTTTGGCTCTAAAGAGCAGCCCTACTGAAAAATGCAGCTGAGTGTTTCACTGTGCCTTGCTTCTCCATTCCTATTTAAAATGACCACCATGAAGCAGCAGAGAGGAAGGAGGAACAGCTAGGACATATATTCTAGAGAACATAACTGGTGTTATGAGGGCCCTCAGCTGCAAAACTAAAGCAATGGCAAGCACCTCTCTTTTCTGTTAGCTGCCAAGTTTAGCACACATCTTACTACAACACAGACTTACAAGAACTGCAAATCCATGCATAAACACAACAAATGCAACACTGGTGCCTCACCTGTAAGGTGTTGTGCTACTGTTTTGATATTCAGCTCCCAATCTAGAAGCTAAGTATGAATTAATCTTCACCTTGACTACCTCAGGCATCGCTCTCCATCTGAAATCATCCCAGATCATTTTCCTAAAAGTATCTGTGGCTGATTAAAGCTCTGTACCGACAGGGCACATTAACCAGATAAAAAGACTAACTGATGAAAGAAATTTCAGAATTTAAATTATGTAACATTTATTCCCTGTCACTTCATTTGCTCTGTCAAGCTTACACAATTATGAATGTGGAGGTACAGAACATGTGTTTAACACGAGCTGTTTCTATTTCATTAAAACAGGTCTCACGTTCAGAGCCAGAAAGTTACAGCTGTGATGTTATTCCAGAAAGATCTCAATAAGCACCATCCACCTAATTAGCATCCATCCCCTCCTTAGATGTGCTTACCCATTAAGGCCAGTCTGTGATTAGAAGCCTTTACACACGTGTTCACATCTGAATTTCACACCTGAAAGGTGAAATTTTCATACCTGAATACACTCATCATCTCTGTAAAACTCAATTTCAATGGCAAGAGATTTTCTTACAACTGTGAGAAATCCAAAAAAGAATAAAACTGTTCTTTTTTTCTAGGATATGAAGTCGTTGTTCACTCAAGGGAGAGATTCAGTAAACCTTCACATTGTCATTTTGAAGCACTTAGCTTTCATTTTGACTTTAGTTTTGGGGTGAACCTGAGACCTAACAGTTTTATTATACTTATTTTTCTTGGTCAGTAAGAAATTACAAAGCCTTAACACCTCGTACTTTTCAAGTCTTCTGTCTCCAATGAATCAAACTTACCATCTCTGCCAGATTATTATATATTCACGTTTCTGTGATGATTCTTGAGTGACTAGAGGCAGTCACCTCAATTGCATTTTAAAATACAGGATTAAAAACATCCACTATGATGTTTGGTTTGCAAATATCTCAGTTCAAAAATCATGTTCTCTTTTGTACATAAGCCCTTCAAATAGGCAGGAAGCAAAAGAAAATGGTTTATTATTTTAGACTAGATATTATCAGCTGCTATGGGAAAACATACAGAACTACTGGGGAATTAAAAAAAAATCCCCCAATCTTTATTTTTTATGAATTAGGTTACAGTTTACCAAGCCCAAGTGTTCACCAAGTCTGAGTCAGTATAAACCTGTTTTATTTCCTCAGATATTTGCCCTCAGAAAAATTTAGTTTTAAAGTCTCCAATGAGTTTGATATGTACTGGGGAGAACAGGGCTGACAGAGAAAGAGTGTGGTCACACAAGCTTTTCTTTAAGAAACCATGTTGTAAACAGAAGTTGTCAACATTGTGCCTAAACCTGAGATTTTTTCATTGAAGTTTTAATCTACATTTGATTAAAAAATATATGCTGGATACTCATTTAAAAATCATCCCTTCAGACTAAAAATAATGTCTGTAAGAAAGGATTAATTACTTTGTATGTTTCAGGGAGCACAGCTCTTACTAGCAGATAGCCCTGTCCATCGCCACCAGGACTTCTAAATTCCTTTCTTGCTGTTCCTCATTTAAGTGATGTGCATGCATTACAACTTGTTACAATGTAGCTATTTACACCTATATTTTAAATACATACATATTATATATATAAATTTACAAACACTTAAACATGTTACTAAGTTTTTATGCACTGGTGTGCCTCCACAGCAGTCCTTCCTCAGCATGGATTTTGCTGGCTATTCCCGAGGTCACCGACAAGCACATGGTAAATCCAGATGAGCATGAAAAAAGCATGCAGGAAAAAGTTACAGGATCCTTTATAAAGTATTGATTTCTTTCTGATTCCCAATGTATGCCAACTAAATATTCTCATCCTGACAATAAATAACCTATACTGATCTTGTTTTGTATAACACTGGGCTCTTAAACTGCCTGCCTCCTACAAAATTTTCTGCTGAGACCCCAACCAGCTAAACAGCACTGGAAGCACCACTGGTTGGAGGTAAGGGACTCCCGAATCAATCACAGATTATTCTTCTGTCAGGTCTGCTTGAAAACATTTCTTGTACTGCATGGTAACAAATGACAGTGTGCTGTATAACCTTTACCTTGGATTTCTGAAAGCAGCCGACTAAGAACTGATACCAACACAACTTAAGGGAGTGTTTCAACATTTTAATTTGTGTTGTTTTACAAGTATAAAGGAAAATCTATTTATCAGATCTTGCATACTCTTATACACGTGAATAATCCTTACTCAGCAATCCTTTATGTGACTCAGGAGCACCTGAGTGAGCACAGGTTTTAACAGTAGCCCTATACCCTTCCATTGAACACAAAAGCCTCTAACATTCATAGAGGAGAGTAAAACTACAGTAAACTTGCAGCAAGAGATCAGCCATTCATACACACACATCCTTTGTAGCTAATACTATCCTCTTAGTGCAGCACTGGGTATACCGATAACAACAGTGTATAGGACTGTCGTTAGCCCAAGAAAGATTGCCTCTCCTAGCATTATAGCATGCTTTAGAAAAAAAAGCTTGTCCTTTAAAACACTGGTCTCCGCAGAGTATCTTTGTCTCTGTGACTCCCTTTCATACCCTCTTTCTCCGAGCAATGGCAGCACAGCTAGATCCAAACATAAATAGAGCAGCAATACTGTTAATCTGCACTCCATGCTGTGGTGACATGAGGCATGGCAAAAGCAACAGCCCTCACATTCATGGAGTGTTTAAACTGTATTTGGTTAGTCGCACAACTAAGGCAAAATCATATGACAGTAATATAACCCATACAAATATTTCTTCCCTCCTCATAACAGTGATTTAAATACTCAGTTCCCTATGCATGCATTTCAGGAGCTTGGTACAAAAATAGGAAGTAATATGGTACACTCTAAAAATATCCATATACAGTAGTCTTCATCATTGGTATGTGAAGTTAAATGGTACTCACTACGTATACATACTGGCCTCCTGGCTGTGTAGCTCTCCTACTGTTGACTTCATTGTAGCACAAGCATTTCACTGGCTGAGGTTTGTGAGCTTCCACTGTTTCCAAAAGGCAAAATCACAACAGTACCATCACTTACTGTGTCCAAAGTCTGCTTTAAGAGTTTGAGCCCTCTCTCTTTAGATATGAAGTACTTCCACATATGATGCCACCTTTTTTTTTTTCCCAAAGGCTAATATTTCAGACCTAGGTACATCTGTAGATAGGCAACAACCATAATTCCCTGATTATTGATGAATATCCAACTATAAAGTCAGATACTCAGTTTTAGTTAAGAACACCTGAAAATTTGGCTCTTTGTGCTGAACTCTGCAGGTTTGGAAGCAAGGGTTACATTGTCATTTGCTCCCTTAATGAGCTACTGAACAAAAAAAAAATGTGAAATACTCTTCTACATCTAGAAAGTATAGAGAAATACTATACTGTACTTTGACATATGGAAGTACAAAGGAATGCTGTAGTGTCTTCAAGGAGTCACTTCACTATTCTATGCTCCTCAGAGAGAGAAATTAGAAGTGAGATGTTTGGTGTCTTCCCCAGATATATGATGTATGTTCTTACAGCAAGCTCAGGCCAAAAATTCCCATTACCACCCACCAATAATTTAATGATATCTACATACACATACCACACACAGACACATATTAAGCAAAATAAACACCATAACTCAATTATAAAACTGAAATATGAAGACATTCATTTACAGTGCACTAAAGAAAAAAATAAAACCAGCTTAACTCTTTGCAGCATTGCATCTGACATATTTCATTATAAATGACCTCAGACCCAAACTTGACATGCTTCTAATACAATGATGCGGATTTCATCCCTACTGAAGAAGTTCACATCCTCCAAGACAGTAGGATAGAGGCTAAGCTTAGGACACTAGGAGATGCTTTGGGTCATGAATTATTTTCCACTAGCAGTCATAATGTGTAATACTCAAAAGAAATGCAGGGTACTAAGTAAAGAAAGTGCAAAAAGCTTTCACTTAATTTTTGAACGTACAGTTGTGTTTGTATATTTCCATTAAATTCTTGGGCATTTATCTGCTAAAGCTTTCTCAGCAATTTGGAAAATACAGAAACGCTTTTATTTGTGGTGATACAGTGCACAGAAGAAAGAGTTGACGACTTTCATTTCCTCTTTCAGATTTCAAGCCTGTGATACTTCTGAGGTAAAGAAGTCAGAAGGTTTTGAACTATTTATATTAGCTAACCATAACATATTACAGCCTCAAAAAGAAGGACTCGGTGTCTTTTATTCCCACATAACAAGTCACTGAGTTGCCTGCTTGCTGTACTACCAAGCCCCTGACAATCAGGGTAGTGCTCATCTCTTAACTTCAGCCATCTAAAAGGGAGACAGAGAAACAAAGCTAATTGTCAAGGCATCTGGTTAACACTGAGTAACAGGTCTCCAGAGAATGATCCGTATCACCTGCCTTAAAGCACATTTTAAGATGGGTTGAATTACTCCCTGGAGATGTGCTCTGGAGAGCACCTACATGAGTAGTTCACACTTTCTGCCCAACTTCTAGATATCTGAAGTTATATAAAGTGAACAGCACCCTAATACCAGAGTATCACAAACGAAGTATTAGATAAATGATAATGTCAGAAAAATAAGCTATTCCAGAACATCACAATTAATGTGTTAAATTTAATTCCCTTACTAACAAGCAGCAAATATGAATGGTAAACCAGTGCAAAGCCAATAACCCCTCTGTCCGTTCTCAGTAACAGTCACATTTCAGTATTAGTGCTGGCTAATTGGCTGTTTCTTGGCAACTTAAGACTACAGTGCATTGTAGAAGTCCAATCCTTACACCACAGAGAGAAGTATTACCTTATTACACTGATTAGAGTGTAAAAAAGTCTGCAATTTGATCAAAGCAGACCACAGCTACAGTCAATACATAGTCAAGGCCTATGCTCTGTTTCCATGCTAGGGTGGCATGCCATAATGACATCCTATCTGAAATAAAATGCATTTCCTTCCATCCTCAGATTTCCTGACTAAGGTGGGCATCAGGCCAGTTTTTGAAGGATGTCTTCTAGAATGACTTCAAAATAAGCACGTGATAATAAACCTATGTGCAAAAAATTCTGAAACAGAAGTCTACAAACAATGTTTGCTCTCCATATACAAACACACACAGATACACATACTCATACACGAAGTTTTCCAGAAAGGTAGGCTTGTCAGTCATCATGCAGTGCTATGCCTGCAGGAAAGAAATCCCATCCACAAGACACAATGTCCAAGATACACAACGTTCCCAGCAGGTGATCTGCCACCTTCCAAAGGCACCTACTTGCTTCAGTTGTACTAGGCATTGGAAGAAACACTTTGATGAGGATTCCCCTTTTGAGAATCTATTGTCTTGCTACTGCTCCACGCTTCATCAGTATTTTCAGATTTCACCTCTGCCTTGTCTGTCAGTATGGTGGATTTGGGAGGCTTGCAGATAAAGCAGAGGAACTTGAAACAGGACAGCAAACCTTCAGAAATGCTGGATGAGAAAAGCTTTTTGCACGGGTGGCAGAACTGGTAGAACACCAACATGAAGAGGACAGCCATGCAGTAACCTATTAGGAGCTGCAAAACCAACAATGGGGCACAGACATACAGGTAGATATCGGTTTTATAAATGTACCACATCAGCAGGAGGAATGCATTCTCGACGAATCGCAGCATGTAATACACAGTCAGTCGGTACCAATTTTGGGATTTGTTAATTAAGTCAGGATCATTGAGCTTCACTTGCACTGCCGACCAGCAGAACATGTTAATGCCAGCATACAGGAAGGTGAGAAGGCACAAGACGATAGTAGTGCCGACCCTACTCAATGCCTTCTCTATGTTCTCAGGAAATGGGGACTTGCTTTGCCAGAAAAGAATCCATGGGTAGAAGAAAAAACCAAAGAAATTCACTAGCACAACGGGGAGAGTCCAGATTTGAAGGACTGAACTGAAAAGGACCAACACCGTAACCCGTGTAGCAATCTCAAAGCTTCTCCACATGAATATGCAGAGGTAGGCGGCTGGTTTCACGCTGACATCATAATCATCATACTTAATCTTAATAGCCAGGATGTTGCAGCGTAAGGCGCCATATACAATTGACAGGAGAGAAAGGACCATAAAAATACCTACAAAGAGAAAATACAGATCAGGACCTTCAGCTTAGCAGAAGTTAAAGACATTGCATCAGAGTAGCACAGATACAGGTGTCTTTGCGGCACTCCCGGGGATTCTCAGCAGGGTGTAATGCCAAAACAGCCATTCCTTGTATACACTTCTTACTCTAACCCTACCTGCTATTTTGGTCCCCATTTGTTACTTTTCCAAGTAGCCAGAAAGAAAAAAAGGCACTTAACAGTCACAACTCTAAGAGTATCCAACTTGCTCTCAAAGTCTCATAGTACTCCACAAGGCACAGGAGTGCTACTCCCTCTCTGTACAGATGAAACCCAGCAAAACAGAAGCTGAAATTTTGGATTAACTTGAGCATGCAGATACCTCAATGCTTGTGAAGTTCTATGTCAAAGTAAATTGTCTAAGATCACAGAAAAGCTCTGTGACGGAGCTCAAAATTGAAAGCCAAAGCAATTTAAATGCAGAGCCACCTGCACTTTCTCTGCCTGTGTAGAGATTTGCTCACCTGTCTACACTGTGTTTTCCTATGTATCTGTTTTCTTTATACACCTATCTGTATCATGCATTTAAAAACAACACTCCTTTAAAATATATCTTTAAATTTAGATCAACTTTCAGTATCTCCCATTTAGCCAGAATCCCTCAAGTGAAGGTTTCACAGCATTTAAATTCTGCAGAAAGTGAAGGCAGAGGCCAGTTGCTACCTGGCTTCTTTTCCAGATGCAATAGGGGAAAAGCTTTCTGGTGCTGCAGGAGGGAGTCTTCTCTTGCCACATTAGGTAGGTACAAACGTACAAGAACCCTGGATGCATAGAGCGAACATTCATTGAGAAGTACCTTGATGTCCAGAAGTGCTAACTGCCTGCAGTTTTGTTAGCATTCGCACACTGTCTTCACAATTTTACCTGCATGCTGAACACCTGATTTACAGGACTAGTTTTAGGCAATCTTAGCATTTTGTTCACACAAGGAACACTTCAAATGCAAATGAATTAAGGACAGTGAATCAATTTTAGTTGTCTCTTTTAGAGTTTTAATGAAACTAACCAAGCTCACTGGTCATGCTACAGGGCATTATATTGCATCAGATAAAATAAAATAATCAGAGTTGGGAATTCTTGGTTATGTCCATTACTTCAGCAATGCTTTGCAACCAATGCTTTCTGCAGCCTTCAATTAGTTTATGTGTCAATATCCTACAAATGAACTGGATTCCCTGCTTTGCTATAGCTATGTAGCCATGACTATCAGTTTTTTTCTAATTAAACATTAATTTCTAAGCATGACTTTGAAAGAAAGAAGTGTACTTTAGGATCTCTAGCAACCTTCTAACAGGATTTTCTCTATCATTTTAGCTAAACTCTCTCACACCCTGATCCTCAAACACCTCTGAATTATTTTGGAAAAAAAATAATTAATCCTTTATATCTAATTTTCCAAGAGCACTCAGTAAGTTGAAAAGCATTTGCCATTTTATATGGTAATTTTGTACATGCCAGTTTGGTGGTGCATATATTCTCTGAAAATAGTTATGTATTTGCTTAACACTTAAATTTTTAATAGTGTCTTTAAACATCTTTCTTACAGCACTGTACTCGATCTGAGAATTTTTAAACGTGAAGTTTTAGAAAAACACTGGCTGAAAGCAGAAGAGCAAGTGAGTGCAGTCAAGAATACCACCTGATATCCTGTGGCTCTTTACAAAATCTTCCCTGTAGTTTTGAGCTGGCTGTAGAACTGTGAAAGAACAAATAACTTCCAGCAGCTAAGGAAGCAAAAGAATCTTCTGAGAGTTAAAGAAACAAAAAACCCTATGCAGTGGCAACAGGGCCCTGCTGTCCTGGAACTCTGCTTACTTTCTGCTGTGATAAGCTGAGACATTCATCTTATTACCCAATTTCATAGGGATTCTATGTCAATCTCAAACTTGTCTTAAAAACTCAAGCCTTCAAAAGAGGCATTTCTCCATTGATAGGAACCAGGTCATGCTGACTCTGGTTTAATACAGTAGTCCAGTCCTGCTTCTTTCCCAAAAGCTCAGTACTGTCACCAAACCTTCTGTTCAAACATCACTTTTAAGTCTGTGAGAAAGATGGTTTGAAGCAACGACAAAGGGAAACGTGGGAGGGTGACATTATTGTTGCTTTTACTCATCCTTAGCAGGCAAAGAAATGAAAATTTAAAAGGCAAAGCATCTTCCCCTGGAACAGTCCCAAATCCCCTAAAAGTCCTTATAAGGGTGGCATTTCTATTCTTCCTTCCTACTCCCAGAAGGCTGTACTTTTCTTACAAATCAGAGGTAGACACTCAGAGAGTCATTCAGGGAGGCACAGTTTTACTTTGTTGGCTTTTTTTGTTATGTCTTAAGTCTTTTCAAGATCTGGTCCTTCCCACTTCAGAAATTCAGAGAGTGAATTCTGCTCTCGATGAGCTGCATCACAAATATCTATTAGTAAAATCTTACATTCAGCTGAAGAATCATAAATTATCTATTATATATACTATAGTTTTCTAAACTGATAATCAGAAACCTTTAAAAATAAGGGCACTTATTTTGTTACTGAGGGCAAGACACACAGATACAATTTTTTTTTGCCTTAAGATATAATTTCAACACTTAGAAACAACTATTAACACTCAAAGTATGTTGTTCAAACAATAAGAAAAGTATTCTGTGGTCAGAGCTTAATGAGTTGAGAAGAAGCATCTGTAGAAGCATCTTAAGATATCTAGTAAGACCACCTACAAAGCCCAGTCATGAACATTAGGAAAGTGACACTGCAAACACTATTAAGTTGAAAAAAATAAAACCAAAACTTCTATTCTTGAAGATGGCAGTCACTGCTACAAATTTTAATTTTAAAAACCCTACCAAACCTTCCTTTTTCAGCAGAATAATTTTATTTTTAAATGGTAGGAAATCTGCCTTTTCAGATTATTTTATCACAGTAAGCAACACTTGAAAAAGATAACTGCTGTTAATGGCAAAACAATCTTTAAACTTACAAAAAGATTGCTCTTTATGGAAGCAGATCATCCACATTCAATACTGCAGACTGAGAACTAGCCCCTTTTCAAGAGTAAGGTGTCAAGTCACGTATCCGCCATCTCCAGCTAGCTGTTTTTGTAATTAACGCCAACTCAGGTCTTTTTGGCACCTCCTGGCCTTGCGCTTCTCCAGGTGGTACTACCTAAGTGAAGAGGTCTGGATAGCTGCCCAACAGTTTGTAAGTGGACCTGAGCCTGATGTCAGCCACTTCTTTGAAGCAAGATTATAGCTGGCTCTCAGGCAATGCATGATAGTGACAGATGTTGAAGCATTTAGTACAGGGTGAAGCCCAAGTGCACAAGAGAGACTTCGGCGTCTGTTCTGGGAGCGGCAATTACAAAGTCAGACTGGGCATTTCATACAGTAACAAGTTAGGAACTGTTATGCTGTAACCAAAGAAAGAGCTGAATATCTAGAACTAGGACTCAGATTAGGCTATTACATGTGGGTTTCTGATGCTGCATTTCATACATTTCTATACATTTCATGCTAAAGTCACAGAAGCATTATGTCTTTCACCACTAACCTAGAGGCTTTGTCTTGCTTTTGCACCTCTCTTTAGTTCTCTTGATGTTACATTCTTGGCAGACAGTGAAACGACAATTTGGAGAATGCCAGACACTGGCAAGAATCTGATCATCCAGAAGAAAACATCCAGAGAAATCAACGAATGCCATGAAATACACAAGAAAGATGCAGCATGGCTCTGGTTGACAAAGGGCTAGGCAAGGATGCACGGTCTTTTCAGAACTGTTCAGTTCGATACTGGAAGCAATAATGAGTTTTAAAGAGATCTGAAAGGGACAAACCATGCTATGTAGCATGATGGTAAACAGCTTTTGGTTCACAGGTGATACTGACCTTATTACCACTGACCAAGCAGAATTTACACAGAATGACAGACAGCGTAGTGTAGGAATCCAGAAAAACAGAGACTGATGAGGAGACAAGATAAAAAAATGTGGAAATTAAAATACAACAAGAAGAGAGTGATAATTATAACAGAGAAAAATGGAAAAGAGCATGGACTTTGGAGGACCAGTGTCAAAGAACAGGGAAGTTCAAGACATCTGAAGTATGGAAGAGCTGGACTGGCTGTTAAGATTACTTTGATGATGCTGCAAGATCAAAAGGTTGAAGTAATGTCCCTATACATGAGAATCCCCATATACACATAACAAACAACAAGCTGAAACTGTGCTATGCATCATTCCTATTTGCTCTGGAGGCTGAATAATACTGGTGGACAAAAGGTACTACTGCAGAAATAAGCTGGCTAAAGAGACTGAAGAAAGGTTCAGTATTTCAGAAGGTAAAATACACACAAGAGGAATATGGTTTGGACTCTTCTTTTCCTGATGAATGAGCTCTAACAGACATTGCCATTGCTCCTAAATCACTGATTAAGAAAAAATGAGAACACTTTTTTTTTTTTTCTTTTCAATTCTATAGTTTAGATTTACACCTGTTATGGAGATGGTTTCTGGGAGACATAACTACTGCATTTGCTGGTGTGTTTGCTGAACTCCCTGGTGAGGCAGCTTATCTCTAGTTGTTTAACTTTACTTCACCCACAGAAGGTCACTTACCAGTCTGTGATTCAGAATTTATCTCAGCAGTGACTGATAAAAGTCAGAAGTAATAGGGCATTACAAATTATTATTAAATATGCAATTCTCTAATCATCTGGAAAACAGCGCTTCTCCTTGGCAGTCATGACCAGTAAGGTCAACACCAATAACAGAAGAAATACAATAAAAAGGTGACCTTTCTCAAGCAAATGGCATCTGCAGTGAAGTGATTGGAAATTTTGCTAATTGCACTGCTCAGCAAAGGATTCAGCTGCTTTGTTCTCATCCCATGTCACAGATGCCATGGTTATTCTAAGACCCTACCTTAGCTGTGAAGTACTCAGAAACCATCAGGAGCACTGTCTTTCAATTAACTACTACTATGACCTTAAACAAGTACTTTTGTATAAAAACCTTAACATGTTGTAATATCCTCATGTGCTGACTCGCCCTTTGGTATACTAAAGTTTTCCATTTCCCAAGTTGAGGGGAGAACCCTGACATTATTATAAAGGCTTCTCCAAAAACCTTAGTTCCTTACCTTGGTACACTGCCAACCAAGGTACCGGAACTGAAGAAAGCAATCAGATTCATAACATGTCACCCTAGCCTCAGCCTCCCTAGCTGTGAAGCTGGTAAAGATCCCTGGCCTCTCAGGGCCTCAGAGATGTAACAAGAGCCGTTTTGTATTTTGGTGGAAACGCACCTCCAGTTCACAGAGGTGCCAAAGTCCTTTCTTACACCAAAAAGCTGGTTGTCCTACAACCAACTGGTGTAGGTTCTTCATTTAGTCTAAAACATGATGGTATAGATAAACTTGAAAGCACCATCACCATCAAAAGCTGTCCAGGGAGATGAAACCCATTGCATGCAATATGTGTGGTTCTTGCCCAGAGCAGCTACACCTGACTGCTGACCCTTCTCCTCTCCCTCCCACCAAAATATGGAGGTGATAACAACAGCTCTACCTACTTCTGGCAGCCGTGATCTCCTGCTGCAGGACACAGATGTAAAGCTGGAGTGTGAGCTGGGGTGCCGAGCCAAGGAACGCCTGGATCACAGACGCCCTACTGAACGCAGACCTGTGTGTACACAGCTTGCCTTCAGCCTGGCCCACTTCCTTCTCAATTTCTTCTGAGTACCCATCCTTGGGCATCTGCCTCTTCTTCGTGATGCTGACATAGGGCTCTTCAACTCTGCCAGCATGGAAGTAAATGTAAAAGACTTCCACACACCTACAAGCAAATCAGTAAATAGAGTAACAGGAAAAAAAGAAAGAAAACATAGGTCTTCCCACTCCTTAGTATTTTAAGCTATCACATACCAAGTCATTTGTTCACACAGCAAAGCCGGTACATTTTCTCTTCTTGGTAAATTTGGAATATGGTAGATTTCACCCTTTAAATCATGAACTACATGTGACTGGAGGGCAAGAATATGGCAGTGCTCTTGGAGCTTCTGGGATCACTGAGACACAGGAGGCAGCTGTTTCCTATGAGCTGCCCCTGTTCTCTAGTGTCCTATTAAAAGTCCTTAAACTACTCATCCACTACAATGTTCATAGGCTCCCAACCCAGGACCCAAGTTGGAAGTGTTTCTTCAGATTCTCATGTCTTTCTCTTGGTGTTATCCATACAACTGTGAAATAGCAAAACCACTTCTCATACCTTTGCCTTCAACAATTTCAAGACATTGGAGAGAAGCTCAGGGTATGAGTGGGTGCACACACCTCAATCAGTTGGAGTCTAGTCCTTGCTTTACCAAGCAATGGATCCAAAACATAAGTAACAAGCCATGGCAGCAATAACAGTTTAGAGCCTCACAACTCTGGATATTAACTTTTTTTTTTAAGTACACAGAAAGAGGAGCTTTAGTCCTTACATTTGTTTACATTTACTGCATTGTTTAAGGAATATTAAACACAACCTTGCGAAAATATTCTAAAGAAGAACATGCAGCGTTTTGAGCTGCTGCAGCTCTTTGTACTCTAAACACAGGTGAACCAAACCCTCTTGTTTATGTATATCTAACTTACCACAGACTAACTTCCAAAGAAAAAAGTGATGCCAGCACATAATTTCCTATTCATAAATTACATATTGTTGGAACACATTCTGCCTCTACCCATGCACAGAGAATAATCCATACATTTGGGAGGGAATAGAAAAGGGCTAAAGGGGTTGGCAGCAGCAAATGCTGTAGCAACAAGGACAAGTTGGCTCCTTGAGTATTAAAGAAGATAAAACAGCCTCACACAGTTTCTGAAACTTCCTTCCAATGCCTATTTTTAGTTTGGCAAAAACTTTAGAGAAACTATTCTAAGAGAGTTGCTTGGGTACGAAGGTGTCAAGGGCAGGCTTGGGCATCAAGCAGGACCCAAAACACAAAGGGCAACAGTCAACCTTGTCTGGGAAGTAATAACAAGCAAGGATCTACTGAGGTACAGATGAAGTCACAAGCTGAGGGGGAAGAGAGAGGAAAGAAACACTATTTCTGTCGCATCACATAGGGTCCTAAAAATACAGGGCCTTCTGCGGCGGAGTCCATGTACAGCAGGATTATAAAGGATAAATAGCATTGACTACTGAAGAATAAAACCCCCAAAAGCCCAAACCTAGTGCAGACACAACCTGTTTTCTCTCTTATGCCTAATACTGGTATGGGCTTCAAGAAGAAAAACAATCACAGTGTGAGCAACAGGACTGGTGAGGCCTGGCTTCCAGCCCAGAGGGAAGCTCAGGGGAGAGAAACCCCCACTGCGAGGGCAACCTGTGGCACCAGCTCTGGTCGCATCTCCTCCCATGGCCCAACAGCATGTTATCTTCTTGTGCAGGCATCATCCTGATGAGGACTGAGCTGTCTTCCTTCCATCCATAGTGCCTGCTGGGAAGGCACCTCCTCCACCTGGTTGCCTCTGTAGGTAATACTTGCTGGAATGCAGCATCTCCAAGTCTCTGACAGGTTGGATTTGGCCTGTGAGTTTATGTAATGTACAAGTAAGGCTTATCTTCTATTTAAAAGTATCTCACAAACACAAAGCACAGAGCTATACTTGTCTGAGACTTTGAATTCCCATTTCCTTCTCAGCTGGATTTTTTTCAACAATTGCCAAGTCAGAGTCTAACACAGCCCTTTAGGGAAAGCTCACAGACTAAACTGTAAAGTAGCACTGATAATAATTCAAATACAGGCATATTAATTTTTGTTTCATTAAACTTGATTTCATTTTTCCCCCTAACTGGACCACTAGCAAGTTTCACCTGCCTTAGATGGAGAGCAGTTTTAGGATCCTGTAGCACTACCCTTGATTCACTAGGCTTCAGCTACTATTATCACTAAAGCTATTTGAAGCACCTGGTACACTGGAGGCTCCATTCACAGTGGCGACTTCCTATTTTCCCCTTGTTAATCTTTTCAGTCCCTGCCAGTCTTGTTCCACGTGAAATAATCCACACAGCCAAAAATAAAGCGTGAAAAATTAATAAAGCACAACAGTTTATGAAGCCAACAAATTGATTTTATTCCAAAAGAAAGTTCCCCAAACATTTTTGTCTCACTTAGTATTCACAGCCATCTATTCATCCTGAGCTGAGGGCAAGTCTGAAGCTATTATGAAAAATGAGATCTCAGCCAGCATCAGCCTCTGAACTCTTGCCATGTGTGATCAGAAGCAGATACAGTCTAGGGACCCATCTAACAAGTACACAATAATCCCATAAAAGAGATGATAAAATTCACAGGATGACTGACTATAGCAAATATTATAATCAACAAAATGTTCGGGTTTGGAGCAAACATTTGATTTGTATTTATTAGCTAGGTATTAAGTAGCAGTATATTGTTTGTGATGGGATATTTTATGTCTGTATAGAAAAGCAAACACAATGTGAAATGAATGGTCTGATGAGCAAACCTTAGGGCCAAATGGGACCTTTACCAGTACAACAGAGTAATAAAAATGGTATGTGCAAGCACTCAGATTACATCAGTAATGATGCCCATCTTCTTCCAAGCCCTGCCCATCCCATGCCAAAGCGTCTCTGGAGGTCATGCTTTCTGGGGCCAGTAACAAATGTACTCAAAACTCTAGCTGGTGCCACTGCCCAAGAAACTGCTTCAAACAGGAGCAGATTGGCAGCTGATGCACTAGAAAGAAAGAGTACCGATCTAAGTGTTTGAGTAATAAAGTGTAAGAGGGTCAAAGGCACTTGAAGAACCATCCAGGTGAGAAGGGTTCAGAACAGTGATGAAGAATCAATTCAGATCACGTACCTGTGCCATGTTACCGCTTTGTCTATGAAGTGCATTCAGAACGGTTCTCTTTAAATGAACTGGCTTGTTCGTTTTTACTATGAAACACAACTAAAAGACAATACAAGAAGGCGATTGCTTCAAGCCAGTTTTCCTCTACAGTTACAAACTCCTGCTACAGAACAAGGAATTCCCCAGAAGGCCCAGTTGCTCGCTGCTCATTGCTGCTCTGCTCTGGAGGAACAGGAATGGGAGATCCCAACTTCTGTACAATCCATCTCCTGTAACACCATGATGTTTAGGGCCCTTTCAACAGATTCACACATGGAATCAACAGCAGAAGGCATGCAGCTGTCCGGTTGCGTTGCATGCAAAGCAATGACAGTTGCAGTACAGGCTCTGAAGGAACTAAAATTACTTTGAAGAAAAAAAGTGTCAGATGTACTCTCTGTAGTGAAAGTTAAAAGGTAAGAAAAAGATGGTGCTGCATTCTCCCCTGCTGCCAAATCTTGGCAGACAGAAGAGCTATACTTTCTCAAGGATCCTGATGGTGCCTACAAAGAGTGATTCAGCAGCGACACATTTGACTTCTACACAGTCAGTAGGAGGAATAATCCTATCCTTATATGCCTGCTGAGAGCAAGTACCTCATTCCCTCTTTTAATCATGGATGTGTGGGATTTAAATAGAGGCAAAATAACAGTGGTGTGAAAAGGGAGCAGGCAATGAAAACAGGGACCGTCCCACGGCCAAAAAGCGCTCCAAGACCAAATGTCTATTTGAGAGACCTATCCAGACACATGGTGCAAACATAAAAGCAGATTTCTCTAATGACTCATTTTTTAGTAATTCCTTTTCTTTAGGGAAGTGTGCAAAGACTTATCAGTCCTGCAGATTTACTTACCTGTGTCAGACAAAGATTTGTTCCTCACTCATTGTTCTACCTTCCATCTGCACTGACTTTCTGTTCATCGCATCTTGGACACCTAACACATCTGCTCAAGAATAAAGAAAAAAGAAAAGCCTGAAGAGAGTCTAGACATATTCTTCCCATCTGGAAAAGAGGAGATGCATCAACAGTTGTAAAGAATCTCCTACAGCAAGGTCTGCCAATGGAATTCCTACAACTAAGAGAGGTTTTTAGACCTGTGCTATTCTGAACTATAAAGCAGGTAATTGGGAAAGAGCGACTATCTACGAGAGACAATGCTTCTGCACAACGTGACTGAAACATTATCTGCACCATTACAGCTTATTAGATTTCAAACTGCAGAATTAGGTGCCCAAAACATTAATGACTCTGATTATTTTGGCCTATATGAGTTTTGTTTTGGGTTTGGGGTTTTTTTTTGGTTGTTGGTTGGGTTTTGGGGATGGGTTAGGGTTTTTTTTTTTGGTTTTTTTTTTTTTTTTTTTTACTTCCTGCAGTTCATGGAATCTAACTTTGGCCATAACAGCAAATCCTCTGGCAGTTTGATGCAAACTTCCTACTGCATTTGTTTTGCTGCACTCTACACGGTACATAGACACATGTAATTGTTTCTCCTTATGCCTTGAGAAACAAAGCCTGATGCCATTAAAAAAAAAAAGTTTATTGTTTAAATTCTTGTCCCATTAAAATCTGAGGAAAACACTCATTAGCGTTCTGTATCGGGGCCTGTTACATTGTCTTTTGATTTTTTTCATAAGAGAGGTTCATCATCCTGCAGACAGAGTCATCTCCTGATTGCATGTTCCTCATTAGGAAGAACCTGAAGGCCCACATTAAGCTAGCACAGCACTAGGGACAGTAGTTTCAAAGATACCAGCAGTCACTTAGCTTTCCTCTCCATGAAGCTGGTATCAGAAGGAAGCACTGCTAAGTTCACACCAGTCCCTTCTGGATATGCCACTTCAGTACTGTCTTCAGTAAATCAGATAGTAAGGAACCACCACCACATCCAGCAGACGTACAGTACAATAACACCAACATCCCCTGGTCGTGACTGTAAGCCCCAACTGTTCAAGTTGGTTTGTTGGAAATCTGCACTCCTCACTTCAGCTCCTGACCTATTCATTGCTTGCAGAATAGAAAGGGGGCAAGCAAGTTAACAGGAGTTTCTCTGGCACCCTTTGTGAAGAGCTATTTGCATTTTTAACAAATCCCTAAGTGCAGATCAGTACACTAGCAAAAATACATCCAAGTATTATTTATCGGAACTGTAGCAGCACTTAAAACCTCAAGACACTGTCGGTGCTACGGGTGCTGTCCAAATGAACAGGGAACAAAGAGACAGCTGTTGGCTCAGGAGCAGTCAATAATAAGCCAAAAAGCTCATCAGGCTCTTCTTTAGAGAAGGGAAAAATGTATTAAAGCTCTCATTGACATTGGCCATCATTTTAATATAATTTATTTCACAAAAATTGACTTACGTGGTAAAAGAATCTCCTTTTACAAAAAAAAAAAAAAGGAAGTATCCAAATATATTTTCTAACCATCCAGACAAATTAATGCGCTCACAAGGAGTGGCACCGACCTGAAATGCTGCAGGAATCCCCCACAGTGCCCAGAAACCTGCAGTTACTTTGTTCCAGCCAACTCTCTGCTTAGTCTCTGGCATGCCTGCATCCCTGGGATCAGAGCCAGGCCACCAAGGGCTGGAATTTTAGTCTACACCAAGGCAGGAATTTTACTCTACAAATTGCTCTGAATTTATAGAGAAACTCTTAGGCAATGGCAGAAAGAATTTTAAAAGGGTGCATTAACAGCACTCTCCCAGTACAGCAAAAGTCCTCTCCAGGAAGACGGATGCTTCCTAATTTTAGTGCTTCCAGTGGCAGCAGCAGGACAGCAAGTGCCTCCTAACAGGTGGAGTGTGGGTGTTTGGGGAAGGTGGTGGTATGCAAGAAGGTTTTATAAGAGAATGTACTTTTTTCCCTGCCACACAGAGGATTCAAAATAGGCTGGATCATTTGGCTTGCAAAGCTAAATACTCTCCTTCCCTGCCAAGATACTTCCATATCATTCCCTAAAATTCAAACTTAACTTTCTAAGGGAAAAAGGAAGGGGAAAAAATGTTTAGCTTTTAAGATGATGAAGAAGACTCACACAACATACATGGACTGTCTGTAAAGCAGTGCACTGATATTTGAGTATTTGAGTCTGAGCAGAGAAATACTAACTATCCTGTTTCATGTCACAAACTCAACAGAGATGGTTAAAAAGTTAGTGTTAGCCTTTTTTAAAGCCAGTCGAAGCAGACTGCCCTCTGTGGAAGCATGCCATCTCACACAGCCTAAAGGCTTGTTAACATTTCATTCTGATGCAGCAGGTGGACAAAGCTGGGGCAGCTCTACTGTCTGTACGTCCTATTTGACCTAAATTGACCCAGCTCACCCTAAAAGGCCCCGGGCTGTGCCAGTGAGACCTGAGAGACCAAATACAGAGGATGGAGTGAGGCTTCATACTGGGGAAGCAGATGACAAACAGCAGCAGGACTCTCTGGTGCAAAGGAGCACAGGTTTGCCTAAAAGGATAGGATAAAATGGCTCCAGGGACAATGGTCCTTTTCAGCTCAAAATGGTTAAAGGCACAGTGAAGTGATGATACAGCCAAAAAATATTTTGCCTTTGAGCTATCACCTCTGACTTGTGTGTATTCCAGTCCACACAGGACAGAAAGCTTCCTGTGCAAAGTAGGGAAAGGTAAGGTATTTCACGTGCTGAAAAGAGTTCAACTTTTACAGTGCAGATCTACAACCGATGGGAAGCAATCAGGTTCCTCTTGACAGATACAACAATGTTTAGTGGCAGTGGACAGGAACACAAGGAAGACAGAAAAAAAAAAAACCAAAAAACCAAACCTTTAATGTCTGTCTCAGACCGATCACTTTGCCTTCCCACACTTCTGTACTGTATCCTACAAATAGACACATTTCCCCAAATTTAAAAAGAGGTTGTCATCTATGAAACTTTTCCTCTTAATTTGTAGAATCCCTCCAGCCTTTAGCAGGACATAAGTCTTTTTACGTGGCACGAATGTACTACCCTCTTTTTATTAGTAATTATAATTCCAGTTATCCTGGGCCCAGAGAGACATTAACATGCATCACTTAGTACTGCCTAAATGATGCCAAGGGCACTGTGGCACAGGCATGCTGCAATGGTTCCAGAACATCTTCAAACCTGGAAATGCCAAGTTCTTAAATCTTTGAGAAAGGCAGAAGCGCAGAGCTACCGACACACTCATACACTGCAGCATCGAGGGGAGGGAGAGGGCTTCTGTATGCCCGCTAGTTTTACAGCTGCAACTGCAGCTGGGAGCTCACCAACACAGCAAAAAGTGTGTTCTGCACAAGATGAGACTTGTATTGTAAAGAGATAAACCTGATGTTGAGAGAGAAAAAGTGAAATCATGCCTGGTTGTTAAGTCAAAGCAGAAGCCTATGTCTCTTCCAGATAATTAGAAAGAAAATCCTCTAATTTGTTGTTGGTGCTTTCATCCTTTGTTTGCTTCTTTACATCTTGCAGCTTGACATGACATTCTTTCCTTGTTTGACCGCAAGAAATCAATTTAGAATGACAAAAATAATGAACATAATTTTTATTTTGATAGTTGTGTTGTCTTTGGTTCCACTCTTACTTTCCAAAGAATTTTGTTCTTAGCTTGTAGAAAATCAGAGCTTTTCAAAAAAACTTAAATGTTAAGCCATAACTTAAGTCTCTTTAAAATATTAACAAAAACAAACAAAAAAATCCAGCAATGGTTAAAAGGAATTCAATGTTTTTGAAGTGCAAGATGTTTTGTAACATCCAAACTGTTCACCCTTATCAGTGTGAACAAAAATTCCTTTCCCACACCATCCAGGAATTTCAAAAAGTTGAGGGTACTTCTCCTAGCCTGTACTACAGAGATACGGTATTTAAATCCCTTTCTTTTTAAAGAAGATATTTGAACGTGAATTTAAAATGAGAGCCTCCAGCAAACATTTTATCATGGGGTTGCACCACCTTTTATCATGGGGTTGCACCACCTCTGCAACTTTTCACCTCTCTGTTGTTTTGGGGGTCCCGTCCCCGTCCCCCCCCCGGACATTTTCAGTCAGAAGTTGAACTGGAGTTGAAACACCTCCAAAGCAATTAGGGGCGAGCAGCTCACTTTCGGAAAGAAGAGACAGACTAAAGCGTTACTAGTATTTCCAAGATGCACTGACGGGATGGGTACTACCGTTGTTCTAAGCCAGCAACGGGGCAAGTCCTCCTTTCTCCCCGGGAGGTAACCTCAGGTTGAAGCGTTACGGATAAACCAGCATGGAACAGCCACAACCCTTTGCAGAAAGCCACACGGGGAGAAAATAAGGGCAGAAAACGCCTCCAGAAGGAGGGAGCGGGCTCTCCCGGCTCTCCGCGGGGCCGCAGCCCGACCCCCCCCCCCGCTCCGCTTTCCCGGCTCGCCGCCTCCAC
>JANZLQ010000061.1:12070902-12110063 GCA_026212715.1 Elanus axillaris
AAAGGTGGGGCTGGTCTTCATGGGGATGTCGACAGGCTGGAGGAACAGCCTGAAAGGAGGAGGCAAAGGCGAAAAGGAAGCAACCCTGTGCAACGATAAAAGGCTGAGGGACAGCTGATTAAAAAACAAACCAAAACAAAAAACCCACAACAACAACAAAACCCACAGAAAAGGAGCTCAGTGTCCTCGTAAGCCTCCTCTGGTGCACCCAGTTGAGAGACCTCCTCGCCCGACTCGTGACCCTGCTGGCAGAGGTGCCTTTTTACCACTCTGTCAGGTGGATCTTACCCTTGCTTGTCAGGCCTTTTCCCTTCAGAGGTTCCCAGGACCACAAACCCCAAACCCCTGCCGTGACACCGGCAGCATTTGCCTGCTGTCCCCAGGCCCTTCCCCTTCCCCAGCAGGAGTCAGACGACCACCCCACGCCTCCCTCCCTTGCCACCAGGGCTCTGGAGTCATTCTGGACACATGTAAGGTCACCCTGGTAGTATCACTGATATCACTGCCCATGGACGAGAAGCAAAAGGTACTAGCCCAAGGGCAAGACAAGCCTTTGCAGTCTCTCCACAACATCCTGAACGTGAGCGTCTGGCAAGAAACAAAGCTCCTGAGGTACCTAGTCAGGTTAGCAGATGGTGCCTATATCCTGCACAGGGGAGGTCTTCAGTCACCACCACTTCTCCTCTTGGTGCAGGTCCTTTGTTCGTGCTCAGCTGGCTCTGATGCCTGACCTGACAGATCTTGTTTCTCCTTGCCTGTTCCCAGGTAACTGCAGATCTGCGTGCGGATGTTAGCTACAGACCTGAGACCTACCAGGAGCACAAAAAGAAGGCAAGATGTGGAGTTTGAGATGCTATTAGCCTACTAATGGGATAACACTAATAGCTACTTCTGCACATCTGCTACTATTCTTTAATGCAACCTAGGTTGTCACCAGATTTATAAAAAAAATGCCAGTAATGCTGTTTGGGCCATTTCTTCAACTGCTGCACTGACAAACCTGGAGTCTCGTTGCTCAGCTCATGATGGCAAAGATGGAAACCTTGTTATGGGTGGGTCAAGGTGAATTTAATGCTCTAGTGCCCTTCACTGAGAATGGAGGGGGTCTTCCTGGAAAGAGAAGAGGCCACGTGTACTGAGACTTAAGCAGGCTGAAAATAAACACTTAAGTGGAAAACTTTAATCTCCAGGCCAAAAGCAACCTGTCTTCTCTTGGGAAGCTTCCATGAGCTAGTTTTATCTAATGGCTATGTGCAGCCTGGATGTTTTCTCATTGGAAGATGGATGATTTTACCTTTGATAACATAGTACCACTGAAAAGCTTCTGGAGCCCTGAGTCATGACTGCTCCAGAAGGAAAAGTTGCCAGCACTATGAAATCTAAGTACAGAAATAAGCAGTCCAATGCAAAATCATACTGTTCAAGGTTGGGCTTTTATTTAAGGCAAAATATAATCACAGCTTTAATATTCATAATATCGATATATACAGAGTTTGTTCTGCCACTATGAAGCTTAGTATTACCACTGCTTTTAAAAAGCTATAAAATCTAGTTTCTATCATAATCTACAATACAAAACTAATACAATAAACCATTCTGAAAGATCACAGTGTTTAAAACATTAGAAGAGCAGGGGTCCTGCTTTTAAACAATAAGGTGCATTTCTAAAGAATCAAATCAATCTTGATTCTAAGGGCCTGTACCATATTATGGCTGCGAATGGCTGTTACACTGAGAAACCAATCTAGGGTGCGGCATGTACTCCAGAAATGAACACCGTATGTTGGAATATATTGAATATTCAAGTGTAACCAACACAAACTAGACATGAAATAATGCTATTTAAGTTCCCTGTACTTTTTATTGGTATTGGCATTCATGTATATTGCAGACATATTGAGGGGAAATGGGTATAAACCTGCTATCAAATAGGGCCCTGCATATGCAAACACCTGTGCTTTCCTTTTACTATAGGAACAAGCCTTACTAATTCCATGGGACTTATGTGTAAAGGAAAGTTTGTAGGGTTGGGGTCCGAAATGATGCAGTTTTGCCCATTTCACATGCATGGAAGGACCTAACCTTGCATGTCTGAAATCAAGGGACATTCACCACTGACATCAGCAGTGGTGTGTATCAGGCCTTAAAATGAGCACAGGGGTCAAATCAGTGGCAAAATCAGACCATTGTTAGATGAAATCTTTCTTTGGTCATGGTACTGAAAACAGAAGCTGAGTTCAACTGCTGGTCAGACAGCCTTTCTCTTCTATATGAAGTATAAATGTATGTTTGAATAGGATTTGTTTTCTCTTCACTGTGGGATATAACTGACTTCAGGACTTCACATAAAATTCTCTGTGGAGTATCCATGTGTAGTCATGCAGTGCTGTTGCTGAATATCACTGCATTATAAAGTATCTTTTATTCAAATATCATTATACCACTAGGCAAAATGAGTTTTTAATTAATTTTCTGCCACTTTAATTGGCATTGCTGTACTTGACCTAAATGCCTCCACCTTCTTTTTGAGTCATGCATTGAACAAAGTCAAGGGACTCCCTTGTAAGTATTAAAAATAAATATGGCCTTATGTATTTTCAAGCAGATTGCTATTTATAAATTGACCTTTTTCAGAGCATGATGTAAAATTTTAAATATACAGGGTACCAGACCAACAGTGACATCAGTGGCAGGACAAATTAGTCAGGAGGTTTAATAACTCAAAGGTAGGTTGAAAGGTTGGTGCATGTTGGCTTCTTGGATCTATTTTTTTAAACTGCCTAAGCATCAATAGGGTCCAACGTTTCTATTCCATTCAACGATAGGAATGGGCAGTAGGTTCAGCTACAGGCAAGTCCCTCACAGGCAGACTTTTTTTCAGCATATAATGACTTTGCTATAATGGCAACGAAGCGCTGTTCAAGGCAGCTAAAACCTGTACAGTGCATACTTTACAACTATCTCTGCAATGAAGCAAACTGTGCTGTTCTCTTGGAAAATGCCTATTCACATCCTTAAATTGCTGTATTGTTTTGTGGGCCCTGAGCATTTTCGTCTTATGGCTTTGAAGTATGTTGTTCCCTCAGTAATGTGATTTTTGGTCATTTTCTTACTTCTTATCAATTTAGCTTTCTGCTGCTTACTACTTAGTCCAGGACATACTTAATATAAACTGAAATGTCTTCTCAGAGCAATCTAGACTGTGCTGTTAGCCAGAAATTGCTCATCGCTATAGTCCCTCACAGGAAGATTACTCTTTTAACAGGGCAGTTCTTATTCCTGATATACTAATCTTCCTACAGATTAGAATATGCACTCATGCCAGTGAATATTCAAGGTATGTAGGAGAAGATTACCGCACCTGAGATTTACTTGACAGACCTCAGAGATACACTCTGCCCATGGATCCTATAGGTCCAAGTAACAAGGATTTGTTGTCAAAATGCATGCATACAATAAAACAGGTCACTGCATAAAACATGCAATATGTTGGCAGATGCTATAACTGTATACGTGGATAATAATACAAGTACAAAAATTTGATTGCTTATGAAAGTTTTCATTTGCACATATTGCACCTGTGTATTTCTGAATACATCAGACACCTACATATTGTTTTTTCCAGAGTATTTTAAAAACTAATCAGTATTCTTATCATATTCTCTACATGTCCATATAAGTATTATTAGAACATCAAAGTGGCATTACTTAATTTCAGAGTAGCAAAAAGGGTGACCACTTTACTTGCATTTGTTTGTGCATATTTCCCAGAACTATTTAAATGTGTATTTTGGGATGTTTAGCCATTTCACTTGGTTTTGATTGTCTTAATAGAATTGAGATACTAGAGAAGCAAACGTGCTCCCTAGAAAGTCTCTCTCTGTTTTGTTTAATGATGTAAAACGTCAGTGACAGGTGTTATACAATATAATGATTTTTCCTTAGCAGGTGTGCAATGGCAGAGCCAGTGAGAAGAGGCCATCTGGGAGTGTAAAATAATGTAATGCAAATAAGTGGAACACCCCTCTTTAGCAAAATTAATCAATCTTATTTTCAAGAACAAAAGACCTGGGCTACTGCTTCAGACTTCTTAAGTTATTCATAGGTTGGGAAAGAAAGGCAGGGAAACTGAAGGAAACAATGATGCAAACAAAGCAGATATTGAGAGCAGCAGCACAAAATGATTATGTTACCATGCTGAGAAGTTGTGAGTAGCAGGAAAATAATAAGATGTATTTGTTAGAACTGTACTGTTGAGGAAACACTGCATCTGGCTTTATGAATCCTGAAATCACTAAATCTGGACATTACAGATCTAGTTTCTCTCAAAATTACTCCATGACAGTAATCTATGGATGACCTACCAAAAGTCATGAATAGTATATAGCTCCTTAAACAGATTTGTAATCTACAGCTTTACTCACAAACAGCACCACACAAACACAGGTACATCACAAATAAGCACCAATACCCACACAATGCATCCTCTTTGCTTTAACAGCATAATCAGAAATACTATTATATCACTTAAATTCCTATTGCCTACAATTTAGAAACTAAACACAGTCAAGAAACTAATGTGCAAACATGACGTAGTAACTTATGTCTTACACTTTGAAAGAGGCTACTCAAGTTTCTGGTAACACAGTCTTTTGTCACAGCAGCATGGCAGAATCTGTTCAGGAAAATGCTTTTTCAGTCTATTAGGGCCCGAGTTAGGAGCAAGAGGAGACAGCATCCCACTGAGAATGTCTAGCAAAGGTTGCATGATCAATTTCTCGAAGCAGTAAGAAGGGAACACAAAGGACCTTATTTTTTTATTACACTGAAAAGTGCTGATGGCTCTGCTCAGGTTGCTTTCCTGTCAACATCTTAAAAGCAACAAATAAAGACTTCAACAGCATGTATATAACAGCATATATAGTACAAAGCAAAATAAACAGCTAGACAATTAAGAGGACGAAAAAGATGAAAAAAAACTTGCTCATTTAATGATTGGCATTTTTCAGAAGAGCCCTGGGGTACATTACACTGTGTTCAGAAGCTGTGACTACAGCACATCTAGTAGCCACCTTAACCCAGCTAGGTCAGGTAAGAAAAGCCACAAAGCTCCAAGAATGAGCTCAAACTGCTATGTCTGATGAAACAGATGAATAATTATGTTCCGAGATTTTATAAGATGTATCCCATGAGACTGGATGTTTATGTTACCGTTACTGATCTTGAGCATCAGTAAACAAAGTTTGCATGCTGCTCTTGCTGAAGTCAGTGCCAAACTGGCTCGACTTGCAGAGTTGTTTGGGACCTAGATTTTGAAAACTGGGTGGTTGCATGGGTTTTCTCACTGTTGAATTAACTAACTCCTACTTACTATTTTCTTTCTCACCGGATTAGTATCAAATGAAGCCAAACACATGGCTTCATATATGGAGAATGGTTGCAGAGACAGAGATTTGTTTTGCGGGTGCTGTTGAACACAACACAGAGCAGATCAGAGTCTCCTCTGAATGTACATCAGAAGAAATTAATTCTACAAAGAGACACAGAGGGAAAACCACTAGAAAACTCACACTGAATTCTTAATGTATACTTCCTGCCATTTATGAAGAATCACATTAAAAGATAAATGCAAACATGACCGTTGGAAGTTAAGCATAATAAAATAGTGATTTTATCTACTGCTATTATGGTGAATTTTAACATAGATGTGGTATGTGTTACAATATCAGCATTCATGACCTGGTCAGGATCTAAGTTACTATAGTCATTCATTGTGCTCTAGAGTTACTGAGATTTTGGCAAAGATTTTCTTCTTCAAGCATCTCCTGAGAAATAAGTAACTGGAAACAATTAAATGTTGTGGCCCACTGATAATTAAAAAGTAGGCACTGGGGACAAAATCAAAAGGTCATGATTACTATTCTGATATATATAGATTCTGTTAAGGCTTAAGTTTGGAGTTGTTTGGGTTTTTTTGACATAGTTATCAAAGCACTAAGCATTTTTGTTTTATGTTTGCATCTATAAATAAAAGGCTTGGCAATAAATGTATGGTTGCAACAGCTTGAGTCTAGATCATGGCAGAACCTATTTCACTCTCTCACAATAAGACAGAATACAGTTACAGTAGCTATCTGAATGCTGAATGGCACAAATGTCATTACATGTTTTAGCTGAGTGACATTACCCTACAATGAATATTGAGACTGAAAACCTATTGACCACAGGGAAAAAGTGGATAGGCCAAGTTTCACCTTCCTTAAACATTTGTTTAAAAAGGTTCCAGTTATGAAATATATTAGACACCTGCATTACAGGAAGCAACTAGAGAAGAATCCTAATAGACTTAGGATCTTCTGCTACTGACTACTGATCTACTACTGACAATTGACTTTGCTCTGATCTAACCGGAGCATTTCAACTTGGCTGGGCAGAGCATGCGCACATCTCCATGGACTTTTTGATTTAGCCTCACATGTATACCTCCCTGTGAAATAGACCCTCCTGTGTGTACACATCTCACTGCTCAGAGTAACAAAGTAAGTGACATTAATGACTTTCTTAAAAGACCTTCTATCCCACAAATAATAAACACATAACAACTGTATATTGAATTTTAACATTTCCGTTCATCAAAAAATCCCTAAATTCTTGACAAGCTGATACAAAACTGCATTGCTTTATTCACTGATGGCTTCTGTGATTAAATAATTAATTACAGCTGCACAGTGCAAGACAAAATAGCAGAAATCCTAATCTGCAGCTCATAATGATGCAACCCATCTCATTAAAATAACAGTGGCAAGAGTAGGAATGGGATTACTATATTAAAATGCAGAAGGATTGCAAGACCTGGCTCCAACTTACAGCCTGATCAAGGACCACTGAAATTAAATGGGAACTTTAATCCATTAGGCATTAAAAATAAAGAAATTGTAATCTCCTCCAGCTGAGAATGCAGGAAGAGAGACTGCATTGTTTGGCAGTGCATGTAGGTCGGCTTTTTCACCCTAACTGCAATTTTTGACATACTGGTCTTCCCAATCTGTCTTCAAAGGTAATTGCATTACATTATTCCCATATAAATAAAAATAAATAAATAGTAAATATCTTTTCAATACATATATTGATTTTATAGGTTTTTTTTAGTACAAATCTACGTTAGCATTTTCTTTAGCTTTCAAGTACCATGTGTCATATATAATACATATAAACCAGCATATTATTGGAACCTTAAGTGCTAGGGCAACTAGTGTTGAGCAACCCATTTGTTTCTATAGCTACAAATCATTTGGGCATATACATTATTTTGTTAACCAGGAAAAGAAGCATTTTTTAATTTTGTTACCTGCTTTTTCTTAAGATCAGTATGCCATCCAAGGTTTGCATTCAGTTTGCAGGGTTTGTAATGAACAATTCATCAAGGAAAACAGATCTTCTGTTCTCTGAAGTATGTATGTTATTGTTCAGAAATGCTGCTATAGGTTAATTAATTTTTAAAGGAAGCTTTTGTATCACTGAACAATACTTATCTAGTAATGCTGTACCGTGAAGAAAGCATCTGCCTGCTGTATCTTTGCTATAGAACTTTTTGATCCAAGTCTTCTCCATGGCTCCACTCATCTTCCCTGCGACAGGGAAAGTATTGACAAGAAGTGACACAGTTGCAGTAAATCAGTAAGGAGACCAGCTCCCACCCCAGACTGAGCTCTGAAAGGAAGGGTCAGATTCAGTTCTCATTCACACACACAAAACCCCACTAGCTGAAATAAACCAGTGAATATATAGCTATTTACATGACTATCATTATATGCATATGAAGATGAGGGAGCTCCAAGATACAGGTATTTCTAATACATGTTAGTAGAACTGGTAGATGTGGTTTAGGTAGAAAATCCCAGATTTTGCCTATGTGCAGTGTTGTGACATGTCTACAACACCCTCCCCGATACATGCATTGCTGCATGAAGACTTGTTTTTGCAGGTCTCTTTTTAAAACCTACTGGATGCATCACTGTTTCTTCTTTGCATGTCCCTCTAATTCTAGCTTACCTTTTTTTTATTCCTGTGTAACCACCAGATTAAAAGTTTGGTAATGCCCCTTTCTCTCTCACTGGAATAATTACATTTTGCTTCTTATTACAGCTAAATATCTACCTCAATCAGATTCAATCACTTCCCCCATTTATTTATTTTTTTTTCACTGACCCATTTTTTTGACCACACACTTCCCTCCCAAACCCCCAGTGTATTTTCTTTTCCACCTGACTCCCAGCTAAGTTAAGGCTAGCATTAGTGGTACCACTGGCTTGTTTTGTAAATAGCCTCTCTTGACAAATAAGTGAAACCGCAGTGCCGTCTCCCACTACCACTAGGATGTGGCCCTGGAGAATGTTACTTTCTAGACAAAGACACTGAAGAGAGGAAACTCAGCTTGGTTGGGTTGCAGCAAGTCAGTCAGGAAACACACAGTTCCCGAGAAGCCTTCATACAGACTATATACACTTTCTAATGCTCGGGAACCAGCCTTAAATTCTTCTGTAAATAAGAACTCAGCAAACCTAAGAAACAGGGGAAAAAAAAAAAAAAAAAAGAGAGAGTTTGTTATTATTTGGTGTCCTTGTATGTCTACTTACTTGTTGTTTGAAAGCATCATTTTAATAACATTCAATGATCATTAAAAAAAGTAGAATGTTCATTATTTAACCTTATGTGGAAATCTTACACACTCCAGTCTGAGGTGCATGAGATCTAGAAAAGCCGAACCTTTGTGAACTGTACATGTGTTATGCTTCTTTGAGAGCTATAAACTTTTTCTGATTTCTACGAGACATATTATTAAACAAATACTTTTAAATAACGTTTTTCTTGGTTGTTATTCGAGCATGATGCAAGCAATGTTTCACATCGATGCAACAAATTCTGTAATGCTGAAATTACACAAATAAAATATTCTCACTTCAAATCAAACAGCTGAAAATAAGTCACCCTGATTACTATACCACATCCCCTCATTATTCTATGCTATAAGGAAAACAGTTACAAACATTGAATACTATGCTTTTAAACATGTATGGTAAATTATGAAAATATAATTAAAGATAACTGCAGCACTGTGACAGAATTTTCAGTGGACCATACCTGCTTGCATGAAGACAAAATGGAATTGACCCCACTAGCTAAGCTGAGCAGCACAACGTCAAACTGGCTAAAGCTGGGAATGATAAATTAAAAAACTGTAACAGCAAAGCAGGTCCTATACTTATTTTCCACTTCTAGTAGTAAGGGATACCATTAAATGCTCTGAAAATCAGAGCAAATCATATTTTACTCTGCTCCTGGATTGGCTACACAACTTGGCTGGTTTCTGACCTCATGTCAGGATGAGACCTGGACGTGCTCTGTTCCTCCCATCCACCCCGATTCTCTCCGAAGGAGCACAAGCTCTCGGGCAGGGAGGGAGGGAGCCCAGGAGAACCCACTGCTTCTCCTGCCGCAAGCAGCCTGGAAGCAGGACCGGAGGGCTCCCTGCAGAGCGCTCCTGCCCCACAACTCAGAGCTAGAATTGCACCTGAGGCTTAAACACTCAGACTACATCAAAGGATGGTGATCCCAGACTCTGAGCAGCTCTGTAAATGTTCTTGAAACTTTCCAGTACTACCCTGACTCCAGAAAGGTAGGAATGCTAACCTTTGTGCCCTGTATATGTATTTTGAGTTTCCAGTGAGCCTATACAGCAGCAGGAACACATAAGCACTACCAGCCACTCCATGGCATATTCCAGGTCCCTTCTTCAACAGGCCTTTCTGCCAAGTTAGCTCTCCACACCGGATACAAGTGTCCAGATATTGAGGCTTCTTGGAAACCAGGTAAGCTTTGGCAAACAGATATGCAATGCCTAGGAAAACAGCAGTGAGATTGGTAATAAGTAGGCCAAAAGTTTTGTAGAAGACATAAAAAAATAAAGATTAATACACTAAAGAACTTCAGTTTCATGCTCTACACATGTCAACGTTACGTATCTATATGCTACATATGGAGGGGAAGAGTATCTGGTATGCTAAAAAGCATACGGTAAGATGTACTTACCACTCCCTGTGACAATGCCACTTTCAGCCTTTTCACTGCATTACTGATTGCCAGGGTTTACTCAAACATCTCTAAAATCCCCAGTCCTTCAGCAATTTAAAACAGTATTCACATTTTTGCCTTTAAACCAGTGAACTCTTAGCATCGCCTTCTACTGGTTTCCAATCCCCATTCACCTCATCTATTCACACTGACAGAAACACAAGGACAGGCTAGATAATTTCTTACATTGGCAACAGATAAATTTTTTTACTGAATGAGAAACTTGCCCTCTTTTCAGTGTGGCCCATGCTGTTTTATTCTAGTTATGAACAGTTATGCATACTAACTTTGTAAAAAAAAAAAAGCAGCTATTTGGCTTATTTTTGGAGGTGATTCAAATAAATTAATCATAATCTTCAACAGAGCACTGCACAGCTTAGTTCATGGTAACCTTGAAAGAATGCGTATGACACATAACCAAATTAAGGGCCTAAGGACATGTTTAGAATAGCTTGCTTGTGGTCTGACTATAATACACTCTCAAGTAGGTGAAAAGTGTTCTTGTAAGCTACATGTGCGTTATTACCCAGAACAGCGATGGGATACAGGATTTTCTGGGGAAGAACAACAGCAATTAATGAATCTGCGTGTCTCTAAATGTCTCCTAAAGTAAATTCTTTATGCCCTTTGGGATTTTGTCACTTTGGTCGAGTCTCACTGCATATGTCTCCACTAACAGTTAAACCCAAGTCAAAGGCCACTCTCAAGATACTTTAACAAAGAGGGCATCTTCCTACAGGTTTCATCACTAGGCCAGCCATGCTGTAGAGGTAACTTTTTCCTCTTAAAAATAAAAAAGGTTGGTAAGCAAAAGCTGTTTTCACTTCGTTAGAGTGTAAGAGCAAGAAGCTTGTTCCTTAATCATACCAACAAAAAGGTAATGCATCAGCAGAAAGCATATTAAGGGATGTTAATTATAACATACTCTCTGTAATTTAAATAGAACACTTTTAAAAGCAATGCATCAATGCTCATGGACGTTTTTTAATAAAAGTAGAAGTTTTTCTGTAACCTTCTAGGTTCACGTTACCAAGCCAGTATGACTAGTTAGCAATAAAATTCTGCCTGGGGGTAAAAAAGCAATTTCAATACACAGCAGTACTTGCCAACATTGCGAAGGTATAGGATTAGATTCTGAACTGACAGACATCAGCCTTATCTTATGAACCCAAACTAAAGATTGATTCTCTTTCTCTCTGAAAAGCAGTTTTATGGCTGACTTTCAGAAAAAATGCATCTCGATAGTACAAAATCCCCTTCACATGAAAATACTTCAGTCAAATTTATGCATTATCCATGTAGTAAGTGCAGCTTAAACTTTGGGGGGGGAAGCTATTCTGAAGGCCTTCCCAAAACTCACAGATATGTCTGTATCTATGTTCTTTTGCACACTTATTTATCTGTCCAGCATATGCTGTCTTTTGACTCAGCTATACCATTCTTCAAGGTCTTGTCATGGAAGAGAGCAAGAGCGGAAAACATACAGTTCAGGATCCCCAGATTTCTTTCAGCTGTGATCACATACACTTTTAAAGCAGGAAATACGCCTATCATTCCAGCTGCTTCAGCAATAAATAAAACAATCTTAACTGGAAGAAAAAGCCTAAATAGTTTGCCTGCCTCTCATAAAATGTCAAAAATTGGTCAAAGTTATCCTGACATATCTTCTACATGGAATCACCTAATGTGGAAAAGCAATGTGATCTGCATCTGCCTATTAATAGCATCAGTGTGAAAAGAACCTGGAGCTCCATGACACCAGTGTACAAGCTCATTCTCCCGCTCAATTGTCTCTCCCAGCTCAGGAGGCCAGTTGCTGTTCTGCTCTTGGTCCATAAGAAAATCAACGCTCTGCCACACAAGCTCCTGATCTGCTGGCTGCAGGTACTCATAATAGGAAAGCAACATCTGAAGGATTGAAGAAAGCCCATGTGCTGCACCTGTAAAGAACAGCAACAGTCAAAAGGAGAGGGTAGGTTTAGGTCCTACCTCCATCTCATGACAACTTTCTCTTGGGACTGATTTCCTTGTCAGGTCCTCTTTCATCTTCTTTATGCATATTACAATAGTGCCTGGAATAAATTTTTTTAGGTGCATGACACTATGGTGTGTTACTACTTCTGCCTTTTCCAGTTCCCCAAGGTAAGCAAAAATACTTAAGAATTTTATCTGCTCTCACTCTGGTGTGACTGAAACTCAGTTGTGTGAGGTTACACTGAACCTAAACTGAATACTGTTTCAAGACGTTATTCTTTTTGACACACTGCTGAATCTGGACCGTTATTCTGAAGTCTGTGTTGAACCCAAACTGAAACTGGACCATATATATGATATTCCCAGTTCCTGACTGACACCATCAGTGGGCTAAACCCTGAAGTTCAGTGCAAGAATTGTCTGCATCAGCCAGGGTCTGTGGAAGAGCACCAGTGACTTCTCCCTCTGCTCCCCTGCCAGAGAACTCACTAACATTTGCAAAACAATCTCACGCTTTCTGCAGTGTGGTATCGTGCCTTGAGGACCCCAGTAGGGACCCACTCAATGACCTGTTCAGATGAGCTCCAACTAAGCTGCCTGTGATGGGTAGGAGCTGACCATATGCTCGAGTTGCACTGCTACGGCCAAAAACGCTCAGCGACAGCAGCTTACAAATAACATTCCCTGACAGTTCTCTCTGGTAACCTTTGCCATGCAGGCATGGGCATCACACGTCTCGCTGCCTCCATCTGGCAAGGGCAGACTTACCAGGGCAGGAAGGAGAAGGGGGAACAAAGCTGCTGCACAGGCACCTCTTGCGTTCCCCAGCACCAGGCAGCATCAGTCCTTCCCTCCAGCTCCTCAGACCCACTTTGCAGCTTTAGGGGGCTGGATGGTCCCAAACCCATCAGGAGAAATCCCACACTGTAGGTTTTATGTATTTTATTTCTGAAGCATCCACTGGCTCAGCATCTACACACAGCACCAGTTCCAAAGTAGTTGGTGTGTTTTACTCACCAAGATACTCTGTTCCATAGTAGGAATACATGAGTGGGAATGGTTTCCTCTTCTTCACTGCATACTGCTTTCCTGATTCTAGTATGGCCAGGCAAATTGATTTTATTTGTGCTGGGGTCAGCACCTAAACAGAAACATCAAACCAAACATCAAGTCTATTACAATAATTTTATTTTTTAGACATTTTTCAGAACTTTGCTATTTTGCTAGTGCACAAGACAAAGTACTGCCTTTAATCTGCATGCTGTAATGTACATCATTATGAAGAGTTCCTTACATAAACCAGTAAATTTACATAATGTTTCTCAAAAGCAGAGTTTCATCCCCTCTCAGGAAAGTGAATGTCAAATCTTTAGCTGCACAAATGAGATGAAAAGAGCCCCGCTAAGAGCTCCTGCCTTTCATTCCCAGAGATCCATCAGTCTGATGGAAGCCGACAAAACGCACCAGGCAAGCTGCAGAACAACAGCCTCCAGACTGGAGGAAGAGACATTAGGAGAAGACAGAGGAAAACAGACCTAGAGAAGAAGTAAATGGTACAGGCTTTATTGGGAGATACCAAGCTAGATAGATTTTTCTGCAGACAAGATAAAAAAGAAGCAGCAAGGAAAGGGTTACTAAATGTTACTGAAAACCAATACTACATATATGGCTTCAGAAACATCTTAGTAAAAGAATCAGGCCTTCTTACTTCAAGAAAATGCTAAGAAAAATGAAGTGCAAGGCAGGTTACCAAGATGACAGTCTAGCTATATTTAGGGGACTTATCATCATGACCAGGTCAACACCGCCTTTAATGCAGTCCTAAGAAAATACTAATGCCTTGCTCTTAGTGTTGTCAAAAGTAAGTAAGATTGACAAATCATGTATTTCACCAGACATGAACTTTTCTAAGTGACTGAGCTAAAGCATTCAGTGAGGAATAGGTTTTACAGCTCTAACTATATGCAATTCACTGCAATCACCAGCAATTTCATCTGTGTCAGCCACTTCTGTACATTACTGACCAATACCTAGGTTATTTAAATAATTTAGTTGAAGTAGTGTTTTAGGGGAAAGCCTGCATGGCAGCTGTATTTGCAAAAATATGCAACTTATGAAAAGAGAACTGAGAAAGAAAAAAGGCAAAATGAGGCAGAAAAAAGAAAAAGGCCGCAGAAATAGCCTTGATAAGATAAATAGTAATCCTAAAACTAACTGGAGTATCAAGGTAATGTCTTTACACTGTTTCTGAACACATTTGGTTTTGCTGTAATTTGTATTATCATAGGATTTACAATTACTTCTTCAAGTGTAAAAAAAACTATTAGCATTAAGTATGTAGGCAACGTCTGTTATAAACTAAATTTTCTCAATTGGCATATAAAAGATGCTATGGATAATTAATGTCACTTAAAACATGACTGAAAAATAATGGCTAAAAAATCTTGTCTACCTTACCTTGCTCCCTGATAACAAGGCATTTTATTACAGCTCCTCCAAATGACTACGATATTCATACAACCTGGAGAACAACCTACTTCTGGTCTTGATTAGTGTTCTTTAATGTTACTGCAGTAGAAGTAAATAAGCCATTAACATCTGGAGACTTCACTCATTTCCAGTCATTTTTAAATTAATTAGTTTAGCTTCACTGAATTTAAAGAAATGGTTTAAATCCTAAGCAAATGAGGAGATCAGAGACACACTGCATTCTCTTCAAAGCTCTCATTTTATCATCTTGCAGTTTAAGACCTAGTCCTCCAAAGTCTGTATTTTGTAAAAGGATTAGTAAGGTAACCCTTTAAAAAGAAATGTGAAGGATAAGATCTCCTAGTTGTAATTCTGGAAGGCAAAGGTACACTGGTTAGAAAAATCATAATCTGTTAATCTTCTGTCTGTAGTGGTTCCTTTACTTAATAAATCACCTGGCTTTCAATACAAACTGTGTTTTGCTAAGCTTATTTTTATGTTCAGCTCATTTAATTTTTAAATTGAATTTATGACTGTTTTAAAATGCTGACTGTGTATTTTAAATGGATTTAAACTTCTACCCAAATCCAGCCTTGCACAACACTGCATAAAAAAGTATCAGCTAGCAAGAAATGTATTGTTCACCATTTTTTAATATAAAGTAAGTGTAAAAAGTCAAAAGCATTACAATTACTGAAGTGTATACACTTTTGGCTGGCATAATGAAATATGCTAATGAGTATCACCCCTTTTTCAGAATGTGAAAAAAGCCTACATGCAAAGCCAGATGAAAAATTACTATTTAAAATCATTATTAGAATGGATGATAGAAATCAATGCATCCTGACCCACTTCCACATTACCAAAGAAAACAGAAAAGAAAATAACCTGTATACCTTGAAAGCAACCTTCTCTCTGGCCACTCGGACTGACCTGTATGCTTAAGGCAGATAGGAAATGTGTCCTAACTAATACGTAAACAATAAAATGTTTGTGCTGCCTCCAAATATCTCTTACCAAGTGCCTCAATCCAGAGTCATTGTAGGGCTGCTGCCTCTGCTTTCCAAAACACTTAAATATGAAGGATTTGTATTTGTTCCTTATTCTAGGAAATGGCTGGCTGGAACAGAAGCCCTCACTTACCATCATTATTAGTGGCATTCCAAAGGTTGAATGATCAGAGATCACATTTAACATCTCCATCAGCTTGCTACGTTTTATTTCAACCAAATCTGTGTTAAAACCTCCTCAGACTTCTTTCACTTTGCAAGAAATAAAATCTGTGGCTAGTGTCTGTATGCTCCCTCACAGCATCTTTAATAAAACAGATAAAAACTTATGACCAAAACAACAATCATAGAATACATTAATCATCATCACAGACAGTGTAGCCATGGTTCTACAAAGTTCATTCACATTTCAGTGTAGTTGCAATGCCTCCTTGCCCCTGGGAATTACTGAAGCAATATGTTTAATTAGGAACAGCAAAGAAATAGACTGATCATCCCAAAGGCTTTGAAAGGATAAATTGCATATTGATATCACGTCCTCTGGTGAAAGCTGTCAGACACTTTGATGAAGAATAAAGCCAATATGAGAATATGCTACTGAGAAAAAAAATTTCACGCTTGAGATAGCTACATTTTTTGAGAAACTTCTTGAGTGTCATTTAACATGAGCTGGCTACACAGTAGGTAAAATATTCTTTATCACGGCAGTACTTAGCCAAAAGACTAATGACACTAAGAGATACATTGCTGGTGGTTCAATATTTCAGCTAACTCTATTGTATTTTTAAAGACACCACAACCTATCCTATCACATCAGATATTCATTTTGGTCTCCTCACTAGGCCAAAATTTGGAATGCATGCATTCCACATTTCCCCTGCAATTTCTGTATCAATTGGTCAGTGGAGTTCTTTATTTTCTGTTTTAAATCACTGCCCAGTAATGCTGTGTGCTGTTAAATAACTGTTCCACTCACACTGGTGACAGCTGCGTTCCCATATACCTTTTACTTTACGCACAATGCTTAAGCAGCACTATTAATACTTAGTATTTGTACTACTGCCTGTGCCTAGAAGCCCTACTTATAGTACATAAAAGCCATTGTGATTATTTCTAAAGTCTCTCCATTCTTCTCCTCTGCCACTGCAGACAATATGCCTTCTCCCATTAAGGCACTCCATAAAGCTATGAATTATTTAAGGCAGGTACTTTATTCAGTAAATCCCTGTTAAAAGTCAGCAAGGAAGTGCTACGTCTACAGCAATCAGAGAACACCATCCTTTTCTGTTGTTAGCAGTCTTTCTCAACCTGAGATTGTTTAGTTGGAAGTAAATAATTTCACAACTCCTTATAATCTACTAAGAAAGATTTCATAATATATTGGTTATGACAGTGCTAGGCCCTAGATACGTGTTTCAAAAACTGTAGACCGACATCTTGACCTTGAGGATTAGGCAGAAAGAAGCAGGACTAGCTCTTCTTTGCTTCTGATTACAATAACATCTTCAGCACTTCATCATTCCTCTGAATGTTTGCTACAAGCCCCTTGGCTCATGATTTTCCTTTTGAAAACCACTGCTACATGAAACTGCATACTGTATTGGGTATACTTGAGGACTGTAAGCTTTTAATTCTTTTGAAAGATCTGTATTTATTTTCTTAGAGCTCTTTCCTGCATGTCAGTAACAGAAGGCATTACTGAATGCCAAGTATCATTATCTTTTTATAGATGCATCAGTACTTTTAGGAGGTAACAGGTACACTTAACATTACTGTTGAAAAAGCTTTCTTCTATGCACATAAAAAAACTTTAATATGCATCTAACACATCAAACCTCTCTCTGTCACACTTATAAAAAGCCATTTACATGGATTTGATCATACGCGTTTTCTGATGCTGTAGAAAGTGTCAAAATAAGCTGAAAAAGATGGATCCGTCTACAAGTAACCTAACAGGAGCTTTGCCATTAGGCTCCTATGCTGGGAGACCAGCAGAGGGAGCTTGTGAATTAGTTATAATACTCAAAAATGCTGTACAAAAAGATACACGTCTGTGTTCAGCAGGACAGCTGAATGAAGCAGAAAGATGCTGGAGCCAACTTGGTAATTTAATGATGCCTTACTGCACTGTGTGACGTTTAAGTTCACTCCTTAAACTTAATCTTTTCCTACCAAAGACAAGGGCTGGTGATTGTTTAGGGACCTTTCCGTGCAATGTCATGGCCAGGTTTTTTTCTTTCAGATGATGCTAACACCTGAAACCATGGAAGAGTAGCAGGTACAAAGACAGAAGGGTCTGCCTTCCCATAGTGTTATTCCACTTTGACTGATGCACCTCCCACAGCGCAGTGGGAAACCCAGCCCTAAGTGCACATCCGTCTGCTTTCCTTACAAGCAGTGTCGAGTACACCCTTCTTTAAAAAAAAAAAAAAAAAATTTTTTTTTGTATCTTCTGAAAACTTTGTTCAAGGAATCACATTCGTTCCTGAAGTACTACTGATACTGTTGCTAACGCAGTATATTTCATGCTGTAACAGCACCATAAATATACTTTCCAAAGTTTCTCATATTAATACAATTACATGACAGTGTGTGTAGACTCAGCACAACTACTAATATGATTGTGTCAGTTCACTGGAAAATGGTACTTGACTGCAATCTTGAGTAAAATAGACTTCCCTGTAGATCCCACTGGTATTGCTTGTTTTTAACATGCAAATTTGAGGATTTTTGAGGCCTGCTTTTTGCCTCAGCAGTATGGAAACAGCAATGTCAGCCCCATCATGTTTTCGTGGGTCACTAATCATAAGCCCAATCAGAAACAGAGGGATCAGATTTCTGGTAAAGAAGACAATAGAGCACTTTTGTTACTGCTAACAGAGTACAAAATTTCCACAGGTCTCACTTGCCAGGACTGTGTAGCACTAAACCCATCAAATTCTGCTGTTAAAACCTGTCCTTCAGAAGGGGAAAATTTCAGACATGGCTGCAAATGAAGTGTTGCAGAAAAGGATGGAGCACAACTGTTACTGTAGTAGGAAGCTGGCTGAGAGTAGCTGGTGTTGCTGCACAGTTGACCAAATGCAATGAGCACCTCTATTTATTGTGTCCCAACTTGAACTGGAGAGTTTCAAGGAAAAAAACAGCAACTGACCTTTCTTCAAGCTCCCCCCTATCCTGTGTCAATGAATAGAGAGGTAAAACATGAGTTTCACTGGTTACACTCTGTTCTTTGTTCCTATATATGTCTATCTCTATCCTATCTAATTAATGAGAGGCCCCAACATCTCTCATACAGCTGTGCCAGGGTCTGGCTGGATACAGCTAGCTAGTTCTAATCTAGTGGCTCTCCTATATCTTTGGAAGGAAACAAGAGGTCCCCATCACCCTCTTCACTTGAAGAAAGTCGGGAAGCACAACTCCCCACTCTCCACTTCTGGAGAACTGAAGCAGGAAGGATGCCATGGAATAGATCTAAGAGGAGAGCAAATCAGATAACCGACATGATGTAGGACGTATGAGTCTGCCTCTTGAGAGCTTAGACATGGTTCAGCTGAACATAGCTTGTCAACAGCAAAGACAGCAGGGAATTGCTCAGGACAAGTCCCATCAGCGAAGAAGTGAGTTATCCTGGGAGTGATGGCTTTCAAACAGCAGCTGTCTGCACCCTAGCTGCATGTTCTCTTCTGCCTAGTAGAGGGTTAGAGTTACCACAGAGCACAGAGAGCCAAAGAGTTAATTTCAAGCATCTCCCCCTAGAATTGCACCCAAATTCAAGAGCATGAATTGAAAAGCGTGTTTAGAAACAGTAAAAATATAAGATTTGCAAATTAACTGATAAAAAAATCCGGCGCTGCTTGGAGAGGCTTTGCTACGTTACAGAATTCTACCCCAAGTTTTTTCAACAAGCAAGTGAATTTCTTCTTTTTTCCTTTATTACTATTATTCACCAGCCTCATAACACATGGGTGGGCCATGCTGGGGGCACACACCCTGGGAATTGGCCAAAATGGATGTATCAGTTATCACCTTTCTACGACCCAAATCCTTGTTTGGAGCTCATGTGCGTCAAGCACTACTCTACCAGACACTGGGGCAGTTTATGACAGTTGTAAATGAGTCAGAGATAAGTGCTGCACGGATACTGCTTTCCTTCCATCTGTGCTCCCCACACAGGTAGGAGGGAGATTATTCATGTAAGAACTTCTTCATCAGTGAGAAATCCTTTGACTCTGTTTAGTCTCAGTCAGAAAGTACATCAGTACACGAGTCCTGTAGTTAGCTTACGCCAAACCTGCAGCACGGTGCTGTCATTTCCTCATGGGAGATCTATCCTTCTGCACTCTAGATACGTGTCCCTGACAACTCTTCGTTATGTTGATAAACATCTTCCAAGCTGGGCACCCTGGTTTGAGTAACAGGCAGCCCAGTGTGTTGTCGCTGTGCTGCCTCAGGATCCCATCCCATTTTTTACGCTAGTAAGCAAAGAACATCTGCTCTGCCTGTGTATTTTGGATCAGCTTACTTCCCCTTAACAGCAGGTCTGCTGATTTCACTGGAAGTGAATCCATGCCTTCATCTGTTCCACAGACATCTCCTGCTATAGCAAAGCTACGCCGGTGCTTGAACTAGTTGATGCATGGAACCTATGCAGAGGCTAAAGAAGTACCAGCCATACTTCCAGCTCCAGAGCAGCAGGGAACAGGATTCATGAAACAGCCTTTGCAAAAGGTAAAAACTTTGTAACATGGATGAGAGAGCCTCCCCAGTCATTGCAGTAACCATGGCACTGCCTTTAGTCTGAACTCAAAAATGATGCAAGTCCAGTTTAGTTGGACACCACCATTTGCTACCAGAAACTTAGGCAGACCACTCCCTGGAAAAATGTATTTATTAGTGTTTGTATGCATCTGCAGGTCCACATGAGATGGGCAGAACTTAATCTTGAGTCAGTCAGTAAAGGCTAATATTTTTCACAGGGAAGCTGACCTAAGATCAGAGTTCTACAAATGAAAATGGCAACTGTATCTAAAAACCAAAGTTGATAAGCCGTATTTTAAGATGTCCTGAAGGTCTCCAGAAGAGCTGGACACTTCCATACCTTCATTCCTTTACTTCATCTGGAAAGGAGAGCACTCGGCATCTGACAAGGAACTGAGCCAATAAAATGCAATGTGTTTACTTGTTAGGATTACAAATGTGCAAAGAGAAATGTTCATGCTAGGACCTCTTAAGATTATGAATTGTACCACTGCCAAGTTCATGAAGACATAGTTAATTCTGAAGGTGCCACTAAATACAGGAGTGAAATCAGGCACTGGAACGCACTGTTGCAAGGAGTAAGAGGAAACAAGGACACCTCTGGTTCATCTACAAAATTTAAGCACTGAGAAACTTAAAGTCTAGTTTTCTACAGGAAACCGATCAAGTTCCTGCAAACTGCCATTCGGTTAGGAAAGACAAAGGGGGAAGAGCACCGTGTATCACTTCAGACACCCGGCTTAACAAAACCTTACTGCTGTAGTGCTCTCTCCTGGCAAAGGCAACGTGCTTGGTGGCTGGCGAGCTCTCGTATTCCTCGTCTGGGCTGGGAAGGGCCAGCCAGGTGCTACAGCGCAAAAGGTGTCACAAAACAGAGACTGCTTGGCCTAACTGGCCCTGGGAGAGAGGGAAAGGGTGTAAGAGGGAGAGAAAGATAAAAGACTGAAAGAGCTCCTGGGCCCTGAAGGCTATGTTAACTAGCTGTGTCTGCAGAGAACAGTCTACATCCAAATTCAGTGTGGTACTGGCCTGGAGAAAAGAGTCAGCAGTTTGAACACAGCACTTTTGGATGATTAAATGTTCTTCTACTGCATCCTTTACTGAGGCACCTCCCTGACCACATTACTGCACAGGACCTGTATGGTCACACAACCTTTTATCGATTTCCAGCTTATTGTAAGTACCTTTTTCATGCTGCAATTGTATATAACGTTAAAGCTTCACTCGCTTCAACAACAGTAGTTATGTTGTTCATGTGAGATCACCAAAAAAGATGAATAAAACTAAAAGATTACACTGAAAGCAACTATGTAATACAATAAATAAAAAGTATGGATGGGGACAGAGAAAGATTGATTGCTAGTTCCTTGACAATATCTCTAAGGATGTTCATAGTTCAATTCCTCTTAAGTAATACTGTCATCTTAATCACTCAGTGATGGAAAAGAGCCTTTTCAGTCTCATGCAGCATTTAGTCTTTTCAATTTGTCAAAGTCATTTAACCTATTACATCATTCATACTGCTTTTAATATCACAGTCCTCATTGACCTGAATGGATCTTGACTTAGGGGGTGTTACTCCTGGCAAGTACTATATAAGAAATGCTGGAAGTTTTACCAGTTGGCATAATACCTAACAAAGATAGAAAGTAATTTCATGACTCCCAGGAATGGAGTCCAATAATTCACTTAGTAACCAGGTCAATAAACTCGGGTTTCTATGCCATGTAATTATTCTTGTAAATTCTTGTTATTCCATGTCTTGCCAATCACACCATGGGGCTGGCTCACACTCTGTTCAGACTGCTAATAATTTTGTCTGCGGTAGCCTTTAAAGCTTACTTGACAGAGTAAAATGCTGACCTTGCTTGTGGAAGCTGAGTAGAGAAACCAAACAGATACAGCTGAGCAAACATCTAATTCTTCCTGGATTGATCCTCCTCTCATTTTAGTCAGTTTGGAGGGAAGTGACCAGCAGATGCATTCTCACTCATTGCTCTACACCAATGTGGAGTGCATGACTTACACTAAATAAAAATGTTTGGTTTTTTTCATTACTTTTTCTTCAATTCAAGGCTGTGTACACTCTATGCCTCTATTGAATAAAGCTGCATTTATAAGCAGTAGCTCTCCCTGGAACTCCTGGAAGAATTTTGCTTCATGTCAACAAATATTCTCAAGATTGCTTCCTGTGACGAGCTGGGCAGTATCATCTTCCGTATCTAAAGCAAAGAGGATTAAAAATTTCAGTTGAGGTATGAGTCACCACTCCCCTGCAGCTAGAATTTTAAATAATGGTTTATATTTTGTGATGAGGCAGAGCTTTAAACTCTTGCTGTAAAACTTCTTTGCTACTGCAAACACCTTGTTTCAGGAACTAAAAACCTAGCAATAAAATGAAGGACTGTAGCTTATACACTGACCATCAAATCATACTGGACAGAACTACCTGACCTCACTTGATATTCAGTTTAACAGGAATTCATTTGCCTTTCACGCTGCTAATGCTAGGTCATGGTTCACAGGTACAGCTGTGATTATTAGGACACAGGTCAAATTTCCAGGTTTGGGCCTGGAGTATACCTGTCAAAAATATTTTACCTCTTTTCAACGAATCAAGTGTTACAATGTAAGCAACCACACATCCATTTACTTCTACATATGAAATGGGTTGCTGGGTATCATAACTTTGTTCCTCCTTTTTTTGGCTTTGTCAGTGTTTTGTTTAGCTTTCTTCACATGGCTGCAACTCACAAAATACGCCGGGTACATTTGAAACACAGGAAGACAGAGACTTCATTCTATATATTATTAGCAGCCTTATAGTTTTTTCCTCTTTACGTTAAAGATATTGAATTCCTCATTCATCATCATCCAGTCCTCTTATCTTCCCCATGCAACAATTCCCAGTCTACCTCCAAATGCCTTTAGGCTTGTTTTCTGAGTGTTCAGACCCCCCCCTCTCTACAAGTGAACATACTTCATTCACAGGCTTAACGAACAGAGTAAGAAAACAGACATGCCTCCTCAAAACCTCACAGCAGAAGTGTCAGAACCAAAAAAAAAAAAAAAAAAAAAAGATGGGGGAGGAGAATGGCTGAGAGGAGAGGTCGAGGCAAAGCATCCATTTTGTGCTCTTCTACTCAAACCCCAAATATTTTGCTCCCAACTCAGAATCAATAGTACGAAATGCTAATGAATTCTGCTACAGAAAGTAGCATTTGGAAAACTATCCGTAACAGACTTTAACAGCTTGTTACTGTGCTAAACTTGCAGAGATGAACTATAGAAGCACAGAAAACCAAAATACTATTCTTTTCTTCATCTGTTTCAAATTAAGGTTCAAGAAAGAGAACATGGTTGCTGGCAGTGTTAGAGGCTCCCAACTGCAATACTTTCAATGTTGTGGGGTTTTCCCCCATTTAACACCAATAAAAGCTTCATTTTACATCTTAAGATGCTGCATAGGGATGCATGGATTGCCCTGATGGTGGCTGTATAACGCATGCAGTTCTAATAGTTCAGTACCTTAGAGGAGTCCGTGAACGTCCCAAAATCTTACACTTAGGGAGGAGAAGGACCTAAACTATATGTGAAAATTTGCATAGTGCTGTGAACAGCTAAATGAAAATCTCTGCTTAGTATATTACAGCACTGTGGAAAGTAAACAAAAAGTGGTAGGATGCATGAGAGTAATAGTGAAACGGTTATTAAAAAGCTACTTTAGCAGTCATTGCTTTGTTCTTTCTTCTGATATTTTTTCAGGTCTGTTCTCCCACATCAAAATAAAATAAAATAAAATTAAAATATCGAGCAGAAACAGGTATTTTAGAGACAAGTAAGATATTGTCCTAAGAAGTGAAGCTAAAAAGACTGCAACATTTCTTTTCTGGACAGAAGGTAATTAATGCGATAAAGAACACAAAATGTTATTTGATCTTGTAATGTAAGAACAAAATGCTAGCTTACGAAAAGCAACAAGTTTAAAGACAAAATATCTCTCTGCTGACCCAAGACTCAAGTAAGCTAGGGAATTTGTTTCTGCAAAATTTAGCTGAGTCCACTTGCACTGCAGAATTTTAACAAACCACCTGAACCTCTCCATAGTTAAGGTGAGAATTTTTTAAAAAAGATTTTTGAGTTAACTGCCCGAAGTGCCCCACCACTCCAATTGAATTAAATTATAGTTCTTCAGAGCCTGTGTTTTTTAAATAAATATTTTATCACCTTTCGACTCATCAAATATTACAATGTAAGAACATTTATTCCTGACAGATGCTGCAAGGCCAAGTCATACATCAACTCCCAGAACTCAGCCCACAAATTCTGCAAGAAAGGTAAACCCTTGTGCTTCAGAGCATAAAGCCTGTCCTTAAGAAATGCAGGTTAGGCATGTTACACATGACACATTTCAAAATTACCTTCCACAGACATTTGTGCAGCTACTCTGAGTCATCTGGTACTGGTACAAGATGTTTAATTAGATGGAGCATTGGAAACAAATCCTAAAGAAGAAAGATATGTTTGTATAGTACTGTGCTCCTCACTGCAAGAGTGGAAGCATTCAACACTCTGGACAACGTCCACCTTGTGCTATACGTAACACTGATTGAAAATCGTTACTCAAAGCTGTTCTGCAGTTAGTGTGCCTCTGCTGTGCAGGGACAGTTTCCTTTCAAGCTTACACTTTGGGTGACAAAGAAAGAGAGTGACTTTGGAGCCTGGAGTTTGGGGCACCTCCTTCCAGGCTCTGCTCTGAAGAACATTTGAATATTTTATATAAGTAATTTCAATCAGAGCTGCAATAAGAGAGACTTGCTTTAGCCATCAGCACACGCAGCTTAGAGACATCAGCTTAAATTCTTGCACTGCATCAGAAAAAGAAGGGATGTGAATTTGAATTACCAGGTTAGTGATGAAATCTCAAGGTTACTGCATATAGTAAGGAAGAGACTATGACCCCAACTTGGACTGTGATTTGCTCAGAGCCCCATTTGGTCTTAAAACCTGTAAGAGTGACGAGAGGTGAACACACTCTGCCCCTGCTAATGGGAAAAGACAGGATGCTTAGTTCGCTCTCGCTCCACAGCAAGCCAGACCCTGCCTGGGGCTCTGCGAGATGAGCACCTCCAGCGATCTGGAGAGCCTGCAACAGGGAGAGAGGAGCTAGGTGGGACGTGCTCTGCAGCTGCAGCCTAACAGCCTCCTTTGGAGGAGGTAGAGATGAGGTACAGCAGGTGAGATGGAGTGCAAAGTGCTGCTACAGTAGGAAGGCAACTGGAAGGAGTTGCATAAACACCATGGAGGAAAGAGAGCGCTCTGAATCTGTACCAGAGCTCCATGGATGGTGAGTGATGCAGCTGTTGGCTTATACATTTTGGCGTGGCGTACATGCCCCACAACATAACCACTCCCAGGATTTGCATGCCTATCAAAAAGATGCCCATAAGACTTCAAGGGCATAAACTAGGTGCCTTGGACATTTAGGCACCAGCAGGGGAAAGTTTTGACTACAAAACTTTTGGGTCTTGGCATCCAGAGTGGGTTTTAGGCAATGGAAAGGCCCAAGGAATCATAGAGAGTGAATCCATAATACCTCTGTTGGGTGGTACAGCTGTGTAGGCAGCCCAAAATTTCATTGACCTTCTGGATACCATGTTGTGTTAACCTCTGTCAGGACTGGTTATGACTTTTCATTCATATTAGCTATTCATTCCCATGCAGAATAAATGCAAAGAAACACCACCTTCATTTACATTAAAGTAAGCATAGAACTCTGATGTGCTATCATGTTACATCCAGATGTACAAGCTGTGGTGCAGCACAGCACGCGTGCAGACAACATGCTGACACTCACATGAACCAAGTACACAAGTAACTCAAGCCCTGTCGTGTTCGGCTTAACTGAATCTCAGTTTCTTCCCAGCATACAGGGTATTATAGATAATACTCCCCAGATACATGTGCTTGTACTGCTAAAAATAAACCTTGTTTTAGCTCATTTTTTAATCTCTTGAGCTGTTTTCATACTTTCCCTCTGCCTCTGTATGGCACTTGTCTCGGTTTAAAAGCCAAAGCAAGTTACTTATCCAGTGAGCTGCCTCTTCTGGATCATTAATGAAGATAATAAATATGGCTGGTTCCTACATCAGTCCTTTATTAGTAGTTACGATTAGCTTGCTTTTTGGTCTTTTCAGCCAATTCCAAATTTACAATGTCCTCATCCAAGCCAACATGAATTAAGTTTTCAAGGAAGATTATCTTTGACACTGTATCAAAAGCCCTATTCAAATGTAAACAGGGTATTGGCTACTGCTCTTTCATCAGCCACTAATTTTATAATTCTGTTATTTACAACAAGTGATCTTGTTTGTCTCGCAAGACTTCTTTATTCTTCTAAGTCATGCTGCTTTATATGCATAGTTCTATTATGCAGAAATTTATGAGGCATGTGACATCTAGAAGTATGTCTAAATATTTGCTGCTGAGGAACAATGTGGCTACCAACGAAATTAGTTAAATGAAGTAAATGACACAACAGCATCGTTCACAGGCTAACAGAAGCATAAATTAGTAACTTTAAAGTAGCACCAGCACTGCTTTCAAGCAAAGGTAGTTCTGGAGAACTCCATGCTGGCATCATGCCACTTTTACTTTGCGTGATGATCTGCAATTTGTGCCATGCCAATAAACCACTGAATAGAAATATCAACTTAAGCTACGAGAAGAATGCTGACAATGTAATGCAGGAAAACCAGATGAAGGTGATCGAGTCCTCTGAGTCATCTGAATTTTACCCTACTCTTAGACCGTGGTAGCAGTCTGATATAGTAAAAATCCTGATGATCTGTACGTGGCTCCTAGATCCTCCCAGGCACATCGACAAAGACAGTTCTAAAGCAAAAGACAGTAATAAAAGAGTTTCCAGTTGCATACAGTGCTGTTAGTGTTGCCTGGAAATATGCCCACAATTCCAAATACAATTCAAGTCATACTTCAGTTACAGTCATTTATAATTCAATGCTGCTACATTTCAAGGGCAGAGTAAGAGTCATGGGATTAATTTGAAAAAGTCTGGGATACTGTGCTCTTTAAAATGTAGCTTGGTAAATAATGGGATCACCATCTGTACTTTTCTCCCGGTGAAAAGATTGCCATTTGGTACTATAATAAAATTAAGAAGGTGTTATCAGTCTTCCCTTTGCACTACTTCTTCTCCATTGTGACTGTATAAACCAAGCATGCTTTGGGAAAAAGAGACTGCTGTGCCCAAAGGCATAGTTCAGATTCCTCTAAGAGTTCAAACCTCACACAGAAAGGAAGAAGAGGAGTAAGAACCATGAGACAAATCATACCACCACCACCACCATTAAACAAACATTCACTACGCTTAGCCATTACCTTGCATTTGAAGATCTCAAAGTGCTGTGTAAGTAACAGGGATTACTGTTACCTCATACTACAGGCTACACTGTGTTGTCGCTGCCCTGGGAGCACTCAGTGCCATGCTTCTGTTTTGCTGGATTTGTCATTTTACACAACTGTTCTGTGCAGCCCTACAAGAGTGGCCTGGTTTCGGGGAAAGAGGCAAACGGAGCAGGAACAACTGCAATTTATGGGAGTCACATTTAATTTTTCTGGCCCTCCATAGGTGCTTTCCATATATTAACTCAGGGACCGTTCAGCCTGGAGCAGAGAATGCTCAGGGGGGATTTTATCAGCATGTGTAAATACCTGATGGGAGACAGCAGAGAAGAGGGAGCCAGGCTCTTCTCAGTAGTGCCCAGTGACAGAAAATTCTACTTAAAGAGAAAGCTTTTTTTACTGTGAGGGTGGCCCAACAGGAACAGGTTGCCCAGGGAGGTCATACAGTGGAGATACTCACAACCAAGTTGACACAGCCCCGAGCAATCTGCTTTTGTGGACCCTGCTCTGAGCAGGGGGCTGGACCAGAAGTTATCCGAGGTGCCTTCCAGCCTTGGCCATGCTTTGACTGTATGGCTGAAGCAAATCCAAACCTAAGTGTGTATGTCGATACACTGTTCAGACAGATGGTGTGGATTTCACTCCTTTAGAGATCTTTAGATTCAACTTTTGATTTTGACTCAGCTTACATGTGTGTTTTTTTTTAAAATTTACCTTGTTTTACCAAAAAAGCTAGCAGTCCCATAGTGCTCAGAGAACAAAATCAAAATAAGACTGTCATAGTTTTGGCTGGGGTAGAGTTAATTGTCTTCCTAGTAGCTGGTACTGCGCTATGTTTTGAGTTCAGTATGAGAAGAATATTGATAACACACTGCTGTTTTCAGTTGCTGCTAAGTAGTGTTCAGACTAAGAAGTCAAGGATCTTTCAGCTTCTCATGCCCAGCCAGCGAGAAGTTTCTTCATTTCTGTTCTATTAAACTGTTCTTATCTCAACCCTCGAGTTTTACCTTTTTCCTTCTGATTCTTCTCCCCCATCCCACTGGGTGGGGGGGGAATTGAATGAGCGGCTGGGTGGTGCTTAGTTGCTGGCTGGGGTTAAACCACGATAAGAACAAATGCATTCATACTATAACTCTGTCTGCGTTTTGTCTTCTGGATGTGCAGCAGTTATATAAGCATTATTCCCAGGTAATTTTGCTGGCATAATAAAAAATGTGTATGTATGAAAACGGCAGCCTGGCATAAGAAAGCTCATGATTGATTCAGCTCTGCAAGACCAAGAAAAAACAAATCAATATTTATTTAAAGAAGCTGAAGAAGTTTGTTTTGCTCTTCTACTACTAAGAGTTTTCCCTGAGTTCATATTTAACCAACTTATGTCTGATCAAATTTAAACAGCTTCATGTAGAATGTGTATCTTGGGGTCCATTGCTATTGTAACTGTAATTTTGACTAATTAATCACTAGCTTAGCCTTACAAAACTGAAACAATTAAGTATAACATTAGCCATTTCACAGATGGCAAGTAGAAATATCTACAGATGAGGAGTTAGCTTTACAAAGGGATGAAAAACCTTAGTGAAAATGGCTCGCTCAAAGTCCTATGAACATCTATGGCAAGGCTGATGCTTCCAACCCCTGCCTGTAGTATTAATTTATTGCAAGACAATCTTTGTTTTTGTTAGGACAGTTCTGGAAGGCCAAACCCCTCACATTTGGTGATGGTGGATGAAGCTATAAGAAACTTCTATAAAAATAAAAGAATAGATTTCCATTGACTCATGCTGCTGGTGAATCCAAGAATATATAAAATGGCCCTCTCTGAAGGTGACAGAACTAGGGAGAGAGACAACGCTGAGCTTTAGCTTTAGATTAGCAGCAAAAGTAAATCACAAGAACAGACCAAGTTTAACCTCCAGACACTTCTTCAGATTTCACTTATTCCTTGATTTCTAATGTGGACAAAATAATTGACTTAATATGGTCCTCTCAAATCTATTGTTCCAACTGTACTTCAGTGGGCATGGTTGATGGTTGGACTTGATGATCTTTAAGGTCTTTTCCAACCTAAATGGTTCTATGATTCTACTTCCACAAAGGAACCCTATCACCTCACAGATGTCCCCTGAATATACAATGGCACATCTGGTGTTACAACATAGAATAACATATTCCCAGTTTTATTCAGGGAACAAAGGCAAGGAGATTCTCTAGTTGGCATTAATGAAACAAAGCTCCTTCAGTTGAAGAAGCTTCTCATTTTGCGTATCAAAGCACAGTTTCTGCAATTCAATGATTTTCTTCATACGACCCCTACCTACTTCACTTGTTGAGAGGCTTTTCCTAATGAATACCTGCCCATGTAGCAGCGGTCCATTAAAAAATTGCTGGATAACAGCAGGTCCTGAGCTGATGTGAGTCAGTGTCACACGGGTGTGAGATGCAAACACCTTACTAAGCTGTATAAATAGAAACAAGACCTGGAAGAAACACAAAGTTATCCCTCCGCTCAATTAGAAAAGCCTGTGCCAGAATTGTGTGTCCAGCTTATGGCACTCTTCAGGAAAGGCTGGAGAGAGTTTGGCAGAGTGTAATGGGAACAACTAGAGATGCAGAAACATGACACACATGGGAAGATTGGAAGGATTAGGATTGTTTGTTTACAACAAGAAAAGACTAAGGGAGAAACTATAACAATCTTGAAACATATGAAGAGCTTCTGTAGAGGAACAGAATTTCTCACTATTTCTCAATGGACAGGACAAGGAGTATCAGGCTTCAATTACAGCAAGATTCAGATCAGTCATTAAGCTAGACTTTCTAATAGGGAAGTGCCTCAGACAGCCAAGCAGACTGCAGATCCCCCATCACTGGGTGGTATGAAGAGCAGGTTAGAGGGAGGCTGCCAGGGATGACACAGGCACAGGTACACCTGCCTGGGGGCTAGACCGCAGCCTGAATTACATCTAAAGGTCCCTACCAGTTCTTTGATTCTGGTAGGGATATCATCTGGTTGTCAGGACTGAGTGGACAAACTGCAGAACACTGCCAGTACGGAATATACAATACCCACCATTTTCCAATTCTGCACTGACCCACAAGTGGAGAGTTGCTTTGTCCTGTGCAGCTTCTAGACGCAGGCCCACGCACTTTTAAGAGCAGCTTCCATTTCCTTGACAATGAAATCTACATTTGACCAGTACATCCCCAACTTACAATGGTCAATTACATTAACATTGTACCAATGAGGGAATAGAAGTATTCTGTGAAGAAAAAGATTAGCCACACAAAATAACTGAATGCCTTGGACAGCTAGAAGGTGTATTTATCTGCCACATTTCCCCTGCCTCCTGTTATTCAGTGCTATCTGACATCCGTTCCATCTCACTCATGATCCATTGTTCTTCAACAAGAGATATTAAGCCATTAAAATAAGGAATTCAGGAATGCTGATTTGCTGCAAAAAATAGATTTATGGTTCTGCTCTCAGACATCAAAATATACCAAGCTGAGAAACACCAAATGACTCGGCAATAGCTTAGACTGCTCTTAGATGCTTCTTGATCATGTTTGCCTAAAATGAAATAACTATTGCAATTATTTTGCCTTGCTACTCCTAGAAATATTAATCAGCTCACTAACTACCACTTGAAAATAATCCTACAACATAAATAAGAAATAATTGGTTTTGACTGGGTATTTTCATTGAGCCCTATTGCAATGGAGTGGACAGAAGGTTACGCAACATCACTCAGTGCTTAATCTCATGCTTGTCAGCAGTCAAAGAACTGCATGACAGACACAGACAAAGAGGCATTTTGACACAATGTCTTATTAAAAATGGTGACCTGATTGCATATATTGAATTCTGATTTTTTTAAAAGGGGGCAGAATAGAGAAGTTGGCTGACAAACAAAACTCCCATTTATACCAAATGCCTTGCACCATGCTGTGATGGGATGTTCCTGCAGCAGCAGAGCAGGACCATGGGACTTACCCATTTTAATTGCCTCCATGATCCTCTCTACAAAGCCACCTCTACTGCTTGGAGGTGAAGCTGAAGACAGCGGTTTACTGTCTGAGTAAACTGCTCTGCAGTCTTTATACAGCCTGTCAATAGGGTGGTAGGTTGATTTTAAGACCGTTCAGCTGAATTAACAAAGAGAAGTAGGGTCTATTGATTTAATGGAGGAGAGAGGAAAGAAGAAGATGGTTTCTATATTTGGGCCCTGCTAGCTGTAGTGCATAGCTGTGCTATGATTTACGTACCAAGTCTAATGTTCTAACGATGTGTATTAAATGACTACGGAGAAACTTAAGACTTAATTTTATCCCTCCATTTCAGTGCTGTAAAGTGCTGAGGATGTTACACTTGCATTGGTAATTGCTAGCCTTGTGCTCTTTTCTTCCTTTCAGGAGCAGCTCAGTCTTTCACATTTCTGCTTCTTTAGCCTGTTCCAAAGTAAGTTTTACTAACAGCGTTACCATTTAGGTTACATACTAATTTATAGTATTATATGCGTGGAATAGAAAAATGTCAGTGTCTAAAGAAGTATGGCAATGTTCATGAAAATGCCCATATTTGCTTCTAGACATCAAGAAGTTACCTCAGTTATTCCTTAGAGAAAGAAAACATGGAATATAAGACATAACGTTGTGCTCTGAATTTGCAAGCACTGAATGTCACGACAGCTATTTCTGTAAGTGTATGAGCCTATGCAAAGAGAATACAGTGACAGAAGGGTGACAAACAAAAAACAAGCAGACAAAAATAGTAATTTTCCTCAATGAAAGGTAGTTTACTCCTCTGCCTGCTCCCTAACCCGTTTTCCCCGTCTCTACTCTTCTGTTGAACTTTTATCTTCTTCTAAATTGAATACATTAGCCATCAGATCCACAAAGTTTGTCAGAGAACCTGATTTTCATTTTAAATCTCCCCTGCTCCAGGATCTAAGTTATTTCTTGCCTTTTTCCCTTCATCTTTCAATTCTGCTACCCCTCTGCAGCTTTCCATTGTTATATTTTTGCTGGTAACTTATTCTTTTGCTTTTTTATTGGCTTTTTCTTCCTCCTCCCTGTTCAGCCTCCATCAAACGTCTTTCTTCCCTGTGCCTGCCTGTTTCTCTGCCTCCACACACTCCACCATATATGCACATTCTACATATGTACTCTTTCTTTCTGCTATGTCATCCAGTGTTAACTGTGAGTTTTAACTGTGGCTTTTGGTCCTCTGTGAGAACTGTGCCAAAAAATTACTATTAGCCTTTGTCATGGAGGAAAACATAATGTCAAATATAGCTACCTGTAGAAACATGGTATTGTAATAAAGTTCTTTGATGTATGTCTAAAATGTAACACACAAAAATCTGAAAAACTAAGGCAACAGATTTAAGAAACACCCTGCACTGTGCCACCAGACTGACCAGAAGTAACTGATGCTGTGAAGAACAGGAGCTTCCACCAAAGCCCTGTGCCTCTCTGCTGGAGAGATCCCCTGCTTCTCTGCTTCAAATGCTCTGACAGCTCCGGATGCTTCTAGAGATTCACTCACCAGATAATGCTCCACAGGTCCAAAGAACTGCTCGGCACCTTTTCCACAAAACCACCTTGTTCTGATTCCTGCATTTTGTTCCGCAGCTCTCATCTTCAAGCCAGGGGCAGCACACTTGGCTCTGCAGGCTACAAAGACCTCTGCTTCTAGCTAGGCTCTGTGGTGATGATGAGGAAGATGACTGAACTGACAAGGTTTAAGAGTTAACTTCCAGTATGTGAAATTCAAAGGAGTTAGAAGAAGGACAGGAAAGTAGAGATCTATTTTGGATACAAGAGACGCCTCTGGATAAATACATATTTTGGGGGGTTAAAAACTGGTATTATAACATCAGTATTACTGCTTGGGCTGCTTTTTCAGCAAAAAGATGCTGCTGCATAGGCAAACATTCTTTCAACAGCACAAAGCAGTACAGAGATATGACACTGCTTTTGTACAAAACTGTCTTTTTAGAAGATGATGGCAGATTAATACCACTCTTCAGCTATAAGCAGTTGAAAACCCTATTTCTGCAACAGAATATATAAGGCATGTAGCTAAACTTGTGTCAATCAAACCTCCAGTCCTGGCAGGAACCACACCAAACCCTCTGCACTATAGTGCTTTTTTACTGGCTGTTAGACAGTACACTTGAAATTCAACACTTTCAACCCCAAATTTTCTACTTTAACTCTACAACTGGATATTCAGTGTATGCTATGTTGAACTGAATCCAGGTGGCCATTTTCAAGATGTCATCATCACAGAATTTGAAGGCTGTTTAAAATAAAAAAAGATTCATGGTGCCCTGCTGAAGAGAAACAGAGAAATTCTGAAATGCAGACCCAAACTATTTCAGAATGTTTTCTAAAAAAATCTGGATGCAAATAATTCCGTTTGTTTCACTGCTTACTTTAGAAAACTCTTATTTTCAACTTGTGGTTTAAATTCATCAATTTAAGCAAACTAATGCAAAATCTAGCTCCTGTGTGTGGTTTGGGAAATCATGACTAGAGGAATGTACATTTAAAAGAGGCAGGCTAGGATCAAAAGCTTTTTATCTTTACTGTTACCTCGTTTTAATCCTCTGTGGCAAAAAAATGACATCCTGGCTGCGTAGTGGCTTGTGTAAAATGAAATAATGAAATCAGTACAGCTCCAGCTAGCACCATGCTATTTGACATTTCAACCACCGTAACGTTTCAGATAAGCTGGCAAATTCTTCCACAGAGAGAAAGGACTTCAACGGGCACAGAGAAGCAATGAAATCTCACCTCAAAGGACAACGCTTCCCTTTCAGGTGCAGGTGAGATTAAAAGCCTAACATGGGGACTCTGCACTACAGCACTTGGAGGTGCATCTCTTCAGTGGGTATTTTGCAGATCTCCCTTTCTAAGATCAGTCCATCCAGTGTCTTTCATCAACACTATGTTAGGCATTCATACATTTACATTCCACTTTAAAGAGCTGCAAATGAACATGTTCTAGGCAGCATTCAGCAAGCTCCTTCCTCTCACACTTTCTGAATTTTTTTCTAAGAGATTGGAAAAAACCAATCCCAAAATGTGGAGCAAGGTAACTTACAATACTCTGCAAACACTAGATGGAGGGAAGACTCTAAGGAACAAGTCATAGCATCTAAAGTTGTCTGAAGGGTTGAAAGAAAATAGTTTTCATTCATTTATATCTTCTCTCCCAGAATATTATGAAATACACTGGCTGGACCTGTCAGGTCCCATGCACTGCACATCAGTCTGTTCCACTGCCTTTTAAAGCCAGTCCTGCCAGTTCTGGATGCTGTGGCACCCAGATCCCCGACATCACACAGTAGTGCTATTTCTGATTTCCATGTACAAGGTGAAGTTGGTCAGCTTGATCTGCAGTCTTGGGAGGTCCAAGAGAAAAGAGACTCTGGTGAGAGACAGCAGCCAGGGTAAGTACGGATTTTAGCGGGGCCCTACACTTAACGGAGTCCTGCTAGAAAGACCATTGCCCTCTCTAGGCATCCCATAACAGAATAACATCAGAATTGTGCCCTCCCTGTGATGGGACAACAACCTCAGAAACACATCAAATCATGACATCACATTTGTTGGAAACGGAAATTGAGATGCGCCTCTGCCACAGAGACAGAAAGCTTAACCATAGAGTGGTATGAAAGAGCTCAAGGTCTCTGCAGGCTCTCAAGACTCACCCCAGTGCCTGAGCCCACAAGGGAACTGGTTTGGCCGTGTTGCTGGCATAGTGTGCTAGTTCAGCTTGTCACCACTGCAACAGCAGGCAAGGGTCTCTTACGGTGTCCCCAATGTCTTTCAAAACTACAGTCTCTAATGAAACCACAGCATCAGGCAGTCACGCAAAATGCCGCCCTGCCTTCGAAGTGGTACACTGCTACCCGTCCCTGTCTTTTCTGCTGCAACCCAGAGCTAGTGGAAGTCAGTCAAGCCCATCAGTTCAGTCAGTTATTAAAAGAAAACCTGAGCTGCGCTAAAAGGCAGTAACATCTTAGCAGATGGTGATGCAAGAAGCCACTTGAACTTCTGTACCTTTTCCTCTGTCATCTGACGGTTACATTGCCAGAAGGAAGTGCAACTACCGAGACACACCATGCTCCATCAACCACGAAATGAGACAGAAACATCCCTGAGAAAAAATGGGAGGAGGATAAAATGCCATCTGAACAGGGGGATGGGACCACTATTTTAACGCTGTCTTACTACTGTTTGCACAAGCAAATAGAGACTGGGTGAAGAGAATTAAAAGAAGGACTGAAGATTTATCCAAGAACACATAATGAACCAACACTACAAGCCCCAGAAAAAAAGGTAGCTGAAGAAGGCAGAACAGAAACAAAATTTCCCGTGACCAGTGGAAACAGAGCAGTTAAGGACAGCTAAAGCACATACACCTTAGATGTACCTTATACAAATGACACATTGTTTCTGCCAAAACAGTATTTTACCCATTTCTGCCTGGGGAGCAGTGACTACAATGTAATGGAAATTAAAGAAAGGATGAAAACAAACATCTTTTCTAATGCACAGTGCACCATGAAAGTCAGACCCTGTTAAGCATTGACTGTTGAAGTAATCCTTACTCATGCAAAAACTCTCCATTAATTCATCAGGGGAAAATGCTGCATTAGCCTAAAACTCTGAAAACCAGCTGAATGCAAATGCCTTCTTCACATGAGGTCAATGTTGCTCAACAGACTGAATCCTTCAGGACTGTCCACTAACTTTCGGAAGAATATGCGAAGCTTTAAAACACCGAGACTCTTCAGCAAGAGACTGAAGCGTCAGGGCACAGCAGCTGAGCTAAACTGGTGTTTACTGAAATAAAACAGTCTCCTTCCTTCCCTGTCCGGAAAAGACAAAAAACAAACCCAAAACATAAACTGTAAAATTTGCTAAAAAAGCCCTTCTTCAAGGGCAAGCAATTTCTTGTATATAGGTCACCATTTGACTTCTTCAGAGGAAAAAACAACCATACGGGCAGCAGTGGGTCTATTTCAATGCAAGGAATGGATTTCACTTTGTGCTGGAAATGTTTGTGCAGCATCCTCAAAAAAAAAGAACGTGGGAAACAAGAAAATATGCTGCAATGAGCCATGTAAGACTGTGCACAATCAAATTACAGGAGGTAGCATTTTCCAGTGGTTCGAATCACAAGACGTTGCTTCTATTCTGGGACGTACCTGGCTTACCGTTTGTTTGACCTTGGGTAATAAATGACATACACTCTCTCTGGGCATCCCTTTCTTCATTTGTAAAAAGATGCAGGGTCAAGTCTGGCAATGTACGAATTACAGTAATTCTGTATTAGGATGGGAACATTTATCAAAAGACCCACATTTTGCTCAAGCATGAGTACACACAGACTAGAAATCATTATCATTTTCCTCATCAAAGAGCAAAATATTTTAATTGAAAGTTTTAGGTTTTGTTAAAATTTAAAATTAATGTTGTTTTTATTAATGCTTAACAGTTTAGATTATTTTGATTTATTTATTGCACTATAGGTTTAAAATTACAATGTGGTGACAGAATAACGCTATGGAAGGATGCTAGCTTACCAATTAAAACATCAGCAAGGGGACACAGAATATGTTTCATTGGCAAAATAAATCCCTCTATGACTGTACTTAACCCACCTGCTAAATGGATTCCACAATAAGTGCATACCTGTGCTCATCTGTGGGGATGTTTAACTCTTTACAGCGACATAAGGTATAATTTTTCAGCAAGCAAGCAAGCAGAGAGGAGAGCTTTCCACTCCCTCACGCTGCCCGTCAGAGGTGATTGCACCTAGTCTCCGAACTGTTCAGCGACTGCTCTCAAGGACGTAAGACAAATGGATGAAGGAATTAAATGAAGCAGTAGAGTCCAAGGTGCCGCCTCATTCAGCTGGTATGTCACGACACCATCACAGGCACTGACATGGGTTCTAGACAGAGTCCCCCAGTGCAAACTGAATTAATAGGCATGGTTACTCCTTTGTGAGGAACCATCCCCTCAGCCTGGCGCTGCTGCTCAGGATTGTGACGCGTCTACAAAACTTTCCTCTCATGGACAATGCTGCCAGAATGAAGAGTTTGGTTATGCTACGGTTACAAATAACATAGCCATCACTACGGTTAAGATTGTCAGACAATCCTATGCAAAGAAACAGTGAGCACGTACGGCATGCTACTTTAAGTGCTTAGTGCTGTCAGAATTTTTGTTCAAGGCAATCGAAACATTCAACTGACTTAACATTCTTCTTGCCTTCTCTGGATACCCTGGAGCCCCCCAAGTCCTCCATTAAATGAACTTCCTTGGACTCCAACTGCAGTGACTGGAATTGGATGGGCCAGAGCCACTTGTTTTTACATCACTTATTTACTTGTAATAGTTGCTTCCTCTCGCAGGAGGAAAGAAAGCCAGAAGCATATGAACTTGCAAATCAGTGATTAACAGAGGAAACACAGATTGGACCTGACAAGAGGACAGGAACAAAAATCTAACAAATGCCTGCTCGGGCGCCACACTGACCACTTAGTAACAAACACCACGGCAAACAGAATCAGTTGCATTAATTATTGTGCTGTAGTCAGTGGAAGCTCTGAATTGTCAGCCCTGACAATGACAATATCCTAGGGTAATGTCCCGACTACCGACACCAACAGCACACTGAACCACCATCGCATCTCAAGCTTCCCAGAAAAAAAACAGCTCCCGTTCATGAAAAGCACCAAAAATCCTGGCCAGATTTCCAAAAGACCACCACCTTCTCTATGCTGGGGCAAGCAAGACCAAGTGCCTCTGAAAATCTTGATTGCAAATTCTACCACAGCACCACTTATTACCATTATTGTAAGCCTCCTTACTCTGTTTTGCCCAACGCTACTCCTCTTCCCACCCGCTTCATTTTACCGACATATTCTTGAAAAGCCCGGGGTGGCTCCTGCCAAGTAATTCCCCACCTGGCACCCAAGAGCTGCCGCTCTCGCCGTGCGCGGGGAGCGACCGGCGGCGGGACGCAGCGCCCGGGCCCGGGGCCCCGCTCCCGCTTCCAGAGACCGATGCAGCTTTTTAGTTTAGCGGTGCGGAAAACAGCTTTCGAGAGAAACGGGAAAAACACACACACACACACGCACGCACACCCGGGGAGGGGGCTCTTCCCGAAGCGTGCCACCAAAGCGCAAACTGGAAAAAGGCGCTGTTTTCTCTTTTTTTGGGGCTTTTTTTCTTCCGTTTTGCTGCTGGTGGGAGCCCCGGCACCCCCCCTCTAAGCCCGCCTCGGCAGCAGCGCGGGCCGGGCCGAGGGACCGCCGCCAGCTCCCCGGGGACGCGGCCCCGACGGCGGGGCCGGTCTCCCCC
>JANZLQ010000061.1:12111009-12123704 GCA_026212715.1 Elanus axillaris
GGGCAGGCCGGCCCGGTTCTGGTGTGCGGCTCGTCCTGCCCGGGCCGGGGGTGTGTGTGGGGGGGGTCTTCCTTCTCACATCGAAGGCGCTGCCGAGGAGAAGGGGCTTATCGGGGTTTTCATCTTTCCCCGCCCCGCCGGCAGATTCGGCTGAGGGATGAGTGCCGGGCCTGCAGGAGACATCCAGGGGCGGGAAAGGGTGGCCGGAGGGCTGCCGAGTTATTCCTGGCTGTGGGACAGCCCCTCGGGGGCTGCAGCAGCCGGAGCTGAAGGATGCGGCCGAATCCGAAGGAGGGCAGCCCGAGGCCGGTTTGCGGGGAAAGCCTGGCAGGTCCCCAGCAGGCCGGCAAAGGCGCAAGGCCGCCTTTGGGCCCCTTCGTGCGTGAGCCGAGCAGAGCTCGTGAGGAACAGCAAATTTGGGTCACTGAATAGATTCCTAGTTAGAAGGAAAAAACAAAGAAGGAAAATCTTGAAGCGGGTAGTGAGAGCAACTCTTAAAATACGCAGTTGTCGCATCTTCCCCTGACGGTGTGAACTCGGGCAGCCTAAGTGGATTGAGCAGCAAAGATCCATGACTTAAAGTCACCTGGTGGTCTCTGGTACTTTCTCTGCAGACGCAGCCTCCTCCCAAGGAAGGTGGAAAGAGCAGCTTGCTGGAGGCTGCAGCAGGTAGCCAGAGCCAAAGGACTGGCCTTTGGACGTTGAAAGACCGTTTTAGAGTCGTGGCTGGCTTCTCTCTGCTTCGTGCTGCCTGCTTGTTTCAGCCACCTTCCTGCCTCCCCCTCAAAGTACCTTCAATTCTGTGCAGCTCCTTAGTTGCACTTCCACACCCACTTTTTGCTTGAACTCACCTGTTCTTTCTCTTTTCTTCCTTTTTGAGGGGTTTATGATCTGCTCGGAGACACTTGTTGCCATCCTCCTTGGTTTCTACACTTTCCTTGAGTGCATTTTTTGGCCGTGTTGATGTACATTCCAGATACCACCCGCTAGTCTTATGTTTGTACAGTGTCCCTTAAAGCCCCATTTTATGGCTTCTTCACAACTGTACCGTATGTGCTTTCTACCAGCAAAGATCCTGGCGATCTAGAGGATTGAAAGTGCGAAAATGCCCTACCAATGGATAGGACATCTCATTCATATATTATTTTCTGTCATAAACTGGTTTCTGTTGGCCCGTTGATAGGTTTCAGGGTGTAGCTAAGGATTTTCCAGCATAATTTCTGTTGGTTGTAGAGAAGTGTATTCCCTAAGTCCACTTAAAAAAGTGGAAATTTGGAAGTTTTAGTTTTCATTCTGATACCATTTATTCCACATTTTGGGGATGCTTGCTTCAGATTTTTGGTCTTTTTTTTTTTTTCCAAATGAAAGGGGCTGGTATTTTCCTGCAGTCTTCTAGAGTGGGAGGTGTCTCTACCATGGTCTTTCCACTGATGTGAAGAAATCCTCTCCCTGCGCTGAAAGTAACCGAGCAAATAACCTTGGCTGGCTCAGGCACCTCTTTTTGAGAACCTCGGCAAGGGGAAAATGGATCTCTGCCAGTTTCAGCAGCAAAAGATTTAAGAAAAATACAGACTTTATAAGAAAATCGGTTGGGTTAGCAACACTTTTCTGTACGAGGGTCAAATAAGACTGCTACAATATTTTTAAAAAAGGAGTCAGTAACAATGTGCTGAAAAGGAACACCTTCCGTGCTCTGGAGAGTCTTTTGACAAAGCAAAGAGTGCTTAGCCACTGTAGGGTCAGCAGGTGTCATACAGCAATCAAGCAAGAAATTAGGATGACAGTTTCTGCTGTACTTCTTTTGTGTAAGAGTATTAAACCACCAAAGCCAAAAGGAGAGCTACATTAAAATTACACGTCTGCTTCTTGTAGCTGTAAAAATATTAAGTCTTAAAGGGCTCATGTTTTCATTTACAAAAATGTCATGCTTTTAGACAGGATGTGTTCTGTATCTTTTTCACTCAGACAAGCACAGATGCAGTCCTGATACAAATGGAAGAGAAGTCAGGCTGATTCTCAGATGTAGATCATGCGTCTCTCATCAGATCACCCTTTGAGGTTTGCCCTCCTCTTGGGTCCTGGAGTTAAGTGGGCACCTCCAGTGTATGGCTTCAGCTTGAGAAAAATGTGAATTCCCCCTCTCACCGCTCTGCACTGCTGCAGCTCCCTGGTTTGTGCTCCCTGCGCATGCCATGCTTCCTCTTTGTCTTTGTAAATCTGATGCAGCAAGCCAAGGAGCAGGAAACAAATGAACGGATTATACAAGGAAAGGGTATACGATACTGGTGTGGTGGGTGGAGGTAATGGTGGAGGAGGGAGCTGAATCCTCAAAGCTGTTTCTTCTGTTCTAGTAAATCCATCATTACAGAACACATATTCTGGAAATATGCTTGTTGCATATTGATTAAATGTAGACTCGTGGAGTAATTCAGGTTGGGAGTGACCTTAGGAGGTCATCTAGTCCAACCCATGCTCAAAGTAGGGCTAACTGCTTCTTGCTGTACTTGTTCATGTATGCTTGTTCACTTCTGCTTTTTATTTACGTATTCCTTCAGGGAATCCATGCCATCTGATACTTCCAACAGAGCACAGTAGTCTGTCCTCAGTTGTAGTGCAGAGACTGGGGGCATCTCCTAACATGTCTTACAGGTTAGCCTATTGTTTGTCTTGTATACTTTTTACTGGTGTAACAATTTAGTGTGCCTTTGGGATTTTTGGATACCCACATGGTTGCCAGTTATGTTCTTACCCAGTATTCCGCATCTCTCCTGAGCCGAAAGTGAAACACTGGGCTCCCATACACAGGCTGAGCTTCAGTAACAGAAGTGTATTTGGTGGTTAACGGAAGTGTATTTAGTGGTGTGAACACATCAGCAGGGTTGTGCTAGAAGGTCTTCAGGCTGGTTTGAGTGCACTGGCTGTTAAATTCAAAATTAGTTCCCACCCTACCTGTTAACATCAGCCATCAGTGCTGATCAGTACTGTCCACTTCTGCTCGTCCCTCTCCAGAGAGCTTTGGCACTGCAGGTCAGCTTTGCAGCTGGCTCCTCTCCCTGCCTGTTTGGGCTTTGTCCTGGGAATCCACGCTCCTAAATGAGTGGCTCTGGGGTTTACAGGGTCACATCTATCCCTGCCCTCTAATCAGTTCATGTTTGGTAGGCAGCTCGTCCTTGGGCATTTGGCAGAAGGGAATGAATTAGGCAGAGCTGTTTCATGTCCGCATTAGAAAAGAAGTACTTGTATTCCCATATGCCCTTCTTCTACCTTCCCTGCCATGGGTTCTTGAAGAAGAAATTCTCACTGTGCACTGCAGAGACCATGCTAGTAGCCAAAATACAGAGGAGTCTGACCAGGAGTCACACAGCGGAGGCAGCCCCAAGGATTTCATAGCATTGTCATTCCGTAGCCACATTGCCCCAGCAGTCTCTGGTTGCTCAGTATATTCTGGTTTCTTACCATAAGTATTTGTTTCATTTCTCAGGTTGGGCTATCCTGTTCTGTATGGACTTCACTTAAAAAGCTACACAAAAGCTTTTGTGTTTTTTGTTCCATGATGATCAATTGACAGCGATATGAGGACCTGTTTTGAAAAAGAAGCGCTTCTTGGCATTGCACAATGTAATCTCTTTCCCTAAGTCAACCTTTTATTCTGTTACTTGTGGGTAGTTGATAATACAAACACAATTTCTGTGTGACAGAAGTGATACAAGTTTTAGTGCATGTATTGCCATTTAATCACAAGGAAAATTACACATCAGAAGATAAAGCATGTTATTTCACAGAGGTTATGTTAAATATTGTGTCACATATTTAAATTATCCTACCTCATTTGAATTCCAATAGGTATACAGTGACTGCTTTTGTGCTTTTATGCAGCAGACCTGCAAGATTTGCATGTCTTTGTCATTAATCAAGGTGGTCCACGAGCAACGGAACTAATAAGGTCTGGTGTCTGACTGATTTGTTTTCTGCTTTCCATTATCACCATCTTATTCCCAGGCCTGTCCCATGTTGGCATTTCTCAGCTCTGGTCACTGCATCCCCGTTGCGCTCTTCCCATTTGGTGGGAAGCATGCGCCTGCAGCTGGTGAGTGGAGTTGACTTACAACTGGTCCGTGCTAAGGGACTGCACTGAATTACTTTTTGCTCCAAGGGCACACTGAATTTCTGTCCACTGCTAAGTTCCATGAAACTTAGAAATTTAACAGAAGTTTAATTTCTTTGAGACTCTGTCTTTACTACCAGATTGGGTTGAAATTGGCCAACAAATGCAAAATTACGGGGATGGTGGGAACCGCTGAATAAGTACTTGGGTAGTCATGCACGATCATGCAAACCTTGCTTCCTTAAGAAACAAGGCTAGAAAGTTTTCAGGTTTGGGTTTTTTTTTTGTGAGAAAATACAGTGAACAACTTAAAGGTTCTTGTGACAAGGTACTGAAAGTGTGGGTAGAGCTGCTCATAGCTTACAGAATATCACATTTTCCACTTGTAGAGGTGGGCTAATTTTGGTAAGGGTTTCAGCTTAGGCAAAAACATCACAGCTGTTATGAAGTCTCTTAAGAGAGTATACATTTTTCAGTATCTCTATGTAGACTTGTGATAGGTGAATTACCATTCAGCTGTTGACAAATGCCAGTGCTTTCTGCAGAGCAGGAGGTTTGACATTCTGAGTTTTGGCTTAACTGGTAAAAATCTAACTTCAAAGTAGCATTACCTTGACCCTATCCTGAGCTTTTTCCATAGGCATTGTTATTCCTAGCATTCCTTCCCTCGGCTTGAACCTCCTCTAACTAACAGGATAGTGGAGCTATTTTCTGCAGACATGTCTGTCACAGTCCACAGTTTCTTTGTCCAGCAGATTATGTCCATTTTTTTATGTTCAAAGTGATTTCTAATAAACCATGAGTACTCTTATATGCCTAGAGAGCAGTACTTCATCTGCAGTTCTCTGCATGAATCTGATGTTGTCTAACGGAATAAGGAAGCAAAGTATCCTACTGTGCGCTCCACTGTTAATATTAAAACAAAATAGTTATTTTTGTCTTACTAATTAGTCTGTCAGTACAACATATATTGTAAATTGTAAATTTCCTTAAGTGCATCTTTTCTACAGTTGATGCCAGTGTGATAACCAAGATTTTATTATAACATTTTTGTCAGAGCCAGAATTTGGAAGCATTTCAAAGTACAGGGAAAAAAAACCCAATATCTGAAATCAAGTAGTGTTTTTACCTGAAAGCAGCTAACATTTTTATCTGTGATGTTTTACTTGAATTTTCTTCTCTCTACATTTTGCTATTGCCTTTGTGCTAGTTCATCTCAGTAATTGCTGTGATGGAAATACTAGACTTCTATTAACAAATCATGCTTTACTTGCCAGGGCAAGGACCTCACCCAGTGGGCCTCATCCCACAGAACCTGCAGGCGATGAAGAGCGCTGGGGACACAGACTGGGTCCATTGCAGCCCTGGGACTGGGCACAGTCACAGACACTGAGTAATAATGCACGTTGTTGGAATTTGGGGCTATAAGACTAAATCTGATAAGAAAACTTCCTGAGGTCTTAAATACAGCTAATGATGACAATGGTAATAATGTTTTTATGTCCTTGAGGAAAGATAGCACCTCCAGAAACAAGTTACACTTTCATGATATGCTAGGAAGTTAGATACATGCTAATGTGGATGGAAGATTTGCAAGTTCTGAATCCCCAAAACTAGTGCAGCATTTGATCTTTTTTAAAATTTCCTCCTTGGCCATGCCTATTGACCAGGTCTAAATCTCTTAGCTTGACATATTTGAGACATTCATAGTGCCAGGTGATATGCTGCGTGTTACAAGATACCGTCACATGCACCGTCACACACATAGAAGTACAATGTTGTCCAGAAACAAACCTTCTTCCAGGTTGTTTGTTGGTTTGTTTTACTTTGGGGGGCTTTTTTTGGTCAAACTAACAAAAGCATAAGACAAGGCTGGGTTTACAAAAATGAAAACTTCAATGTGAGACTTTTTCTGAGAACTTTCTATCCCAGCTATTTTCTGCATAACCTAAAGAATTAAGTAGCCTACATTAGGGAACACTGAGTCATGCAAAATCGCACGGGTCCAGCTTTGTGCGAGTGAGAGCAGCCTGGTCTAGATGCTTTCATGAATCTGCAAAATACTGACTTCTCTCAATGGGATGCTGATGAATTATCTCTTACAAATGCAGACCTAGGAAAACGTAAAATGACCTGCCTTTGCATGTATAGTTATTGTCCAGTCAAGGAATGAAGCAGATGGCTTAATTTAAGACATTGAAAATGAATGAGGTTGATACTCAAGAAAACGGCAGTATCCTCGGGAATTTTTTTTGACTGACACATTTTAAAGTACAATTCTCCATATATTCGCAGGATGGCAGAATGACTGAGGTTGGGAGGGACCTCTGGAGGTCACCTGGTCCAACCCCTCTGCTCAAGCAGGGTCACCTAGAGCCAGTTGCCCAGGACCATGTCGAGGTGGCTTTTGAATATCTGAGCGTGGAGACTCCACAACCTCCATGGGCATCCTGTGCCGGTGCTTGGTCACCCTAACAGTAAAAAAGTGTTTCCTGATCTTCAGATAGAACTTCCTGTGTTTCAGTTTGTGCCCTTTGCCTCTTGTCCTGTCACCGGGCACTATTGGGAAGATCCTGGCTCCGTCCTCTTTGCACCTTTCCTTCAGGTGTTTTGATACACTGATGAGATCCTTCCCCGAGCCTTCTCTTCTCAGGTCAAGCAGTCGCAGCTCTCTCAGCCTTTCCTCACATGAGAGATGCTTTAGTCCCTTTCTAATCTTAGAGACCCTTTGCTGGACTCTCTCCAGTAGCTCTGTCTCTGTCTTGTACTGGGGAGCCCAGAACTAGACACAGTGCTCCAGTACTATTCTTGGTCGACTGAATGTTAAGAGTCCATAAAAGTTTGTTTAATTTTTATACAGACGTTACAACTGAACTGAAAATAGGTCTCAGCAGAGAAAATAACTAAGGAGGCCAGAGTTTTTAATTCTTAGGAATCCTGAAGCAATGCATGGAGCATTTTTTTTTAAATACAGTGATGATGTTTTCTTGGGAAAGTGCCAAGAACATTTCAAAATCAATTTCTGTTCACATTCATTTACAGCTCTTGCACTTAGTACACCGTCTGTCTTCATTTCATTGCTATATGTTGGTCTGATGGGATGCATAGAAGCTGTGCTAGATTGTACTAGATGAAGATTCATCTGTAGCAGTTTATGCTATTTTGCGTGTTCCCCATCCAAGGGAGAGGTAACAGAAACGTGAAATACATTATACTCTGTTTGGGGTTTCTTAGTAGGAGCAAGCTTTATTAGTGGTTTGAAGTTATAGATTAAAATAATTTGAAGTATTGATATTGGACTTTGAACAAAAGTATTTTGCTTTATTTTTGCACCCCCAAAAGTGTAAGCCATGATCCAGAAAATGTTTACATCTGGGACTTATCTTACGTGTGTGAATAGTCCCTCACTGTTCTCAGTAAATATTGTTGGGAAGATCATGGTGTAAAATTGTTTCAGAATGCCATTAAGCATTTTTGTTTTTCTAGTCTTCAGTTTGCAAATGCCTTTTTAAAAAAAAGATGGAGGACGTATAAAAATAATGCACAGCTTCATGAATTATGCAGGGAGACATTCTAGTTCCCTGTTGATAAGGCAAAATGTTCAGGTACTAAGATATAAATTTGGATGGGATATTACAAAATTAGACTCTGATTCATTAAACCATATGGGTCAGAAGTATTGCTCACATACTTGATATAAAGCACATGCTCGAGTGGATCAGACCTATGCTACACTGGCACAGGATTTGTCCCTTCCAGCTTTCTGTAAGTTGAGATTTCTTTGAAGTAGGCAGAATTAAGGCTGTTTAAAGGACATTTTAAACCACTTAAGACTTCACAAAGTGACACTAGTGAATGTCAGAAAAAAAACCCACTGCCTTTCCACACAAATATGGTTATTATAAGTTCTCTATGTAAGCCAGATGATTTGAGTTCTTTAATGAGAAAGGCAATGTAGATAAAGGAAATTATATATATATATAATATTTATATACAGTTACATTATATATATATACGTGTAAGATCATTTCAAATTTGAAAATAAAACTTGCTCTGATGAGTCTGAAAATCATTTTAAAATGGAACCATTCCTTTCTCTGATTATTACCTTTGTTATTGCACCTCATTAAAAACAAATCCAGTTATACTTACTCATTTACTGCTTGGTTTATTTGCTGGTTTCCACAGCTGGTAAAGCCAGCCTTTTTTGTGTCACCTCATTGCTTTCAGCACTTATGCAAAGAAGAACCTCGACACTACTTTTTAGAATCGCAATTAGTTTAGAAGAATTTGCCTGCATTTGCTGTCTTCTGTTGCTGCCTCTCCTTCTCTGTTCCCCTCTGTCAGAGTCGAATTATGAAACAAAGCCATCAGCTTTCTGGAACCGGGCATTAATACACCGCTGATGAGAAACCTCTCCTTTGAAAAAGGATGCTGGGCTCAATCATCAGAAGTCACTGCAATAAAAACTTTGTCTTTGTACTGGGAAGTGCTGATGCTGGCAGGGCTGGACTGGCTGGCTTTCTGGATGCCCCACATTTGGTTGCTTGTTCTTCAATGCACAGTGACTTTCACAGATGTTGGTGCTTGTTACCTACTGAGAAGAAATTAAACCTCTGCATGTTAGCCAATGTGCAAACTGTTCCCTCTTTTTCATGTCACTTCGCCTTCCAGCTTAGTAAGACTCAGAGGCACACACTGGGGTATTTTGTTACATTTTCCTGTAAGTGCCTTTAGATTTAGGTATTGTTGTATTCAGGAGTTTCAAATATTTCTTCTGATTAGAACAGCCCTGTCTCAACAGGAGGTCAGACTGATGTTTTCAATGGGCTTGACTTCCATTGGCATTGAGGTCCTGGACTCCCATTTACGTCAAGGTCCTACTCTTACACAATGTTTCCTGGAGTGGCATCTGGATCAGCCTTGGCTGTCACTCCAGTTGCTTTTCACTGCTTGGGCAGTTAAAAAAGATGGTAAACCAGTATATCTGACCTTGTCGTGCACAGGAATTTTCCACTGGCATCCTCCCCACCATTGACACAGAGGGAGTTTCTGGGTGAGAGAGGACACGTTCCAAGCATTTTATGGCCCAGTGATGACCTCTTCCTAAAATAGCACCTAAAGACCATTAACTTGTGGGACAAGGTAATGAACCACCTCCTCTCCCCCCCACATATCCCTGGCACACACGTCCTGGAGAGTGTGGGCACTCCCTGCTCACTGGCAGGCAGCAAGTGGAGTGTGAAAGGAGCTCTGGGGCACTTGGGCAACATTTTGCTGCCAAGACGTTATGTCTTTGGATCCCTGTTCGTCACCTTATGGCCTACAGGCGTGACTGTTAAATGTATGCGGTTAGGAGCAAAGGTTTACATGTGTTGTCTGTAAAATTATTAGTTAGTTCATTGTAGGTCCCACTCTAACCCTTGGCTGAAGACAAAGACTTCTGAAAAACCGTCTCTGCCTCCAGCATGCCACAGAGAGAAGGCAAGTTCTGTAGGAGGTGACTTGCCAGGTGCAATTTCTTCCATCATCAAACACTCTCCCTGCCTTGCTTTGTTAAAAGTTTACGCTCTTTTGGTGCTTGCCTTGCAGGCCCAGAAAGCTTTTTTTTCTTCTCCCAAAGAGTTAAGATCCCATGCACAGGGTAGGGAAGAACTCTGGTTACGGGGCAGAGGAGGTGGTACAGGAGCCAGGCAAGCATGCTGTGAAGTGACACTCCCTCATTTAGTTTATTTTCTCCTCCCTTTTCCTGTAGGTTGGAGGAATAAGGGATGGTAGCTGGAGCAGCTGGCTGCTTCTGGGAGGTAGGTTTCATTTAGTAAGAAGGAAGATGTGGAAAAGCATGGCAAACAAGTGAGATGTAGCCATAGCCAGAGGAAGTGTGACATGAGCCAAGCGTGTTAGTGTCACTCTCAGTGTGTGAGACTTGACAGGTCGTTCATATCAGAGGCGTAAGAGCCATGTGTGGTTTTGGAGCTTCCCTTAGGGCAGAATAAGCGGGATTAAAGACCTGAAATTAAGTCCATTTAGTTTAAATAAATTCAAAAGATGCTTCATTCTTCCTGCACTTTCTCCTCTGTATAGGCTGGATTTTTATGATGTCAGAAATTAGTAATATGAGTTCCAGTATGTGGCATACTGAGATGAGTTAAGAATTCATAAATGCATTTGGAACAAACAACTGCATGTTACTGAAAATAAGATCAGTTATGTGATTAAAATGAATGCAGTCAAATTTGAAGCTTCAGGCACTGCAGATAAACAAACTGATATCTCTAATCAGCAAACTATGTTCTTTTAAGGAACATTACAATTTGAAATGGAGAAATTACTTTAAAACCGACTTCTCTAGTGAACAAATGACTACGCAGCAATATTTATCTAGTCTTATACAACTTCTTTTAAATGGAATTCATGAAGATTCTCTTAATTGGAGCTCCACAAAAACTTTGCACCTAAGAATTTGATACAAGGGAGACATCTGGTGAGACATCCCCGTAATGCCATGACTCCGCACTGTCAGGCTCACAGCAAGCGGAGCTGGGCTTAGCTCGATCAGTACAGAATTCCTCAGTGAGCCTCAAATGTACCTATGAGACACACTGGAAATTCTCGCCTTCTGGCAAAACCCTGACTTCTGTGTTATAAATTGTCAGTTGAAGTATTTATAACATCAGTTTTGGGAACTTAGAGGACTGGGGAAAGAAAGGAGAAGGGAAGAAGCAACAAAGAGAAAAAAATAAAGAATTTTTGTGTTATATTTTATACATCTCTTTGATATCTGCACACACAAGCAATTTCTTATGATTCTTAGAAGTTTCCTTTTAATGCATTTCATTTATTCTACACTAATGCTTTTTTACTCCAAGTTAGTGCTCATGGAATGAGGTAAAACATCCATGTGAGTGGGCCAGGCTAATCCTATGACTGAGGAGAGCCAGGAACATAGACTGCCTATCAGGCCTGTCATTTGGTGCACCCTGCTTTTGGAAAGAGTGGTCATCCTGGTGAAATCAATGAATGTGATTCCAAAGAGTGTTGATCCCACTCCCAGCCCTTCTTTCTCTTCATTTGCAGAATGAACAGAGCGGTGAATTCATCCTCTGCAGGAGAGCAGCTTACCTGTTTGATAAAGCACAGAGAACTGGTATGCCTATTTTCAGAGCTGACATCCATGAAGATGTCTGTGAGACCATCCTCAGGTCTCTTGACACATGAGACTATAAAAATGTAAAACTTTATTAAAGATGTGAAAAGCTAATAATACTTGATTAGCATGGAAGTTTAGTCCTATAAGCATTTATTTCAAAGTGACATATTTACTCCACCTGTTTTGACAAGTATTTCTGAATGCATGTCTTTGGCTATATGCCTCTATACAAACACAAAGGTGGAGTGAAAAAATAAAGCCAATCCTAAGTTTACTGTGACATTGTGTGAGAGACTTAGATAACTGGGTTCCCTTTTCTTGCATTTTCTGCTTTTGAATTGCTGGAAACATTTTTGGTAACCACACATATATTGCAGCATATACCACAGAAATACTGCAGGCACTATATTTTTTTGCACCCACAATTAGAAATTGAGCAACTCAATGGAAATCCATCAAAACAACTTATCCTGTGCTGCAGACATATCTGTTGTGAGATCTGATGTCCATGTTCTATCATTTACCAGCAGTCCTGGCTAACTGGGGAGGTCCCAGTTGACTGGAAGTTAGTGAACGTGATGCCTGTCTACCAGAAGGGCCAGAAGGAGGATCTGGAGAAATACAGGCCTGTCAGTCGGACCTCAGTGCTGGGGAAGGTTATGGAGCAGATCATCTTCAGTGCCATCACACGGCATGTACTGGACAACCAGGTGATCAGGCCCAGTCAGCATGGGTTTGTGAAAGGCAGGTCCTGCTTGACTCACCTGAGTCACCACTATGGCAAGGTGACCCACGCAGTGGATGAGGGAAAGGCTGTGGATGTTGTCTATCTAGACCTTAGGAAAGCCTTTGACACCATTTCCCACAGCATTCTCCTAGAGAAACCACCTGCTCATGGCTCTGCTGGGCATATGCTTCATTGGGTAAAAAACTGGCTGGATGGCCAGGGCCAAGGAGTTGTGGTGAATGGAGTTAAATCCAGTTGGTGGCCGGTCACAGGTGGGGTTCCCCAGGGCTCAGAACTGGGGCCAGTTCTGTTTAACATCTTTATCAATGATCTGGATGAGGGGGGCGAGTGCACCCTCAGTAAATTTGCAGATGACACCAAGTTGGGTGGGAGTCTTGATCAGCCTGAGGGTAGGAAGGCTCTCCAGAGGGATCTGGCCAGGCTGGATCGATGGGCTGAGGCCAATTGTATGAGGCTCAACAAGGCCAAGTGCCGGGTTCTGCACTTGGGTCACAACAACCCCATGCAGCGCTACAGGCTTGGGGAAGAGTGGCTGGAAAGCTGCTCGGCAGAGAAAGACCCGGGGGAGCTGGTCGACAGCCGGCCGAATCTGAGCCAGCAGTGTGCCCAGGTGGGCAAGAAGGCCAACGGCATCCTGGCCTGGATCAGAAGCGTGTGGCCAGCAGGAGCAGGGAGGGGATCGTCCCCCTGTA
>JANZLQ010000061.1:12156068-12239227 GCA_026212715.1 Elanus axillaris
AAAAAAAACCAGAAAAAAAAGTCTTAATTCCTATAGCAACCCAGGATCAGGCATTTTTCCTAAACTCCAAGGCTTGACGTCACAAGCAGGTCATCACAATGCCACTATTTGATGTGAACCCAGGTACAAATAATCTGCGCTATGTCAGGTAGCATTGGCTTCAGAGTAAGCAAGTCTTGGAAGACAGACTAACCTCTCTAAATACTTCTCTGCAAGGGCCTTCCTTGGCGCACTGTTCCACAGTGAACTTCACATCAACTGTGCTGACTTCAGAAAAACATATTTGAGGAGGGAAGTAACATTAAAAAAATGGCATCAGCTGCACAGCTGAGGACTTTTGGGATCTCTGCATGATAAAACCCAACAAAAACCGACAAAACCAAAAACCTCACCTCTCCCCACCAGATCACCAGGCAATTAAGAAGATATGTTACCTATTAACTTTCCATCTGCTTTGAATACAAGTAACTAGATTCTTTAGTGGAATAAATATATTGTCAACTAAAAAAGCTGGTAAGGATTCATTAGAATCATTAAATGGTACTGTCTGTACTGGAACCAAACTTCCCACTTCACCGTTCTGTGGCCTCAACAGCAGCAAAGGAATAAAACGGTGCAGTGTTTGGTTTTGAGGCCAAAGTTGCAAAGATTTACTGAAAGTCATCAAATACGCTGTGCAAGGATGTATCATTTTAAAGACTCTGTGGAGGAGAAAGGCAGTTTTGATGAAAAAGAAGAAATCACACTTTTCCCCTAGTAATATATTTTGTGTTGCAGACTGCAGAGGGAATGCACCTTCTCCAATGGAAGGGTAGAAGGTTTGACTGGCATTTTAGTAGCGTTTCCATGTTACTTCTAGCTCGGCTCTATCTGCTGGAGAAGAGGTTTCTGTACCTTCTTCAGAAAGCTGAAATACCAGCATCTCTCCTTGTCACTCTGCAACATGGCAAAGCAACAGAAAGGCTGTTTTTACAGAGTGCCAAGCAATTAGTTCAGAACAGGGTGTGTGGCTGTGGGGATGTTCAAGTTGATGGTGTGACCAGACAGGTGCATAAAGAGCTTAAAGTAAGAGTTTAAACTGCCTTACAGATGAAAGCAGTTTAACGTCCACTTTCATTTACGTGCAAGGCAAAGGAAATTAATTCCAAGGCAGTTTAGACACGTACACCCCTGTCAAAAATTAGAGTGCTTCATGTCTAAGGTTATCTTGCAGAGACAGAAGAATAAAGTTCTGCACACAGGTGAAAAAAATACTACGAAAGAAACACTTGTTTCATCATTTTACAAAAATAACCTTTCTTTAAATTTTCCTATTTGGAAGAAAAACACCAACCCCACAAAAATCCACCAACCAAAACCTTACTAATACTCGACCTCAGGTTTCCAGCTTGTATTTTTGCAAGCCAAATCTCAAAGAGAAGCACAAAGACTGTTAGTCACAGACTGACGGAGTTGACAGGAACTGCAGGAAACTAATACTTCAGGTTCAAGCTGCACAGCTGCCAAACAGCTCCCCTCTGCTCTGTCATCCCACAGCTATGCTGCACCATAAAGTGAAGGCACAGGAGGAGGACAAGCCACCTGGTCAAAGTAAAATCATGCCCAACAAAACCACAGAGAACTTGGACGAATTTGCACAGTGTGAGGATTTGTACAAACTGCTATGAAAAAAACCCAAGATGTGGAAAATACTGAAGACCTACGAAGTAGCTGTAGAACTCAGACAGAAAGTTAAAGAGTAATTCAAAAGTTGGAAAACTAACAGCACAAACATCCCTTCCACAGCTGCTGGTCTCTTAAACCAACAACAAAAAGGACTCTCTTTCTACTTACCAAAATTACTAACTTGCGATTTATGAAAAGGACACTCCAGTAATAATTTATCCTTGAGTGCTGTACAGCTGGGAATACCAGGTGTATATGCCTTAAAAGGCTGAAAAACTAAGTCAAGCAAGCCACAGAATCAGAAAACTGCAGTGGAAAAGACTTAGAAAACATCTAACGTATAGTCCTGCTAAGAACTACTTTTCTGAATGTTCCTTACTGCTTTGGCAAATCCAGTTTGAAATAATCAAAAGGAGTTCTCAAGGGCATCCCACACAAAGACAGTTATGGCCAATTTGCCAGAATATTGTTTCCCTTTCATTTCTAATACTTCTCAGAACAGTCAGCATCAGTCAACTGGATCTGAACAGTGAATCAAATAAGGGATCCACGTGAAGTTAAAGAGACTTGCACTCTGCTGAGAATTTCAGCTGAGGCCTTTACTACATCTGGCAGCACTGTCAGCCTCAAATGATTCTTGGTCAATGGTCTGACTTGTTTTAAAGGTGGACTAATAATATGCCAGTCAGAAGACTGCTTGATATTCAGTAGGCAGAGGATGCAAACAAAGCAATAACGGGAAGTGAGTGTACCTACTACACCGTTTTCCTCTGGTGTGCCCTCAATTTCAGTTGGCAGGAAAAGATTCACCTCTTCCGGGTATTTATCCAGCATCCATAATTAGAAACAGACTGATGGTAGAAGTCTTACTTGATAACATAATTTTAGATCTGGTACTGACAAGTCTTGAGTTGCTTGCTAAGCTTTTTAGTGGTTTGCTTGTTCGTTTTGCTAGAATAGACCTATATAGAGAACCTTGCAATCTGTGACTTCTAGCTTTTAAAATCTTCATGCAGTGTAATTTAGAAAAATGAGTTAATGGAAATAAAATTAGTATCAGTGCTTCAATCACACTTCACACAGTAACCTTTAAACAAATCTTTGACTCTCCCAACAACCTTTGACAACTGACCAGTGACCACATACAGTGCTGCCTGCAGGCTACAGGTACTACAAATAAACAGCTTTACTAGATCAGACCTAAGGTTCACTTAATCTGTTACCTTCTCTCTGACAACGATCATTAAGAGACTGTCGAAAGAAGAGTTCAAACACAAGCAGGCAGTGATACTCTCCCAGCTTCCACATATTTGAACTTCAAGACTTCTGTTAGCCAAAGCTGACCCCTTTTATTCAGATTGATTTATCTTCCATTCATTTATATTGTTGTTCTCTGAACCTATACAAGCTTTTAGGATCCAATACATCCCGGGGCAAGGCAGTCCACAGCTGTATTATCTGTGGTGAGAAGAGATAATTCTATTTGCTTTGAACCTGCACCTACTAGTTTCCTTTGAAGCCCTCTTAGCTCCCCTGTCTGTCAGAAGGATGGCCAAGTGACTGACCTTAGTTCCACGTTCACACTCCTCACAGACATCATCACATATGCCCTGATTTAACTCTTTTCCAATCTATTGTTATAGAAGTCTTTTCATATCTTTGGTCAACTGCCACACTTTGCGGGTTCTCTGGTCTTTCCTCAGCTACTAATTTGCCTTTTAGGAGATAGGGAGATCAGATCTGTACACAACACATTCAAGATGCGGGTGTGCAGTACATAATTCTTTTCTCCACTTTGATCCCTATTCCTTTCTTTGGATTCTTAGCACTCAGGTTTTTATTTTGCTTTGGTTTTGTTTGACTGCTGAGCATTAAATTCAAATCTTCATAGATTCAAATTCAGATTTTATTCCCAAGTTCAGTTCAGAGCCTATCATTTATATAATGAATGTTCCCTTTTCCCCCACACGCATCACCTTTGTCAACACTGAATTTCATATTCTATTTTATCCACAAAGTCCCGCAAATTCTTCCCTGATGGCTCTAGCCTTACTAACATAATAGTATCATCATTATAATTAACTTTATCTCTTTAAATAATAATTATGAACCTATCAAAATCCCCAAGACCACACCATATTAAAGGCATTCAGTATTTCCATGACAGCTATACATGTACACTTAACACATACAATGCTAACTTCCAAGAAAAACTCATGCAGCAAAAACAACTGGAGGGAACTGCTTGACATTATTTTAATATTACAAATCTGGGTGTTGCACACCTCCCCAGAAGACTGCGGAAAAACAAAGAACCAAGTGGACAAGATAAAAAATACAAAAGAGAGATTACACAAAACAAAGTTACCATGAGATAAATAACCTACAGACCCTATTCAAATTCAATCTATTTATACTATGATATCATTGCATCTTTTTTTACTCTGAAGGTACTGTATCATGATCCTAGTCTACTGCATCCATTTCCTTCCCTTGGGACACAGAAGTTAAGTCTTACTAAGTGGCTGTAAGGATGAATACCACTGGGGGACAACGGACTAAATAAAGCCTAAGTAAATGAGGCTGGTCAGGCACGACTGCAGATTAGCAGGGCCTGGCCCATTAGCAAGCTACCAACAGAATAAAACAGCTAGGCAAAAAGGATAGAGTAGCAGAAATGGATGCTGACCAGAAATGGCCAGGACCTTATTGGGAGCTCCTTCTCCACTATGACACAAAGATTGTGGCAAGAACAGAAATGTAACTATTTCTATTTTACTATTTCCCAAGTACCTCTGCAAGGGAAATGCTATCTACCAAAATACAAAATGTTCCTAAATGGGGCAAAAGAAGCTGGAAGTGAAAGGCAACATATTTTAGCTACACTTTGTCTAGTGACTTGAACTTCTTGTGCTACTTAAGCAAAAGTGATACCATGTTAGAATTTTACACATGTTGTGTCATTGTACACACTATTCTTAATTACACAATGAGCTACCATTAAGAATGGCCACACCAAACCAAGTTTGGGAGGTAAAAAACATGTGTGTACATGCATTTTAAAGCTTCAGAAAGAAGAAGCTTTGAAGAGAGACAGCATGTTCTACTATCTCATTTTAATAAATCAGAAAGTTCTCATTCCAGCCTTGTCCATCTCCCCAGGTATGACCTCCAACAAAAAGATGCCAAGAACTTAAAACGTTTAGCAAGTTTTTACACATCGCTATTTTCTGATGTGGAGCTCAGCCACTGAAGTGTAGAATGCATCACCTGTGTAAATTCTGGAAGAAATCTACAATGCCCCCTATGCCATTTCACCCATTAACCCCTTGGCCTTGCAACTACAATCTCCCTATGCAAAACCACATGAGGGATAGAAGGTTTTTTTTTGAACATAGGTTTTCTGACTCACATTTTCTAGCACCTGTTTTTTTCTCTTTAGATTCATCCTCAAATTCAGCCCTAATTTTAGCCATATCTGTCTTGAATTAAAAAAAAAAAATTCTCAATTGTACTGCATTAAATAGGTCAGATGCCACCAAGAAAAACCTGTGTGCTGTTTTTATTTGTTCGGAAGCAATGTAAGATATGTTTGGTATGATGTGCAGCTATTGCTTGCAGAGCCATTAGCCCACAAGCTTCTTTCAATTAGAGAAGCCATCAGACTTATGCAACAACTCTGTGTGGGCCGTATCTGCTTCATTCCCATCAAGTTAATGTATCACTGCCCTTGCCTAACACATGGCAGCACTGAGATTATTGTGTTTTCCATGTTTTAGATCATGGGGGCTTGCAGATTTTAGCTTGAAGGCAGCCACTAGTCTTTCCTTATTTTTAGACTATTAACAGTCTGGGCGCTGAACACTTTGGCCAGCTACACCAGCACCTGGGGTTCAAAGGTGTATTTTAAATGGAAAGCTTTCTGAGTTGCTCACTCATTTTATGTGAATATATTCAATAAACAAGTTATTCCAGAAGGAGTGAGATAAGTGAAGACTTGTGCCCTTAGCTTCTATATATTCCCCGTAACAGTCCCAATCCCATAATTTCTTCCAAGACAACTGCATTTATGACATCCAGGTCAGACTGGTGTGTGATGACAGGAGAACCAGTACATAGGCTATTTGGGTAAATAGTGCTGCCAAACAGATGCTAGTTTTGCCCACCTTTTCTCAAGTGGGGATATTAATTCATGTTCATTTTCTCAGTTGCCAATTTTCACAATACTTATGAGCATAATTATCTTTGAGACTCCACCCCCTTCAAATTCAGTTTAATTGGGGTGAAGGATTCAAAAGTTATTGCTGTGCAGTCTATCCATCTCCACTGTACACCTTATTTGCTTAAAAAAAACAGGTCAAAAAGAAAAACTAATCTAATGTCATGTTGGAAAACACACAAGCATTCAGCACACCCAAAAATTTAGTATCAGTACACCCCACCCATCTTTAAATACACACCAAAACATACCGTTTTTTCCTCATTTTCAAATGCTTCTCTTGCTTCTTCATAGCTACAGATTTCTTCTCTGCATTCATGTTCTATGTCACCTTGCTTTAATTCTTCCAGAAATGTGTTTGCTCTCGGGTATCTTTTTAACACAGAATTGGCTTTGTCCTCTGTTAAGAACACTGAATAAGAGGAGAGACAACAAAGGTCACTTCTAAAATAGGTACCCAAAACCTCACGCCAACATCACTCAAAGAAAATGTGCTTTTAAGAAATAAAGAGCTTTTTCAAAGTCTTCACCTTCATTTAATGTGATAAAAGGCCTCTCTTAGTTTTGTTCACTATTGTAAGTAGTTGGGCCTACAATTTCAGTAGTTATTGCTATAATGTCATAAATGCGATGGACCTCAATTCAGCGTCACAGTCATATACACTTAAACAAGACTGAATCCAGTGCCTAAGAAGAGTGCTCAGAAGAGACAGGCACATGCTCAGCTCAAGCGACTTCTTAAACTAAGATGACACAGAACAAACAAATCCTGCTTGTGAACATCCAAAAAGGTATTTGCAACTGCCTGAGGGCATCACAGCCAGAATCGTCTGAAGTTTTTGATATAAATATATTACCCAGTCACACACACCAGAACAGCTGCATTTATCAAAGTTTAAGTCCCTAAGTTTTCTTGAACAACTTTGAAGGAGACTTGCTCCCTTCACTCAAGAAATCTCAACCATGAAATAGTGACACTTTTGGGGGTGTGGGGGGGAAGTAGCCTCTTTCTAGTTTCTTAAATCATACACAAAACCTTATTTGATGAATCAAATAAAACAAGCCCAAAAGGCAACAAACGTTCTGACACAGGTATTCTTTATTTGCTTTCCTTAGTTTTCTGTTCAATGAAAAGAGCTGGAAGCAATCTCTTTTCTTCTGATGTTCCCAGCTTTCCCTCAAACTCCCTGACGCAATGATTTTTACAGTGATATCTAGCAACTGGAACACTCCAAAATCCAGCAGACAGAATAACCCAGGAGGCATATGTACAGAATTTAGGTCAGAAGGCAAGAACATATTGTCAGTGCAACACTGTTCTCGAGCTCTCACTGCCAGCAAGAGGGGCTAATTATTCAATGCATTGCCATACTAATACACTCATACCACTTTCCTGACCTATGCAATCACTTCTGCATTGGTTCATTTACAGCTAGACTGTGAGCGCCGATATGCTGTGAAGACAAACCGTCACTGTCTGCTGAAGGACAGAGACTGGCTGGTTTAAGCAATGATTAATCTATAATTTTGTATGAATCAGTTTGCTGTTTTTTTCCCTTAATCATCTGATTTTGAATTTTATAAAAGGATGACAGCAAGTCTACAAAGATGAACACTATGCTTTTGCTTTAGATAGATGTGGTGGCATTTTTCAGCAATAAGGCTACTACCATAATTAGGCTGATCTACGTTAATTTCATTTTGTTTAGTCTCTGTGGTATACTTTGTTCTAAATTGTTAGACAGTCATCTTCCTTTTGCAAAGGATTAAATGAAGATTTGGAAGATTAAACTCCAAAACACCAGTCACGCCTATACTTTCAGTTGAATACATGTGGTACATACATGCACCACACAAATTACACTATTCATGGTGTTGTCAGGGGTTCAGTGCATACAACTCTGCAACTGTACCTATTGCAATTTTGGTTTTCTACAGCACCACACGTGAGCACATGGGCATCTCCTCCTGTGTAAGTTTACTGACTAAATAACGTAGAAATTAATATTCAAAAATCTCTTCAAAAAGGAAAGAAAAAAAAAGGATGGCTTCTTTCTATTTCCCACACAATTCTCCTGACTCCTCTCTAGGCCTGAAGAACTTGGCTTCTTTCAACATGCCCCAGTGATCACCTAAACATATTGAGCTGAAGGACTTGTCCACATCAGGAAGCCAGCATGCAGCCGTGCATGGGGATCAACTGCCAGTGCTCCACCTACTTCTCATGAACTCCTTCCGTGGGCATTCCTGAAGTAGAACAACCTACAGCCCAGACTCTCTTAAAAGTCCCCATATGTGGAGTCACCGAAGAGTAGATAATGCACTATAAATCAAGTTTCCCCTCCTTCAGCAGATAAAACCCAGGGAATTTCATTTCACAGCTGGAATCCATCCCTGAAAAGAGCAATGAGAGAAACTATGACAGCTTTGTAGTGGATGCAGAGGGAAAAGAAATAAAGAGGAAAACACAGGTAGCTGAAAATACCCTTATTTAAAGCTTCTGGCTCTCAGAAACAATATACAAACCTTTATTTCTGCATGCACTTTCCAATTTACCAAAGAAGCAAACTGACAAAAACGGTTTAAAAGCTAGTATGTTATGAAATATTGCATTTGATACACATTGGGATGCATTTCTCGGTAACAGTTTAGTTTTCCAAGAAGAGCTAAGCATACATGTCTGCTTCAAAATGCATTGATGAAAAACAGCAAAACATTAAGATAATTCAGTATTCAGGAGTGGCCAATATATGACTATCTAAAAAAACCCAACTCTTTATTTAGTGATTCATATTCAGAAAATCTCTCTCTTATCTAACAATATAGAAAATGCATACATCACAGGCAAAAAAGCCCACTGAAGAAAATAAACCACACCCTATATTAATTCTGAATGCATTGATGAATAATGATCTATGTTAATCCAGACCAGGAATGGCTTTTGACACTGCAAGGCTGGAAAAAATGAAGTGTATTAATTTGTTTTGATTTAACATTTTTAGAGCTCTGCACACTCCTAGTGACTTTAAATCCTACTGAGAAGTCAATACAAATGTACCAAGGAAACGTAAAAACATACACTAATCAAAGCAATCTTGAGGGAGATACTGACAAATACAGTATTTTAATGAGACTCAGGCATTGCCTGTTTTATCCTGTAAAAAGAGATAATGGAACCATATTGCAGAAACCACTTTGACTGCTTAGTATTCCAGGACCATCACCATGTAGACATTCAGTTATAATTGCATAGGTGTAAAAAAGAAAACTGCTTTGGGTTGGATGCCCACCTAGCCAAGCTACAGCATGGCTGAATTCACTACAGCTGTTACTATGGAGCTGAAGATAATCAGGGAAGAATTGCATGTTGCAAGAATAATGAAGCAAGATAAAACTTACTTTTTCACTTTAAGAAGATTAACCAGCAAATACAAGATAAAGGAAAAATCAAAACGATGACTTTGTCATTATGTAACATAGGCACAGAAACATATAATCTAAAGTCTCTTCCTCTCTCACAATCTTTCTAGAAAATAGATGAAGATATAAAAGTACCAAATTTAATGCATTTGAATACGTTTATTTCTTCAGACATGCCTGTGCTCTGTGTGTAACTGTAATACTTGGCTTTTAGCAAGTTTCTATGCATCAGAAAGCTACAAAGAAAATCACTCCAAAGTCGTAGTTTCATTTATTATTGAAGAGAGTAATACAGTCAGATCAATGTATTATACGTTCTCCGGAAAACCTGTGTGTGATCATAATAGTGAATAGATACTCTAGCAAGGCAAAATTCAATCAGAATCAGAGACAGGCAAGGACACAAGAGGATAAATACATCTCAGCCTGCCAGCTGAAGCTGTCACAGGCAAAGAAAATAGGCTTCAGGTCTTTAGTGATACAAGGAGCAGGGAGCAGCAGCATGGGAAAAGTACTGAGACACAGAAGTGTTGCCAAAGCAAAGCCCAGGGCATTCTGGACACCAAACCCAGCTCTATTGAGACCATTATTGAAGCTTTCTTTTTCTGACTCCTTACCAGCACCCAAGCAGATTAAAACCACCACTAAATACTAGAAATGAACAATTTTAAATCTGAAGCTGCAGCTACTGATGAATCTGAATCTTTCTGTAGGTGATCTTAATAAAACTATTTGGTTTGCAGAGTACAGAAGGGAGAAAAAGAACTTGAGCATTTACTTATAGAGCTTAAAAAGTGACTTCTGCTCTGAGAATCTGGAGTTACTGGGACAAGCGTAAGAACAATTAAAACTGAAGTACTCAAGGCTGGAAATTCAGCTCCATGGTCTTTCTTCATTCTGCAGCCAGCTTTCAAAGGTCCACAAATGAGTCTGTGATGATTATTATGGTCTGCATACAATATCTCTGTCAGAACAGTAGTATGACTCCAGTTCAGTTTAGTGTGGGCAAAGATCTGCAACATATGTAACACCAAACCCAGTTCAATAGTGGAGGACACTTTTTGCACAAACTGACTGGGATTCTGAGCAAAGGACAGTTTTGGGGTGTGTTAGTGCCCGCTTGATAGTGGATAATAAAAGAATGCACACTCATCACTAAGTTCACAAACTTACCACTATCCATGATGATTACTGTCAAGCCAGGGAACTTGCAAATATCAAGTCTGTAAACAAAAGAGGAAACATCCTGTTGAGTTTGTGAATTACCATGAACTTGGAAGAGTTTCTCTTGATTCCCAAGTAGTATTACAAATATATCATTGTTGCAAACCCCATGATCAAGATTAATCCCTCTTTTGAGCTGTACTGCTACTGCATGCAGACTAATTTCAGTAGTACAAGAACACTACCCAAAAAAAGATAACTCTTGTGAAATGGTGAATGCAAAGCTCTCCATATTTAGAATATGCAAAAATGTTAATATGAAACAGAAGGTGTGTATCATTTTAAACAGATCTGCAACCTCTGTTTTACCTAATTGAACTTGAAAGGTATTACATTCTCCACTGTAATTACTTATACTTTATCTAAGCCTTAAATTCACTCTGCAAAGATCATTAATTCAACTCATCTTTAGTCTATGGATCAGATTTTGTGAAATCATAACGAACACATGCAAATTCATTCACAGTCTGCTACTGATTAAAACAGAACGCCTGCATAAAGTTCAAGGGCAGAACAAGACCTGTGATTTAGCAAAGGAACTTGCAATACTTGTGAGGATCCCAACCTGCCCTACAAGAACTTACATGTACTTTATACCTCATCTTGGAAAGAGAACAGACAAGAGATGCTTGCAGTCAAGAAAGTGCCTGAAGCTCATTGCACCCACCAGGCAGAGAACCAAGAAGAACTGCATCTGAAGGCAGCAAGAGTAGTTTGAGGGACTGTTCTCAGTTTCTTGGAGTCTTTGTTAGTATAGGAAAAGTTAAGAAAATAAAAGCTTTCAGAAAGTACAAAAAAGGTGCAGCTGTCTAACCAAGTTGGTAGAACACCACAAGGTTAAAGGTTTTTTTACTAATAAAATACCTACTCCTAAAGATTAGCATTAGTTTGACTTCAGAGGCCAGGTTACACATCAACATATCATACCATACTAATGTCCTCACTCTCCATAAAACCAAAGCCTCATAAGCAAACCTCTCTGTAAAAAAGTGACAACTATGCACAAAGGTTGGCCCTAGCTGCTGTGATAAACAAAGGGGGAAAGTTAACACTTCCAGCATGGCCTGTCCACCACTGTAATTCATCATGGAAGAGGAGACTGCAGGACTTGTAAGGACCGCTGCCAAAGTGAATGGAGCTCTGTAAAGGCATCCCAGTCTGCTAACAAAATTGTAGGACTGGTACTACAAGACACGTAGGATGGAGGAATAAACTGATATTAAAGCATTCTTAGATCTCACCACCATAGTGTTTAGCTTTTCATTACTAAGTATTGTAGGGTAACAGAAGCAGACGGCTTAAAAAAATTATTCAGAATATTTAAAACCTCTTTTAATAGCCTGAATTTTTCTTAGCAGACTACTCTATGCAAAGACAAAACCAACTTTGCCACTTGCTTCTTGAATAAAATTGAAATTAGTGTAGTTTTCTAAGTAGTCACATTGTTATAACCCAAATATCTGTGCTGAAGAAACTGCCAAGCTTTTAATAATAAACAGGTCACAAAAAAATTTGGCTACTGGTGTAACTATTCTCCTCATCTGTTACATCATGAGTTTCTTTTGCCATTTATTACTGCCAGTTTCAGGTGACTGCTTTTGCAACAGCCCCTCAAATAAGATTCACAGCAATAGAAGAGCAAGGCCCCTGAGTGCTCACTTGCTCTGTTGAACGGCAGTAATACAGTGCATGAAATACAGCTTGCAAGGCTTCCCCTCTCTAATGGGGATGTTTTTCTGCATTAAATTTCAGTTAGTCTTTAATATTTTACCCTTTTAACAAATAACTTGGGTGTGGATTTCAACAACATTAAAAAAAAAAAAAGGCAAGCAGAACACACACATCCACATTTATGCTCACTGAGTCACAACTAGACGGCTCTGCCTATTGGGAACCGTGGCAAAACCAAGGGGACTAACATGCCTCTCCCCTGCTACGGGATGTTTTCCACCAGGAGCAGAGTGTGACACTGCCTAGGTGTGCAGTGCTGCCTTGGAACCTGGCACCAGGTGCTTGGTACATCATGATCTTTGGGAACAAACATCAGAATACTGACATACAGATTGAGAAACAGGAAAACATGTGGAGGAGGAGAAGAAAACAAAACACAAAAGGAAAAGCGCCTTTTATTTTCTTCAGTGGAAATTGAGGCAAGTATATTACAAGCTAGCGACAAAATAAAGATTTGCTGAATCCGCAGCAAAACACAGATTACATTTCTCTTCACCCTTCCTTCACTACAAAAGGAACCAGTGAGCCCTTCTCTATGAAATGTCAAATACAGCTTTCCAGCAGCTGTGGTGTAGAAACTTCCCTTCAACAATCTACCTTAGATTCTTACAGCAACTATGAGCATTCAGAGATCCCTGGAACTAATTACGTCCGTTTTCCTACAAAGGTGCTTATGCTTATGCTCCCCTGCCTTCCCTCTTCTTATCTCCCCAAACTCCATTTCCAAGCTCCCACAAAACATAGCTAGCTTCCTGCTGTGACACCCAAATACCTACTGGGCATGAGGTTGATTGAGGACACAGGCAACGGCTGCCCTGCCACTACACGGACATTACACTCACAGAACAGACTCTCCCACTGCGGAGGAACTGCTTGGGTCTTTGCTCACTACTTAACTGCCCCTTCCCCTAAAGGGAAGGAGCTTAATTATATTTTGGTCCTCTGCTCTCTGACACTCTTGTTTCAAACTGGCTAAATAGTTCACGGGTGTTTGGATGAAGGGATCAAACACAAACAAGTACATACATCTTTTTTACCTTCATAAACCAGTTAATAAAACTGAAGAGGGTTGGCAACACTACAGGAACATCGTGACTTGCTACTGACTCATGTATTCCTCTACCCAACTCTTTATTTAGTTTCCTGCTTTAAAGTCTTCATGAACCTTACTGAAGGCTAGGATAGCCCTATGGCGTCAGAGCAATGTTTTTCATATATATACACAAATGCAAGAACAAGAACGCCCCCCACCCCTCCAATAGTATCTTACTAGTAACACTGATATTTATTGTTTCAGGAATCCCTTTTCCAACTAGCTTCTATATATTATCCCTTCCACACCCTCCAAGAGGTTATACATCATCTTAGATTTGCTCGTGGAAAAAGCGACAACACAGTGGACAGCATGGATAGCACTATAGCCAAGCTGAATGTCAAATTCTGAGTTCAGTGGCAAGCTGACATACCTGACCAAGTGATCTCTTCTTACTGCTTACTTGGCTGTCAGTAGAATGGTAAAAAACAAAACAAAACTAAAACAATCAACCATCCCCTTCTAGTAGAAAATATAATGACTCAAAAGGAAACATGATGAGTTCTAAAGCGTGTGAGACAGCAAAGGAGACCTTACCAACATGGCCCATGCTATTTACCAGCAGTACTGTGCTTACCACCAAATGGCTGTAGCATCTTACTGAGGAGAAATTAAAGTTTTTTTGCATGAAAGTTTAAGGAACTAATATTGAACTAACAAATCAAGCTGTATATTTCTTTCTACAACTATCCTAAATATGTTTTCCTCAACCCTTGAAGTGCCCAAATGTTGTATACACTGTGTATAAGCTCAAAGCATAGAATATTTTTATAAACATTTCCAAAGTTGGCAATCATACTCTAGCAGTGCAGTGTATCCCTTAAAACTGGGAAGCTAACTAATTTCAGCATTAAAAGTTGTTGGCTCAAGACAGTATTTCTGCAAGATTTTGTGGCATTTATTAAGATAAGCACATTTGGTTGGCCGGTACTCTTCTTCTGGGTACATTTCCTGACTACAAGTTTTATGGAAACTTGTGTGCAGCACATACCATTAAAGGACAAAGGATCTGACGGAAGGCGCACAAGTCCAAACTGCATTCAGTATTCTCACTCACTGACAGTCATATATTCCAGGGAGACAGCACATCAAGAACAAAGCAAATCCTTGAGGGAAGGGATTATAAAGAGAAGGGAAAATACGGATAATGTAAAGCAGCAGCAGTACTTTTCCTCACTCAGTTTCTCATTTGCTGCCTTAACAGGGACGTAAAACACTGCAAGGCCATCATGCTCATCTCACAACCAGGTAGGGAAAAGGGAATTGGTTTTTTTCATTCTGCAATACAACTCTAACAGTGGATACAGCTGTTAATTTTAGTTTTGTTATCTGTACAATTAATGAGACCACTGGGATACAATTTACAGCCAGGTGCCACATAAAGCTATACAATTTTTTGAAGTTATCAATATTTAGGTTCTTCTGGAGCTTTTTATGAAAGCAGGTACATTCAAAGGACAGTGCTAACTAAAACATCAGTAGATGTTCAGTCTAAAAATAAACACCCCTTTTCTAGTCCCCAGCCCCAAACCAGGTGCAATGAAACAAATGAAACACTCCTATGGGAGGTTTGTTTAGAAGAAAAATGAAAACATTAAATAATTACACAGGAAGACAGATGATAATTATCTGACTGCCATTTATTCAAAATGTGTTATGAACCTACCTAAAAATCCCAGTCCCACCACATGTGTCTTTTCCATCCTTGAAAAAAAAAAAAGTTACAGAAGACTACAATTTTACTTATTATAATCTGTTTCAAAAGAACTTTTTCCCCAGGGAAAGTGCACAAAAGAATTTATATGGATTAAAATGCTGGAGAAATATACTGATTTTTCTCTGAACAGGAAGTCCAGAATTTAAGGATATGGGAGAAGCCTGTATTTATTAAGTTTGGTTTGCTTGAACAGCAAGGTTTTCCAGGGAATTCAGGTGGGAATAAAGAGGGATGGAGCACTTTGGAAACTAGTCAATCAGACAAAGATACAAAAGCTTTGTGCCACCTAAGACTACAGGGGACAAGGATAAGAGTGAAAAAGAACTGAAAAAAACCCTCTGCCTTGTAGATACTATCCGATCACAGCATTATCATTAATTTTGATTACATATGGACCCAAAACCACAGACCAGATCACTAAGAGAAAACTGTAATTAGGGGACTGCCATTACATCTGAAAAGCAGTAAAATATATCACTACTTGCAGAACTAGCAGATCAAGTACAACTCTCAAACACCGCCCTGTTAGGAGAGAGAAGGTGGTTCCTCGTGACTGCAGCTGGACAGGACTTCACCTGGCTGAGATTGAAGTCTAAGCTTCTGCCTCAACTTCACCACCCCTTCTTTACTTAGTAATTTTTTGTTATTTTAAAGCTGTGACAATGTTCTGGCTTCTTATTCTCTGGTTACCTCCAGGGCCCTCCAGTTTAAAGGAGGAGTTGCTAAATGCTAAGATATCTCTTCCTACCCCTCCCCTTCAAAACCAGACAAGAACAATCTCCCAATACACACATTTTGGCAAATAGAGTATCTAGGAGGAGAAGTAACAACACATTTGCTTCAGTGAGGGAGAATTTTGGTGGGTTTCATTGTTTTGAAGTGTGTGGGGACCATCTGGGGCAGTTCCTGGGAGGCATAATTGAACACTTAAATAACTACCTGTATTGAAACTAGAATTGCACAAATCCTCAAGAGACCATGCCTTTTGGAGCAGCTTACGTAGCAGCATTTCAGACACCTCGGTCTCCTGTAAGCTACTGTTAAAAGACGTTGCTTTAGGTTAGACAATACCACTATGCTTTGGAAATTGACATTTGGAGTATTTAACTTGATAATCCATTTAAGTGTTGACATAACAATAACCAATTCCGCTCCTCCTTTTTCAAGTGGGAATGGTGAACAATTAAACAAAGCTTTCACAGTAGGATCTGTTTTTATCCTGATTTTGTTTGGGCACAAAACTAATGGTACTGTATTACTCATCCATTCTACTTTCTGTTCCCTCCTCAACACCTTTTACCTAACTCAGACACTGAGATTTCTTCTTCTGTATACTGTAAGTTTTCCACAAAAATCAATGACCAAGAAGAACAGACAAAACCCATTAATTTTCTCACTGAAGTAAAGATGGGGTTTACCAATTGTGGCAGTATCTCATGAAGCAGAGCACCTTGGCAACTGTAAATCATTATTCATTTTTGCTGGCAGAAAGTAGGTAGTCAGAAAGCATACATCATGCTCAGGACCAGCCACAGCCTGTACAGACCTTTGCAAGCTGCTAAGTCAAAAGAAGTTGAAGAGATGAGAACAGGGAAAGAGCACAGCCAGCACATAACAGGTGTCAGAATATTGTGGTGATTTGGGTTAGCAACAAGGTCACAAGAATAAGCATGTTAGGGAATGGAGAAGAACTCAGATTAATAAAGTAGGAAAGGGCAAAAGCTAACAGACAAGAAAACAGCTTCACTATAGCTCTGGTGCTTCCTGACCTAATTACAGCTTCCCAAATCAAACTTAAGGTGTAAGCTACTCTGATATTATCAATTCTAATTTAGGCTTGAATAGCTGGACTCTCTATCTGAAGCAAGCACAGTGGTCATGAATAATAATTTCTAAGTGCATTATGTTTATCTCTGTCCATGACTATACTCACATTAGCCAGGAATGCAGAGCAATAGGAGTGAATCTGAAGAACAAAACAGTTGGTGCTGAGGACCCAACATTAATACAACACCACACCAAGAATTTTACTTTGGGGTAGCTCTAATTTGATTCCATGACATGAACCCTGTGCAGCAGTGGGACTGCAACAGGTATGCTCTTGGAGTGTATCTCCTGGTTTACTTTCATCCAAAAGTAATTCAATCTGAGTGCTTCGAAATGATTCTGCAACATAAACCAATGCACAGTAAGTGGTGACAATTGGGAGTTTTGCTTCCAGACCATGCTCCTAATCTGTACCAAAATGCTACTGCAGATATACCCAATGCGTACTGTATGAGTACACCCAAAGTAGTAAGAACCTCTGAAGAAGGAAGCTCTAGATAAATGATTCCTCAGCAAAGAACCAAAGGTTGCTATGGGGTGACAATGAATGTCTGGCAAAACTTCCCACAGAGCTACAAAATTACTTTGTCAAACAAGTTGACAAAAACAGAGGTAATGTGAGGTTCTCCCTCAAGCAAAAAACCAAACCAACCAACCAACTAAAAAATACCCTAGAAACAACCTCACCACAGTGAAAGAGATTTCTGAGGCTGTCTGTGTGTTCTTACTGTAGAAATTAAATACTGTTAACACACAGGATGCCACAGGGTCCAATTTAAGAGATAAAAACTCGAGTGTTTACTCAGAAACACCAGAAAAAAGAGAGACATATATAGATAATCTGGGAACTAGGAGACGATGTAGTCATCCCTCATCTCCTCCAAAAAACTCCACAAACAAAAAGGCACATTCTCTCCCCACATACCCAAAGAGTGGAAACTTGCAATTATAGACTACAAAATTAGCATCCAGTTTATGATCACCATTATCAGTATTTTCAATAACTTCCCCTCCAAAATGTTACCAGCTTCTAAAATAATAAAGTAACACACAAAGTCAATACACAATGAGCACGGGAAACTACATTATGATCCTTCTGCCTCGCATTTACAGGTAGCTGAAGTTTTAAATAATGTATTGATAAATTCTTATGTTATACTAGTAAAGTGACAGCTGCTTATTGAATAGCTATCATGTATTTTTTTTAAAATTTATAGTAAGATAAAACAGTCAATGGACTTGCTAGCTCTTTTCAAGAAAGAAACCACATGAACTGTATCAGAATTGCTGCAGACTGTTTTCTTCATAGCATGTTTTCACTCACAGCCTCCCTAAAGTAGAATAAGCTTTGAATGTGCACTCATTTGATTTTCCTCCCCTATTTTGTCCCTGGTTTCATACAAATGAAACTTTTGCCTGTGCTTTGTAAATTACAAAAGCCAACTTTCATTTTGCATTTCAGACCATCTCCTGATGCTTTACAGACAACAAACTGAGGAACATTACTCAGAAGCTCTCAACTCCAGTTGGAAACTGGATTGTATATGGATTAAAATTACATGCTGCTTTTATTTAAAAAAAAAAAAAAGAAAAAAGAAAAAAATCCTTTGTGTTAAATAATCACTATATAACCACCAAGTTCAGAGAAGGCAGACGTTCAGCTGATCTAATCTTAACACACAGAGTCTGTCTGGATAAGTTGGTCTCTTGGCTATACACCTGTGACCAGAGAAGGGAAGATAAAACACATTACAGCTAACAATTACTTTTCACACCATGAGAAACAGGAGGGCACCCCCTGACCTAAGCTGACAGAGATGTAAATACAGGACCTGAATTTTCACATAGTGCCTAAGTTATGGAACTTGCTGCCACAAGATACTGTTCAGGACAAAAATAGAAATAGTTTTAAAAAACAGAAAGGAAATCACTAAATGGGGGAGAGATTTGGTGACTACTATAACAAAATTCTCCAGATGTATCCTCTATCCCATGAAACTTCCAATCTACTGGTAACCAGGACTTTACTGGCGAAGGCTCACTCTGTCCATGCTCTGGTCTAAGACTCCTTTGGCAGCATCTCCTGCCAGCTGCTGGCACAACACACACCACCAGGCTGACTTTTTGGCTGATCCAGTGTAGCAGTTCTTATATTCTCCAGTGTGCTAAAATGGCTAACCATTTAGCTTCCAACAACCTTCACTTTATTAATACCTAGTTTAGCATCTTCTACAGTTTGTGGCCAGACATATTTTCCCAAACATTTCAACCATTTGCTAAAGTTCAGGAGCCAGCTGACCTTCAGATTTTAGTATTACACAGTTTTTCAAAGCAAGTATGTACTATTACATACACACAAGAGACACCACATATACCTTTTATTGGTAACTATAACTACCTGGCTATGAAAGGAGGGAAGCAGTCCAGTGCTCAGGATGGAATGAGTAACTATATCCAGTTCCTCTCCAAAGTGGTTTAAAACTGGTTTAGGACCAGGGGAGTAAATACCAGCACATAATAGAAGTCGAGTTGATAGATGGCAAGTGGTCTCTTCAATGGATCCTACTCACTATCTATAATCTCCCTTTTTCATTCAGCTCTGGGTCTCCCATCTATCCCCAAATCAACACATCAAAACATTCAGGATAAGCAGAAAGTAGATTGTAACAGTGCTGTCTGCCTTTTAAAAACATCTATGGGTCAGGAAGGGGAGAAAAAAGAAAAAGAAAAAAAAAAGAGCACTACCTTTACTTCAGATTACACCTCTCCAGGCATGAGATAGAAGGGCCAAGCAAGCTGGGCACAGTCCATTCACAAGAATATAATTTCATTGCAGGTACAGTGTTTGTCCACTCAGAAAAAGTCACAAGATCAAAGCTAAAAACGTACCACTCTTCCTGCTTTGAAACTCGTTATAGATACTTTCTTCCCCAGCACATCTTAAAAAGAAAACCATGACCCAAATGTCACAAATAATACCTTTATGGATTTTCCAGTAACACAAAATTCAGCCTCCAACTATATCAGTCTGTATCCAATATTCAAGTCTCCTTTTCACAGGAAGAAAAAAAAAAACCAAAACCAAAAACCTGACAACTCCATATATTTGAAAAAGATTATCCTCAACTCACTGAACTTTTTCTTGAAATTGTTCCAATTCTGTGAAGGCTAAGGAACAATAGCTATTTTTAAAAATCATTTTCCCTCTAAACTACCAGTATTTTTCAAGCAGCTATTAAAAAAACCCCAGAATGATTCTAGATTTCAGAATGTGTGTTTCTTTAGCCAAAAGAAACCTAGGTAATTTCACCTTGGCATCTTTGTTTTGCATGCAATAATTTTATAATGAACATAAGCCTACTACTTTGTAAAGTTTCTTTTGCTTTTCTGTGATGAGGCAAAGGTGAGGCAAATATTCTGCTCTGTACAGAAACTGCATTTAGCACTCGTTTTGTAGGTCAATGTCTCACACCTCATTTAATTTAGAAAAATTAGCCAGAAAACAATAAAAAGTAATTTCTTTGTGAAGTGCTAAACTAAGCTAGAGAAATGTGCAAACAAAGCCTTCTCTTCCAAATATTTACGCACCGTCAGCATGTTTTAATACCAGTTTCCACCCTGCCTGTCTTCCCCTGAAGCAAGGCACATGACAGCATTTCAGAGCATGTTTTAATGGGATTTTCCAGTCAACCAAAACTCAAATTGTATAGAAGTGATGGAAAAGTCATAAATACTTATTTCATCTTACTGAATTATATGGTAACTAGGGAAAAGATAATGAAGCACAACTCTTTTACGTATTTTCATGAAGTTTTCTGTCACACTGGGAAACTACATAAAGAGAATGCACAGAAAGGTGTACACCACCAGAATCCACAGAAGAGCTGCAGTCATACTCCTCAGTAAAACATATGGGTAAACAGCCCTACAAACTGGGGTGGGAAGATTTTTTTAAATACTGCCATTTCCCCTCACATCAGCTTTACCCAAATTTCCAAATATGTTAAGATGCACACATTAGGATTGTCTTTTTTACTGCATTACACTGAATTTTTTTTTGAAAAAACCTACACACAAAAGCATGTCAGCTGATTTACATTCTTTAAGTATAATAAAACATGATGGTTTGGCTTCAGCCTTGAAGAGGAGTCAAGATATTTCTCCTTCCTTCCTTCCTACCACTGCTTCCCACCCTTTACTGGGGACCAGAGCCCTCGATGTGGGCTGATGCTGTTCTGTGCTCTGCACTACAGCTTCACACCTCTCCCACTGACCTCCCTCTCCTCCTCTACCCCTTTGCTCTCGCAGATGGCCGCAGAAAGCAAGTATGAACTTCCTAGACTGTATCTGCCACCGAAGCCAACCTATTAGGCAACTAGTTTTGCTTCCCTCCTTAGTTACCTTGTGGTCTCAATAAAAGATTACATTTGGTTTAATAACACTGAAATCAAGCATCAATTTTTATTTTAAATGGGTACAACTGTGTAAGAATTACTAGAAATGCAAAAATTGAAAACTTCAACAGTATTTCTTTTCAAAGGGTGTTAACACAGTTTGCCTATTTTGAGATTGTTTTCCTTCTGTAAAAGGGCTTTGTGTCTACCTGGGATTTCCTCATGTCCTCTAGTTCAACAATTCTACTCACTGGTCCTTTCCAATCAACTAGTACAGAACAGTAGAAAACCTTAAATTCATGGAAGTTTTCCTAAAGAAAGCACACTGGTATAGAGGATGAAGGCATTCTGAACATTGTAACTCGAGAAAAGTCTGGAAAACAAATTAGTATCTAATTCAAATTTCTCATTCATGAAGAATTAAGTACCACAGTAAATCTTTAAGTCACAGCTTATAACTGACCCATCACACAGCATAAATCCATAGGAAACAAAACTGCATGAGTTCCAGCAGTCACAAAACTACAAGTATCAGGCATACTTATGAAGAGTTTTCCACACTTTCAAGCACTGTGAAAACACTAGAGCAGCTCCCAAAATTAAGACAATAATTCTACTGATGCTCTCCTACACCTTAGGAAGGTGTACAATTCAGTACAATACCCATTCTACCTGTGAGTAGGAAGCACAAAAAAGGTATATAACAAAACAATTCAGAAAGGTTTTAACTTTAGAAATCAGTTTTAAAAGATTTAAGGCAAGAAAAATTACGTATTGAAGTTCCTAACACTGGCATACCAAATTAATGTGTCAAATTTGTGTGCAGTTAACCGTATTTGAAGATACACTTTATCTTAATTGTGTCAAAAGCATACACAGAATTAAAATAAAATTAATGCTTGAAAACTTAATTCACATCTGAAGAACCTCCACAGGATCTAACATGTTTAACATTTGTTCTTGGAATATTTAAAGGGTGCCCCTCCCCACCCCCAAGAAGCTGTATACCTACCCCAGCACCTAGAGATTGTGAAGGAGGGGAGGAGTTTTCCAATGCAAACAAATACATCACTGATATTTTTTAAATCTGGTAATTCTGCTGTATTCATTTACATATGTAATACATTGCAGAAGTCATTGGAGAACCTTCCCAGACATGCTGCGCACCAGCAGATGCATCTCCACCTTTTATACTTCTGGTATACATCACTCACACAAAAAATTCATAGAACCATAGAGCAGCCCAGGTTGGAACAAACCTCAAAAGATCATCTGGTCCAACGTTCCACAGGAAAGGCAGCCCAGATGAGGTTATCTAGCATCCTGTCCAGTTGCATCTTGGAAACCTCCAGTGATGGGGACTTCACTATGTCCCTGGGGAGGTTGTTCCAGTGAATCTTTGTTCTCACTGTAAAAAATTTCTTTCTTGTATTGAGATGAAAACCTTGATCAAAACTTTGCCAAGAGTTCCTAAAGAATGGCCATAGTGAAAGTGCTTTGATACTTCTGTTTTTGAGACAACTGCTGACCTGATGAGCTTGTAGTTGGGCACTTCTTTACAGTTCATCGTAAGTGGCCTTTCCATAAGAGATAGGTTTGTTCACCTTTTCACTTTCTGAGTTTGACCCCAAGATCTGTTCACCAGGTTCTTGGCCTTCTTGAGGGACTTCCTTGTATATTCCCCCTTGACCAATTTGCTGCTGTTCTTCAAAGATGTCAGCAAAGAAAGATTTTGATACACTTCCCCTTCACCAATAGTTTTGGAGTCAGCACTTAAATCAATCCCAGCTAAAGCTGCTGACTCAGTAGGCAGTCGTCGTCCCCAGCCACATAGTCCCACTCCCTCCCTTGGGTCAATATAATGTCCGGCTGGTAGCCCCCAAGGCCAGTCAGAGGTAGCGCAGTGGAAAGCCTTTTGTGCGCATGTGTGTCAGTATGCTTGTTTTAGTTTGGTTTCATTTTAAAACAAATCAGATCCTTGGTTTAGTTGACTGCACAGCATTAAGACTGCTAGTGCCAGCACAAGGGAAGCAGTCAAAATGCAAAACCTAGCGGGTATGGAGGGGAAAAGCAAGAACTCTTGTTTTCAGGCAGCAAGACAAGCTTAGATCAGTTAAGCTGCTTACAAAGCCACACACCCAGTTCTCCAGACTAAGTCATGCCTTTATTTTGCTGCTGCCCACAGCTCTGATAACCAACAGCAGCCAAGAGAAAACAGTACAGTGAGTCCTTTTCATTTCTGATACTCAGAACTGCTCAGCAGTACTGCAATAAAATGTCACAGATAATAATTCTGCTGTTGAGACCTCATTCAACCCTTCCCCATAGCCATGAGAATGAAGACTAGAGACAGAAAGATGAACAGAAAGTTGCTTCTCTTACCAGCTTTATTTAGCAAATAGTTTGAAGAGTAATATTCTGCAAATAAAAGCTGAAGAATACACACAAGGTCAGTAAACAGCACACTGATAAACCTGGAGGCACAGTCAGGTGCAAAAGTTCACATGTATGTCTGATGAAGCCACTATTTCTGAATTTTCCTGGTAGCATTCCCATAAACTGCCTTTCACCAGCGAGCTAACAAATTGACACATATTGAGCCAAAAAGGAATCATTCTTCAATGCCAAGTAGTAAACATTTAGAAATACAGCTAATTACAATAAATATTACATAGTTTAGACAGTTATATTAAACAGTTAATGTAGCAATAGGGATTTAATGAGGAATTGCTGTAAAGTGAATCTTGAAACCAGTCCATGGCATTCATTCTTATACTACAGGAAAACAAAGAGCTCAGCAAAACAGGAACATCCAGAATTATAATTGGGTATAACATCTTGGTGTAAACAAAAAAATCTCACCTACCCTAGAGTTCTGGCAAACATAGAAGTTTGAAAACATAGCAGTTTCAGGCAACAAAATGAATACTTCACCAGGATTAAGAAGTTTATCTACCATATACTATTCCAATACTACCTTTCACATGGTCTCTGGGTTTTAGTATCACTTAATCTGACTACTGCTGGAGCAATCATATCCGTGCAGACTGACCACTATGTTGAAAAACTTAAAAGTATGTTGAGTGGGTGACCTTAAAACATGAGATGCGAACTTTCAAAAGTCATTTCAGAAGCGATGCAAGAAGGTTGATTCAAATGCTTTAAAAGAAACACCCCACTGAGCAGGTACACAGCACAATGTAATGTATAAAATGTGAGTGATACCAAGCTTTCAAGATGCAATTGCAGGATAGTCTGTCACTCCCCTATGTAAAGACATCTACTCTCACAAAAAAAAAAAAAAAATTACACAAAGCAGCATTCTTAATTTGAAAACAGGCAACACTTCTTGAGCTACTATATTGTCCAGAAGTCTTAGCCCTGGATGCTAATGCCAGTATGTTGGGCTGTGCAAACATGTTTCTTGTCTGATTTTACAGTGTATTTCTGAACAGATCCATAACTTCTACCCAAAGTTAAAAGATATTTCACATCATGATTATCTATCATTAAAAATAAGTGATATCCTGAGATACACCGAAAGCAGCTTTCAACAGATGTTTCCTTAGCAAGCCAAAACACATGGTATGATTTTAGGTGGTTAGTATGTATGTTAGTTAGTACGGTAACTTCCAGTATGAAGATAGGCTTTGCTTTTGAAATGTAGCTATTTTAATAACACTATTCAGCAACCTTGATTAAAACACAGATCACTTGATAATCAGTACCATCAAAACTGTTGGCAACAAGAAAATGGGCTAAATGTATTTCAGACCTCACAAATGTGTATCAAACTTTACTTAACAAGAATCAGTAAACAAAACAAAGGTAAACAAGGAAAGGGCTGGGTATTGCCAGATTAGATTTTAAAAGGTCAAATAGTTACCGACATCTGAACTCAAACAAAAATAGCTGGCAGGAGAACAGATATTAGACATTAGGTCATTTAATCCACTCCCTTGCCAGTTCTGTATTGTTCTCTACTGCATATTGCAAGTGCTTTTGTTTATAATGTGGAAGAGGAGAGGAAGCAAAGGATGGGGGGAAGAAAGTAGATTGTCTGTGGAGGCTGAAGCAAAAAAAAACCACATAAAAGAAACATGAGACAGAGAAAGACAGCATCCTGGAAACACATCTGATAGCAATTCATGAAAGAGCAAGATGAAAAGCAGCAGAAAAGTTCAGAACTGAGCTAAGAAACTGAAAGCAAAAGCTCTTAATGGGATGGTGCAAGCAAATAAAATTCTTGCCTATGGGAACCTGGAGTAATTTTTTAAGCAAATGGTAAGAAATGAAGCATATAAGATTTATGGGATTAATGGAAGAGGGAAGTGGCAAGGCAAAACGGCTTAGGTTTTTCTCAGCACTCATACTGGGAGTAAGCAGTACCAACTGTATCTCTTGTTCCCCTGTCCATCCAGCTGTTTGTAAGAGCCAGGTAAGAGTAAAAAGTAAGTCACATATATTATTTTTTTTCAACCTGATTGATTCTGTGAACCACGTCACCAGATGGATATAGAAATGGTTATGCTATTACAAGTGAGGGAGGTCAGAGAGGTAGGCAGGACACAATGATGGAAAAGAGGATCACAGGAAAAGGGAGCTGTTTAAAACGACACAACAACAAAAATAGTTCACAATTCTGTGGTCTAAAATAAGTTAGCATTGTCCTGAAGTATACTTTATCCTTGCTTTTGTCACAGAATTCATTCACGACTCTACATAAATTACTCAAAACCGCTGTTTCAATGCGGACACTAACTACATGCATTTTATTTTAAGGTTTCCTCTCCCAAAATCTGAGCGCGTGGCTTGCAAAAGCAGCATAGGTTTACCACATACTCAATTTATTTGCACCTGTGTACTTAATATAAACCAGGACACTGAACTCAATACCTTGAAAAAAAATCAGATCCTACCAGGACCAGATTTGGTCTCAACAGTTTTATCTTTCTGTCTTCATGCGGAATGGGAGGATGATTATTTCCTTGTCTTAAAAGAGTTTTGTCAGTTAAGGGGAGGATTTGTCGAGTACTAAGATATTAAGCTGGTAAGCACAGTAGAAAACATAAGGAAATTCAGAATTCCATAGTCAAAGCAGAATTTGAACACAGATTTGAGTCATGCTCAGGAAACAAGTCTTGATGTCATACAATCAAAATAATGAGGTTAAGACCAAAATCCTTCATCTAATACCTTAACAGGATTTTTTATGCAACAAACAATATGTTATTGCTCAACAGAAAACTGTAGTTCAATCTAGGTCTATAAAGAGGCTGAATTAAAGCTAACTAAAAAACTTCAGTTCTCCTTTTCTTCATTTGTGAGTGCTTCTGGAAATGACAACATTAGTATTGTTACTCTGTGTGTAACTATCCACTTCTAACAAAAGAAAACTGATGCCACCACGTTATAACCTCAACACCTGTATGTGATATAACCAGATGTAATGCTTTGCAGTTTGAGCCAATACATTAGCTGGATGCAAACTTCTGGATGAACTTGCATGAGAAAGGGATAATCCATGTTTTGCCTGGGGATTTTGTGATATTTGTCAATTGCAAGAAAATGGACATACTCAGGAATCCCAGCCTCTATCTTAATCTGTTCTGGAAAATAAAATTTTCTTGTCTAAAAGAGGTTGAAGTGAGATGGCTGAACAGATGAGTAAAAAGTCTCACTCCTCTGTTTCCACACAGTAGTCTCACACAGAAACTCCCCATCCCCTCTTCTCTGGCTTCTAATCTCACACCCCTGGTCCAGCAAGAACTACTCTTGCAAACTCACCCTTACTGGATATGTCTACTCAGACTGCTAGTCACCTCTTGCACTTGTAAACCTCCCCCACAACCACTTTATCAATGGCACTCCCTCTGTTCAACAGAACTCCCAGAATGCGCAACATCGCAGTTGCACAATCTTTACAAAGGTATGTGCGTGCCTATGTGCATACATACACATACGTACATAAAAACCCCAGTGCTTTTCCATACTTACTTATTCATTTATATATAAAAAAAATAAACTCTTTCCCTCCCCATCACACATCTTTCCTTGAGCTAGCACGAACATACCTATGGCAGTGCAGAGAACCAGACAGGAGTACTAACTAGGTGAACGAGAAAAAAATGTTTAAAAGGTTAGTGTGAATCTGTGGGTAACACTCCATGCCACTTTACCCCACTGCTGTATAAACAATGGTGCCAGCATGAGGAGAAGATGGCACAGAAGGTGGCAATGAGCAGCACAACTAGGTTTGGGTTTTTTTCCAGCGACAGCATCAGCCAGTAGTAATAATAAATTTAAGGTGTCGATTTCAATCTAGAACACCAACATCTGCATAACTGTCCCTCTTCTTTTCCCAGACTTATCTATGAGAACTGAGTTTCACAAACCTGAGATTCTTTCAAGTGTCCTCATTTACTTACAGTCTTCTTCCCTTTACTCACTGGCTCCATTCCTCTCCGTTTTGTTCCCAACGAGCCCACTGCTTGCTCTTTCACCCCTCAACCAATGTAAGATTCAATCCCATTTTCATGATGACATCTGAAGCTCCCCGTGCTCCTCCTGTTGCCTGTGGGTACGGATAATGGCTCCTTAGCCAGTGTTAGGCCTAGGAGGGTCCATGGGAGCCCTGCAGAATCAGGCTCAGGCTCACAGGCACAATACACCTGCCCACGCTCAGCATCCTAAAGCTTCATTCAGCTGCAGGGACTGCCCTGGCTACTGCAGGTCTAACACAGATGGAGCCTTCGGGTGACCCTTCCAAAGTGAAAAAACTTCTACCAGAAATACGAAAGCTTCAGATGGTTGCGGGTTTGTTTTGTGGTTTTCTTGTGGTGGTTTTTAAAACTTAAGAGAAAAATTTATTACCTGCCTATTTTGGAGACAACCATTAACCTCCTTCAAAAACAGAAAGTCCGCAGGATTTTTCCTTTGTTAAGTACAGCCAAAACATTTTCTTCCCTGGCTTAACTGGAAACGGCACAAACCCCTCGAGGGAACTTTTCCGGGCGGCTCCGCCAGCGCCAGCAGCCGCCGGCGGCCGGCGAGGGGAGGAGGGCGGCCGGGTACGTCTCAACCCCTTCTCCCCTCCGAGGGCCTCCACTCCTCCCCACGCGAGACCCTCGCCCCACGCACACCCGCCGGGCAGCCCCTTCCCCTCCGCCACTCCACGCGGGCCCCTGACCGCCCTTGGGGGGGTGGGGGGGATGGTGGGGGGGAGGACGGCAGCGCTGGTACACATGGCTGCCCACGGCCCAGTCAGCTCTCCGCCACCCGCCGCGCTGCGCCCCACCGCCCCGGCCCAGCCCGCGGGACGGGACGGGACGGGACGGGACGGGACGGGACGGGACCGGGAGCTCCCGCGGCGGCGAGGCGCCCACCTCCCTCGCTGCTGCTCCGTACTCACCGCTGCCGCCTGAGGCGAGGATCCGCCGGGAGACCGGTCCGCCGGCGGCGGAGGTGGCCGAGCAGCTGCCGGCCCCGCGATACCGCCGCCGCCCCCCAACTCTCCCGCTGCGAGCCCGGCGGAGCAGGCGACACCGCCGCGCATGCGCCGCGGGCCGTTCCCCGCGCCGCCCGCCAGGGGCCGTGAGGCGGGGCGGGCCTGAGGGGCTGCGCTTTCGGTTGCTGCTTGTCCCGCCGCTGCCCGTTCCCCCACAGCCCAGCCCCTCTGCCGAGCGGGGCTGGAGGGGTCAGTCGCCCCCGAGTGGTGGGCTCCGGCTCCCTCCCCTGCGCAGGGTGACCCCTTCAGCCCCCGCCTTGGGGACTTTCCCTCGCCCGGGGCCCAACAGACCCCGTTAACGGTCGGAAACGCGGGCGCGGCGGGAGTTACCTCACTGCTGCCCGGCCGAACGTCCCCCAGGCCTTTCCAGTCCTGAAGTTTGTCCGTATAGGTATGCGCTCCCTTTTCTTGTGGTAGGGAAGTCACTTCCCCCCCACCCCACCCCCGGCGGTTGTGCCCGTTGATGGAGAGGTAAAAATGACACGAAAAGTTACAATTTTCCCTTTCGTTGTGTCCCCAAGGGTGGCTGCATGGGACAGTGGGTCTTGTTTCCCGAAGTCTGGGCCTTTGGGTGTGCTCGGATCGTGCCACCCCCCCCCCGTTGGATGCATTTCAGGAACTCTAAAACCCTAACGTTCCACATTAAAAATTAAGGGTATGCTGGTTTTTTTTGCGCTGCCCAGACTTGGTGCTAACTAACTTTTGGGCCTTCATCTGAAGCTGAAGGGTTTGTTTAGTACCTTCGGTTTTGCCTCTATGATTTTTAATGGATGCATACGGAAAGAGGATAAAGCTGCTCAGAAAATTCAGAGCGAGTTAATAATCCCTACCTGACTTCAAAGGTGCTGTTGCTCAGTGGTGCAGTGGCCTGGTTATAAAAGACTTAGGAACGATTCACAAAAATAACAGCTTGGCTTGCCAGAAGAGAGATTGAGGTCTAAATGGTGTGTAGCGTAAAATGCCATTTATTCCTTGAAAATGGAAGTGAAGCTCCCCAAAAATATGCAGTCTTTTGAAGTTTACATTGCTGCTACCTTCATATTCAATGCTCTGTGGCTGCAGTTTTTAGTGGATTACTATGCTGTATACCAGCCCTTTTTACCTTTATGTTAACAGACAACTGACAATGAGCAGAAAAAGGAATGAGGTAATAGTACAGTCAGAGACATTTAGGGAACAGAAAGATGAGACACAGTTTGCAATAGTTCAGACATGTCTCAGCTTCTTTAATGTATCTTGACCTATAATTAGAAGTTAATGCTTTCATATATGTCAGCTGAGACCTGACACCAAGACCAACAGGATTTAAACAAAAGAAATTACATTAATATGTCTGACAGTACTTTGACAGAATTATCTAGAAATTCAAATCCCTTGAATCAACGGGAGACAAAACACCTCTGCTCTTTGCAAATTCACTGAGGCCCTGACAACAAATGGTCATCATGAAGTCCCATATAAATTTCATATGTAGCTGAATCAATCAGGGTCACAATCAAGTTTAGAGGAGAGATAAAAAGATATGGTAGTTGATAATCGTTAATATTAGTATCATATGTAATATACCTTTCCTAGTTCACATTTTTCTCAGTTTCTGAGTCTAGTACCCTCCATCAGTGTTTTGTATGAGCTTTTCTAAACAAAACAGACTTCACTCCCCAGAGGACAGTCTTTCCAGTGTTGTTGAACTAATAGTCAAAACTGCTCTGCAGAATTAACTCCAGTTGGATATTAGAAAGTATTTCAGTAAAGCCCTCTTATCTATTTGTTCATGTCTGTGAAGTACAAAATCTGCATCAAAAAAAGAATGGTTCAACTAAACAAAATTTAATATTGTCGACATAATTAGATTTTCATTTATTTGTTTAAAGCATTGTTTTTTATAAACTCAAGACTATAGGTCAAAAATCAAAGTTGAGAGGAGGAAAGGGGCTTTGAAAACTATAAAACTGTATTATGTTCTCTATAATACAACACCATGAGCACAGTGTAATACTTACTCTTACAGTTGAAAGGCTGAGAAGGCAGAGAGACACACTGTACAAGCAAACACTGTATACAGAAGAAAAAAAGAATGTCCCAAATAATTTTCCTGTTTCATTTTGTATTGCATTTGTCACAGTAAGATGCATAATTAGTGAACATGGATTCTTATATGCTTGTGATAGTTTTGACCTTTTCCACATGGAAAAGTTGTTGTAAACCCATTTGATCTCTTGAGAATTATCACCTTTGTAAGTGACAAATACTTTCAGCCATCTGCAGAGACAAAAGAGGTTATTCCTGAGTCATTTCTAAACTCCAGCAGTCCCTGGTTGCAAAATCTATCTCCATGAATGAGCAATTTTCATAAATTACAACAATCACCAGGCATTTTAGTTTGTCCTGAACACTAAGCTACACTGAGATGGTTTCATTACTGGAAGAACATAAAATTATTTTGAAGTTACTCTAAGTTGTTTCAGTTGTTCCTTGTCTGCAGCCAAAGTAGTAAAATGTTTGCCAAGAGAACAGTGACATGTTAAGGACTGCCCAAGTGGCATAACAAAAACCATATGATCGTCAAATACTGAGAGTCTGACTTTTCAAGGGATTTTTAAGTTTTGCCAGTAGCAATTCAAAACTGAAGATGAAAATAAGAAATTTTATATGCAGTATTCACAGACTTTTAGCTCAATTTCTCTTTTCCAAAAGAAAAGTTTCCTTTTTTTGCATCCAGTAACAGTTGCATCAGTGAGAAAAACACATCGCTTATGTTGATAATACTTTTTAGGACTAGAAAACCATCTTCAGTGCTATGAAGAAGGAATTCAGAGGAGACTCAAATACGTTTAGAAAAAAAGGTACATTTTAAATTATGGTGTTGTAATTGCTTTTGAAATACAGATAACTAAATTCTATTTATGGTTTGCTCTGAATCATCAGAATGTCTTTTTTGAGTTGTAGACCATAATTCACTAATCTAATGATTTATTTATTTTCTAAAATGAAACTGTATTTTGTAATTTAATATACAGATACTGATTAGTTTTAAACACAATAAAAATAAAAATAAAAGACAAGGCATTTTATGACTCAGCTGCAACTTTAAAAATATTTTACTAAGTAAATGATGGGAAAGGTACAAATTTTAGAAACTGTCTATATCTTAGACTAGAATATTCTCCAGCATTATGGCCTCCAGTTTCTACTAAAATGATACGACTTGAAATTTCCGTGGTGTGAACAAAAAATAGTGGCAAGCTCCATTAGGTTGCTTCAGAGAGTAAGGTGCCTTCCTTGGGGTGGTCTCATCTGACCTTTTGCATTTTCTTGTAGGTGATTTGGACCAATTTTCATGTAAAAAGCTGAATCTTTTTTCCTGCCTGCCACAGCCTGATGCAGGTACTGTTGCTGCTATCATCCCTGCTGGTAAGTGAGAGTGGGAATATCTAGTGGCTCGTCCTGGCCCTCTCACAAGACAGCAGCAGCAGAGGCATTCCACTCTCCTCATCTCAGCCTCTTCCCTTCTACTATGTGAAGCAGCAGCTGTTCTGGGTCCCCCTTCCTGTTCTTTCCCCATAGTTGTCTGTAATCTGGAAATTGTCTGGGAAATTGCTGTTTTTGTTAGAGAGAATGAAAGGTGGAAAGCAACTGCTTGTGCAGAGGTTTGTGGCCATAGGCTGCTGCAGTATTTGGAGCTCAGGACGTGTGTATGTGTGAGTCATGAAACTCGGATTTGGCTCCTAATCCCAGTGCTGCCAAGGTTGGCCCATTCTGAATCTAGGGCTTAGCGTTTTCTTCAGTGGCTTGACACCTGACTCTCATGCCATGATGCCTAATGACAAAGCACTTTCCAGGGGCCCCCATTCTCTGTTATTCCCATCAACGAAGGCATCAGTCTGATTTCTTCCAGGCAAAATGGCAAACCATGGTTCTCAATGATGAGGTTAGAGGTGAGAGCTCCAGTGTCCACACACGCCCCCGAAATTTGTTTGTGGGGAACTGCCCAGCTCTTCCATGCACCTCTGACATCACCCCCTTAGCATCTTGCAGACCTCTGGAAGTCTCGAAACAGGAGATGCGCACTATATGAAGAAAAGAGGAGAAGTCAAAGGCATGTGTGTAGGCAAGCCCTGAGAAAGAGCACCAGAGTTTTTAGCAGAAAGAAAAGGAACCTGTTGCCACTACCTCCTGAAATATCTGTGGGAAGGGGCTCTTTAGCAACTTGTTTGGAAGCTCAGATTCATTAGGAGGCAGGTGAATGTGACAGTACAGCAAAAGTATGGTTCTTGTAGTGGAAAGCTGTTTGAAATGTAGAACACAGCAAAATAAAGAATAATAGATTTGGCAAGTCTGTATCAAATGCAGCTAATCAGGATAGGCAAAAAGAGACAAGAAATCTGACTTGGCAACTCTGTTGTGGAGAAAGAAGAAGCTTTGATAACTGTTAAATTCATCTTTAGGGAATGAAGGAAACAATCTCCCTTCAGTTTTGCTGGACAATGGAGACAGGCATGCAGCATTGTACGTTGGGTCTCCAAGAGCTGTGCATTTGTATCTGCCTTTCTTTGGAAGGCAGGGAGTTTTTCTGTAATAATTTACAAATGCTTGCCACATCCTGTTTGAATACATAGTATTTGACCATATCTGTTTAACTTAATAGCAAGTGGTTGGGAAATAACCAGGAAAGGCAATAGATGAAAAATTTCTTTATAAGGGCTAGGAGACAATATTTAACTTAATAACTGGGCGGTACTTTCTTCCTTGATTCCAGACACATTGCAGAGTTTGTTTGTGAAGGCTTAGAGCCAAAAGCTCAAAAGGGCAATGAAAAAGTTAAAAAAGACTCTGTGAACAGAGGACAAGAAATGTTTACATCCGTGTTGGAAGAGAGCAAACTGTAATTGAGCCTTCCTGAAAGGAGTGGAGGCATAAAAGCAGACCAATCTTCTAAGTAGAACTCATTGGGGAATCTTACAGCTAAGTAGAATTTCTTCTCAGAAAGGAATAAATTTTTTATGGATATAGTTTAATAAAATTTAAACTAGGAGAGGTATCTTGGTTCCAAGGTGGGATTTCCAGACAGAAAGAGACACATTAGTATGAGTAACAGATTTGATGTTTAGGTACTTTACTTGGATTTTTGAAAAGAAATTCAGATCTCTGCTCTTCTACTTCCCATACATGAGGTGGTAAACATTTGGGTCCCACTTCTTGGAGATGTCTCACTTATATAAGTAATTGAGTATTCACTGGAACAGCAGTAGTAAACCCACCTGAAGTTCCTAACTTCCTGTTAAACTGAATGACAGTTTTCATGAAAGAGACTTAAACATCAGCTTCTCCCTGACTTTTGTTGTGGAATGTAAATAATTTTGAAATTTTATGTTGTATCTGCCTTCATCTCCAAGAGTAAACAGTCATTTGTTTTTAAAAAGATTGTCATAGGCTTGTAAGCCCAGGGTACCTTTAGGAGGCCCACTTCTAAATCCTGAAGAAAACAGGTACAAAAGTGAGAATAGAGCCAGACCATTCTGGGGTGAAATAATGATCATTGTCATGCAGCCCAGGAGCAGCACAAGGAGTGGGAGAAACAAGGATTCCAGCTGAAGGGAGATGGAAGTCCAAAACCTATCTCAGTAAAAGAAATTACAGGGCTTTAAAAAATGGAAGGAAGCAGAGCTGTAGCTAGCACAATAACTGTGATACTGTACTGTTTTCTAGAAAAATATGGTATAGTATATACCCTAAATTTAGGCACAACCTACACATATAAAGAACGTGTACCTTACGAAGTCTTCTTTTTTTATGTGTATAATATGATACAAGTAAAGATACTTTTAAATACAGAACTTCCTTGAAACAAGAAAAGGGGAAAGATATAAAGTATCATTTACTGCTAAGAATAGTGCAGGTTTATTATGGGTTCTGTCTTTCAAACTCACATATTAAGTTTTCCTGTTTATGCTGTGCATTGTGTTTGCACAGCTAAATTGTACCTTGCACTAGAGCGTTTCCCTGGATGTCACACTTTCACATAAATGTAACTGGTTTATTATCTCTTTGTCATCAAACAAAGCAAGCAAAGGTAAAATTGAGAGGTTTCTGAATTGCTGTGTCAGACACAGATCCAGTATCCTCATTACTCAACACTTCCTGCTCCATGACTTTTCCTCATCTCCTGACAAATGACAAATTTCAGCACTGAAAGGGCTAGTCTGATAACAAGAAAACAACACAGACTTTGCTTCTCCTTTTACCCTTGATCTTGTTTTGCCATCTAGTTTTGAAACTTCTGAGGGCACAAAGAAGCCATAAAAGCTGCGGGGAATTGTACAGTATTTTCCAGTGTATTTAGCCATTTCTCCCCTCCAGTCCCTCTGCCTTGAGATCCTGGACTGCAGCAGAATTCCTCTCAGCCATGTAGGGCTAGATTAGCTTCTCTTTAGGGATCATTAAAGTTGCCTTTTAATCAGGCAGGGGAGTTGGTCTGTAATGGCAGCATTGATGAGTGATGTTCCCCAGGACCTGAGTGTGTTGCCTCGTACTGACCCTTAACCCTGTTTCTGCACTGAAGCACTGCCTCGCAAAATCTTCAGATCAGCAGACAGGCTTCACTAAGCAGTTGCTTGCTGCATTATGTGAATTTATACCACATTAATGAATTATACACTCTTGGGCTATTTTCAAGTGTGTTTAAATATCACTGTGTAATACATTAACTCCATTCAAATATTTTAGATTTTTTTATAATCCTTTATTATTCCAGCACAGCGACATTGGAATGTTTAGTGTTCTGAATGACTGACCACTCACATCTAAATGGCTTTGTGCTTTCAGAAATTAATTTATGATTTGCTACACTCCCTTCCCAAACACTGACAGGATTTGATATGTGTTCCAGTTGTGTTGTGAATTGTTTAGAAAACACAATTTTGCATCTGTGACGGTACTCACCTGAATTGCTGTGGATCACACAAGTGTGCTATTGATCAAAGCCAAATATTACAAAGTAATTGCAAGTGTATTTCTATTCTATAACCTGCAGTAAGGAGAGCAGGCTGCACGTAAATCCTATACCATTGTTTTTGTAATGTGTATTTTAGTTTGATAGGTGGCCTCCATGTGACCCATGGAAGTGCCATAATTATTTTTCTGATCCTGAGCATCCTATATCTCATAAATCCCTCCGTGGTGTTGAAACAAATAAAGGGGAAAAGAAAAACAAACAAACAAAGGGAGATATAGGAAAACAAATCGGGTGCTTTAGCTATGCAGTTCTTCCCTACACATTAGCAACCACAACTCCCCCCCCCAGCATTGTATGATATGAGCCTGCAAGTTAAGACAGTGGTAAACCTTGGAACTGAAGATTATGTGCCTAGATCCCTACTGGGGCAACAAAATAAGCAACTTTCTAATCAGGGCTTCTGTGTAGCTTTGTTTTTCATTGGATAAGGATGTGAGAATATTCAGACTAACATCCTGGAAGAAAAACAAATAGCTGATGAAATAATACCATTCTTAAGACTCTGACAACTGTTAGGAGAATTCCAGTTCCCGTGGTATTTGTGGAAATAAGTATTTTGTATTCACACTGCTAGTCTCTACCCTGTGAGTTTGGATTACATTTCCATACTGTTAAGAAGAGAGGAAGAACAGGAAATAGATGAGTGAATTTTCATTTTATAACACCATACAAAGCTTTTTAAAGTCCATTTGATATAAAAAATAAATAAGCAACTATGTTTAACAGGGCTGTTCTAGCAATCTCAGCATCCCTGTAACAACACAAGCAACTCAGATTTCTGTTCTGTGGTTTATAGTGTCTCTCCAGAACATCTAAACAAAATTGCATCCTTGCAATGCATTTTTTTCTAAACTCTGTTATGCCGTTTGTAATATATATTTGATACACACATTTAGCAACAAGGCAAGAATACGAAAAGAGCAAATATCCCAAGTATAAAATCCAACATAAATTTAAATGACTGGAAATTGACTTATTTAGCACTTTGTTACTTCATGCTGTCAGAATTCCACTGACATGATCTTATAAGATGCAGCAGTGTGTGCCTTCTGATTGTTAACAAAAGCCTAAGGAGAATTATATTTATTCTTTACTCTCCTCCAGGTACATAAATCTTGAATTCACCCACAAGACAATGGTGACAAAATCCTCTGTTGTGCTATAGTTATGCTAAATGAGAGACCTTATTAGAAGATCCCATTTCTTTCCTGGGCAGAATAATAGGTCTCTTGGGATGAGTGACTGATAGACCAGATGGGTGTCAACAGAAGTCTTATGACGTCGAACAAAGAGAAATGACAAGTCCTGCCCCTGAGGAGGAGTAACACCATACAACTGACCTGCTGGGAAGCATCTTGGCAGAAAAGGACCTGGGAGTCCTGGTGAATGCCTAGCTGAGCTGACTGTGCCAGGTGCCATTTGCCCTTGTGGTTAAAGAAGGCCAACAGCATCCTCACCCGCATTAGCCAGAGCATCATCGGCAGGTGATAGAGGGAGGAGATCCTTGCTGTCAGCTCAACCCTGGTGACACCCATTTGGAGTGCTGGGCCCAGCTCTGTTCTCCACAGTATGAGGGAGACATGGACTTACTGGAGAGTCCCGTGAAGGCCATGAAGATGGTGAGGTATTGGAGCATCTGTCATATGTGGAGAGATTGAGAGAGCTGGGACTGCTCAGCCTGGAGAAGGGAATGCTCAGGGGAATCTTATCAATGTGTATAAATATCTGGTGAGATGTTTATCCCATAGAAGATGAAGCCAGGCTTTTCTCAGTGGTGCCCAGTGACAGGACAAGAGTCAATGGCACAAACTGAAATACAGGAAATTCCATTTAAATGGAAAAGGAAATGTTTTTTTATGGTGAGGTTTGTCTAACACTGACGCATGCTGCCCAGAGAAGCTGTGGAGTCCATGTTGGAGATACTCAAAACCTGACTGGGCATGGCCTTGAGCAACCTGCTCTGAGTAGAGGTTTGAACTAGATGATGATCTCCAGTGACACCTTCTTGCCTCAGCTGGTTTGTGCTTCTGTCTCCAGACTAGAACTCCATGTAAATGAGAGTTTTGCAGGGGAAAAGACTATAGCAGTGCATCTGAAACATAGGACTGGGACAGGTCTTGTGTTTTGAACCAAACTATACATGTTTTGATTAAAACAGGAGAGACAGAGATGAGGAACTCCGTATATGTAGAACAGGTCTAGCTGCAATACAAGGGTGGTGGCCTGATTTACAGTACCAGGATGTAGCAAGCAAATGCCACCAGGTCTGGACCAGAGAGCAGTGAGTAGCAAAGGGGATAGAAAACACCCCCAGAGACCTTCTGGCGTAGGGCAGAAGCCACCAATGAGGATTCCTGATGCTTGTCCTTGCCTCCCCGTGGCATTCTCTACCACCATCATCTCGGAGCCAGCCCCTGCTCCCAGTGCAGGTGCTGCAGGGCACTGGGGCACTCCAGGCCCTGACATCTCAATTTTGCCCACACTGGACTAACTCTCCAGTTTACATCAGCAATTTTTTCCCCAGCTATCCATGGATAATCTAACTGACTAGTTGAAAATGAACCATGTTAGAAACAATGTGACTGTTAGCTTTGGGAAAGACAGCAAGCAGAGGACTCCCTGGAGAAGCGCTAACTACTTGTGTTACCAAGTAAGCGTGTTAGCGAATGAGAGGTGTTCAGCTTACTGCACCCAAGCCTGCATGAAATCACAATATTTGAGCTTTTGTCTCAGCATCAGTGATGTAATCATTTGCCTTTGGCTCTGAGACTTATCCTTCTTAGCATCGCAAAAAGTTAGTGGCTTGCGTGTGTTCATTCAGTTTATTTTGAAATGTCTTAACTATTGTTTCTGCATATCTGAGGAAATTGTAGGATGACAATGGAGGATTGATTATTGCTGTTTGGGTAATGCTAGCTTGTTTCTACATAGCTAACAGCCATATTAGCAAATAATAGATAAGTGGTCAGAAGCAGGAGCAAAAGTAGATTTAAACTTCAAGCTAATTTTTGGTAAAGATACACCCTTCTCATCTTGCTTTAACTTTGGAATATCTGGCAACCCTGAGAAAGGTCATATTATTTTTTTGTAACTCATAACCACATTGGAGCTGGATCCAATGGTGAGAGCTACAAGCCAGTCTGATAAGCATTCCACAGTTTGCACCTCCACGGCTGATAGAAGAGTGGTAAAAAATCATCTTAACAAAATCATGAGCTCTTAAAGAGAAGAAAAAGGAATATAGAAATAGGAAACTGTGTCAGATGAGTGGAGTATGAAAAAATGGGGTGGGTGTGAGGGATCTAATCAGAAAGATTATAGAACAGCAACATGCAGAGAGAGTGCAAACAAAAAGGGTAAAAAGAAGTCATTCTATAACCATGTTAATGATTAGAGGAAGACCTAGGAATGGTCTTTCCACCACTTAATGAAGAGGAAGAGCAAGAGATGTGTAGAGAGCAGTTATTAATATCTCACTGTCAGAAGAGCTTCTGGTGGATTTATCTGTAGTCCTGGTCCATTCAATGAGTGAAAAAAATGGAAAATATGCGTATTATATTGTCAGATTATATGTAGAGAAATTGCCAGTATGCTTGAGGACAGGATTAGAATGAAAAATAAACTTGATAAACTGAAAAATTAGAAGATGAGATTCTACAGAAACAAATGAAAAGTAGAATACTTGGGCAGGAATAATCACCTGCACAAATATGGTATGGTATATCAGTTCTTCAGAGGAGGATCTAGGGAGGGATCATGATATGGGAGATCACAAGCTGCATGTGAAGCTAAACTGAAATTCGTGTTGGGACTTACAGACAATAATAGATTGAAGGACATAAAAAGTCTCTTTTCCATTCTGCTTGTCACTGTTAAGGCCTCTGCTGGAGTACCATATCCAGGTTCTTAAGAAAAAAATGTAGGACAGTTGGAGAGATTTTAAAGGAGACCAGTGAAAATGATCAGACATCTAAGAAGCATGGCTTACCAAGAAAGACTGAAAGAGCTGGGATTGCTTAGTCTACAGTGGAGAAAATCAAAGGCGGACATGAGAGCAATCATGAAATACACAGAGGCTTTTCTGGAGAAGAAGGGAATAATCAAAATTTCAGGTCCTTGGTGGACAGGGAAAGGAGCAAAAGCAATTTCTGTTAGGTATTAGGAAAGTCTTTCTCATGGTAAGCTTAACAAACCTGTGACATTCATTGCCTGGATAGCTTGCAGTCTCCATAATGGGTTCTTAAAAAGTAGACAGGCATATGTCGGGAATGGCAGTATCTTTGATCCTGAATTGGGGCAGGAGGATTATGATTACTAGATGCTTTCTTGAAGTCTTATTGAGCTCTTAGATAGAAGTTTCTACCAATAAACCTCAAAGCAGTTTTTGCAAGAGATACTATATTTAAATAATACATTTATGATTAAAGAATTCCATTTATTCCCACTCCACAAGAATTTTAAAAATATTTACAACTTTAAAGCCTACTGGGCTCCTGTATTCTGGCAAATGTCCAGTAACCCAACTGACTGCCAACAGGTCTATCAACAACCTGTGATTTCAGTTGCTATGCAATCAAAACTTACTGTTGTTCTTAACCTATAGCATTCTTTTAAGCTGGGTATTTAGCTGTCAAGTGCTGGTATAAGTTTCTCACATAGATCAGGATTTTAGATTACTGGGTGAGGAAATTTTGGTTCCACATATATTCATCCTATGTATCTGTTATCAGGTGGTTCCATCCCTCCCTGCTGGCAGGCCTGGCCAGATTTGAAGCTTTGCATAAGGCAGTCTGCAGTAAAACACAACATCAAGGAACCAACATTGCACTGATGCTTTGGGTTTTGAGTTTAGCACCAAGCCATCAACTGTGCCTACTCTGCAGACAAAAAAGTGGGTTCTGAGATACATGCCATGACCTTTTGGCAACAGAAATGCCAAAGAAACATTACTTTCTTGAAGAACAAGCAACCAAAACCAAAATAACAATGGCTCAAGGTCTCATTTCATGAAAAATAGGATTTATACATAATGCCACAAAGAGAAAACAGCACATTACCCGAGATCTGTGTATGGTCTTTCTCAAATATTTCCAGATACTTCCTTTCTTCTGCTAAGAAAAAGAAAAGCTGGTAGTTCACACTGAAATCATTATCGTTCAAATCTCTCCTTTTAATATGTGGGTTGGTTTTTTTTTTCCTTAATTATTTGCCAGAAAATAGGATTTCACCTACTTATGGCAACAGGTACATTTCCATTGCTTGGGAGAGCTGAGAGAATCCTTAGTGGTTTATCTTTCCCTTTCCCTTTATGTGATGTCTAGAAGTCTCGTGGCTATAAGGTTCTCTCCATTTAAATCTTATTTGGTCTCTATTTTATTAAATAGAATATCCCTGAAATGTCTGCTTACCTGTTAGAAGAGAGGGCTTACAGATTGATTGAAAACAACCTCATCACTCTAATGCTACTGTATCTTCTAGCGAGGTGTTAAGAGAAGGATGGGGAAAAAACAGAGATACATGATAAAGCCATGTAATATTATGTCTTTAGCTATTGTTGTGTATTGTTGTGTCCTGATGAATTAGATAGCTGGTTAACTTTATGAACAGCTCCTATAGGCAGTGTGCTGTATTTTGTAGTAGATACTTTCCGTTTGTTGGCTCTGAGCTTCCGTGAACAGCCTTCTGCCAAGAATTGGACTTTGTGGGCCTAGAGCATTTCCACCAGCAGCCTTCAAAAGGAACAGCTCCATTTTCCCAGCCCTTTGCTGTTACATATCATTCCCTCAGTGCAACTTTGGTGGTTTACTGTTGCACTTTTCTTATCTGTTGCAGTGCCAAGTGAAACAAGTTTATATAAACATTCAGTGGCAGTTTTGTGCTAACACATTTTATTTTGCTGTCCAGCCCTCTAGCAGTATGTACATTGTCAACAGTTACATCTCAGCTGCGAGTTGGCCCTTTCAAACTCTGGGCTAGTAAAATATCAGACTTTTATAACAAAAATTGAAGTATTATCATGCTCTTCAAATGTGTTAGTAATAGTATTTGATCCCAAGTATTTGATAAACAAAATTTGTTGTTTCCCTAAGGAAAAATGTCATGAAATTTGTACTGTCATACAATCAGTTTCTGTAACCAGACTTAATACCTAAGGAGACAGGAGGAATGCTTTTAAGAGGAAAACAGTTTAAACTAAACTAGTGTGTCAGGCAAACCAGGGAGATCAAAACTGTATTTTTCTTCCTGATACTTATGATTTTACCAAATTCACAAGATCAAAATGAAGATCATAATTTTATCCTACTGTGTAATTTTTGCTAACACAACACTGAATATGTCCTTGAAATCTGATTTTAAACGGTAAATGATCAATAAAATGTGTAGCAGCTTTCATTTTTAGAATTTGTTTAAAAAGTCTGAATCAGGCCAAGTAAGCATAAATTTGAATGCTTCCATAGTTGCATTTATATAACCTTATGCCCAGTTTGTCAGCAATAATGCAACATATGGGGACAAATGTAGACTTGGCTGGAAAAGAAACATTTTTGTATTGCTATCTGAAGTGGTGTATTTTGGATCTCCATTAAGCAAACAGATATTGTAAAAATAAATTCAATTTCCTGATTTCATATTCAATTTTCATGTTAGAAATAGTTCTTATTACTATTGTGTTGTGTTGTATTGTTTTTGAGCATATGCTGATTATTAAAGGATTTAAAATATACAGATAGGAAGTAATTTGTTTTGCAGCTGAATAGTGATTCAAAGTCAATAAATTTGTTCCTAGGTTTGATTCTTTCCAAATATGAGAAATTCATGAGAACATTTGTATTAGCTGTTTAAGATAATATAAACCAACTTTGATTTCTTCTGGGAACTCTCTATAAATTTATACCCTAGTTGCATTTGGCTAATGATTTCAGTTCAAGTCATGCAAATCATTAGTTCTGAAAACTATCAGGTTATTCATGAAAAAAAATTTTGTTACAGATGGCTTCTGAAGTTATTGCAATGCAAGATGTTAACAGTATTTTCTTCCATTATTTATCCTTATGTTCACTTTGTGCCACACAAGGAATATAAAGAAAAAGTTCTGTTTCTTCTCAACTTGTCTTTAGGCATTACACACACACACACACACACACACACACACACACAATACAGAAAGTTGCTGGGTTTAGTTGAATTTATGTATGCATCACAGAAAAATGTTAATCTTTTCTATTGGTCTCAGGGTGTGCAAATGTTTGTTCTTAAAATGTTTAGAATGTAAATTTTGGCTCGAAATTGATCTCACAGTGTTCTTTAAAATCTCTAGATCAAAGGCGCTTTGGAAAACACCTGTCTAATAATACCAGAAAATCAATGCTTTCAAACTTTAAGACTTAAATTAAAGGTTTGGTTCCACAGACAGCTGAGCTGATTACTTGCTGGGACTGAAAGGAGAGCTTCCTTCACCTTTTCATCTTCCAGTTCCCTGTCTCTCCAGTTCTCTCTTCTTTTTTCTTATATCAGCCTCCTTTCTCCATCTTCCTTCCCCCAGCCCTTCCCCAGGTCTGACCATCTGGTCCATCCTCCCCCTCCCCTACCTTATTCCAGCTCTGATGCTCCTCAGGACCTCACCCATAGTGGCAGAAATGAGGTTTTATTGACTCACCTTGTGGAAATGAACTCTGAGGTACATCAGCATCAATAGATTTAGGAGACACACAAGTGACAAAGGTTTCGGGAGTATGGTGTCACCAGTAGTCACCCACAAAAATGACTTTAACCTAGAGGTCAGGTATCCTGCTGACAGAAAGTCCCTGAATGTTTCTGAGTTCTTCAAACATAGAGTTGTGTTTTTCTGCACTTCATAGTATAGAGAAAATCAAAAGCAACAGTCTGCCTGCATTTCTGTTTTGTCACTTAGTGTTGCAGCATGGCAACTTCAAAGAAATAATGCTAATCAGTGTCCAGCACTGTCTAATGAAATTCTTTTCAGCACGAGCATTTTTACACTCCATTGGCCTTTGTGGATGGCTTCCTGTAAAACAAAGATGGTGCATTTAGTACAAAATCTAATAAACGGGGAAAAACAATTAAAAGGTTTTGTTCTCCTTATTGCAATGTGCCTGGCAACTAAGGACAGGACAAATTTGATTACAACAAGAAACTCCTAATGAGCTTGCCAAGATGCTATCCCCAGCATGTCTCTCTAATCAGGCTGAGAGACTGTGACTGGGGGGTGGTATTATATTTATTCTACATACAATAGCATTAGCAACCCTTCAGAAATATTAAGATCCTTTCTAGTAGTATTAATGGATGGAAAATGAAGATTTGTTTTTTCACAAAGGAAACAAATTAAGAAACAAACACAGGAACATGTGGTTCAAATCATCACCAGCAGTTTTCTATCCAAGAGGATTTTTGCATATTTTTATTCTTTTGCCATTTAAAAACTAGACCAATTTATTTTTTCTTTTAAATGGATGTCCTGAGCAGCCACTTTACTCAGCACAATAAAATCCCACAATTTTTTAGAAAGTTTTAGTAAGTTTTTTAAGAAATAATAAACAATGTTAATGACAAAGAGTCATCCCTTCCCCTTACCTAAAGGAGCGTAACCATACCAAAATACCTGACAATCAGTGACACTTTCAACTAGTTTTGGTTAAAGCAATTCAGAAGTTAATGTATTATGTTTTAAAATATCATAAGGTGTTTGTTTGCCTTATGGTTAGCAAGCATTTAAACATTTATATTTTTAGGGTTCTACAAGAATCAGAATCTGGCTTCTTATCTGTTTTTTAATTGGAAGCCTTGCTTCTCAGGAAACGAGTGCAATCCATGAGAGTCTAAGGGAACAACAAATATTCTCAATAAGGTTCTTAATAAAATCACAGTAATCTTTAATAATTACAGAAAGCAATAAGAAAGTAATTCTTTCAAAATCACTGGCTCGCTTATAAATGAGTATGGTAGTATCTGAAGCCTATGACTGTCAGCAAGGTGTTTTTTAGGCCACTGGAAGGTGCTGTCAGTGAGCAGCAAGGGTCAGGTTCTCCCCCAGGGACAGGCAGACAGGAGCTGTGGCCAGTGACGTGACCAAGCAGGGCAGGGATGCGGGGAGCTGGAGACCAGCGAGCTTGCAGCATCACTGGGGCAGGGACTGGTGGCCCCAGGCTGAGCTGAAATGGGCCTTCCGATCCATGGGAAGGGTTGGAGGAGGCCCTGGGGGTGCTAGGCAGGGCCAGTAAAATTTATTAATGCACTCAGGGCCTTTACAGATAGGTATGGGTTTTTCCTTTGATGGCCAGTAGACATTCTTTCACAGTTGCATTAGCTGCCTTGAACAGAGTTCAAGGTCCACACTGTCATGGGAGAAAACTACTTTTTCCTCACATGTTGTGAGATAGAGTTGGAGGAAATCACTGGCATAGGAAAACTTCTACAGCTTGTACTGTGTCTGTTCTACAAATGAAGTATAAGTTCATTTTTTCTGTACTACATTAGATACAAAATGCATTGTGGAGGTTGAACAAAAAATCTGAAGTCACTTGCTACCAGTGAATGTTTCTGTCATAATGTGAGCATATTACATGTCTTTGTACTGTTCAATATGGATTAAATAACAATCAGTGATGTACTGAGGATATGGATTTTCAAGAATGTAATTGATCAGCAGTAACAGATGCTGGGAAAGGGATTTTCCTGAGGTAGCACAGCTCCAGGAGCAGGGGTAATGCAGCACCCAATTCCAACGGAGGTATAAAGGGACAAAGGTTAAAAAAAAACACTTATTCAGAAGAATAAATCTTCTTTAATGGATTTATAAGCTTAAACATATTTTGTGACTGATCACATATAGTTGTCATCAGAAAGTAAATGTGCTTAGCAGTGGGAGCTACCTTACCTACACAAGAACAGCTAGAGGAACACTGCTGAGATCCGAGTGTCAAGACCCCAGAAGTCAGGAATGGCAGAAGTATTTGTAGTCTCAGTTGATGGCCTCTTCTGCTTGTGTTATAAGAAAGATAGTCTTAGCTTCACCATCCCATTCAAATTGCAGAATAAGCAAGGCTTATCTAAAGTGAGATTCATCCTGCTTTTCCAAAACTATTTACAAATTAGACATCTAGTCTAAGATAGACTAGTTCCTTCTCTATGTTCTAGCCCCTGGCTGCACACCAAAGCAAGGAGAGCAGAAGATACAAAGTCTTTCTGAAATACAGTCTCCCATAAGTGGCACACATGCAGTTTGTTCAGTCTGCGGAGCTGCAAGTGGTGACATTAGACTTTTTATGGATTGTAGTTAGTTTTCTAATGAGGCTTTACCAGTATGTGCAATCTGAGATTATTTTTTTCTCACTGGCCAGTTGTCAGATTTTCACTAGGTTGCAAAAGCCTCTTCCCTGACAAAGAATTAACCCCTAAAGAAAGGTCAAGCTCCTGCACTAAAACCTAGAGAAAACAATGTTCATGTTCAATGAAAAGGCTGACAGGACTGTATTTTAACATGGGTAAACCAGTGTGATTCCCTAGCTTTATTCCCAGAAATGTCTGAATTGTTAGGGTTGAAACTTTCCAAAGAAAAAGCATTGTGCAAACACCAGATATGGGAAAATTTCCTTGTAAGCAATTGAATTTTGCATAATCTTAAGACCTCAAAACCAAGGCCTTTTAATAGCACATGTGGCCCCATCTGTAACAATTTATTCCATCTGCTTGTATTGAAACGAATCCCCAAATATGCAAAGGATTACCCAGCTGTCTGGCAGACCCCCCTCATTTTCATTATGTCCTGAACGTTCAAAGTATTTTGAGAAAGTTTCAGTGAGCACCCTGTTCTCCAGAGATTTAAATAACCCTACAGTCTTTTACAGGCAGGTATGAACTCACTCTCATCACATTCTAAGTCAACTGGGAGCCATGCTGATGTTTTAGCACACTGTTGAGCCCAAGCTGATATACTCTCACAGGGTTTATTAGCTTTACCCCTTGACAACAGCTTTACATAGCTTCTAGCTTGGAGATGGCTTGTATCTAGTCTCTCAGGACCATGTCTGCCTGCAGAATCCATGTAGAGGTGCCTGTGGGAAAGGAGTTTAAGAAGTGCTGCCTATCTTGTACACTGATACAGGCTGCTGAGATGGTGCTTATAATGTGAATAGTAAACTTGCTTACAGCTGTGAGATTTCTCTTTGGCAGCTTAGAGGGAACTGACTGCAATCATAAATGCACACTGTGCAAATGGTACTGTATTAACTCATTATAATGGTTTCTATTTTGTTACTACCCAGCACTGTTATGCACACTGCACAGAAACTAGATTATCAGGAAGACTGAAAACCTGTCATGGGACAGCTATGTCCCGTTAAATCTGACAAACTAAATAACTTGCAATGGCTTTCAGAGCATGTATTATTTATTATCAGTCATACAGTCTCCCTCAGCTGTTTTTCAGATTTGACCTGCACTGCGGAGTTTTGCCAGCAGAGTTATTTCAGTTGCAAGTGTGAAAGTAATCATACTCCCTTGTTGATAGAGCCGTGCTGCAGAAGAGAGCTTTTGTTAGCTTGATTAATGTTGCAGGGGAAAAAAACATAACCAAGTTGACAGAAAACCCCTCTTCAACGAATGCACACTGCATCTTCACCAGGCTGCCGTGCCAGAATAGCTGTGCTCAAACTGGGGTGTCAACAGAGGCTCTGTAGGAGAGATGAGCTCTCAGAGATAAACAGTCTTTAAAAAGCAGCCAAAATGGAACCTACACGTAAAAGGAGGAATAATAATTTTGCTTATTATGCATCACAGAGAGGGTTACACATTATGTGAAATCCTGGATGTGTCAAATTCAATAGCAAAGGCCCTGTTCTTGTAGGCATAGAACTAAATACAGGATTCAGGCTGAAATTTATTCTTTGGCTCAGGCAGTCCCCATAGAACTAACCTGTTTATCTCTTCACACTACATCTTTTTTTTTGTTTTCCAAAGGACTCCTAGTATTTAATTCTTTAATATATTGAACTATAACATTTATTCTTCATTTCTGCTTATTGGAATGCCAATATGCTCTCTTTCCTTATTGTTGCTTTATTAATGCATTGTTTTATCAAGGTAATGGAAATCGTTAGCACAAGAAAAATGCCCATGGAGAACTGTGAGCTTGTAGGGATTAATCATCTTTCTTAACCTTTTGAGAGTTTGTTTTTAGTTCAGGAAAATCTCTTAGGCTAAATGGAGTGGGGGAATGGACTGAAGGTCAGGTGAAGCCAGAAAATAGAATAATCACTCAGAGAAGAGCATTGCTCTGTGCAGCGAACACAAAGATAACAGCCTGAACAGAGGAGAGGTGTGGAATATGCTTTGCACATAACTACCCACCAAGTCCAGGCTGCGGCTTATTGCAATACACTGCACTGCTGTCTTCATTAAAATTGCTTGATTTCCTGAGATGTAAGTTGTGCTTGTCTTCCCCCTGGTACCACATATAAAGGTTCGCTTCCTCAGTGGTGTTAGTCTTCTGTGCATGCCAAGTCAGTGTTTAGTGCTGTCAGGTAGTCCCAGGGTACTCATGTTGCTTGAAGGCCTCAGTGCTAAACCTTAAAGTGATTAAAAAATCAAGATCAATCTATATTAAAGACTGAATTTCAGTCTATGAACTACTAAGACAGCTGATCTCTTGGGATGGTGCAGTTTACAGTTCAGAAGGTAAAGCACACAGAGCTGGGAGACTGGACAACCTCAGGATCACACCCAGTTTTTCTTCCTGAGGAAGCCTCTTCACATGCCTATCTCCTGGCTAACCCAGTCCTCAATTTTGTAGTCAAATTAATAATAGTAACAAAAATAACTATCCAAAGGGTAGATATATATTCTGAAACCTGAGGGAGATCAGGTATTGCATGAAACCCACTGAGGTCTTCATTGCTGGAAATCTGGGTTACAAGTAAAAGTTGCATAGCTGTGACAGCGATGGGTAGGATTTTAAACCCCCAGATAACCTGATATGAGTTAGGAATAATGATGACAGTATTTTGTGACTTTTATTATATTTATATGAGATAGGAATGGTACAGTGTTAATTGCTTACGGGTTTGTCTGTTAGATTTATAATGATATCATATAGGTAATTGCACTCAGCTAACTGGGTGAGTAACATTTTGTGTCTCAGGGTGGTAAAGGATGAGTAGGACTGAATACAGAAGTCCCAGTTTTGAACACTGGTCTTTCATCAGAGACCATCAAAGGTCATTTATCTACCTCACTGTACTTCATCTGTCATCTGTCATTTGAATAGTATCCTTTAAATTTTTACATACCTATTGCCAAGGATCACTGACTAGGAAAAAAAGTAAACTTCATATCTGTACAATAGTTCTTTAGAGGAAATTATTCAAAATCCAATTAATTATATTAATTTCTTCTTAGAAATGTTAACAGCTGTGTCTTTTGAAACTGCGAAACCATTATTTGGATTTGAACTGAGATTTGAGAAAAACAAGCAAGTGCGATACATAAACTCATAGGCTAGTCAAATGCAAAGGTGGATGGATGTCACCTAATATAGTAATTCTGTAGTCACAATTAAATCATAAAAATTAAAGTTAGTAACAACAACCACAACTGCTTTCCACCCTACAAATTTTCTCCCGAAATTACAGAGGCATAATTAAGCTAACATAACTGCACTAATATAACTGTCTATATAGATGCATATTCCAGTTTGAGAGTGGCTTTTTCTGGTCTAGCTGAAATAATTTCTGAAGGAATTAATGCCAAAACTGGAAAAAAGACCTCTTATAATTAGGTGAAAGTGTCCACATATGAATTTGTATTAATGTAGCACTTTAGAATCACAGCTTACCTTTTATTACCATAATTTTCCATGTGAACAATCTGTAATCTTCTGTCAAATGCCAGTAGCATTAACACAATCTGAGTTCAGTCTTGCATGAGGGTCCTATTCTAAAATAAATTCAGCTGTGTTTCAAGCTGTTCTCTGCATTTCCATTCTTTCTTTTTTTTTTTTTTTCCTTCTGGTTCTGGGAAACTATGCTAAAAGCTGACTAGTTACATTTTTTGGCTTGCACTGCTGACATATAAGTTCTTTTAGAATTTACGACATTTTTTACCCTCTATTAGAGTGTTTCACTCTTCTTCAAGTGAAAATGTGTATTTACATATAGTGTTTCTAAAATGGTCTTGCCATTTGAATAAATACTGCTCTGTATACACAAGAATATCAAGTTGCTTAAACAAACACATAAAAGTGTATTAATTGATCTCGGAGAAAAGCATTTGTGATCCTGGTGCCATGTTGGTTTCTCTGTGTTGATGAGGACACATACTGGTTAAAGTAAGTGAATCTGCATGTACATTTTAGCAATAATATGCTTACTTTTGGGAAGACTTGAGGGATATGCATTTCAGGTGTGGTTGTGGAGTATGTGTCATCTCATATTTGCAGACAGCTGCAACTCGTACCAACAGAGCTGTTCGTGCACAGGCCGTATTCTTCATGTCACCAGAGCACCAAGCAAAGGCAGCGGTGGTGCCTCCCAAGGAGTACATGTGTGTAATTCCTCCCTTCTCAACACTTCACTAGTCGCCATCGCACTTTTAGATGTGATACTTCATCAACTGTATCAAGATACCAGTAACAGGAGGACTGTCATAAAAAAGAGGTCTCTCTCTATCTTTTCTGTCCCAGCTACATGTCCCAGCATGTGAATCAGATTATTGTCCTCTTCACTCTTGGGATACTAGAAGAATGATTTTCATAGCTGCCTTGTTGAGTCCCAGGACACAAGTCCCTGAAGGGTCTTGAGAATCCTTTCAGATTCTGGACTATGTCCCCAAAAAATAGCTGGAAGATGGCTTTTCCTTTATTTTCCTGTCAGTAGCTTTTCCAGATGTCTGGCAGCCTGGACAGTTAATGGAGGAATATTGCCTATTGCACACACGCCGTACAGCCGCTCTGCAAGGTGAGCTCACGTGCACAGCAAGCCTGCACTAACTCACTCGATGTGCCAGCAGCATGCTCATCACGTATGCACATCAGCTGTGTGAAAGCACAGAGGCCCTCAGCCAGCATTGCTCAGGTTCCCCCAATTCCCTCTGACAGCCTCCAGCAGGATCTTTTAGCCACGCTTTTTCTAATTGAAGGCAAATTGCGTTGAGACCCAGTAGTTCCAGCATGCCTTTTCATCCACTTCAGGGACACGTGTGCTCGTAGAAGTAGTTTTGCTGTAGCTGCAATGCTGTGATGTACAGCCCCGAGAGGAATGTGGGCAGTATCTGGCTGGGGCAGGTACTGATGATACCATACAGCAGCTGGCTGGCTTACTCAGCCCCACCAAATGTTGCCACCCTGTTGGAAGTGTGGCAGAAGTAAGCCCTTTGTAGCTCCTTCCCTTAGCAGCCTGGTGTCATGGCTCAAGCCCATCTTTGTTGATAGTTTAAGGATTTGCTCTGGAGGAGTTGAAGTATGTGTACATACCACAGTCTGCCAACTCTTCTCTGAGGAAAATAGCCTCTGGCAGAAGAGGAGAGACAGTTTTGAGACAGACATTATTGTAAAGTGCTTTGGCAGGACTCCCTACAGCTCTTCTGTTAAAGCCCTCTGTGGTACTGACGTGGAGAGGAGTCCTACAGACTTCTGTAGGAAGAAGAATAAAGTCCCATTTTATATGCAATGACAATACATCTTTTTGATGTAAAAACCACATTCCTAGGTATACTGGGAAAACAGTCACTGTGGACACCGAGTTTCAGTGATGAAAGCTAGGGCTGACTCATTATTTCATTATTTATCTCATTATTCTGTGAATAATGAAAGCCATATTTAAGACTATAGGAAAAAAAGGAATAACCTGGCTTATTTTAAAGTTACAGAGTGTTACTGTAATGCCTCAGAGAGAAGAACATAGCTTTGGCCCTTTTGTAGTTTCAGATAATTTATTCTTCCTTAATCACATAATTTGCTAAAACTTATAACGAAGTGATAAAGCTAATTTAATTTTTTACTGATACAAGTGGTAGAGGTGAAAGTAATTTCCGGTTACCGCAGCAAAGCACCAGTATCTATTTAGAGAAATAAATTGATTTAGATGCCTTAAAAAGTGGCAGCACAAAGTTGAAACATTACTCATACTGTTAAATAATTTAGTGAGTTATTTCTCTCTCACTTGAGTATATCTCACTTGCTGCACTTCAGGATTTGTTTTTGTAGGTCTTTGATCTCCCTCAGCTGACTACCTTTTACATCCCTCCCATGAAACTCAAAGGAACATCTCTGAAATGAAGGCTGTGCCTCAAAATGCGTCTGTTTCTTTTTTCCTATTCACTTCAGACCCAAAGGGGCAAGGCCATTCAGAAGGGCGAACCATGTTTTTATTGACCATAATATTATTCTGGGCAGCTCATCCTCCTCCTGCAGGAAGGGCCGCTGTTTCTCCGGGTGAGATTTCCAACAGTTTGGTGGATGTCTCGCAGCAATCGTGATATCTTGCAGTCAGTTTCTCTGAGAAAGCTTCACTTGACTGTGGTGAAAGAGAGAGCTGGTCCCCTAGCTGCTGTCTGTTTACAGGCAGTAGCTAATTATAACTATGATGTAAGTAAAATCCAGTGTTGGATCCAATATAGTCAGGATGAGTTACCTAATTTCTTAATCACATGTCTATTTTGAACTCCAGTGTGGCAGTTAAAGATAAATGAATAATCTCTGGACTTGATGGTTACCTTGGGACCAGTGGTGTTTTTATAACTCAGCATGAACAAACCATGGGCAGTTCCATTCAGCGTTATATATTCACTTTATATATATATATATATATATATGCTTCAAATAACAAATTATTTTCTGAAGTTGAGAACATTTCTGAGATAAACTAGGTTAAGACAAAAAATAACCCTTAAATTTCTGAAATAAACTCATTACTACATTGATTCCACAGTCAGGTTAGAAGGCAAATAAGTGGTGTTTGGCAGTTTGGTTTTGTTCAGTGGTAAGTGAAGGAAGAAAATAAAGTAAAAATTAAGAAAGAAATTAAAGGAAAGAAAAAACCTAAAATACCAATATTAGTTACTATGAATGACAAATTAGAAAAAAGGGAATGTCAATAAGGAGAGGTAAAGATATCAGAACAAATGAGATTGGAAGTTCTGAGGATAAAAATAGTACCTTCTCAAGGGTATTAAGGAGAAAAGAAAATGTAACCGGTACCCATTGCCACAGGGAGTTGGAAGTTTTTGGAGAGGAAGAAGAAAAACTATTTATTCAGTAAATGTTTCTGTCTTCCATTTGAAAAGAAGCAGAGGAATCTAGTTATAACACATGAGGATGAAGTACTTTCCCATCACACTTCCTAGAGTGAAGGGAATCCCACTAACTCCAGTTTGTGTCCAGCGTCCAGCCCGTGCTTGTCGGCTGCGTCTTCTCTCCAGCCAAGGGCAGGTACCTCTGCAAGGGAATTTATTCCACTCTCTGTGCCTAGGACTGCAGCATCCACGTTACCACCAGGCCTCAGGGGGGGGAAGCAGGCTAGTGTGCACATTACAGTGCCCTTTAATGATAATAAAACAATGCCTGCATCTGTGGTGATATGCAGTGGGGTGATGCAGAGCTGGTGGTCCTTGCTGCAGGCATGGTCTAAGGATAGCTCCTCCCATGCAGTTAGTTAGGGACAGCTTCAGCAGGTTCTGTTTGTGGTTAAATTACTTGATCCCCCCTATACAATGAATGATTTGGTCTCGCACAGAAAGTGCCCTTTTTTTAGCAGCTGTCAAGATAATAGTCTTCGACAGTATAACCATTGTCTGTTCAGGCAGAGCTTAAAGTTCCTTAAGATATTCTGGCAGTGTTTTCCAGGTGTGGCTTTGTGATAGCCTCAGTACTTTGCAGTACCTTCTTATTCTAGGTCAGTGACTCAGTCACGTATGCATTCTTCGTTTAGGATTCCTGAAAACTCCATTTGCACAGCACTTTTTTCAAGAATACAGGTATACATATATGTAATGCTTTGTCACCCATGTGTTATTAATATCTATGTGCTTACAGCAACGCTACTGATATGTGATCAGATTTATTTGCTTCTCTTCAGGCTACAATAATTCTCTCCTTCAGGGTGACCTGTTCAAATCACAATTTCTTTAAAAGCGTAGTTGGTCAAACTGTTCAGTCCCCAGTCTGCACATAATCGCCGGTCTCTTGAGGAAACATTTGGGGTTTGCCTCATAAAGTATTGATTTTTCTGTGCCTTGTTGAAAATAACCTTGAGATAACATATGTAACAAATTACCACTATGGTACATAATAACATAACCTGAATTGCTAATAATTCAATAATGGATGAAACAGTACACTTAAAAAAATAGAAGTGTGGGTTTCAATTTTAAAGTATGGTCTGTATGGTCTTACTCTGAAGACACAGTAATAGATGCTTTTTGGGGGGACCTACCAGTTGACTTTTGGATCAGAATAGTTGTTTATGGTGAATATTTGCTTCCATTTCTGTACAGCAAGAATGCATCCTAACACCTTTCTGAAACTACCCAATCAGCTCCTTCTTGAGGGATGCTTGGTTTCCACTGGGATGGATTTTACCAGTTCAAGGGTCATCAGTTTATGTGTGGTCCTTTCATGTATCTGCAATACAGCTCCACACAGTAAAGTAAGTAAAGCTACTGGTTTCCAGTCTTCTAACATACAGTTAAGATGGTGAACCTTTCTATACTTAATCAGGTCAACTTTGCTTCTATTAATCCTTGCAATAATGCATTTTAATATCAGCAAACCACATAGAGCTGGTAATATTGCAATCGGATCCATCTGCTATTATTATAGTATTTGAAACTAATGAGAACACAGCTTTTTCAAGGAGCAATAATTCTCCTTGGCTATGTACTGAATCCTATAGTCTTTCATTTCTCTGTGAGAAGGCTTCAGTCACATCATTGCCCATCACTGATAGTTTATCCGAAATGGATTCAAGGTCTAGAGTATTCAGTGTTCCATTCACTACAGCTAAATTTCCTAATAAAGTACTTAAAATGCTACTTCTCCTTTTCACTTTCAAATATTTCTCAATCCATTGCTTAAACAGGCTTTGCTCAGCATATATTCCAGTTGAATAATTATTAAATTTAATGGAATAGTTACTGGAGTTCATTTGAACCATATGTAACTTTCTACTCCAGATTTGAAAGACCTTCTGACTTTCCATATTGTCTTGGAAAGTGAAGCTTCTGAGGACTTTGACTCAAGCAGTAGTTGGTATTTGCCCACTAAAAGGAAACAATATGAGCAGATGAGCTTGGGTAGGTCCAGCACTGGAACAAAGCAATCTGGTGTGATCTGTTCATGAATGAGCCTATTCTGGCAAAGCTAAATGTTATGGAGTTAGTACAGTGTGATGGTGGCTGATGTAGAGCAACAGGTGATGGTGGCTGATGTAGAGCAACGGGTGCACAGCTGGCTAGCAGGACCAGTCGTAAATGCTCTAATACTTCAAAAGTAAATCCAGCTGTAGTGTGTAGGAGGTTTTTGGGCCAGGGTACAGACTAACTCCATAGGAACCCCTTTGGATCACCGCTTGGGGAAACCAGCATGGTTTAGTTATTTTTCACCCATTTACAAAGTGGATAATGCCATTCCTATGAAAAGAGCTATCACACAGTTCTCTGCAATACAATTACATAATGTGGCTTTTTATCAATGGAGAATTCCCAAGGAAGCCACATCAAAAGCAAATAATGAAAGACTTGTGCACAATCTTATGAATCAAGCAAAAATAAATGCCACGTGGCAGGACAACCCCAAAGTTCTGGACAAGTGGAATATACCTGCAGAATGAGCAAGGAAACTTAGAAGGTAGTGATAAAAGTTAGGATGAGGAGCAGTCTACTGTACTTATGGCCATAAGAGCAACCACTGTGGTTTGATTGGTATATGCTTCTTGAGACTTTGATTTGAAGAGAACTGAAAACAGCACACTAGCTGTAAGCAGAGCTGCTTGTTGAATGGTAATCTTAGCCGAAATCTTGAAAAAGTTCAACCTAAGAAACAAACTATAAATTGTTTGGTTTAGAATTTGAAGAACAAAATTTTGCATTTACAATGCTGGAATTATATCACACTGCTATCTTTTTGTTTAGGTGATTTCCAAGCAAGGTACCCATGGAAATATGCTGACGAGTTTAAAAGTTACAATCAGTAGGCTAACTGGACTATTAATGTGAACAAAGGTATCGTACAAAGTCTAATTCATTTTGAATGTAAACGGTGAGACCCAGATGGTCAGTCATCACTGGTGTGGGGACATGTAACAACCACACTAGTTTTCCTACTGAGGTCCCTAATTCTCTTGCTATGGCTTTAAGCTCAGTGGCATCTAATTCCACTTTAACCGTGATTTGTGCCATGTCTGCATTTTTCATTTGTTTTTTTTTAGATGAAATCTTTTTGAAGTCTCCTTGTATTTCATAGTGTAATCCAAACAACAGCCTGTGCCTCACAGTGTTTGGCTTAACTCTCTCCCTCTTCTGGAAAGTGTCCACCCTGTTCCATACCAGTGTCCTTTCCTGGAAATCCCATAATATAGCTGCTGTCCTTAATCCTTCTGTGATTGCATCACATTCCCAATTATGTTTGGATCCTGTTTTCAGCTTGCTTCCCAAACACTCCAATGGCCAAGGTGCTCATCCAATAAGGTCTTTGGATGCCCTTAACTTGGTTCTCATTAATAACCATGCCTTCAAAAACATGTTTTGCATTTCCTAACTGCCTATGGAAAGCACCCTCTGTCTGCAGATTAGGACCGCACTGAATCATAATTCTAACTGGCAAGGAATTTTTCCCTTCTTAGAGATGGCAGGGCAAAGGTGGTGATCCTTTCAATGTGTTGCTTACTCTCCCCTCTTTCCATTACTGGACTGGTTACTGTTCCATTGCATATTCTGCAGTCTCCCACTGCAGAGCTTGGTTCGATATTTGGGCCTGGGTTGCAGCCAGAACGAGACAAGCAATAGCTCTTTCCCTTCCCTCAGAGTTTCAGGAAAAGCTTACTGGACTGTGCTGCCCACATTCTCCACCAAACGTAGCAGCCAAATTACCACCAGGCCTCAGGTGGGGAACCCAGCCAGATGTGCATGCCACGTTGCCTTTAACGACAGTAAACCGGTCCCTGCATTTGTAGCAGTACCGGCTGCCATGGCGCTCTGTCCTGTGGAGCCCGCTCTGCGGCGAGGGAGGGTGCAGGGCCGGTGGTGCTTGCTGCTGGGCGGTGGGCACCGTCTACCAATCGCTCCTCTGGCGCAGTCAGTTATGGGCAACTTCAGCAGATCCAGTACATGTTTGAGGTTACGTGACCCCCTCACCACTCCCACAGAAGGTGCCTGGTTCTCTTTAGCAGGCATCAAGATAATAGTCCTTAATGGCATAAACGGTGTTCGCCTGGTCACATACGTGTTCCTGTTTTAGAGTTCCTGAAAATTCCCTTTACACAGAAGTGTATACAAGAATATAGGTGTGTATGTATGCAATGCTTTTTAACCTAGTGTTATTAATATCCATGTATTTACAGCAATGTTACTGATACATGTTTAAATTTATTTGATTCTCTCCAGGATGATTAGAATCAAATGGCTCTATGGGGGATCTTATCTTTCTTTCTCTGTTGTGGAATCCTAGGTAACTTAGCAATTTTTAGATGAATTTAGGTGAGATGAATCACACTATCAGTAGCCAATGTGGATGTTAAATGACATGTATTAGCAGAAGAGTATTTCACATTGGCAAACCTAGGTAGCTTGTGCCCAGGATACCTAAAAGCAATGACTTTTAGGATCGTCTCCTGCAAATGTCACGTTTGAATAAGTCTTTGCATGTGGATGATTCTGAAGATCAAAACCATACTAGTATTTTTCAAAAGCATACTAGTATTTTATGAGTATTCAAAATGTTCAAGGGGGAAGAGAAGGTAATAGGAGGCTTGCTAGGTAACATCATTTCTTGGCAAAATAGTGGAAAAATGATAAAGATTCTCTTGATAAAAAACAAGAGAGAAGGTAATTAAGCTTGCTAAACATGATTTTATGAAAAATAGGCTTTGTCAAATACATTTGATTTCCTTACAATTATAGTTGATAAAAGTAACTACATAATGGACTTCTGTAAAGCATTTGATTTACTATAAATGATGTGCTGATAAAAATATTAGGGCTGTGCAGTATCAGTAAAATACATCCTGTATGGATTAAGAACTGGCTCACAGGACTCAAAGAGTACTTGTCAGCAGGGAGTTATTACTGCTGATGACATTTTTAGGAAGGTTCTCTAGTGATTAGTCCTAGTTCTCAATCAGCTTCGTTTTCATCAGCTCTGTGTTCTTCATCATTTCAATCAGTTAGCAGAAATAAGTAAGAAATAAAATCAGTGGTGTTAACATTTGTGAATGGTCCAAAGTGGTAAAGAATGTGAAAATCAAGTCACACAAACAGTGTTCTGGATTACAAGGGAGAAAGTTGAGCTAAGTGAAACACGCTGTACTTCAACACAAACTGCTAGAAGGACATATGATGATGAATAGGACTGTAGATCTTACTTAACAGGACAGAGTCTGTGTCCTGGAAAACAATGAGAGGTTTTAGTAGAGAGGCAGCATGGTCTCCCTGGGTGACATGCTATAACAAGAAGTTTACGGTGCATAAACCCAGGAACTGTAAGCAAGGAGTATGGAGGTGATTTTACCTCTCTACACAAAATTCCTGGTGTATGCAGTTGTGATTTCAACACAAAAAAAATTGCAAAAATAACTCTGAGGTTGAAGGCAATATTTTACTGTAGTAGACATCTTTGTAGCATAGTTAATGCATCAATGCCCCTGAACACTTCATTCAATAGTGTAGTTCTGTCAATCAAGTTTTTTGGTGCCCTCAAAAGAGATTTATATATATTTATATAATGTCTCAAACAAGATTTTACATTGGTGCCTTCAAATGAGATTTATATATATATAAATATATTTGCATATAATATATATATCATATATATATTCCTGACCTATATAGGATGAAGGCCAGATATTTTCCTTTGGTTTGCTGCTCTCACACTTCTCAGGAACATTCTAACCACTGCGAGACCTCTGTGTGTGCCTGAATAAAACAAGAGTTTGTCTTACCTTACAGCAACACAAAGAACATGAAGTGTATGTCCAGAAGTCCTTATGTATTAAACCAGCGAGTTGAGCACTGAATGAAGACACACAACATCTGGCAGAGTTTTGCAACATGATTGTTAACATGTGAGCAGTGCTAAATTAACTGCCATTCATCAGCAATACCTCATCCACTAAAATATACCCTGAGATGCTGAAAAGGTTGGACTTCTTTCACTTATCAAATAGAATGTGGCCTTATAAGAGTGTATAAGCACTTTCAAAGGAAAAACTTTACTAAACAATAAAGGTTTCTCAGTGGAACCAAGGAAAACAATAATCCCTGTTTGATTATTAACACCAAAAATATTCAAAGTACAGATCTGACATTTTTATTTTTTTGCTTTTTTAATAGCAAGGCTGATAAACAACAAGAACAATTGTCAAAAGAGGTTGGTGTTTCCACTGTTAATGTTATAAAATCAGTGGCGGATATCTCTTGGAAGATAAAATAGAAATTTTTTTTTAGGAGTTACTGGCCTCTACAAAAGTATTTATGTAAAGTTTAATAGCCTGTGCTATAACGGAAATCAGACTACAAGATCTAATACTGTCACCAAAGGAAATAATCTATAAATAAACTACAGTAAAAGTATTACATGAGAAATTGCATTGGAAAGCACCATTCAATTATCTTATAAATAATACCAACGGCTGTGATCCTTTCTTGAAATTCTGGGACAGAATCTTATTTAATTTCCTACTGAGGCGCAAGTATTCATTCTTGAATCGCCATGGAACATATATCTCTCTCACATATATCTCTCATATACAGTATCATATATTACGGTGATATTCAGAAAAATGAGCCGACTGGGAGGATGTAGGATGTGACTGTTAGAGCTGGAAGAAACCCTATTAAGATCAAAGCGGTTGAGTAGAACAGAAAAAGAGGACGTCTCTCCTTTATTAAATGATACTTGCAATAGAGAGAGGTAATGAAGATTAATATTGTTGCTTTTCTGATGCCTGAGATTAAAATAGTATTACATGAAATTCATGCAGTAGTTACTCTTGCACTGCTGACATGGTACTTTGAAATTAACCCACATTGCTGCAAGTATGAAAGATATTTCCAAAACTGAAAGTAAAAAGGATTGCTTTGCAAACTGCAGTGATGCTAACTTACTAATTAATTTAAAGTGGTGATTTTGTGATCACTGGCTGCCATTAAATTGTTTCTTGCAGGATCATGCAATGTGTTTGTTTTGAACAGCTACACCAATTTGCTGTATAATTGCAAGATCTAAGTGGAATAAAGTTGAAACAAATTGCAGGAGACAAATTCAAGAGCGGTACCTTACAGACGTAACAGACCAATTTGTTTTGTGATTCCTAATTGTTAACAAGTCAGTGGAATGAAATGTGCTTTCAGAAGCTCCATTGCTGACATCACCCCATTCAACACAGAAGCTGCCTCTTTGTATTCCTGCCCTTTGAAAGTTCCAGCAGTTGATGCTGAACAAGTGAAAAATAGCTACAAAAACAATAAAAGCACAAAGTATGGGAAACACAGGCTGAGTCATGGAGAGGAAAGAGAAGAAAAGATTAAAAATAAATGGGAAATGAATGAATCTAAAATATGTTGCTCTGGGCAGTCTGGGATATGAAATAAATTGCTGAATGAAAAAGAAACCTGACAAAATCATGACAATCAGAAACAATGATGATAAGTGAATATAGAATAGTGAATCAGACAAATATTAAATCTTACAACAACAAAAAAATCAAAGGGAAGAAACAAGATACAGAGTAGCTCAGGCAGAGGCAAATCAACTTGAGAACGGTAAATGTAAAAAGTGATTTCATAGAGGGACAGATCTAAAAGCAGTGAGTTTGTCCAAGGTAGGCAAGAGGGTCATAGCTAACAAAGAGGGACATAATTAACAGAGACATTTTCAAAGGGTCATATTGAGGATGAAATAATCAGTGTAATTAGGTAACAAAGAGTAAGGACAAGCAGAGGAAAGAACCATTGTACTCTGAGCTTTCCCAGCTGTGAAACCTCTGTGTATGCCACAGCTTCTGTTAATGACATCATGGCCTGAAAAAGTTAAAGGCAGCCTTTTTTTATTTAAGTCCATGGCTTTCTGAAATTGTTTTTCTCATTTGTAGAAGAGTAAATTGAGACATCTGCGGGTTCTTTGTTTGCTTTTTGTTTGTAACATTCCCTTTCCAGGGTGTTACAAAAAAGCCTTTTGAAGTATGAGCTGTATTTAGTAATTCATTTTTAAAAAACAAACTCATGTTTTCTGCAAAACTGCTTATGGATTTTTGATATCTAGATTTCTAAGGAACAGTGCCAATTCTAGGACTCCCTTTCAGAATCTAGGAGAGAAAGATGTCCCCTTTTTAACTCACTGGAAAACCTTTTGTTACTAAATGGCAGTCATGGATTAGTCTAATCTACTGATCTAAACAGGGTGTAGTTGACATGAAAGAACCGCTGTCTTCAGAAGCTTGTTGCAAAACAATGTGCATGATCTCCTCTCCTAAAAATGACTCATTGAGAGCAAAGGCACAGAGCAGCTACAAAGAATCACCCTTATTCAGAGAAACTAAATAACTTATGTAATGTTTTGTGTTGGAGTGCAGGCCACACCACGACCATAGAGAAGGCTGTGTACAGCCCCTACATATTTCTGACAGAGACGAAAAAGTCTAATTGTAGATTCTGTTCCTCAGACCCTTTCAGTTGAATGTGGAAGTATCTCTACAATTTTACCCCTTTTTTTTGATTTACATAGTATTTGCCTGAGTCAGGGTCTTGCTGCCTACACGTGGCTGCTTCCCTGTTCTCCTTGAGTGACCTCCCCAGCTGGGCAGCTACTCCAGTTTCTGAACCTTGGGTTCTTCTGCACCCTTGAGAGGGTGCCAGTATCACAGCATCTCACTTACTCTCTGTGACCCCTCTGGAGTACCTCCAGGCAAGCAAATCCTTGGAGTCTCTTAGAAGCCAATCTTCAGCAGTAAAACTGACAGCTTAGCTCCACCAGCAGCTGCTTGGCTTTGTTGTGGAAACTCCAGTTACAAGGACTAAATCTCTTTGAGATCTACATTTTTATGGTTGGACTCGATGAGCTTAAAGGTCTTTTCCAACCTAAACAATTCTATGATTTTACATGCGCAGGCTCAGCGTGCTGCAGGATCAGTTGCAGTGGGGAATGGTAGGCACCCATTCCCCAGGTATCATTTAAAGTCTTTACCTGGCTGTCTCACCCATGCCTTATTCAACTCCTTCCCTTTCTCCTTCTGTCCCTCAGGTAACACCAGAGCAGTCAGTGCCCTAGATCAGGATGCTCCGCTGCCTCCCATGCTAACCACCTTTGCTCTCAAGGGTTTGTTCCCCAACTACAAATTGTCAACATCTGGTAACTTTTTGTCCAGACTATGCCATCATCCTTAATTTTTTCCACTGTTAGATAACCATACATGTTAATCCAGAAAAACAGAGGCAACCGCAGTGAACATAAAACCACATCCCAACATACTCTTCAATCTACTACAAACCTGCCAGTTAAATAAGCCGACTCTTCATTATGCTTTACTGTTTGCATTGACCTCAGTGACTAAGTATTACTACTGACCTATAGTTTTATTTGTCTCATTGCAAAACTTTTTCACATCTTAGATTTTTGAAACATTTTGTTATTCTTCATTAATTATTTTGTTCTAGCAACATGTGAAATGTCTTCTAGTTGCTTCAGATACTTCAAAGACTTTGTGCCAAAACTTCTAGCAAATTTCTCTTGTATATTCAGTTGAAACCACCCCAACTATGCTTCAGTTGTGATCTTGGGAGTGTGGGAGAGAGATGAAAATTACTTTCATATCTTATTACTTTTTTTTACATTCCAATTTATATTTGTTAATCTGTTATCCATAGTGTTTAAATGCTTCCAAAAGAACAACAGAGACTTTCAGTTTCTTATATCTTAGTGTCCTGCATATCTGGGATTGGTGTTTGTAACTAACTACATGTTAATAGACTATTTTTTTGTTTATGTGGCCTTGGACATTTTAGTTTTTAAGTGGAAACTGAATAAACAAAGATGAGTCTAATTAGAGATTTCTGGAATGCCAATAATGTATTTAAATGCCAAAACAACCATCTACTATTCAAAGTGTCAATAAAACTTCTCCCGGTGTACTTGGTTACCTCTGTACTAGTGAAGCATCTTTATTTGCAACCACAGGTCTTGGATTTAGAGACACAGAGTCCATGGATGATGGACCCTGATCTAGGACAGTACAGTGTATGAGCCACTGAGAAGATAAGGATAATTAGCTATTGGAAAAAAACAAAGAAATAAGTATGTCAGAACAGGAGATCTTGATACCAAGATGGGATGTTTCTCTAAAGGATAAGTTTTAGTACAACTCTAGCTACTGGAATTAAAGAAGCAATTAGATCTTGGTAAATAACAAGGCTTTTATATTGCTGAAAGTCTCATTAGATGGTCACAGGACCATTTTGGTCTTAAGTTTTATGATATGTCACTCACGACTAGGAAAAAACCAACTTTGCTGACTACCAGGAAATGCTTCACAATCTGTGGCAAGATGTAACGTGATGTGTTAAATACTGTGGATAGTTGGGCCCCTGAAGCTTATATAGGATGACAGGGGAGTGCTGGAATCGTGATGTCACCGTAAAGAAATGCTTATGGTGTCCTTGGCTAGAAACTTGAAAAACTTTGTAAGCTGGCTTCTAGCCCTGTGGGTGACAACTTGAGGGGAAATGTTCCAGTGGTTGCTGAAAGCTGAATTTGAGTTAAAGTATGCCACTGTGAAATATAAGCAGGTAATTCAAATATAGTGAATTTAAAATCAGTATTAAAGTGTTATACTTCCTCAACAGATAATGGCATCGGGCAGATGAATTTATTTTCAGAATGTGGCCAAAAATATAAAAATATTGCATTAACAGAATTCAGCAGTATAAATTGCTATGCTACATCTGACCACTCTTTTGGCAACAGAGAAAAGAAGAGCACTGTCATAAATATAGTAGCTTTCTTGATCTCTGCTGCTTAGTGCACAGCTGTTCTCAGTGCTGGGAGGCCTGCAAGGGAAGACAAATGAGAAATAAGTCATGCATACAAATCCCTAGTGCATTAACATTCCTGTGGCTGATAGGTTCAGCTAAGTGCCTCCTCTTAGGATCGATGGAGAGTTATGATGTGCATACCATTGATTTGTGCAAAATAAAAAACAAATCCTGAAACAGGGTTCATTAACAGTCAAGAGTGGGGAAGAGCATAAAAACACTCTCCTCAAATACTCTGCTTATTTTGAAAATTCAAGACCCTGAAATTTTATCAAGAAAATTCTGCAGAAAGAATGCATGTATGGTAACTGCTTTGGCTCTTACACAGAGCATTTCTGAGAACACATGGAGACATAAGAAACACGATAAACTTAACATTTTATTAAAAAAAACCCCCAAATATTAGAAGATCACACCACAGTAGCTCACAGTTTATATGGACAAGGGCTTGGCTGCCTGTCCAGCAGGAACAGAGACCTCTGTCTTCACCTTTCCTCTTCCTCCTCCTTCCCCTTCACTCCCTATCCTGCCCTCCCGTGCCAGGGCTGTCCCCTGCTGCACTGCTCTGCCAGGTAGGACTCATGAGAGCAGAAGTGGATCCACTTTCAGCAGATTGCTGAAAGATGCTGGGTTTTGCTCTCTGTAGCAGATTCATCAAGGCATGATCAAAGTATGTACTAGCCTGCCAAATTATATTAGTAGCTCTTAAATTGGATTTTTTCTCTAATTGGAAATGCCTTTTGCATGTAAGTCAGATTGCACTCACCCACCCAAAGCTATTTACGAAGTCCAGCAGGAACTTATTTTGGTTGTTTCAATATTTCCTAGGAATTCATAGTGCTCTTGCAAATAATTTTGTTATACATTTTCTTTCACCAAATATCTAAGCATTAGATCTCAGAGGTATGGGTGTATTCAGTTATAGTAAAGCAGCTGTAAAGTTTTTGGAACCTCTTGCATTTCCAAAATGCACACTGAACTTGCTGACCTGCAGGAGAGGCCACACAGTGCCCAGGTAAAGCTAATAAAATCACGCCATCTCCCAGAAAGTGTGAAATCTGCCTGCACACAGGCAGATGGTTCTTTGTTTAGGTGGAAGAATTCTGTAGGAGACACTGTCAATTTAATGTCTTTTAATTTTCACTGTAAACGCATCTACAGTTTTAGGCATATACATATTGCAAAATTAAGCAAAATTATGCTTTTATCATGGTCTGCTCAATTAATATTTTGAGCGTGATTTACGGGTTGGGACTGCACTGGGCTCTGGAGAAGTTAACCACTAAGGGCTGCTTCTGGAAAGGAGGATCCTTCTCTCGGGGTGCTGTGGCCAGCTGGGGTTGCTTGAGCACTGGCTGCTGCACTGCCATAAAATGGCCAGACTGTTTGCTGCTTGGGTGCAGGCATTTCAGCACACAGCCAACGCTAAAGCAGAATGGGTGTGCTTTTTCATGATCAGGCAAAGCATTTCTGATGTTTTCTACTATTCTGCCTTCTACGGTACTTACACTGTGCTGCTTAGCTTTCATTTCCACTCGCTTTTCTGAGAACCTTTAGCAAGATAGAAAAGTAATAGTTGTTACAGCAGGTGACAGGTGTTGTTGCAGTGGTGGAAGTTCACTGTTGAGAGGACCTTATCACATACAAGACATATGAACTCATGCCAGCTATGAATTAATCTAGGATATTTTGCAACAATTTCTGTAATTTCAGGAATGTGTATCCCTCTTCAGTTAATAGAAAATAATAAGTACCGAAGAAATGAGATTCAGCTCTCAACAATTCCCCAAAATATTAGCTCTGTGTGAATAGCCTTTAAGACTGGTAATACTGGTGACCTCTATTCCCACTGGATAATTGCTTTTATTATGCATTGCTTGTTTCTGTTCTTGTCTTACAGCACTGATGGATGTAATTTTGTTGTATATGACATAGGTGCTTAATGAAATTGCTGAAAGAAAGTTTATTGCTGAGTTAAAAAGATTATGTCAACTCTTGAGTCTCAATGAATATCTTAACTGGAAGCCTGCCTCCCCCCCCCAATATGTTAAACATTTTTCATTATGGCTAGGAAAAATTAGAAAGTGCAAAACGCCCATCATATGTAGCCTAAAATGCAAACATACCTAGTACTACCATAATGAAAAGACATGTTATATGTATGTGTAGCAGATAAATTAGGCCACATGGTGGCAGGTGAAATGAAGTGTAGATAAGGTGAAAGTACTGCATGTTGAAAGGAGAAGCTGAAGACCTGCGGAACCTTTATGTCAATATGACCAGTCAGAAGAGAAATGGATGTCAGTGAGGAGAAATCAATTTATTGTGTGCTTTATGCAAAATATCAATACATACAGGATATTAAACTGCATTAAGAAAAGTATCTACAGATAGATTTACAGGCAGACCACAGCATTTAAAAATAGTGGGTGACTAGAAAAGGGAAAACAAATGGCATGGAGAAACCCTCAACTGAAGAAAAAATATATAAATACAGGATTAAGCTGAGCAAGAAATATTAGGATAAGATATATAAAATAATGAATAGAATAGTGAAGGTCAGTTAAACGTCCATGTTTCTCCTTTTTGCCTAGTGTGTGACAAAATGTTGAAACAGCAATCTGAAAAAAATCAGTGTAAAATTCATAAAAGAAAGCATATGTTGACACAATGCATCATTAACCTATTGAGTAGCATGAATTCCCCAGAATATGTATCTTCTACACTCTGCAAGATCCTGTCTATCTGAATTCCCACTTAATGCAATTCTGAAGCTTTGTTATTGATCTTCAAGGCCATCATTGGATAAGGACCCAACTACATTGGGTGGTATCTTTTCGTCTGTAACTTACAAAGACAAATAAGCTCTCCTAATGTAATGCAACAAGCTATGATGACATTAATGAAGACTAGGGATAGTATTTTCAAAGTGGATTGATAATGGAACGAGTAACCATAGAAGGTTATACTGAACCACAGTCTGACTGCATTTAAAGTAAATAGACATATCTATTTGGTAATGGTTTTCAACTGTAATTGAAGTCAAGGAAATAAAACCATCAAGCAGCTCAGAGGCTAAGTACCTTAAAAGCTGAAAACTGGGGAGTGATCCGATACTTCAGACAATCACAATGCAAATTTAATTTATCTTACGAAGCACTTGGATTCTAAGGAAGTAAGTTGGATAAATTGCATATAAAATGTAAAAGAAACATGTATAATAAAAGTACACATAAATGTACCACAAAGTGATTAGCCAGTAATTTTCAGCCCTCAGGCAAAAGAAAATAAATTCACTAATATCTGAACATGCTCCTCAATAATTTTATCATTACTGCCTAAGAAAAAGGCTCTCGAAATTGTTTAAGTAACTAGATAGCAGGAGACCTGCATAAAGTCAATGTGATATATGGAATTCTATTTTAAATACCTATGTCAGGGGAGGGAGATGATCACCCTCTGGAGGTACTTATTTCACTCCTAACCATAGTGGAAGCTTAGACTAGACGTTGACTTTATATCAGTGAAGTGTGGTGAGATGAATCCCACCATTAGCAACTTCAAGAAATCACAGCTTATTTGTGTATAGTGGAAATTTAGTATTGATTCATTGATGCCAGTAGCTGTTGACATCTTAAAATCAGCCTGGAAAGGCTGCTGCTCTGGTTCAACATGGTAAATATAATTATTTCACAGGAGTCTTCAAAAGCCACAGACAGCTGTTAAAGAAACCCTGATTTATATGAGAGATTTTCAGAACTCCCCTATCTGAATTTCCAGTTACCTATACATGTGCAGTTTCTCCATAGTTATGTTCTGTTTTGATCAGAGATGATCTGCCCAGCTCAGAAACATACATCTTCATAATGTTTCTCAGTGTGGTTCAATGATTTTTCTTTCTACCCAGCAGTTTTTATATTTGTCTAATACACGAAAAATCTGTGAGTGGATATGGATGCTTTTAGAGTTACTAAATTTTTCATGAATGAGGATGTTTTCACACATGGTGACTAAAAAAGATACCAGATGCAGAAAGCACTTCCATTGGAGCAGACTTCATGAAACAAAGGGCAGATTTGTACTTTGGTGCTGAAATCTTTGGACTAAGTGCTGTGAGCTCATAAGACCAAAATGTTCAGCTCACTGTGTTCTGGTACTGGCTTTGGTCCCTAAATCAGTATTGTCATGTTACAGCAGTACTATGGCTTCCCTCCTAGTCAGGCTACTTAGCTAAACTGAAGGATTACACTGATAAAATCACTCTGCTTCTGCACTATAGATTCATATAATAGCTCAGTGTGTGGCTCTTGGACCCCTAAACCATACTGACAAATAATGGAGACTGTATGTATTTATGATTCAGTTTTTTGTTTACCAATTTCTACAGAGTCACCCTAAAAAGAAGAAAAAAAAGGAAGGCATTTGTGATTGCCTTGTCTAACTGACAGTCCATCTGTCATTCACTTTTTTCAATAATTTTGGTCCTGCTCCTTTGAACCCAATCTGAGAAGGAAGGATGTTTCAGAGATTGGCAATTCTTACACGTTTTGTGAAGACTGATGGTTTCATTGAGCAAAAAGACCCAATAAAATCTTCATTAGTTCTGCTTCTTGCAGAATGCTTTGTTTAGTGAAGAGACCTTTAGAGAGAATTAGAGCCCAAATCTGTCATTTTGAGAATTCTCATTTTCCACTAAACAGAGCAATTTGCAAGATTAAATGCAAAGGATTATATCTTATTAGTCATCATTATTTGGACTCTCTTTCTGACTCCTAAAAGCTGATATAAAAATACACACACTTTATTTGTTTTACCAGTAAGTGCCCCTATTTCCTTCTAGTATATTCCAAATATATTTATTCCTCCTGAAGTAGAATAAATAGGTCAGTTTTCACAGTTCAAATCACAGTTCCTCTGGATTAAAAATGAAGTGCAGCATGAATGGCAGTTTGTTCAAATTAGTTTAATTATCTCAGGTATCACTGTCATTTCTTGTTGCTGAATTACTGTCAAATATTATGATCATTTTAACTGCCCCTTTTTCTAACGTCTTGAATACTTTCTGAAGGGGTTTGTCTGTGTTTTTAGAGATCCCTGGGTGATCGAGAGCTAATTCTGATCTAATAGATGACTTGGTTGGTGCACAAGCATCTTCGACCCGTGTTTAGAACATGGGCAGATAGGACCAGCATCTTGGGTCTCGCTGTTTTCTAATATATGTTTTCTAATAACGTTTTCTCCTGTGCAGCAGGGGAAAACAGACTAGTGATGGCTTTCTAATTCTGCATCTCATTTTACACTGGCCATGGCCCCAGGATAGATCTGAACAAGCTGGGGGCTATTTCATTTTAAACAAATTATCTTCATCTATTAAATGGAAAGAACTAATGACGCTATATCCTGGTTTTCTGCTTGGAACATGGGAGGATAGTCAGATCAGTGGATAGTCAAACAAATTTCAGGTCTGGGAAGTCTGTCTTATAAAAGCTGGAAGTGACTCAGACATTGAGGTGAGGTGGAGATTTATGTAAAGTTATACTCTTCACTCCGATGACTATAATACAATTTTGAGAAGTTTGCTGTGAAGCTTTATTATTCATCATCTGACACTGCTAAGGTGAATGCAATGTGAATTGTACAGCTTACTACACTGTAAAATAGCATGAATTTCTGAAGAAGTTAAATCACTCTTAATGTGGTCATATGATTTAGTGATAAAGGAGAAAGAATATGCATAATCCATACCCTAGCACTAGTTATGAAGGATTCTGTCATCAAAACAAAGTACGCCTGTTCCTTTACAATAGTTTTCTCTTTGGGGATGATTATTAGGTGACTAATAAAAAAAATTTATGAAGCCAGCATAAGCTGAGGAAAGGAAGGAGCCGAGTCCATTATCTAATGTTGTTTCATAATGAGATATCGTAATGATGGCAATAGTAAGCATTTGGATATAATGATCTGCAGAAGAGGAGAAGAGCCTAGCCAAATGATTTCAAGAGATCACGATTCTTCTAATGCAGAGCTTGGCTCCTCTATACACAAGCTAGATCACAGTTAAAATTTGTTTTAAAAAAAATTTAGTTAAAATGATAAAAATTTGTATGGACATATCTATGTCGAATCAAGGGAGAATAGGGCACTGGCAGTGTTCTTTGCTATTAATTCTTTTATGACAGAAGTGATTTTTAAAGATTTCTGTCTCTGCTGCTTGCTCCAGCCCCCACTCACAAAGTTAGCACCCTGTCAATAGTGCTCCTCCAACTGTTCATGAAACAGACCTCTCAACTGAGACCAAGAAATTATCTTGCTTCAAGACAACACTCCTCCAACGACACCAAAAGAGAAGCATGTATGAGGGCTTTTACCTTGGATTGTTTCACAGGTCAGGTTTATTACATAGCCTCACATGGAGCTCAGTAAGCAAAATGAAGGCTAGTGACCTGACTGGGAGGCAGATGGGAAGGTAGGACACCAGGAAGGTCAGAAGGAGTAGAGAGGGCAGGGACCTTCCGAGGATCCTCTTGTACTCCAGCAAGGTCTGAACTGAAATGAAGAATCATAAGGAATTTTTGTTTCTAATAGTTTTGCTAAAAATATTATTTTCTTTATTGGGTTTGCGTGGCAAGGTTTTGGTAGTGGGGGACCTACAGGGGTGGTTTCTGTGAGAAGCTGCCAGAAGCTTCCCCAATGTCCGACAGAGCCAATGCCAGCCAGCTCCAAGATGGTCCTGCCACTGGCCAAGGCTGAGCCCATCAGTGACAGTGGTAATGCCTCTGGGAGAACATATTTAAGAAGGGGAGAAAACTGCCGCACAACAACAGCTGGAAGAGAAGAGTGAGAATACATGAGAGAAACAGCACTGCAGCCCCCCAGGTCAGTGCAGAAGGAGGAGGACATGCTCCAGGCACCAGAGCAGAGATTCCCCTGCAGCCCGTGAGGAAGACCATGGCGAGGCAGGCTGTCCCCCTGCAGCCCAGGGAGGTCCATGAGGGAACAGATCTCCACCTGCAGCCCGGGGAGGATTCCATGCTGGAGCAGGGGGATGCCTGAAGGAGGCTGGGACCCCATGGGAAGCCCATGGTGAGGCAGGCTCCTGGCAGGACCTGTGGATCTGTGGAGAGAGGAGCCCAGGCTGGAGCAGGTTTTCTGGCAGGACTTGTGACCCCGTGCGGGAACCACACTGGAGCAGTGTGTGCCTGAAGGACTGCAGCCCGGGGAAGGGACCCACGCTGAAACAGTTTGTGAAGGACTGCCGCTCGTGGGAAGGACCCATGTTGGAGAAGTTCATGGAGGACTGTCTCCTGTGGGAGCATAGGAAGAGCGTGAGGAGTCCTGCCCCTGAGGAGGAAGGAGTGGCAGAGACAAGGTGTGATGAACTGACCCCAACTCCCATTCCCCATCCCACTGTGCTGCTGTGGAGAGGAGGTAGAAAAGTCAGGAGTGAAGTTAAGCCTGGGAAGGAAGGAGGGGTGGGGGTGAAGGTGTTTTGAGATTTGGTTTTATTTCTCATTACCCTGCTCTGGTTTGATTTGCAATAAATTAAGTTAATTTTCCCCAAGTTGAGTCTGTTTTACCCGTGACGGTAATTAGTGAGTGATCTCTCCCTGTCCTTATCTTGACTCACAAACTTTTAGTTATATATTTTCTCCCCTGTCTGGCTGAAGGGGGGTAGTGATAGAGCAGCTTTGCTGGGCACCTGGCATCCAGCCAGGGTTAACCCATCACAATATTCCTACAATTCTCAGTGGAATGGAAAAAAAAAAAATTGTGACTGACTACTTTGCTGTGAGATAGTATATAACAAGTGACATATTTGCCATTTTCTCTGAACTAGTTAGTTGTTCGCTTTTGAATTTGATTATTTCCAGGTACTAGAATATGTAATCAGAAAGATAGAACATTTCCATGTTACTTTGATGTGAAAACTGAGGAATAACCCAAAGTAAGATAAACTAATGAGCTTGTGACTTTTTGGCACCATCATGATGTCTGTGTAAAGTTTCAAAGGTTTCTCTTTCTTTGGATCAGATATTTCTTAGGTCTTATCTTGTGTCCCTTGACTTTCCTCAGAATTCATTCAAGGATCAGAGAAACTATGTAGGAGTGTTCTCTGTTCTCTAGTGAAAAAGCAGAGGGAGTTTAATTCTTTGATAAGGTAATCTTCTCTTTTAATTTTTTCTTCTTTTTTTGTGTGTGTCAGTTAAGTACAATCATGTTACCATAAACCAGATTCAAGTAGTCATCCCAAAGAACTCCCTTCAGATGCCTGGATTTTACCCTCAGTGCTTGCAATGTCATAATCCCACTCGTTCTTCAGTAATTTGCAAATGGGTACATATCACTTGAATTTTTAAGAGGGACAAAAAGAAGTGTTAGCAAGAGAAACAAAGCGTCTCCTCTCTTCTTGCTCCCTCTAGGTTTCTTGACCCATTAAAGATAGGCTTTTTGCCCTTTTTTTTACACTGGTAGTTCTCCTGGTCTGTACCATCCACGTTTGCAGATTCTCACATTTGACTTTTAAAATATAAATAATTTGAGTCCTCCTCATGCATTTTCAAGGGATGAAGTAATCCAAGGCAAAACATTTTGGGTTAATCAAAACTGATGTTTGAGGTTCTGTGTGCATGCTGTGCATGCTTTTCCCCCTCCTTGCTTCTGCTGTTTTGAAGCAAATCACAACAGGGCCCAATATCCTCCATGACTGCCTAAGTGCTGGATCCTTGTCAACTTCATTTTACCACTTAAATCACAGCATGGGGATACAGAACAGGAACACATCTTTCACCACTCAGTAAATGCATGTGATGAATTATTAGCATAGTCACTGGCACAGCACTGAGCTTCCCACCAACAAACAGGCGTGTTAGTGCCCTGCTGTGGTTCTGTGTAGACCATATCTGTGGTTAACATGCATGCCCAGAAAAGGGATAAGGCCATTTTTATTTCAAGCTAATCCATCTTTACTTTAAGAAACCCATGGCAGGAAGAACATCCACGTTTGCATTACCCTTCACTGTCCTGGGCCATTGCCGGAGAGGGGCTCATAGCAGAAAACACCTCAGGTGAACAAGCGGGACCATGCTGGACAAGCCAGAGCCCCATCGCGGGCATCACGTATCTCTTTACTGCTAAGCACAGGCCAATAGGACTTGGCCATTTTGGCGTACTTCCAAGAAAACCAGCGGGTCTGGGTTTTTTTAATTTCCTTCCAGCTCCTGCCCGACCTGGTGCCCATGAAATGGCGGCCCTCCGCCTGCCCCAACAGCCCTGACTACCGGGCCCCGAGCACCTGCCGAGGCGGCAGCGGATGAAAGCGTAGAAGGGCGGACTCAAGCTGCGCGCCTGGGGAAACCACAAGGAGACGCCACAGCTTCCACCTAAAAATTCCTTCCTTTCGGACAACGACACGACACGGCCGAGGACGCCCGGGCCTGGACCCCGATGGCGCCGAGCGGGGCGGAGCGGAGCGGGGCGGGGCCGAGCCGAGCCCAGCCGAGCCGAGGCGAGCCGCTCGCCCCCCTCCCGCCTCTACCCCATTTCCCCTCTTCCGATTGGTGGGTTCGGAAGCGCCGCTCTTTTGCTTCCAATCAGCGTCCTGCGTCCGTTGCTAAGCGATCGTTTCCAGGCCGCGCTGGTTGCTCCGGTTGAGGTGGCGGCCGCCATGGCGGATGGGTGGCGGGACGTGGCCGGGGTGCGCATTACCCCGGCTGAACTGTGCTTCAGGGATGCGGTGCCGGGGGGCCGCTACAAGGCCGCTCTCAGCGTCCAGAACGGGCGGCTGGAGAGCTGTCGACTCCGGCTGCTGCCGCCGCACCGGCCCCAGGTGAGGGGTGGCCGGGAGAGAAGTGGCGGGGAGTGTCTGCCCCCCACAGCCCCTGGCCCGGGCGGGCGGGTGTAACGTCGTCGAGGCTTGCCTCTTTCTACAAGTGAGCTGTCGGCTCTGTGTTTGTTTGTGCAGCACCTCGCACCTCTCCAGCCTGCGTGAATAACGGTAGTGCCTCATGAGAACACCCCTCATGAGTGGGTCCCACGGGTCTGTATCCTTCCCTCCCGGGCTTGCCCTGAGGAACCGGTACGTGGCCCGCTTACCTCACGCTTGCCAGGCCCTCCTTGAGGTGCAGAACGTTGCCAGAGGAATAGTGCATCTCGAGGCCCTGCTTTTATTTCTTGCAGTTTTGTGGGGGGATGTCTGCCCACAGGTTTGCCCAGCTAGTAAGTAGGTCCTGAGTAAGAGGCTGCTTGGGCAGGTGTAAACGCTTGTCTGTGTTCAGCTACTGCAGATGGAAAGTGCTACCGTTTCTGAGCAGCTTACGAGACTGACTGGAATTTGCTGGTGAATTGGAAACTAATTTAAAATAGTTGAAAAACTGCATAAACTGGAAAGAATAAGAGGCAATTCTTAGAGCCAAAGTTGTCTGAATTGCTTCTTGTGTTCAATTCTCAGTTCAGAAGGAAGAAGCCAGTCTTGGTTTAATATTTTCTTGTGAGAATATGTGGGTATAATTTCCATGATACTTGAGAAATGTTCTTATATAGAGCTTCAGATGAGGCTGCTCCTTTGTAGGATGTAAGTCAGAATAAAATGAACCCCAGCCTTCCCAATTGCGTATTTTCCTGAGGTCATGAGCAATTTGAAGAGAGCATCCTTGTTTGTTAAATCCATAGTTTTAGTGGAAGTAAATTAGCTTTCTTGTATGCCTTACTGCACGTCCCTTGTTAGTAACAAAACCTGTGTAGCTTTACTGGCTCACTTTGCTCTCTCCAGAAATTTTATCCCTCAAGAAGTCCACAAGTTCCTCGTTACTTCAGGGAGTGTTACGTAGATATGGCTCACTTTGCTATGGTGTGAACACCAAACTCGTGTGATGTATTCTAGATCAGCTGAAGGGCACAACTGTTGAAATTGTTTTTGCTTGGATTTCCATAGGGCTGATTGATAGCTGCGTTACCTCATTTCTGTACTGTATGCTTCTAAGTTTTGTGAGTGGAGTAGTCCATTTGTAGTGCTTGCTTGTAGAGAGCTCTCTTGGAAAAGAGGGTTTTACAGTCTTTTGTCAGGATAGTATGATTACTATTTATAGCATCTGATTAATTCTGGAAAAATCATTGCATAGCCAGACTTTTTAAAGGCAAACGCATCTTTACAGTTCTAACCAGTTTAGTCCTTGACTTTTAACCTATGTAGGTCCAGCAAAACCCGGCTGTGGTTAGTAGTTTTATGTTGGTCTTTCATCTAGCTAGTTTATTATCTGTTAATTATGTCAAAATTAGGATCGAAGAGTTGAACTGGCATTGGGGGTGGAACAGAAGCTGCTGTTGCTTTGTGTTCACAGCAACTTGATCTATGAATAGGTATATTCCAGTGTAGTAATTAAAATGATTGTCAGACAATTGAAGTACCATGGATAATTTCACTATCTGGACAGTCAGCCTTTCTTTTTGAGGGCAAGAGTGGCCAAGACTGTATGCCTTATATACTGCCCTAAAATTTGCTAATTTGCATGTAGACAGTTTGATTTTTTTTTTTTATTACATTGTAACTGAAGGTTTTTGGAATGAGCTGGAAACTGTTGAGAGTGCTTGATCTGGTGGGGCTGTGCTTATTCTGTTTTGTTAGTTTTCATCAGCCTTATCAATTTTTCATGTGCTCCAGGGGTGGAAAGGCAGAGTCAATTTTAGAAAAGAGAAAAGGTTACTCAACCATAACTTATGAGTTTTTACCTCTGTGAGTATCTCATGCCTTTTGCCAAGTATTTTAATGCTATTGTGCGTGAGATGACTAATATGACAGTTAGGGGACAAGACTCCACTTCACATGCTCTGTTCTAGAAGGGTCTGTTGTGTTGCCCTTTCTCATTTCCAGACCTTGTGCTGCTATCTGCAATTACATGGCTCTGAAGTTTATGACTCATCTGTAAATTCTCTGAGGCATTAGTTCATAGAGTGCAAGAACTGAAAAATAACCTTCCTTGAGCTGTCATAGTGCATGGCCAAGAAATGGCTTTCAAGGAATTTAGCTTACAAAGCAGTTTTCCATAGGTGTCATTAAAAGTTCACAGTATGATGTATTCATTTTCCCTTGTATAGAATGAATATGCTTCGCTGTTTAATTCTCTTTAGAGAAGAGAGAAATTTTACACAGTTCTCAATTAAAACATGGCTACTCTTTCAAAGTCAAGCCTGTAATCACAATGCATATTACATAACAAATTTCCTTTAGCTGAATGTTTACACTGCTAGGAAAATTATAAGGGAATAGAAGGAGGTGTGCAGACAATAGAATCAACAAGTAGTAAATTATATGTTTGTATATTTCAAACATAAATTAGAACAGAAAACTTAAAGAATACTGGGATGACTCTCTTTCAGAAATAAACATTAATTAAAATGGACATATATAGCAGAAACCTATTGTGCATAGAATGATATGAATCGTAAGGAGACTGAAATATCAGAGAAGCTCTAGACCTTGCTGTGAGGCTTTCCTAGGAATGTGGGCATTACTGGATTTCCCACTACATGCTAGTAGGTTACTCATGTATACTGTTCAAGAAAAGATGTGCAGAGGGTATTGGATATAAGTAGGTGCTTATAGACAACAACAAATCCAGAATTATTTTTCTGAGAGAGAAAAAAGGTGCTTTTGGTCAGCTGCTTCTGTTTTTTTTTTCTCTTTCATTTGACCCCTGGAGTTGGAGGTGCCATGGGCCTTCCAAGTAGATTTTTCAATGTACAGTGAGACTTTCTGTTGACATCAACTGAACGTTGGTCAGACCTAGAGAAAACTCTTATACTGTCTCCTTTTGCTGCTGCTTTGGACTGAGACTTAATCCTTGTTACTTTCTCAGGTACTATAAAGATTCTGCATTGAGTAGTAGCTGAGTTAATTTTGTCTTGCTTTAGAAGGTTTATTGCAACAGTAGGAAAAGCTCTCTTGAAAGACTAGAAATGATATTTACTCTTCCATGTAATTTGATGTGTTAGTATTCATTGTGTCTTTCTGATTCACTGTAAAAAGTCTGGGTTTCAGTAAATAGGAAAAGAATTTTTAGAAATCCTGCATATTTTAAAGTTGCTTGCGAGTTTTAAATCAATCTGCATATTATTCTGAAAATGAACCACATGTATATGTTTTTAATCTAGAAATGTTTAACAATTTAAAAAAATATGTTTTTTTAAATTGCAGTTTAAACTGATTGTGGAAAATCCAGAAAAACCTATTGCCTCTGGACTTCAAGTTACAGCTGTTGTGGAATATTATCCTGAGAGTAAAGAAGATCTTCAAGACAGACTACTTCTTTTAATAGAAGATGACATAGTTGATATCCCCCTGCTTGGGTATGATGTTCAAAATTCATATGCTGCTGTTACTATTTGCAGTTTAATCTTGTGGAAAGTTTGCTAATACATGTCACCTATGCCTATGTAATTAATGTCAGTTGCATTGAAAACAAATAGTAGGTTTCCTTGCAAAAGTAAGATTCCCTGCCCCCCCCAACCCCCAGTGGCATACAGGTAAGAAGTTAATTAGGGTTATGTCCCTCTAAGATCCTAGAGAGAGTTTGGGTTTTTGTTTTTGCTTTATTCTAAGTTGGTTGTGATAACATTGATAATTTCCCATTCTGTATCAACATTAGACAAGTTAACATCTACCCTTACTGTATTCCCTCCTTACTGAACCCCTTTTATAAAAGATTGTCCATATTTGCAAAACTATTATAGTGAAACATGTTGCCTAATTCTAAAAACATGGTGTGTGTTTTAGAATAAGGTCACACATTGAAGGATCATTTTCATCAATCCATGTGTGATTGTGCGTGCCTATCTATGTGTGCATATATAGATATATGTCTTATATATTGTATGTAACATATATTGGTTAGAAAAAGGAAGCTTCTAAATATAGTTTATCACACTTAGGCTAGGTGGTTATCTGATGATAAGGGGGAATTGCTCTGGAGTACCGTTCTCTCCTTTGTCTATAAAAGTAAATTAGACTGACAAACTTTATCATAGTTTTAATGAAAATCTTGACATTACATGTACAGACAGAAAGTAATTTCTTTGGAGATTTTTCAGTATATGAGTTATTTTTAAAAATCAAGCAATTCCACAAATGTCTCACTCTAGCCTGAAATGTGTAAAGTTTTGCCTTCAGATAAGTAATGCTTGCTCCTACATGTTGTTTACCTGTTATGTCATGATCTTTTCTACTCTGATTTGCTTTTCCTCATTTCATCTTAAAAGTTGTGGGATTTTCTTTATTTTAATGTTGTATTCTTCTTAATGTAGGACAGAAATAGTTGTCTGTCTACCGTTGGAAGACTCAGAAATAACAATTTCAGTTAGGTTTTTTTTTCTGTAGTGTTTGTAAACTCTTATTCTCTTAGACCACGGTACTAAAGAATGCTATTATAGCTTGCTTTAATTAACTTCAGAGAAATTGAAATGGAAAGCCCTAAATGCTTTTCTTTGACTGTCCCAAAGGCAGGGATGACTTTTCATAATGTAATACAGAACTTAGTAATTCAATATGATTGTTTTACTATTAAAGATAGCTGTCTCTAAATATGTTCTCCCAATTTATGTTTTCCTAGAAGAAAAAAGTGATTAGGGAGCACTTTAATTTTTTTTATATTTTTAATTTTTATTTATTTTTTATGTGATTTGTTTTTTTTTGGTGTGGGTGGGTTTTTTTGTTTTGTTTTGGGTTTGGTTTTTTTTTTTAGATTTTATTAGGTTAGTACTGTGGAGGTAAGAGCACTTAGGGTGATAAGGCTACTGGGGACTCCTTTCTGGAAAGGACTGGCACTGCATTGTTAAGTATTTCAAATCTTGGTGTTTAACTGGCTTTTGCAGGGAAAAAAAATTGACAGGCTACAATATTTTTTTTTGCTTGTTTGGAAAAAACAAATATACTTTATGATTCTTTTTTAATCAGTCTTTTTCCTAGTGTATTTTGTGTAATGCATATGTACTGTTAATAGATAGAGGATGATAAGTTATTGCACTGAAAGGTCATTAAATATGTGATACATTTTTCTATACAAACACAGTTTAAAATGCACCATTAACCATTTTAAGAAAATAATATACATAGTGTAACACTGGTTGAGAACTACTAGGCAAAAGGTTTTTTTGATAAAAATAGCATTATCACTACGAAATGTCCACAAAAGTGTTTAATTTGGTGGAACAACCTGAAAATATTTTCAGGGACATATTTGCAATGTTCTGTTTTGAGGGACAGACCTCCCTCTTCCCAGAATTTATTTAATTCTGATATGTTTTTTCACTTTCTATTTTAAAGTTTGTGCATTTTTTTACATTTTTAATAATGTTATTTCTACTGATGCATCAATAATAATGTAAACACTAATGCTACTTTTCCTAAAATGTCAAGAATTGAAATAAGTGATTTTAAAAATTGTTAAGGCTATACTTAGATATGCGTCAAATAGCTATATATTTTTTGACACACAAACAAAATCTCTTATCAGCAACAAATTCTGATTTTTGGCCAACTCAAATACAGTGTTTATTTTCATTGTCTCTGGTGAATGTCACTCAGATTGTATACTAGCAATACCTCTGAAGAGGTGCACATCTACAAAATAGAATTAAGTTTTAAAGCACGTGACAAGAAGTTCAGAAAATTCATAAATATAATCCAAGATAATGTATTATTGTATAAGAAATATTTGGAAGTTGCTGATATTATTTGAACTGGCCTCTTTAAATGTCTGCTACTTCTCTCTTACCTGTTAGCTTATTTGTAGTCTTCTTTCTTTGAAATTATATTGTTTTTCAGCCTTTATTTCTGTATGGGTTTTGTGGCAATATGTACATATATGTAATTCACTATGCAATTGTAGAAATTGTGGATCTGCATGTTTTGTCCCTAGAATTTTATTGAAAGAAAAATTCACTGGTGGTTTAGGAAAACAGCATGAAAAATTTAAACTTTTTTTTCCCAATAATTTTTGTGATTCCTTCAATTGCATCTAGTGTTCTATTTAAGGTAATCTTTAGTCTGGGATGAGATTTCACTGAGAGCACAGGAAAGTTTAGTTTCCCATGCAACATTAAACTGCAGTAACACTCCACTTATTTTTGTAACCATTTATTTGTTAAAAAATGCCACCAAAAGAATTTTACTTCTATTGTGCTTTAGTGACATTAATATCACAGTTGTTTTGTTTGCAAGTAAAATAGCTGTTATGTATTTGCCTGACTCATGAGACTAGATCCAGTGGTTAATCATATTGATTTGTGGCTCTTGTATTTGATAAAAGTTTTGGAGACAAACCAACATTCTTAGCTTAATCTCTACAGTGCCATGGACTTATGATGTGCTCAGTAATACAAGTGTAATGATTTAATTATGTAAATATTTGATGGCCATAGAAAATACTTATACTCAAGGTTTGGGAATGTGTTTCAAACAAGCCTCTTGTGGTTGTGTGTTGGTGAGTTTTTTTGGTTTTGTTTTTTTAAATGATTAATGGAAACTCTGCATCCAAACATTATTTTGAAATATAGTAATTACAAATTTTTTTTGTTTAAAAAAAATATTAAGAAAACATTGAGATTAGGCATTTCCAGGGGTAAATTCCATCTTCACAAAAACCCCCAACCAAATACAAACCAGCAAATTAAACCAACCAAACAAACCCCACCCTGTATTAAAAAAAAAAAAAACCTCAAACGTATAACTTCACTATCTGTCTTTTTGCACAGGACAGTATCTATTAAAAAAATCTCACTGCAGTTAGAATTTGTGCTTATTCTTGTCCACTTGGGAAGTTCATATGTTTGGATCTTGAGAGGAAAGATACTTGTGTTTCATTTTTCTAACAAAGCTTCTTGGAAGAATGTCCGAATAGTTGGAACATAGGAAGTTTTTACAGTCTTTTCAAGCGTACTCTAATCTTGATAGCAGTTTCCTGTTTTTTTTTTTTTTTTTTTGTTGTTTGGTTGGTTTTTTAAATTGTTTTCTTGTTGTTTTTTTTCCCCTGTGTCCTTTTGATCTACGCCATCTTTTCAAAGAATTTACTAATTTATCTTTTTGCTTTACAATAAATTATTAAAGACAGTGAAAAACAGTGTATTAACATTCCCAAGGCCAATTTCTTTTGTTGCATTTCCTGATTCATTTCGGCTTTTGGTTTTCCCCTGTCTCCCCTCCTTTCCCTCCTGCTCCCCACCTCCCTTATGCAATGGATTATACAGGCAACATCTAGCCAGCTCAGATTTATCTTCATGCTCCATTTAGCCTTCCTTACTGCATGTAATGCAGAACATGAGATGCAATTGTTCCTGTGTGTTCCTATTTGTGGTTAAGAGGAGATAGACTGCTGTGCTGATGTAAAATTCCAATTGATTTCAAACACAGTTTTATGTGATATCAGAGCTGTGTTTGTATTGGACATTGGAGCTTTTAAAATAGAAGTTTCCTGAGGCGAGTATGAACTTTTCATTATAGCTAAGCAGTACCCAGCACAGTGATGTCATCATACTGGTTGAGGCTCTTAAATAAATAATATAAATAACTTGTGTCATTATATATTTCTGTTTGTTATAGTAAGTTTTGTTGAAGCCACATGAAGTATCTATAAAACATGAAGACTGTAAATTGAACCTGGCATGCATGTTTTCTCTCTGCTTTTAGTTCAGGCAGCTGACTAATGAAATATTGTGAATGTTTAACCTTGGTCTTATTTTGTGATGCAACTGACTCAAGATAGTTTTATTTAAAGTTCTTTGTACTACAATAAAGTATTTGAAATTAAATAGAAATTTATAAATTCCATTTTGACTAATTGTTTAAAGCTATATTGTTTTAATATTACATTAGATATCTATCAAGCTGTTTACTTTAATGGCTATCTAGATCTCTTTTACACTTTGCCCGTGTATGCTGTATGTCTGAAGTGAGTTGCATAAACATTGGTAGGAGAACTAGGAGAAAAGGAGAATTCTCTTCCACTGGAGTGTTTAATCAAATTTCTTTAAAAAATGCAAAGGTATTTTCAAGTTTTGGGAAAATATAACCATGTCTTTTCTCTGCAGATTAATTCCATGCTGTTATCTGGAAATAGAGTCAGAGATTAATTTTGGTGCAGTGATTGCAAACAGTAAAATAATTAGTAAAGAGATTAGTATTGCTAACCATGGATCATCTTCAGGTAAATATTTAGTATGGATTAAATTATACAAATATTTTATTTCCTTGGAAAATGTAATTTTATGCAATTTAACACTTTAGTGGCCAAGTAAAAATTAACTGAAGTTCTAGGTTATGCAGATTGAGTTTTGTAGTTAAAGGTGTTATAAATGGCCCATTGCTTCTTTAGGCTAGGCAATATTATATTTCTACTTGGGGAAGAAAAATTAATTTAGAACTTTGCCAGATTTTAGGCGTTTGCTACTTATGATTCACACCTGAAAGTTGTCAAAATAACAGTAAGTTTCTCATTGGCTTACTATACTCAACAGAAATAGTAGCAAATCAGGTCTGCTCTTGCTTTGCTGTCTTTGTGATTATGTGATCCCAATAGCTGTTTAGTAAATAAATTACAAGCTCCCTGTGCTTTCAGAGCTAAAGCCCTCTAGGAGGGGACTTGAACCTTATTTGTTACCAGAAGATAATGAGAGGTCTGATCTTGCTGTTATAGCTTTTGAAATCGTACAGCTTTCAAAACATGCATATCCTTCAACTTCTGTGAGGGACCCTTCCAAGGAGTGTAAGAAACATGGAGAATGGAGTGCAAGAATGCTTATGTGATCCAAGTAACCTATTTGACTGACTTTTCCACCGCACAAAGCTGCAGACACCTTTCTCCGGAAGTAGGGTGGCAGCTACGCTGAGTTTCAAACAACAAATTTAAGGCAGTTAATTGTTTTTGTTTTTCACTTGTCCAGCTGCTTATTATATCACAAAGTATCTGTATTTCCATTAGGCCAAGGTTTTGTGAACATTTGCTTCATAGATTTCCACAAGAAATATTATACCAAGAGAAAAATACATGATTGTATAAACACAGAAATGGGTTACAATATATTTTAAACAGCCCCCCCCCCCCCGAAGTTAATG
>JANZLQ010000061.1:12239327-12257620 GCA_026212715.1 Elanus axillaris
GGGTTAAAATATATTTTAAACAGCCCCCCCCCCCCCAGTCAAATGGCTGTCTAATTAGAACAGATTTTTTTTTTTCCCAAAAAGCAAAGGCTTTTTTCTTATTTTTCTAGCCAGCTCAACTTAAAGGTATAGTATGTAGTTTATATAATCAGCTCTCACTCATACATACTAACTTCTTAGTTTGAGGAATTATGATTAGGTAAAAAAAATGAGATAACATACATTACATATGCATCTACAACTAATTTGCCTAATGTGAAATTTCAAATGTTGTACAGGAACTCTTTCTAGTTATAAAATCTCTTGCATGATGCATGCAGGCTGCATGATGGAGTTTTGCAGGTTTCAACAGAGCCAAAATTAGAACGCAATTGGTGGTTAGTGAAGAATGCATCGAGGGCAGACGAAGGAAGAGCTGCTGAATCTGGTTTTGTAGGCTCTGTAAATTGTAATACAGCAGGTCATACTAACAGGCAGTATGTAAACTGTATCAGCAGGAAGTGCTGTATGCTGGCCTGTGACTCAAGGATTGCATTTCATGTGTATCCCATGCACAAAACGAGTCCTTTGTTCCTGCTTCTGATCTCATATCAGAGATTATCTATTGTCTGAGGTCAAACAGTGTGTTTTTTCTACAACATTTGAAACAGTTTCTTGCTATCTATGATATAATGACAGATAATCAGTGCTGCTGGTTAAATATGCATTTAATAATCTTGTCACATTTAAAAAATATTTTTTAAGCTAGAAATATTCACTGTTCTCTTCTGCAATAAATTGTGTTGTGTACATACCAAATAATGAAAACTATTGTTACCTGCAATATGCCATTAACTTTCTGGCTTCGGTAGCTGCCTAGAGCTGTGTATAAAATAGCCTGTAACTTAAAAAATGTTGCCTACAGCTGCTTTAAAATATAGTCACTTTTGTTTGGAATGCAAGTACCTTTTCTATCATAATCACAATTTATGAAGTGGCATTGGAAATGTGGGTTTAATATTTAAAGAAACCTTGGAAATAATGATCTACTTCGTGTTAGAGATAGTTTTGGAAAAGATTAACTACTCCATGTTTCCTGTTTCCATAGGAAAATGTATTTCTTGTGAGTATCTGCATTATGTATTTTTTAATGCTAAATGTGTAATAGAAGAATATAAATCTACAGCTTTGTTGTGTAACATGCTGTGTATTATTTTGTTTCTTTTAGGTACATTTAAAATATCATATGATGGCGTTGTCCTGCTTAACATAGAACCTACCAGTGGAGTGGTAAAGCCGAAATCTATAAAGATGGTTAGAGTGGATATCTGCACAGATGTACCCAGAATCATCAAAGAAGTGATAAAGTGAGTGTATGACTGAAGAAATCCAGCTCTATAAGTTACGCTTTTGTCCGTTATTAATTCTAGTCTTTATTATGCCTGTTTAAAAAAGTGAAGACAGTTGCTATCTTCCACATTTATTTTTATTAAATCAATTTGATGATTATATTATCTCCACAGAACAGTGATGAATAAATTGCATACCTGGCTGTGTTATTAAAGACCTCTCATAAGTTGTAATGATATGGATGTTTGTCCACCTCTCAATGTGCGACTAAGCAAGAGCTTTTGTATCTTTCACCTTTCTTACACATCCTGTGTTCCTTACTCTTTTTAGCTTCTGTAACTTTGCTATTTTTCTTTTGGCTCTGTGTGTTTCAGAACTCTCAAACATGATGTCCTTTGGTGTATCTTATTTAAAACAGAGGGGATGTATTTGCAACCACTAACTCTTTTAAGAATAGATTATTTTTAAATGGCTACTTTGTCTCTCTTCAAATGGTGAATATAGACTTTTTAGGAGGTGCCAGAATTTGGAAGTGGATACCAATCTAGAAAGTCCCTTCTAATCCTGTTTTCTTATAATAGTGAATAGGGTGTGGTTGGGTATTTTTGAGGCGGTAAGGGTGTTTCCTGTTCTGTTTTTATTAAGATATATGACTTAAATAATTCAGTTCTTGCCATTCTAGCTTTTTGTAGCCTGTTGGAAAAGGATATGAAAGGAAAGGAGAAAAATTCTTTTAAGAGTGCCCCGGAAGACAATATCTGTATTTTGCCACACAATTACATCTTCATATGATACTTTCTTTGGTTACTGAGTTTCAACCTTTTGGTTGCAAAGCATCATGCTTTCTGCCTTTCCTTTGTTGTCTGGGCTACCACCACTGTTTTCCTCACCCCATCTTGGTCAAATGGCTGCTGTCTCCTGCAGTCTCCTAGATAGTTTATCTATTAAACTGAAAGAAGATAACTACACAGAGCTCAGATTTCATCCTTCACCCATTTCCTGCCTTAAATTCTACGTAATTCTGTCAGTGAATTTGGCATTTCTTAGTAGTCATTGCTATATCCTTTAGACTAAGTGAAATCTTAAGTTTCCTTGTCAAGCCTTGTGTGAATATCTAAATATATGTATTTCAACAAACTGGATAATACTGAAAGTCTTACAATGGGTATTTGAGAGGAATTTGACTTGGAGAAATAGTACAGTTTTGATGAAAACACCCTGTTTTTTCCATTTGCCTTGTCCTCTAAGCATTTTTCTTCTATGTGCAAGCAAAATGCCTTTCAGAGGAATATTTTTTTTTTTTTTTAAATATTTCTTTTCTGTCTTGGAGAGTACCCTAATCATGCTTCAGAAGTTGAAAGATGATATTTAGAGAGTTTTAGATCCTCTCCTAGATCCCTTGTGTAGTTATATATGTGACTATTCAAAACAGTTTTTTTTTCTTAGCTCAGAGGCTATTCAAAAGGTTAGTTCATTGTATTAGAACAATAAGTTATATTACTAAATTTGATTTTGTGCAACAAGAACAAATATGCTTTGTTCCAGTAGAATTCTAATAACAAAGATTTGTACAATGTTTATATAGTCCTTTGGTGTTTTGTAGTATCATCAGGACCAAGCATTCAGGCAGGAACAGCAGCAGTTCTTTTATGCTTATTCAGATGAACTTCTAGCTCCAGTTGCCTAAGACAAAATTAATAAATATATGCCAAAATTGGTATCTAGATACAAAGAGTCTCAGAAATAAGAGCAGTGTATCATCTGTGGACTATTGATTCTTTTGAGATGTCATTCCTATTGTTTCAAACACTAAAAAAGGAAAAAGGGGAAAACCTCAAAAAGCTCCCCAAAAATTCACCATGTAATGTGTGATTCTTCCTGATTTGGTAATATTCCTGTTAGGTATCACATTGTCAAGTACGCTCTTCCCTTAGCACTCCTACCCCTGCCCCCTCCCTGCTTAGTTTATCTATGGAAAGCCAGTGATTTTTATGCTCTGATTTGGTTCAGTTTTGCATAGGTTCTAATATAAACTAATTATTTCTAACACTTTTCTACATTACCTATTGCTGCTTGCTACTCTTACTGGCAGAGTGGAGTTGGAAGGTCATGGCTGCACTGAAGTATGGATCAAAGCTGTTGTGGTTGAACGAGTTCTTAAAGTTCTAGGAGTGTCTTGTGGAGAAGTATTAGAATGCATTAACTTTGGACCAGTTTACTTTGGGTCTTCAAAGACTGAACAAATATCTTTATACAATGAAAGTCCTGAGTGTACAGACTGGGTAGCAGTATTGGAAGACAATGCCATTGGAGGAGAGATGGTAAGAAACTGTTCTGGCTTTTATTTTAGTTGAAAACTTGTCTTCATGTCTGCTTTAGCATTTTTTTGTTTCTCAACATTCATCTTCTAGTAGCGTTTACTATGTCATACTGTTTCGTGATCAACAGGCTTTCTGAAACTTCTGTCCAACCAACAAATTTTTTACTATAATTTAACCTTGGTATTAACTTTTTCAGATATTTCTGTTTCACTGTGTGACATCTTAACCTTAACAATGTTAAGTATGTTCCCTGGGTGTGGTTTTTTTTCCCCTTTTGTTTTGTTGGGTTTTTTTGAGTGGATTTGCTTGAAATCCTACTGGATTTCTTATAATTTAGTAAAAATTATCAAAATATATTTTGGTATTCTAAGATGTTAAGCATCTGTAGTTTCACTTTTTTTGTCTCGGACAGTGAAATTATCTGAGTAAGCATCATCCTTAAAAAAGGGAATTCAGAATATTGGCATGAAATTGATGTTTAAAAATTGATTAATTAGCCATATGATATTTAACTATGTCAGTACTATTATTTACATTATATCTTTTTACTTTTTGTGAAAGATATGAAAATGTATGTGTGTGGGGAGGGGACCCAAACCGCCAAACACAAAAGTGGAAGCAGAACAGGCTGAACTATTCCATATTTTGATTACTTTTTAGGGGACAGATCTTCAGAGGAGTGCAGATGCTGTTTTACAAGATTTGAGCCTCAAAAATGGAACAAGAGATATAGATGTTTCCACCTTGATCTTGTGCGTTCCCAATGAAGGAACCTTGCAACCTTATGAGAAATCATTGGTTACATTGTGCTTTAGTCCAAAGTGAGTGAGTGGTCTGAATTAGACACATGCACACAAGTTGATTGGTCTAAACTATTCTGTAAGGAGCTATGTTAGAGAAAATCATTTGAAGTTAAATTGTCTGTGAATATTTTTCTGAATGACTTCTTATGTATTTGTGTGTTAAAAGAAATTGCTTGGCATGATACCACAAATAAGAAAGCAAAGTCTGAAGTGATTATCTAGGAACTGTTTTATAATATATTAGGGTTGTATTTGAACCAAGAATTGGTTAAGCTTGTTTTGTGAGAACAAGAATTTTATTAGATTAGATTTTGCCAAGGGAACTAATTGCAGCTTCCACTAAATATGTTAAATCTCTAAAGATTGTTGAGAGAGTTCTACAGTGTCAAATTAAGTGCCTTTTTAGTGACTGCAGATTTATTTATTAAAGATATAGTATATGTACAGCATTATGACAGAATATATATATATATTTAATCACCAAGAGACTGAAACATTTTGGAGAGCTTTCATTCCATTTAAAAAATAAAGTAAGCACAAAGGAACATTTCTCCTTCAGGTAAGGAAACAACAAAGAAAACGTGCTCTTGCACTTTTCCCTTACTTAAACTCTAATTAGGAGTGATTATTATGCATGTTAATATTAGTTTAGTTTAGAAATCTTGTAGGCTGGAAAGGATATCAAATGACTAGTATATAAGCATGCAGATATTGTTGAGCTTAAATTTGTTACTGTTCCATTTTTTGAACGGAAGTATAAATATCATTCGTTCAAGCTGTAACCAACAGCAAAGAAGACAGACTGGATAATGAAAAATAAGCCTTAATTATTTATTTTTGTGGGTTGAGGTTTTTTGATTTTTTTATTTGGTGTTGGGTTTTTTTTCCCCCCTCACCTTGTAATTAGAGATTGTGACTCTTACAGAAAATTTAAGAGGGACTTTGGAGTGAATGTCTCATCACCGAAACAAGATTATGTACTGTTTCTGAGATTTGAAGCTCTTGGGAATAAAGATGGCTATCTGCAGGCCCTCAGTGATGATGCTACAGCATTCACAAGTATGTTATCAGAAATGTATATTCACTGTCAGAAATGTATATATGGGTGATAAAACTGTGTATCTTGATTATTTTAATTAAAAAAATTCTTCATCATCTTAGTTTTATGGGAAACCTGTGTTTATTTTATTTATATCAATACAGATAAATTATTGTAACTCTACATCTTTAATGCTTTAGCACCAAGAACCTTCGAACTGTGAGTAGAAAGGAGGAGGGAATAATATGTGTCATGAATATGCCTGCTGGTAGTGAATACCTAGGACTTAATTAAAAATGTAAATATTTGGACGACATAAAAAAGACCCCAACCATTTGCAAGTCACCAGCACTTTGGTAATACCAGTTTTGTGCATTTTCAGGTGAATATTTGATCTCCCTCAACTTTCTTAATGAGGAAATACATTATCTAATAGCCATTATAAGTAAGCATGTCTGTGTTAAGTTTATAGAAAATTGCATTATCAGTCATATTGTATTATGGTATTATTTTGTTTTTGCAACCATATAACTACAGTATGACTTTTCTGATTGTAAGCCACTGTGTACGTGAGGGATTTTTGTTTCTTTATTTTTTGTGTTTCTCCAATGCAGTGAATAATCTTCATCACATGGAGTTAGCTTTGACAGGTTCTGGGCTTCCTGTCATGTTAACTTTTAATCCAGGACCAGTTATTAAGTTTATGGACTGTTTTTTGGGTGAACAAACACAAGTTCTATGCACGCTCAAAAATGAATCAGAGTCCCTTCCAGTAACATTCAGCTTCCGTAAGACCGCTCACTTTAATATTTTTCCTGAAAAAGGAAAAATTAAAAAAAGATCTGCAAAGGTAACTACCTCTTTCTCTTAGATTATGTATATATGCAGATTATTTTACAGTGGGCAGTGGTGGAATTTCTTGAATGTAAACCAGAAAATTTCATTTCGGTAGCCATGATGTTTAATATCAGCCAAATATATAATTTTTTTTTCCTTATGTAGAGCTTTTAATGCTCTTTTCTGTGCTCAAGGAAGCAGTAAGTGCTATTTTAAATTTTGCAAAAATAATTGTAGTACTAAAGAAACTTTACCCAGGTTTTTCCTGGCTTTACATTTTTTTTATATCTTACTGACTTGAGAAGCATTGGTTTATACTCAAACCGTTGCAGGATCCTTTTAATTTTTTTCAGTAAATCACAAATACTCAAGTAAGATAACATTTATTTTAATAGAAGAAACTTTGCCAAACTTAAGTCAAATATAGAAACATAATTTCATAACCTGTAACTCAGGGCACAAGAGAGAACAATTTCTCCCAGAAATGAGCAAGTGAGACTTGTTCTGATGTGTAGCAGTTTTATATTTCCTTATATTGCTAATTTATGTGTGGAGTTGGCATAGGCTAAAAGCCCAGTTTTGGACACCTATCTTAGTCTCATAACGACTTTTCTTTTCCAGGATGTGATATTTTCATTTTCTCCACATCAAATAGGAACATTTAAAGTGAAGCAAGTTGTTGATATCATTGGTACAGGACTAGAGAAAAATAATTTACAGGTTTTGAAGACAAAATCCTTTCACCACATATATTTGAGCTTTATTGGTGTGTGCAAATCTAAACGAAAAAACATTCTATTCAAAATTAATCCTGGTAAGACGCTAAAAAGATAAGTTACAAGTGATACAATGTTTTAAAGGTACATTTTTTTAACATTATAAAAGAGAATTTTTTTACTTTGTTTAGTTTCTTTTTAAAAAATAAAATCACTTTGGGAGTTGAGAGCATGCTGAATTGAATGACATACTCGTGTTTATAAAACAGTGGCTAAAATAATGGTAACACCCCCCCCAATATTTTAACAAAAATTAAACTATTAAAGCATAAATGTTCATCATACGTTTATTTAACTTTTATAAATTAGAAAATAAAGACTTCAGTTTTTGCCAGTGACGCCATTACACAATGCTAATACATTTCAGTTGTAAGTAGAGAGATGGGTAAAGCACAGAAAGAAGTTACGAAAGATAACAGGGTATTCTTTATTGGTTGAAAGTTACTAGTGCCAGATGAATTTGCCAGTTAGTACAGCCTGCTACCTGTTCCATGTCCATTTACTCTTCCCGTCTTATGAAGCCTATGCCAGCATTAAGAATCTTTCAGGGTCTGTAATAGTTAGTCTCTAATTTGATCCTCATGTTCCTAACCACTTTACAGATTTGACTAAGCCTGTCACTGGATGTTAAAACCAGTCATGGGAAACATAGCCTTTTCTAGCATCAAATATGCCATAGGATCTGCAGGTAGTATGAGTGCAATGGGGCTGTACTTACAGTGGTGCATCTGGTTTCTGTGTGTAGATAAGGAGGGGAGCTTGAATATTCCTTAACTGACTGCTGCCCACTTGAAGATGTACTCACTAATGAAAAACAGGAAGGCAATACCCGTTTTTTCAGAGAGCGCATTGTGGGGAAGAAAAAAGAGGAAGTCATTGGCAAGTGGGGATAAAATGTTGTTCTTTCTACAAGTATCAGAATGGTTGATAAGCCACTGGACATTCCTGCTACTTTCAGGAAGGTATTTCATGGCAATCAAGAATTGATGAGAAACTAAAATTTTGCAAGTTCTGGGGTTTTGTTGTTGAAATCCAGTACTCCTGCAGTTTTACTGCTTCAAAAATACAATTAAAATATGTTTCTGTGGATCAAAGATTTAATGTAGTATTCAAGTTTTGGCAGCTACTCTGAAAGCTCTTGTCTACCATTTGCTCTATTAACGTCGTCACCATTCTGTTCCTATCTGCAGGTTCATAACCTCTTTATGAGGGGTATCTGTACTCTATAGGGTACTGATACCTGTATTTTGCTTTTAAGCTTTATTGAAGTGTGGAGGGCAAGTGAGTTTTTTCAATTCTTATATAGATGGTCTCTGTATCTTCCTGTTGTCTTCTCCCAGTCTCTGTGGATGAGTATGTGTACTCGTCTCTCTGCATTTGGCGGAGGGAGGAAGAGACTGGAATGAAGCTTCTTGCAAACTGTGCCTCCCTGGGCAGTAGAAGTTGTAGCAGTCACTGCTATAGTTTCGAGGATGGAAAATAGCCTGGTGGTTGTTTTTTTTTTTTTTTTTTTTGGTAGCCATTTTAGAGTAAAGTAAGGTTAATGTGGGTAAAACCAATATGTGTAGCGTAATGTATCAGGTTTTGTGCAGGTGAGGGAGAAAGGGGCAGTTGAAGAATGGATATACTTATTTGTAGTGCCGTTTTAAACATGTACTTTATGTAAGGAGAGGTGAGAAAACACATGGCCTAGTTTCTATCACTGTTTTTATCTTTAATGTGTATGTGCTTTTCTAAAACTAGAGTGAAAAAGATCTGAGCTCTCTTTTTAGTTGTGCTAGCTTGGGAGTACTTTGTCAAAAATCATGCCTGTGTTTGCAGCCCTTAAGACAAGCTTTAGGACACTGTGGACAGTGTTGTGACAGAGGTAGCTCTGAGTGTTTGGTCATGTGCGTGTGCAAGACAAAATGTCACAGCTGGACATAGTAGTAGTGGTTTGGGCTCTAGTATTTGTTAGTCTGTGATCTAGGCCAGGGAAGGCAGTTGGCTGTTAGTATGGTCATCTTCCCTCTTGTTTGAGAAAAACATAATGGGATGGGCGCCTGATTGTTGCGCTGCTGGGTGGACCAGTATAAATTAAGAAATATTTTTCTAATACTTTGAATTTTGTTTAGAATCTATTAGTGTAAGTGTATGTAACATGTTTTATTGAATTTGAAGGTATAACACCAATGATTTCCAATGCAACTGGACAGTTTGTAGCTGATGGCACAGGACGGTACACTGATACAGCACCTATGGCGATACTTAAATCTACCCAAACGCAAATTCATACTCATCGAATAAACAGGAATTGTAAGGGAGATGCACTTACAGCTTTTCCTAATGACCGTGCAGCCAGCATTAGGCCTAGTGAATGGAATAAAAAGTACAGGTAAAAATTACGCAAATATAATATTTAAAACCACACAATTGTATAGTAGATCAAGACTGATTACTCATATGACAGTTTACTGTTTGGGTTTTTTTATAGGCTGAAAGTTCTTTAAAATTCATTGCATGCTACTTAACCTTGAGCGTCTTGCATGTAAACTTCTTGAGTTGCTTTTCTTACATGAAACTTCAAATGTAGCTATTACAGTTTCAGTAATTCATTTTTATGGTTGCCTTTACAAGGTCAAATATTAATAATCAGCTGTGATAAAAAGAATATATGCAATGAAATATGTATATAGCAAAATCAATATGTTTTCATTCTAACAAGACCCAGAACCATTTTATGCATGTAGCAAAACTACAATTCTCTTTAAATGTTTAGGACTGTTTTCACAAAGACTGAAAGATATAATTATATAGATCCAGAGTTTTCTTATACTGACTGTGAACGATTGTCAAAAGAAGCACATAAGGAATACTACGCAGATTTCATTTCTAGTTTAAGACAACGTCGTTTATGTAAAGATGCTGCTAGGTAAGACTTTGTTTAAAGGATAAATATTCAGCATAAGGGCTTATGTGAAAAAAATGTGTATATATGTGCAGAATTAACTTAGTGACACCAGTCATACACCTAAATTTGTTCCATGCTGAAATGCTTACAGTCTTGGGGCCTTCATTTATAATGCATTCAAAACCTGTTTTGTTCAAATGTTCATTTAGAGACTTAAAGATCACTTCCTGGGCAAAATGCAGGGAAAGAAGCATGGAACTTGAAATAAAATGAACTTAAAATAACATGCCAAGTCTTAAGAATAGTTGGTTAAGTTTAATAGGAAAAACATAACATTGATTCTGTTGGATTCTCTTTTCTTTTCATATAATAAATTGGATGTATTTCTAACTAGCATGTCTAGCTCACCTGAGGTGATGAATTCAGTATGTAAATTATGATATAATTTGTGGAATGAAACAGAGAAGATTAACAGATTATATTGGTCTTCTAGCCTTATTTTATAGTAAATTCCTACTTCATGAATTTGTGTATTTGGTTGGTATACAGTGAAGCAAAATCATGGAAAAGTGCAACTGACAGCTGTGCTACTTTTAAAAGTTGGGTTTTTAAAAAAAAAACAACCAAACAAACAAAACCATAACCCTGTAAAGCTCTAAAGCAAGAGGAGTAATACCTTAAGTGTTAAGTTTGCAAGACCCATTATTTAAAAATTAATAAAGCCAGTGGGTTATTCTTGTAATCTCAATTTACCTTGCTCTGCTTATATATATCATGATTCAGACAAGGCCTGCAGAGCTGGATTTACTTTATTTTTATGCATGCACATGATCTATGGCTTTCTTGAAAGGAACTGGTGTTGTGTAGTGGATGAACTGTTGTTTGTAAGACCATAACATGTATATTCAAGGTGTATTGCATGAGGAGGAAGAACAGAAAGGAAAATTTCACAGTTATTAGATGAATGTCACTGTTTCTATGAAATACAGTAATAATTTTCTGAATACTTGATACAAAACATCTTTGTAAGATCTCTGGAAGTTTCAAATCTCTTGGTTGCAGGTGAAATTGATTGATTGGAGTTGAACTTTGACCAAGAAAAGTTAATTGCTCTGAAAATTAGGCTGTAAGTGGTCTGGTTCAGACACATACAATGCCAAGGTTACAAAGTATCCTTTAATTTGCTAACTTTTAAGTGCTTGACTTTACAACTTCATTGTTCTTTAAAAGGTATTTTAGTCATGATATAATTTTTATATTTTGGTAGCCATAGTGCTTGCAACCTATTTAGCTAAGCAGTTACCAAAAAATGAGCAACAGATGTTAATTCTCGCCTAAACAATACAATAAAAGAATTTTCAAAGCATTTTCTGTACTTGAGGTTTTTGTAATAATGAGATTTTCCTACTTAAAATATTATTTGTTATGTTTAAAGTCTTAAATAATTAAATGTGTAGAACATGAAATGCTCAAACTTCTAGATTTCCATATTCTTTTTTTCCCCCCCTCCCCTATAGGCAATTTTATATTTATAATAATTCTGTGAGCATAGGCCTTAAACCAGCTGAAGGGCTTCTGTCACCAAAGATTTCAATCACAGATTTTCACAAGGAGAAGCTACAGTTCAAAAGGCTTCCTTTAGATGAGAATTGCCTATTAACTAGTCGAAAATTGGCAGCAATTGGTTCTAAATCTTCAATCAAAGAAGTAAGTTAAATGCTTGAGTACTAATGTAAGCATAATGTGTTTACCATATAAAAAAGTATAAGAATTTTGATCCTGCTCTGAGAAGTTGTCTTATGCTTAAACAGATTTGGAGTGGTCTTAGTGCTATGCCATATTCTACCCAGGAGAAAGAAGACTGTAGTCTAACTTTGACATCCAAGCAGCTTCATCAAATATTCATTGGTAAGAGTTTTAATTTGGTTACTAAATGCATATAGTTGTTATAAAAGCACTTATTTATAGTAACACAACTTATGTTCATGATTATTCACCTTGAATAGAAAATAGCTTAATTTGGTGGCAGCTTGATATCTACAGTAGTGTTTAACTAAAGCTTGTACTCATCAGAAAACACTGATATATAAATAGGTATGAACATATAAAAGGAGAGCTTCCTTTAAAGACTACTCATGAAATAATCTATTATAGAGAAATCAACAAAGCATATTATGAGGGTTACTCATACACTTATGCCTTGTTATTGGATAGTATCTGGACCAGCATTAATATCAGCAAGATTCATGGGCGCGTTCAAAATGTTTCTGGGAATTAACAGTGATACCCCCAAAAAGTTAAAATTCTTCAGGATCCTCCCTCCTTCAAAATAATTTCAGGGGAATGCTTTGTGATGGGGAGTAAACACCTTCTAAAGTCTGTGATGGACTCATCTATTAAAAACACTTGGTACTAAAACTGGTCTATTTTAAGGTCAGGTTTTTTCCGTAAAATTATTTAGTAGCAAAGTGAAAATTTTCTGTAGTTTCTGGGCTTTTTTTTATTTTCAGTGAAGCCAGAACTTGAATAGTGTAGCTGTGTATACTGATACACTTGGGGAAAGGTGGAATAAGATAAACATATTAATACAAAACTGTAAGTAGTTTTTGTAAGATGTTTGATCAGTGCCATGAGCACTAAAGTTTGCAGACCAGCATAAAAACCGGTGATAGCAGTAAATAAAGTAGTGAGATAATTCTGTCATCATCAAATTATGCGAGTTCTTAAACCAAATGGTTGGTTGCACATCAGGGAGCAAATAAACAGGTTAAGTACATAAACTTTCAGTGAATTGCTGGTTGTCTAGCTATTTAAACACCTGATTAATAAAAAGAAGTATTTATGATTATTAATAATGCCTTTAGTAATTAGCACATTGATTTTCCTTTTTTTAATAGCTGGCTAACAGAATTAAGAAATAAATGTTGGTGCTGGCTTTTTAGTTGTACTACTGATAACATTCACAGAACATGCGTAGTATTTACTTCCAAATTTTAGTATGAATTTGTTCTGCTACAGGATTGTTCTAGCTGACTAATTCTGTAATTTGAGAAACGAAAATGTTTTGATCATAATCTTTTAGTAGTTACGCTTCCTTACATTAACACTCACTTTTTAATGTTGAGTATCTTTATTTCTTATATATTCCAGGTCCTTCTACTATGGATTTTGGTGACGTTTGTGTGTATTCTACAACAGCCAGAAAACTGCACATCATCAATAACTTGTTAGTTCATATATGGATACAAATTGAGATTGAAATTGATGAATTACAGCAAACAAGTCCATTGTCTCAGGTGGTGCCTCCTCTTACAAAGACTCATATTCCAATTGTATTTGAGACAAACACTCTTGGAATGTTTAAAAGGTCAGGCTTCTTACATTTGTCTTGATTTACATATTTATTTTGGAATAGTAGAATAAAAATTATCATGTGTCTGGTTTAAAGTCAGTGTAATTATAAGTGTTAATGGTGTACACTCATGGGGATATTGCAATAATTAATGCTGGTTTATGTTGCAAAATTTTGCTAGTATAGTAATGTTTCATAGGGTTTAAAAAAAAAAACCAAAAAACTATATGAATGAAGCTGTCAAAAGCCCATATAACCAAAGGTATATAATGCAAAATAGTTTGCTTTTACAGTGTATTTGTTAGGATAAATTTTATGGAAAATACTGTGTTCTTTCTGGCATACCGTTGCATCAGTACATATATGCTCAGGTCTTTTGATGCAGCTCATGGGTAAATGTATAGGCAAACTGTTTTCTAGCCTTCTGGTATGGAGATGGAACTCTCACTTTACTAACGCTGTTAAAATGACTGTACGAGGTTGATCATCCTTTGGGATGATCTTCACTTTTGACATCATTTAAGTTATATGCAAAACAATTACAAGTTGCTTTCTCTTGTCAGTCTTAACTCTGTGTTCACAATCGTTTTGTTAAGTATTTTCTTGTGAATGATTATATTTCACAGAAAGTTTACTCTGACTACAACTTAATATATATGTAAAAACATTGAGAAATATGTATTTTTATGTTACAGATCTTTCACTTACACAATAAACAACCAACACCTTGGGCATGTGCTGGCAGTTGCAAATGCAGTGTCTGTTGAACTTGAGTTGTCTGCAAGGGAACTGATTTTAAATCCTATTCCTGGCTACCTAGCAGAGACAGAATTTAGAACAACTGTCAGGGTATATAATCCCAGAAACCATCCTGCTGAGTTTACTTGGAAACCTATAATTACAGTTAGAGGAACTGCATTTTCTATACGTCCAACCAAAGGTATACAATGCAAGTACAGTGTGCGTGCACGTGTCAATAATGTGAAATAAGACAAATGTTCAGTGGATGCTATAAACTGTATTTTTTAGATTTGGGTCAATATCAATGTATCCCAAAAGTAGTATCAGATCAGAGTGTTAATACCATAGCAGCACACCCTGTATAAGCCCTACCCTGAGTGCATACTCAGTCCAGTTTTTTGTCTCTATGTCCAGCCAGCAGCGCTTATGTAACCATTTTTCTCAGCACAGATTGCTGACATGTAAGAAGTGAAGCAGCTATTTAATGATAGTTAGTAATATCATACAGCTCATCAGGATAGGAAATTTTCCAAAAGGACTGTATGAATGAAGCTGCTAAGAAGTCGATGTAGACAGTCTGAGTAACACAAATGGAATTCAATCTGGGATTAGTTTCCACTTGCATTATGGATCAGTATTTGTTAGATGTGTGTGACATCAGCTTTTACCTTCTTTCCTTTGAAAGATAGTGTTCTGCAGGAGTATGTTGGAGCTCCATTATTAAAGAACCGCTAACTGAATTGGTATTAGACAATTCAAACAAGGTTTGGCTAGATGAGGAACTTGGTGTGCTCTGATTCTTGAGAGAAGATATTTCTGCTGATATGAGTTCAGACTCAATTGTAAGCAAGAAAATGCATATGGTCTTTCCCAAAATTGTTATTATACAAAAAAAATAGTCTGTTCTTTTATTTTTTTAAAATGTTGTCTATTTGAGTAATACATAGCTAAAAATACTAGTGAAATTTGAATGTACTTTACTGCAGGATACTAATAAACAAATTATGCAATTGTCATGAGAATTCAGAAACTAATTTTACTTAATTCAACATACTGTTCAACACCTTTGAAATGTAGGCTTACTCTTCAGTAATAGAAGGTCATTTCACTTTAATGTGCTTATGTTATTTCTAGTTATACAGTGTAATTTGATAATTGTACATGTGTATGTTATAACATGTAAATTATGCATAATTATTTAGGCTTTGTGGAGGCCTATAGAGATCTGGAGTGTGAAGTTGTTTGGCATCCAGGATTCAACGCTCCAGAAGAAGGAGAATTCAACTTGTGTGTGCATAAAGGAAACACAATTAAGTTGAAATGTTTTGCAAAGGTAACAATTCATACAGCAGATTGAGAAGCAAAATGTGTGGGTTTTTTTTTAAACACAAGTAACTTAAATATTTCTATTATTGTGTATTCAGAAAATTATTTTAATTTCATATGGCTAATGTTTGACATCTTTAAGAAAAGACTGTTGCTCCAAGGACATAGAATCATAGAATTGTTTAGGTTGGAAAGGACCTTGAGTTGTAGTAGGTGGGGCCTTCTTGCCCACCTAGGCACACTGCTGGCTCGTATTCAGCCGGCTGTCGACCAGTACCCCCAGGTCCTTTTCTGACGGGCACTTTCCAGCCACTCTTCCCCAAGCCTGTAGTGCTGCATGGGGTTGTGACCCAAGTGCAGGACCGGGCACTTGGCCTTGTTGAACCTCATACAATTGGCCTTGGCCCATGGATCCAGCCTGTCCAGATCCCTCCGGAGAGCCTTCCTACCCTTGAGCAGATGGAGAAGGTAAGACAAAGGCAATTTGCCTGTTTCTTGTTTTCAATTACATACTTCCTTTGGCACCAGAACTTAGTGGTCCTTATTTATTAAGTGGTAATTGTTGTTTTTGGCTCGCATAGTTTAGCTGAACAAAGGTTGAGAGGTGGTTGAGAAGGTGCTATGATAGTTCTTTAGATATATATTACAGGGATAAAAATCAAGGTGTGTGTGGGCAGGTATGTTTCAGAGCTTCAGGGTAACAACAGGCTGTAATGTAATCTTGGATTGTTATTTGAATATGGTATTTGATAATTTGAAAAGCAATGTTCTGGATAGTCTGCTAAACAGCAAAATTCAGTTTGGATTAATAATTTGTTATCTTATGTTACATGCCAGGGAGTGTGAAGGAGACGGATAGGTTTTTTTCACTGTATTCTACTGACTGCATGCTCTAGAACTTCTATTTTGGGAGCCAAGAAAACTTTTTCCCTTTCTTTTGATGTGCCTACTTTCTCTTTTATTTTTTTTTTCCCCTAGTAGCTTTTTATTCTTTTTTCTTCCTCTTTTGAAGCCTTGGAAATTGCCATATGTAAACCAGGATGTGTGTAAATTAGAATAATGGCATTTCTACTGCTATTAAAATTTCTGAAGTATCTTGTCCTGATCACACATTTAGGAATAAAAAAAAATATCATGGAGCTTGTGCTATTAAACTGAATTAAAATATTTTTATTTGTCTTGAAATTAGCCCAGAAATATCTCTGTGACTGTGCCTGTTCACTCTGAATCTAGATAAGTTCAATACATTGAGTAAATCTTGTCTCAAATTTAAACTGTGTTTGTCTATTTTAATACTTCTAATTTATGCATTTCCACAAGTATATTAGTTCATTATGTAAGGAAAAGAAAATTGGGTTGAATTATATATTTGTACTTAGTGTTATGTTATTTAGTCTGTTTTCTTTTCTTTTTTTTTATAGCTTGGTACTACTAAAGTTCAGTTTATGGAACAAAGGATACCCTTCAGTCATAGTCCAATTGGTTTATCTACTTGTAGAACAGCCATTCTTCAAAACATAGGACACAATCATGCGTACTTCCAAGTAAACTAAAATTATTTTTAGCATATTTGATTTCTTGGGGTGGGGAGGAAGGAAGGGAGTTTATTTTATCAGATCATGTTACAGTTTTATGTTCTCAGTTATTAGATACACACCTACTTAATTTTTGTCTGGTTTTCTGAGGAAGCAAGGTTTATGTGAATAGGCATTCTGTCCCTCTTTCAGATGTGGATTGATGGGTAGATGAACTGACAGACAAAGAAAGTGGTAATGGCCTAAAAGATTCTGGAAGTTTCATGAAAACCAGTGGTGAGGGTAGAATGCCATACTGGTGTACCCTGTGAAAAAGCAGTTACAGCTTGGACAGTTTTTGTATTTTGAGAAACAGAGCAAACTGGTTAGTCATCCTATTCATACTGGCTACCCAGTATGTGCATGCATAGCCCCAGAATGGTCACAGCAAATGTGATTACTTTGCTAGACTAACATCTGAGAGGAAGATAGGCTGTATTATGAATTGGATAAGAGATGAGATGGATGCCAGAGTGGGTAAAGACATAATACATGAATTAGTAGTTGTTCTGACCACAGATGTGATGATCACAGGTTATTTTGCTTCACTAAATTAATTTTCATTTAAATCCTCAGAATTTTTTTACTACATTATTATGGCACTAAAAAACTTGATTAATTTATTTTGATTTGTACCATATTTCTCTGTTTATCAACTGAGCATTGTAATAACAAGTATTAGTACCACACTCTTGGAGGATGGGCCTGAAAGAATAAAGTCAGCGTAATAAGACAAACATACCCAGCCTTTTAAGCCTTCACAATTACTCTTAAGCCTAGAGATGGCTGGTTGGTTTTGGTCATTATCACTTGTGCAGGTATACTTTGGAACGTTATCTGTTTGGAGTGCGTTAGAAGAGAACAAATTATATTTTTGTCCTTAATAATGGTGGGTAAACTGAACATTTACTCCCAGTATTATTACTGAACTTTTACAGTATTAGCATCATGTGTCCCATCTTCTAACTGTGAATGTTAAAAAAGAAGTTATGAATTTATCTGTCACTGAAAAAAATGCTTTGCAGAATATTCTGGAGACTTGCTAGATAGCAAGACTTAATTTTAGTAACTTCATGTAAACAACCCAGAAACCAGACTGTGAAATTTCCAGCTGATGTGCAAAAATTATTTCGTACTAGAAACTGACAGTCATCATATTTAGGAGTCTGTTTACCTGTATTTTTGCCCCAAACTTCTAAGTCCAAGTTAGCATGTTATGTTATGAAGGTTCTCCTTGTAGGAATATAAAATCTTCATGGTAGATATGTTGATATTTAAAAAAACCCAAACCAAAACACCCCCACC
>JANZLQ010000061.1:12263865-12285157 GCA_026212715.1 Elanus axillaris
GTAGCTAAGAGCACACAATTGTGTACAAGATCTAAACCACAGACATATTGACGGGAGCCGTAACCTGAAATCTGACAGCTCTGTTCTTGCTCATGGCATTGGGTTTCTCTGGTGATAATGCTGCTGCACAAAGTGATCCTTTTTTTTTTTCCACTGTAGTAGAAAAGAGTATAGTGGGTGGTCAGTCATTCCCATTTACAGACTTGTGAAATATCAACTCTCTTAAATCCTAAATGCCTTCCTCCTACCCCCAACTATCAAAACAGGGATTTTATTTGCCTCCCAGTACTCTGGTTCCCATTGTTAGAATAGAGCTCTGTTACTATTTTCTTTCCTTGTCAAGTTGCAGGATGGATTAGGAGTAGAAAAGTTGCTACTGACACTGCTGTAAATTCAAGTGATTAACTAAATTAGTATTTCTGAAGACTGCTGAAATAACAGATAGGTCTTTATGTTTAATTCCACTTCTCATCTAAACTACTGTTCAGTATTACTGTTTGTTATTGATGAGCATCTCCAACTGTCATTTGATACAGGTGGTGTGGTAACCCAACGGAAGACAAGGTTATGCAAGTTGGCAGTCTGCTTTAATTATGATACAAATTTAGAAAAAAAATTCTTACATTTGACTGGATCTGTTTTGTGACTACTTTTCTTAGAAAAGAAATAATCTGCAGAATATATTGCATCTATTGATTATTGGTTTCTCTACAGGGTTTTCTGATGTCATCCTTTTTTGATTTTTCAAACTCTGGGTCTAAGTGTTTTTCCAGTGTTGAGAATAACTTTGGCAAACAGAACAACTTCATTCAGAAGTAAGGGAATAAAGAACTTCAAAAAGGAAATTTTCCTAGGGTACCTTATACCTCATAACCAGCTAATAAGTGCTGCTTTAATGAAATGTCTTTATTTCAGTTTCCCCTTCTCTCCATGTGCTCACAGTCTTTCTGTCTGCCTTTGGTGCTGGGTAAGCTCACTGTACAACTAGTGCTTTCCTTCTGCTCCAAGTGTATTACTGCCTGCCTATCAGGGGGCAGCTTACTTATTGCCAAGCAAGACATGCTCAAATACACTTAAAACTTACAACCCACTGGTGGTCATAAGTTAACATCACTGAGAGTTAGTGCAGCACTGATGGCTGGCAGCAATAGCACTGACTAATGTTAAATGAAGTTAACTTTGAAAACTAAATGTGTTGCCTGGTATGGTGTGACTAAAGGAAGCATCTGGAAGTATATGTACCCCCTGGGATGCTGTAGCTTTTCTTAAATTAAACTCCTGTGAAGTAGAATGCTAATAAAAAGCAGTGTTCTGTTAAGAAAGTGATCCAGGTACCAGCAACTCTTATTGTGATTAGAAAATCTCAGTAGTTATTGATTCTTAAAACATTCCCCGTTGGATCTGAGTTCTTTTATCATTCTACCTTATCTAGATTTCCCCCTTTTCTCACCTGATTTCTTCCTTTGTTTTCCTGATTTTCCAGTCTTGAAAAAACTCTAATCTTCTCTGTATATTGAGCTTCCCCTATTCAGGTTTCATGGTTGCAAGCACTTTTTTTCTGCCTCTGCACTTGAAAAGCCGTTTTTCTGATCTCATCACCATTTTTTGGACAACTGCTCTTATCCAGCTTACCTCTCAGCTGCTACAAACCTGCATCCCATTGAGTTGCATTCTTTTCTATCTGCCTTCTGGTTCTACTAAAACTTCCTGCTGTTGTTGTAGTTGTTACTGATAATGCTACTCTATAAACCCTAAGACCCTACTATACTGCAGTTATTTGCTAAAGAAAGTAGATACTAGAACTAAGACAATTAAAATAATTTCAAAGCATTGATAAAAAAATCACAAAACCATGAAATTATTTTAATATGCTCTAAAATTTTATTAAAACTACTTGCATTATTAATGTGAGGTTTCAAGTAATTTAGTCTTGAATGCAATCTTGAATTCTCCTGCTAAAAATCAACTTGGCAAGAGCTTTCCTTCTGCCTCAAAAAGTTTCAAATCAACAAATGAAGTAAATACATAGGAACTCTGAATAGCTCCTACAATTCTCACTAAAACTTAGTTTGTACAAATACATGTGACATCAAAAGATGCTCTTAGAGAATAAGTATGTTGTCATGCTTATAAAATATCTAAAAAAAAATTGAGATAATGCTTCCAATATTCTAAGTGCTAAAATGAAGTTGATGCATTATAGATGAGGCTAGAATGCTGCTCAGACATGGCCTGACTGTGCCTTCCTGTTACTCCAGTGTCTCAGAAGGTGTTAGAGGTGACAGGGCTCTCCACCTCACTGGAGAGAGTTTAACCTTGGTGTTTGGCTGTGAAAGTCAAAGCTGTAAGTGAAAGCAGTATACAAAAATACATATAAAAAGGTAAGCTAGCAAATACTACTTAATATCATATTTGTATACAGGCTGTATACTGCTTTCTTTTCTGTTTTGATATAACTTTGTTTGAGAGACACTTCAACTATGTTTTAGTTTTTTTTTCACTGCAGTATAAGGAGGATTAGCCAGGTGAACATCTGATAGGCTAGGCAGGGTTCTCATTTCAGAGCTGAATAGAAAAAGATTTTCTGGTAATTAAACAAAAAAACCAACCAAGCAAAACTAAACAAAAACCCCAATGACTATCTGGCCAAATGCCTTTTGTAGCTCCCTCATGCCTATCCAGAGACAGAGCTAAGAATGATTACTACTAGTATTATTTATTGATTGATTGCTAGCAGTGATTATTTTTGAACTGAGTTTTAAATTGTACTGTCCAAGAAGCATAGAAGCATGGCTTTTCTGACCACGGTTCTCTTCCTGCAAGCTACCTGTCCAGGTAACCTGTCCTTTGGTTTTGTGCCAGGGAAACAGGCAGCATGTAATCACTTTAAATATTTGCTCATTTTCGTTCCTCAGCTGTTAGAGTGTTTTTCCAAGCAGGATGACCTGCCTGGGAGCAGCAGTATCATGTATGGTCTGGTAAGGAAAGCAGCCAAAGCAAGGTGCAGGAGTGTACTGCTCCAAAATGACTTTTTTTTTTTTTTGGTAACCCTGCTGAAAAATAGCAAATTTCAACATCTGGAAAAAAAGACAAAATACACATCTGTGTAATAATGATACCTAGGAGGGCCTTTGATTGAGATAAATAGAACGTCACACCTGTCGGAGCTTATTGCTTAAGCTTTTTGTAGAGAAGTGACAGGTGATTTTGTTTTGTTTTGGTTTTTTTGGCATTTTTAATGATATAATTTTTTTTTAAATGAAAGAATAGAATTTACCATGTAAGAAATGAATTCTATGGAAAAACTGCAGCTGTGGAATTACAGGGTGTTGCTGGTGCATCTTCTCTGACAGAATACAAGGGAAAGATTTAGTTTTATTTCAGTGTTTTGAATGATGGCTTTGAACACTAGTTACATTATTCATTGTGGAAAGCTGCTTATCTGAGATATAAAGCTGGGGAATTTAAGCAGCATGAAGGATTTAAATGTGTTTTAGGGAAAAGCTCATGTTAAATCTGAGGGTATGTTGAGAACGTATGTTGTATACAGTTGCAGGACATAAACCCTTAGTTTTGCAGTTAGGTTTAAATTTGAGTCAAACTGAGTTTCTTTAATGTACTTTACATTTTCTTTCATAATACTGCTGAATCCATATGTTGTTAGTGGTATAAATAAATAAACTTCAAAATCAGCCTTTACATAAAAATTCAAGGACTTTTAACAGTTCAAGATATTTGAACAGTCTGCATGGTATTGTATGATAAATATAAGAGTATTATCCTTTACAGATGTTTTAACTTAGTTTTAAGCCATAAATTAGCTTACTGATGTATTTGCAATTCCCTGGGAAATTGTACTGTGAAAGCCAGTACTGCAGTTTTGGGGAAATGTCACATATTCTTTGTGCTAAATAAACTATATGATTCCTGGATTTGACAGCAAAATTTTTGCTCTACATTGAGAATATATGCTGTATTACAATAATAATTAGCAAAATATATTTTATAAAGCATAAAATATATCATTGCATTGGGGTACTTAGTAAAGGTAGAAATGAAGTAACTGCTTTGAAAAGTTTTTTTAAAAATAACATGATTTTTGTTTTCTACTCTCAGATTCCCACCTGCCTCCCAACCTGACAACTGTGCTTGAGTTTGTTTATTTTTTATGCGTGAATTTTATATAAAATACTATTTAAATTGTCATGGTTGATGGGGAAGTTGTTTACCCTTTTGTTTCTTTCAGTATACTGAGTATTTAGGCCTGAGGCAGGAAAGCACTCAGCTATGTTCACTCTGCAATGTTGGGCTTAGAGCTACCGTGCACTTTGTATCAAACCTGTTTTATAAATTGAAATGAGTTTCAGTAGCAGAGCTGTCTTGATCAGACAGATTTCCTAAAATCAACAACTTCCAATTTTTTTTGCTAGAATTGCTAAACAAATAGAAGGTGTTTTAAAATGCCCTCTAAATAAAAATTTGCAGGACTATCAGTTTTATTTAAAGAATTGTTATGTACTGGTGGCAGCCTACACGAGCATATCCTTTGGAGGTGTTCTATGTGACCGCATAATAAAAACCTCCTCTGTCTCACTTGACTAGTCTTTTTAAAGCTTCTTTTGAAGTATTTTAATTGCTAAGACTTCCACTTTGTAGATGATGCCTCCTTTCCAATTTACGTGCATAAATAGTGTAAATCAGGACAGGAAAAAATATTTCTTCTAATGATACAACCAACCTTGAGTGTTTGTGAAAGAGCTGTCTCTGGGCTGCTTGCTTCCTACCCCTTCATGTATTCTCTGGTTTGTGAAGTTACATGCAGCTTCAGAAAAATATCTCAATAGATAAATAACTGTAAAGTATTCATAGATTATTTAAAGAGCCACTGCAAGTCCAGTAATAGTATAAAGATTTTTCTTTTTTTATTACTGTCATTAATTTTTTTGTGTATATAAACTTGCAAGAGTTACTCCATTATGGAGTTTTAGAGATTAAAAATGAATCATAAATTCATTTTCTTAAAATATGTATTAAAAGAAAAATAATGATTTACTTGCAATGAGAGGTTCTGAAAAAATGAAATTAATTTTTAATTCTGTTTCAGTAATATGTATGTATGTGTGTATATGTATGAATTATAATAGGACTTCTAGGTGTATAGAATTTTTAAAGAATTTTAAATTTGTAATACAGGTTAGTTAATGTCCAGTTAATGAGGCAAAGATATGTGTGAATGAAACAAAAGTTCTATGATTTGTTCTTGTATAAATACATTGCTATGAATTATGTTGGCTCTGAATTTGCACCATTGTGCTTCAAAGGAAATGTAGGTTTTCAGTGAGCATCCTGTCCTACATATAATGAATTGTCTTGCACATTTGGTTTTATTTGCCAGTTCTTGGCAAATAAAACCCTTCATGCATAGTAAGACTAAACCAAATTTTCCTGATAGTGGGGGTGAAAAACAAATTTTGAATAGCTGCTTTGGGAGAGGGATGAAGGGATTCTACTTTTTGTTGTCTGACCTAAACATACTAAGCATAACAGCACTGCTGAAGAACAACCGCAGTGCTAGACTGTACTCTTTTGCCTAGCCAATGGTGTAATGATATCTATTATAGGCTAAGCATTTTAATCTTACCAAACTTTAAAAACTTAGTGTCATTATATTGTCATATCTGTCATACATGCTAGGGATGAAAAGGGTTTTCTAGCTCACTTTTTTACTGTAATTCTTGGCAATGGTGTTTTAAGTGTTACAGTTCAAGTGTTACATGTAAGGAAGTGCCTGCTGGCTATAGGGAGCTGCCAAGGCTGGGAGCAATCAGAATCTGAGATGTGCAGTCATTTTCTCTCTGTTCTCCTTACAGTCACCCACAATGCTTGGGAGATAAGTTAGTTATTTATGCAGCATTTTGCATATTACACCTCTGAAGCTGTGTGCTGCGTACACTATACCAAATATAGCAAACTTCTTGCACAGCCAAAAGAGTGTGACAGAATCTTTGGATTGTATCTGTGTTGTGACTGTTGTACAAGATGTTTATCTATAGAGTCCTGTAATTTATTTTTTTTCCCCTTTTCTCAGGTATTGGTTCATTTTACCTATCTATTTTAACAGCTACCAGGGTTACCAAATAACCATGTATGCAGCTCTATTCTATCTAACATCTCTTATGTTTTAGGAAAAAGTTTTAAAAGATTCTTTTTGACAGATTTCATGGCCTTGAAATGCAATGCTTATTACTTTCTACTGTAAGAAAAGATAGTTGTTCCTCTAAAACTGTGTGAAGCCACTGTTAGTGACGTGAAATCATGTGTTTCACACATACTTTGAACTGAGAGGAACTTCTCACACTGAAGAAAAGATCTTTTTTCAGTTGAATTTGTAATTATGAGATTTTATGCCACAAGAACATATCTTGAAGATGTAACGAAGTGACTTGAGATACTAAAAATAGAAGGATATGTAAATCAAATCAGGAGATTTTTACTCAGTCTTTGTTTGACACACCTCGAGCATTAGTTACTAAAAAAACTCAAATGGCTTTCTCCATGGTAATTTCGAAAAACCAATTCTATATTATAAAATCTAATAGTTATCAGATTTGAAGTATCAATATAAATTGAGAGACTGTGGTGATCTCCCTAGAAAAACTTCCCCTCATCCCATGCTTTCCTCTTGCTAAGCACAAATGCGCAAAATGTTCCACAAGACTCGGCACACATCTTGCTCACCAGGAGTTTGTATTTGTTTGTTACAAACCCTGCTGGAGCTCCAAACGCTTTAAGTGCTGCATACTTGCTTCTCATTATCTAAGCTCTCTGTTGATTCTCTTGCAGATGGATATGTGCCTCGTGTCCTGGCTTAGGACAAATTTATTTATTTATTTTTAAAATTTCTTTCCTGTCATTTATATATTCTGCTCACTACCATATATGTGAAAGTGAAACATGATGCACTATTTTCTGCCGTTTTTGAAAGCTTTTAAATGATTCATAACTTTATATAGCTGGTTTTACTGCAAATGTTGAGCAGCATGCACATTTTATAGGCCAGAGTCCTTTCTGGAGAATTCAGTGGCCTTCAAGATGAAAACATTGTCTGAAGGACTCTAACAGTGGTTTCAGTGCAGAAGTTTTGTTTTTTCTTCTGTTCCCTTTGTTATGGTTATCCATGCCTTTTTGTCTGGAGAACATACTGCTCCAGTGTGGTGGTCCTTGGAAAGACAGAGTGAGAGGCAAAAAAATGCCCCCTTGAAAGTGCACTGTGAAATAAATCTGGCCTCTCAAGTGCACAGTCTCTCTCTCAAAAAAAAAGAGGGTTTTGTATAAAAGTGCTATCTTTTAAATTCTAAACCCCAGTTATTTGGGTATGTGAATGCAGAGATAAAGCTAGGATCAAAATCACTGGAATGTGGACTCCTGAAATTCAGTGGTGTTCAGTGAAAAAGGTTTTAAGAATTTCTTTATTTTTATTTTATTTTTAGCTTTCTTGATTTTAACCTTGATCTCAGAGCCCATTTTGTTTATGCTGGGTAAGGACTGATACTGGGTGCTAATAAACTACTATCCTATTAGTAGAATTATCAGGTCCTAAATTAATTTCATTAGTTCTTTTGAAATAGTTATACCACTCATATGGTTCAAGAAGTACCTACAATTTCTTTGGAACAGTGACCACGATGATTTTTTTGTCCTTTAGGTGGCAGCATATGACTTCACTCTTCCAGTTAATACTCCTCGGGCTGACTTCGCATTGACACAGCCAAGCCCTGTATCTGCAACTTCAGCTGGATCGGTGAAGCACCTTGTTACTCCTCGGCCACAGGTGGTGACTGTGGCTGTTCAGTTCTGTAGAATTAAAGCAGTTGGTAGGTAAACTAGGGGCTTAAGCAGATGGTGGCTACTTATATTTGTAGTGATGGTTTTGCATGTATCGCAGAGAATTACTACTTAACTGAAATTTAATTGCCAATTGTACAAGTTGGAAATTTCTTGGAAACTTGCAAAATTTTCAAATTTTGATTTGTATTTAAATATGTGTAAAGATGAACTTTTTATACATAATAATGATGTGGTGGGAAAATATGTGGTTTCTAATATAGCTCTTTGCCATATATAAAAATTCGTTTAATAAAACTCCCTTTTGCTTCCACTCATTCAGCAGATTTTCTAGACCATGTCATGCAGACCCTGGTATTTACAGCAGTTCATGTGAAAAGTGTCGAAAAGTAGTATGTCATATTTTTTTTTTTTTTTTTTTTAGTCTTACCCTGTCAAACCTAAGAGCTCTAGCTATATTTAAAACTCTTTTAAAATGCCTCTGGCCCTGACCCCATCTGAGAGAACTGGTGGTAATTTAGTTAATTTGCTTCTGTTTGCTTTTATGTGCAGAACTGCACTGTTTTGGCCCGTCAGAATTTGTTAATAGTCAAAGTTACAGACTGTTTGCCTGCAGCAAGAAATTGATATCTTAAATGATTCTTCTTTGCTTTTCTCAGAAATAGTCTGTGGTTCCCTTTTAGTCTCCTGTCTGATCCTTATAGTCATGTAGAGCTACACATTGTGAATACTTGAATCCACTAGGTTTCCACATCTCAGTGTTTAATATGTAGTCCCTGTTTATTTGTGATGAGACTTAAGTGCTGAGTGTCTTCCTGGAATGGTGTTTGTGTAATGTTTAAACATCTTGGGAGCACTGAAGGAGGCTTGCCCAATTAAATGCATGATGTGGGGTAAAAGTAACTCCAATTTATTAGGTTTTATCTGTTTGTGGTTTTTGTTTATTTTCTTTTTTTTCCCTGTAAGGCTTTAACTTAAGTCTTACTTTTGAGATCTTTTAAGATACCAAAGAAATCTGAGAGACCTTTAGATCCTGTGGTGGAGGTAAACTCATATATGCATTTCTAAATATATTTAGTTTAAGAACACATAGAGTAAACATAAATGTACATATGTATATGAGGTTAGTAGAAGACATGTCTCCAAGTAAAAAACCCATGAATCGAAGTCACAAATTTCTAGTGCAGAAGTGATTTATATAACCTGAAGAAAAAATAAAATGTTTATTTCCTTTTCCCTTTCTTTGTGGAATAATGGATCGATACTATCAGTAAGTCTTGCTAATAAATGAAAATCTTATCTAAATTTTATCACAAATTTGTACTTCTGCCACACAGAATTTCCTCAAAGTACCAATATAGGCCAACAGCAAGTAATCATAATATTAAAGTGAATATATAATGCTTTCAATTCTAAAAAATAGTTGAAAAAATAATTTGTGGCTTCTGTTTAAATTTGAATTTTGGAATTGCATTCTTACTGGGAATTGTGATGGGCTGGGAGGAGGGAGAGAAGCCTCAGTAAAAGTCTTGACGACTCAGTATTTCACAGAATCATACAGATGCAGGCAACTAACCACATTATTTTTACTGTTAACAAAAAACTTGATAATTTTATTACATTCTGACAACTTAAAAATTATGTCTGTTATTGATTCATCATTTCAAATTATCACTTTAAAAACTAAACGTGGGTAAGATGCATCTTGTGAGTTCTAAGTTTTGATTTGACAAATATGGCTAATTCTTACTACTGTGTGCTTTATGGCACATATGTTTTCCACTCTTATAAGTCTTTTTTTTTTTATGACATTTTTTTTTGTGGTTGACTGGACTGCATAGGACAGTACACTTGGCACTTAAATCAACAGCTTATATCTGGTGTTTATACTTGGATTGTTCACCCTGAGAAAAGAATAATGAAAATCTTGGAGCAGTTAAGCCAGTCTTTTAACTTCAGTATAGTCAATATGTTTTCAATCCATCATGGAACTTTTTTTGAATTTTTTTTAAAAAACAAAGTCTGTAGATTGTTTTAGCACCTGGGAGGGAAAGCAGTCTCTTAATTAAATACCTGTAAGACTTTTCCCTTGGGGACTGCTTATTGGTAAATAAGAAAGCACTGAAAGAGGAAAAAAAAACAACCAACCAACCCACACCAGAAATCTCAACTGGAAAAACCACAAGCCCTACCTCAGCCAGACACAGAGGAAGAGGACATATTATCAGTGTAATGATCTCATGTGAGGTGACTTTTTTTTTTTTTAAATCAATTTCACCTTTTGTGGAGTGGATGATTTCCTTTCCTTTTGCTCCTAGACTTTCAGTTGTGCTGTGTTTTCCTTGTGCAGGCAGTTTCTATGAGAGGTGAGGACTTTGTGAGTGACATAGTTGCATATTGGTGGAAGCATTCTAGCAGATTAGGTTCCTGCTTTGAAACAATATTAGTTTATAAAGTTTATATGCCTGTGCTTTAGAGAAATACGGATAGTATTGCTATTTACATAATGTGAGATATGTAATTAGGAAATCCTTTGGGCTTTTTAGGGGGGGAAGAGAAATGATCAACACATTTCCTCACTGAGTGTGAAACAAACTTGCAGACTTTAATAAACGGATACTGTATGGTTGCTAGGTTAATTTCCAGTGTTTAATCTAATCAAGAAGCAAAATGAGGCTGTGGGAACATATACCTTTGCTTTTCTAAATCCTTACTTTAAACTTCATCCTTTGTGACAGTTTCTTTTTTTCCAGCTATATGAAATAAAGAAAAATGCTGGGTTTTATAAAATCTTTCAAGTCTTTTCTGATGATTACCATCATGAACGTAAATGCATTCAACTGCGGTAGGAAGGTCATGTGGCTCTCTGTTTATAGCATCTCTATGTGAAGAAGAGATGCTGTAAGTCTGGTAGATTAAAAATTTAAATAATTTTAATGTGACTATAGGGTCATAATAAGACAGAATGTTAAATTTACAGTAGCTATGTATATAGTATGGGAACAACAGAAAGAAAATACAGCTTTAAAACAAGGGGAGAAACTTTTCTGCTAAATGTTCAGAAACAATGATTTTATGAAAGGTATTTGAGGAAATACTTGTCAAAATAATGCTGTATAAACATCTTGGATTATTTTTTCCAACAGTACTTAAATCACCATTGGAGTTCTCCTCAATGGAACTTAAATTTGTACAACATTCAAGTGGCACACATTTCAACATTGCTGGTGAAAGTCTGAATTCTCAGGTATATAATCACAAATGTTGTTATAGACATTCTTGGGTATAGCTTTTAATGCCTCAAAAATGACTGGGAAAAGAAGACAAATTTGGAACTAAAAATTCAGTCATGTTCCAAATATATGCTTTAAAAATAAAAAAATATAAGTTTTCCTATTGCCATTTTGTTCAGCTTTTGATATGTGTTTGTCTTTTGATTACGAGAAATTTTTCCAAAACTCAAAACTGGGCTTGTCCTGACTCTGATATTTGAGAAAGTGTGGGCACCATGAGAAACTGACCATGAGTTGTGTAAGAAATAGCTTACTTTGAAAGTTTTTCTGCCTCTGCCTATACTAGTAAACTAGACAGTGACAGTGCAGGAATCCAATCGATGTGCCATGCTGGTCTGTACAGTTAAATTGCTGCCCCAGTACATTGTATGGTACTGATCTCTACCAACTGGCACTCTCCCAAAAAATTCTTGGTCTAGATTTAGGTCTTAATAGGAAAGAGGCACTAAATAGCATATTTGGCCACAGCCATTCTGTTTTGGAAGATAAAGAATTTTGCTGTATGAATGCAAAACATACTGTAACATAATGTCTTGTTTCTAAGTCCCAAAGGCTATGTTTGGAAATTATAAAAAAATATTTTTGGCAATGATTAAAACACTTGAAACGCTTTTTCGTGTATCTTCAGAAAACAATGATAATGCAAATTCAAGGCCTTTTCCTAGCTACAGATGTGTTAGGAGTTGAAAGAGCCACTCTGAGATAAAGGAATGGATATTTTTGTTTGTTTCCACTGTCGTCTTATTGAATTGAAAGAATGGGTTTGAAAACTTGTTCTGAACTCTTGCTTTTTCAACATACCCACCTGTAAGTCTAGATATCATGACTGAAGTGTTTAGTGCTTGCTATGCTTCATTTGTATCAGGAAGAACTCATTTCTGTTTGGCTAAGCACTCCCACTATGATGCTTTGATCTATTTACCTTGCATAAATTCTGGGAAGAAAGTATTGCTCGTTGTGAATGTGGTGAGTGACTGGAAAGCATCTAGTCTGTGCTGATAGACATACTCATCTTCTCATCTTACAGATATAATAAACTGTGTTCTTTGTTGCTTTCTAGTGCTTTCTTACTTTTACTCTGATCTGATTGCAAAAAGAATGCTTAGGATAGAGCAGTATGAAAAGTATCAAGGTGTTTGCTGCTTTCCCTTTTTCATCATGTCCTTTCTCTGCAAATATTTACAGAAGCTTGACCTGAAGAATGTCTCCAGGCAGCAGTTGACATGGAAATTGAATTTTGATGATGCAGGCAAAAATAAAGAAGATGGTATTTTTAAATTTAGTCTGCAGACTGGATTTCTTGATCCAGGACAAAAAGTCAGTATTGCTGTATTCTTCTGCCCTTGTAAGTAATTTTCTGAATTCTTCTACAGATAGTTTGGCCAATATACCATTTTCATGTATTTCATAGATGTCTTTTTATGATGAATCATAACTAGTACTTGTTTTGATTAACTTCCAGTTAACGTGACTAAATAATGAACTGATATGCCAAAAGAAAGGCATTTGTGTTGTGGTTCTGAGAAAATAAGACAGCTGCAGACCCAACAGAAAGCATGGAATCACTTGATAGCACTATTTGAAAAGCCTGGTTTGCACATATAAAGCTTTGAGTTTTGCACATATGAAGTATCAAAGGCTGGGATAGCTGAATCATTTTCAGTACTGCTCCTTCATGTGCATTTAGGGTGACTGACTTAGATACTAAAGCTTTTCGAGAGTACATGGTACATGTATGAACTTTTTTTCTAAATAGCCATAATTTAGATAAGAATGGAAATTTCCTGGCTCAATGAGATACAAAATCACTTACCTATGGTATTTTCTGAGTAGCCTGCTCAGGCAACCAGACCCTAAGTAAAAAAACATAAAATAGATTTCTAACAAAACTTGGGAGCATGCAGAAAGATGCTAATCAACCACATACACCAGAAGAGGAATGACAGAACATGAATATTGGGATTCCACCTTATTCCCAGTCAAGTGTTTAGGGTAGAGAATATTGCAACACCGTATTTGAGTTGATAAAGCCCACCAGCTTATGCAGCTGATGCCTACAGAACTCAGTCGTTTTGACAGTTTTAAGTGGCCTACTTTTGGGGCCCCAGCATTCTCAAGGGGAAGAGAAGTTGTTTTTTCAGTTGTATCTGATCCCAAGTCAGCAAGTGAGCATCCCTGTCCTAAAGAAAGATGTTGCTGTTATTTATGGTAGGATTGAAATCTATAACCTAGTTAAGTACTGGGAACTATTTATTTATAATTATAAATAGGTGAATATTGGTATAAGAGTCTTGCCATAATTCTGTATGATAAATTGAGAAGACTATTAAATGTTGCTCTGCAAACATGAATATGCAAGAGCAGTATTTAATTGCACATGTTACTTGGAGTTGCTTGCCATACTACAAATCATTTTTCCATTGTTTTATGCCTTGTTGGTAGCTTTTGTCTTCAACTTATGGTTGAAGAAAAATCACATCAACTTGTGATTTTGCTTCATGAAGTGGAAAAGTAATTAGAATATAATGATTTTTGCAGAATTATTTAGAAGGCTGTTTGTTTTAAATTCTTTTAATTTTTGTTTTGAATTGCAAATTCTGACTTTCCTTTGTGTATTCTTTCTTTTCTTTGTATTTCTTTGTGGATATAATAGCTGGAAAGTTTCTGACCCAATCACTATGTATGTATAGTTGTAGTTTTTACACTTCTAAGCTGTCCATGAGGTATTCTTTTAGAAATATGTATTTAAATTACTCTATTAAATTATATATTATTACAGACTAAACTCATAGAAGAAAGTTAAATGCCATTTACTATTGGAAGGTTGAGCAAAAATATTTAGAGCATGTTTCTAGCTTTGATGCATCACTTTGTCTCCACTTCTGCATTCCTCCAAAGAAATTGCAATCCTGCTGGTTTTTGGCTCTGAACCACACATTTATGAACAGCCATAAAAATGTGTTCAATGTAATAAAAATTTTTTACTGGGTAGATTCTATATTGTACTTCGTGTAATCCTTGTTTTTGGAACGAAATTATATGATCTCATCTTTGTCTCGTCTATGCTATTCCTCAATCAGTTTTTAGTGATAACTTGCGTAGGTTATAAAAATAAAATAAACATAGATGAAAACTTTTGTTAAAGAATTTATTTTGGGAGAAATACAAAATAAAAAATTCCAAGGATACTAGGTAAAATGAATGAAAATATTGTCCCAGGGTGTGAGAAAATATTAGAATATAAAAATCAGAAGGAATTAAACATTGGGAGCAGGATGACAAGTTTGGACAAAATGCAGAGAGATATTGTAGGAGAAAAATCTGGAAGTTTTCTCAGATGTTTAGTTTTACAAAATTTTAGAAATATGGACTTGGAATCTCTGTTTACTTATGATGGATGTAAGGATCTACTCAAAGCACGTCCGGAGAGTGTGTCTAGACAGAAGAAAAGCTTTGGGTAAGCTTCTGCATTTTGAGAAACTGTTGAGATGCAACTAAGAGCAAAAATAGGTTAAAGAAGTAGAGGAACAGAAACATATTGTGACCCCAGGTCTTTGGAGGAAGAATGTAGAGGAAAGAGGAATGGAAGTCTAGAAGGCTGGAAAGTGAAAAACAAATGCTCATAACCTTCTGTTGTTCCTTGAGATGCAATTAAAAAATCCACATGTAGTTTACGGTAACTCTGTTTCTTTTAAACATTTTTTTTCTCCTTTCATAAATTTCTACTTTGCTTTCAATAGTTTATCATTTTTTTTCTGCAGTATTTCAGATAGTAAAGCCTACAAAATAAGTGTTGCAACTTTGAGAAGGTATTCTAATAAATATTTTGCAGAGTGTGCTTATGGTTAGAATAATTGTGGATCATACTAAAATGATCACTTGTGAAGAACACATATAACTTTTTTGTCTGCTTTGAATTTGAGAAACATACTCTTCTAAAAGGAGGTAGAATAGCTGCATTTTGCATTGATTAGGTTAATGTATATAGCTTGGAAAAGAAAATTGCTCAGGGCAATATTAGACTTGGTAGATAAAAAGAATAAATCTGTATTTCCAGATATCTGGTGATTTTTAGGGCCCAGAGTCTCATTTTTTCCTTCACTGAATATAACTACTCTTCCTTGTAGGAGAACATTAGATACATCAAAACCCACACAGGAGACCTAGTTAATTAGTATGGTGTGCTAATCACCTTCATATGTTTGTACTGTACAGTTGCAGTATGTGGGGGTTAACAAACTTTAAAATGAACTTTGAGTGTGCATTAGAGTAATTTTTTTAAATATGCTGCAACATTTATAATAACGACAGTGCCAAATGCTATAGTAAGCTACAGTGTTAAATTAAATGCAAGAGTTTATATAATGTGTGGTAATATCATGGTACCTGTTAAAAAAAGCATACTAAATTTAATAAAGATTCTCAGGAACTGAAGTTTTATTAATATGATCCTCTTCTGCTACTATAGTGTAATGCATTAACAGTATATGAAAAATTTCACTTTATCTTATTGTGATATGAAAAAACTTATCTGCAACATTGTAAGTTACAATAAATCTGTGGTCTGGGATCCCATGTGGAAAAATACTCACAAATGCACCTATGAGTTACCAGGAGTTCAGTGCCCCTGGAAGATGCAATACTCATGTAATGGGCACAGATGACCATGATGACCTCTATCTTCTAAGTTTTTTTTCTGCAATAGTAAGATATTAAATAACTGTGCCTTTTAACAGTTTCTGTGGAGAAATGGTTAGTTTACTTTTTTTTTTTTTTCCTTAATTTTTTGTAGGGCTTACCTTTAAGTTTAAACTACCTGTGACTTCTCTGCTTTGAAGTCTGCATTTCAGTTTATGCAAGTTCTTTGCTGGCACCCATTTATGCTGAAGGTGTATATATGCAATAAGGCATGAATTATTGGAAAGTCCAAGGCAACTAAACTAAAAGTGCTTATTTAGAAGACAAGCGTAGGAACTGAATAACAATCTAATACAAAGTTAAGAGGGTGAGAAGAGCAGGTGGTGATTTTACTTTCTTCCCACACACTCTCAAAAGATCAAAACCCATGCTATTATACAGTTAAGGTTTCTGGGGAAAAACTAAAATAAAAAATTAGATTTGTGCTGCTAGAGAGGGAGAAGGAATATGGACACCTTGAAAGAGGTGGCCATTTAAACTAGCTTTTGCTGCTAGTTTAAATTGCAACCGAAACAGGTAGGGTGGAAGGTGTGAGGAGTTGAAATATTTCTCCTCCAGAAGTGTGTGAGCAGTATCAGATAGAGAACTTGCAGATGTGTATAACTGACTTTCGGCAGAAATAAAATCTGTTTATGTTTCTATTAACAAGGAATCTGCATAAAGTATAGTCCCCGGATAGCATCCCAGGGAGTTAGGCACTCTGAACTGGGTGGGCTTTCTAGTGTGAATTAGACTGAAAATGAAGCAGTTAATGAATATATGCGCATATGCACTTTGAGAAGTTGTGTTCCCTTATTCAGGGTTTTTTCTCAGGTAAGGCAATGAATGCTTATTTCCCCCAATGGGGAAATTTCCCATATAATTCTACAGATTTTGTTAGCCCTTGGCAAATTTAGATTGGCAGATTTGTAAATACCATCAAATCTCCCTAAGGAAAATTTTCACATCTGCTGAACTGCTTGTTGCTTGCCCTATAGAAATTAATGGTGATATATCAGAATGGTAACAGCAGCACAAGCTTTGACAATAGTCATGAAAGGTGTGATTAATACAATAAATTCATGACTTCAGCTGTTAGTTCAGGACATAATCTCATTAATTTCAAAGTAATTTATTTAACATGAAATATCCTGAAAACATTGGTCCTAGACATTAGAAATGAATGAACAAAACTTAATGAAATCACTTTTTTTTGGTCTTTGTGTCTGTTTAAAATGAGGACAGTATTGCACTGCTGTTTCTGACAAGCAATAAATTATTGGCTTACATATTATGCAGAATTTTCATGTTAGCAACTGTGTGGAGCCACACACAGAGTGATCAGCAATGCAGAATAAGCACTGTCTGTTCTGCCTTCTGAGCAAGTCAGGGATTCTATGGCAAACAGATGTGATCATGTAGTTAATGAATTTGTTAGAATTGTTATGTACAGTATGGATGAAAAGTTTGTATGAGGAAAGTTTAACACTACCCTTTCCTAAATTTTGAAGGTTTAACTTTGGAACTGTGGTTAATACAAATATTTTAAAATGTGAATTAGTGAAAATTGCATTTTCTTTGGTACTGACATATCATCCTCTAGTTTTCTTTCTTCATGGTATTCCATTACTATGGCATTTATTGGTTATGGCCTTTCACTTTCCTTTACCATATGTCATACATATGTATGAAGACAGGATACCAGAAATATGGTTTAGTTAGAGCATAGCTGTAGGACAGTAGGTTGTCTAGCTTGTATATGAGAGTAACTTGTATAGAACACCTTTTCTTACAAGCATGTAAAAAAATATCCTGTTTGGCTCCTCATAAACCTCCATGACCTTTTCTGATGCTCTCTTACCTTTCCCTCATAAAAGGGCTAAATGCCAGAAAAAGGTGTGCTCTTGCTGTATCAAAGCCTAGAAGTACAAGCTTCTTAGCCTTCTCAGCAGTATTGTCTCCTAAAGTTGATTTCCATTTAACAGAGATTTAGCCAGGTGTTGCAAACGCTGCAACAAGTTCCTATTTAATCTGGTTTTTCACTTGGCCAGTTTCATGTTTTCTGGTCTGAAATGAAGGGATCTTTGCCGTGTTCTGGTGAGCTAACAGGCTTCCATGAAGCTCCTCTATTATCATCTCCATGAAGAAATTGGCTCTTATGAGGAGGGAATAAGACAAAATATTTTGAAGATCCTAGGTTTTCTTCTTTGTGTATGTAAACAATTGCAGCTCTTTCTCAGGCTGTGAAAATAATTATCTGAGTTAGTCTCAGAAGGGCTTGTCACATGTATTTTGTTTGCAGTGACACATATGTGCTCATACAGACACATAAAATACAAAATTTCTTTGCTATGTCTTTCCTTCTTAAATATTAGGTGAGGATGTTTGCATACTTACGAATCTGATGACAGAGGGGAATCAAAGGGAAAGATGTTTTTCTTGAAAAATGAAAAGATTAAACTTTTTTAGTTGTCTTACAACATATCATGTAGATTCTTTCTAAATACTAGAGGTGATCATTAGTTGGCCCTCAAAATTTTTTATTTTGCTAGCTCTTCAGCAGGTAGGAATGACTGAAAATTTGGTAAGTGGCATTGCATGTTTTGGAACACCATTTTGATAGTGTAATGGTTTTGGAAGGAAGTGCTTACTCCCTGCATCAGTGAAAGACCATGTGCTTTTCCATCCTAGAGAAAACTGCCTTGCAGCAGTTAGCAAGATGGCATGAGAAAGAGCAGAAAATAAAGAAATGGGAGATGCTATCAGTGGAGGGTAGAACCTTTCCTACTGGCTTGTGTGAGGCTGACTTGGCAACAGTTTAGGTTTTAGAGTCATCTCTTAAAATGTAGTAGTGATTGCCATCTAAAAGGCACCAGCTTTTTCTTGTCTTGGCAGTCAGATGCTTTTCTTATTTATTGCTTTATAAAATCATCATTCTCTGTGTTAATTAGTGTAATTTATAATATGACAGCAACTCTTAAAATTCTGAGAAGTGTTACATTGATGTTGTATATAAAGGAATATTAATACAATAAATTAAGAACTCTGACTTTGAAAAATTTACAGCAAATTAAAAAAATATGGATTTCTGGTTTGCTACAGGCAAGTGTTCTAAGCTTTCTTAATAAATAATTCTTACACAACACTTACTGTATGTTAAGCTACATTTTGAGTAAGAAAGCAACACTGGTAACTTTTTTTAAAAGAAAAAAACAAAACCCAGAAAACTCTTACTATAACTCCTGTAGTTACATTTATTTATGTTAATATCATTTTGTGATTTTTTTTTTTGGTGTGTTTTGTTTTTTTCTTTCTTGCTTTCTTTTTTTTTTTTTAAACTTTTTAACAGCTTGTCCCGGGATCTACACATCTGAAATGTCAGTGTGTCTAAATGATAATCCATCACTGTACAAAATAACATTGTCTGGCACCATGAAGTCACCAAAAATAAATTTTGACCCCCCCTTCTTAATGCTGATGCCAGTTCCTCTGGATGTGAAAACTGAAAGAGCCATCAATATCATTCCACAAGATTATTTAAGGTAAAAATCTCAAAATAAATTTTTTATGGATATTCTGAATAATTCTTGGCTTTGTTCTCTTCTGAAAAAGTAAATTAATTTCTGTTTATGAAGGTTAGTATTAATTTTCTGCTTAGCAGAGGAGTCTGCATATTTAAGAAAATTTGTGTAATTAATATTGCTCTACACTAAAGAAGCCCATGTTCTGTCATCGGAACATTCCTTCTTCATGAAGTGACCATCTTCTGGTATATTCACTCTGTCAGATGTATTAAAATTACTTTGAATAGCACAAAAATTGAGAGTCCTACCAGGATTTTTTGTTAACTCTAGGCAGATACTAAGATGCAGAGTCTTATTTCTTTTTTTTTACATTGTGATCAGAGAAAAATCTTTCTGTTGTTTTATTTTCTCTGCTCCACATGTTATAAAGGACTGTTTTGAAATCTAGCTGTTGTTTGGACAATTGCTGGGGTTGTGTTGTTGTTTGGTTGGTTTGTTTTGTGGTGTTGTTTTTTTTTTTTCCCCCTTCCTAAGCAAGATTTCAGTACCAAAGAGGACAGCAAAAATGTTTTAAACTTGTCACTTAATATAATAAATAATCCATATATTTTTCATTTTTCTGTGGCTCACCCACTCTGTCCTGTTATTAGAATTTGAGAGCCTTTTTGTAATCATGTTATATAGCATAACACCTATTCCAATTTGATAGAAATCTTAATATTTTAATCTTTCCACACACTCTTTTCTACATGTGTGTCAAAATATGCTTTTCTAGTCTTTAAGATATGACTCTTCTGTTTGTAACTAGTAAAGAGCAGTAATATTAGTTTGTTATGCTTATGTAGGTATCATTTCAATACCAGAATAACTGGAGCAAACCTCTTTAAATTACATAGGTGGGGAAAGCATCTTGGGTATCTTCACAAATTTCCCCTTAATATTTCTATTCTAAAACTTGCTTTGAGTTGTGCAATAATGCAATTAAATCAATATTAATGAAAGCCTTAAGTTTAGGAAACCTAAAGTAAGGAAGTAATATTTATGCCCTTTGTGGCACAGTTATTAGAAATTACTTTTCATTTGGATGTTGAAATATTGTGGGTCAGTATAAAACTTTCAGATACAGATGTAGAAAACAAACTAGCATCTAAATGCAAAGGGATTTTAATTCTTCAGTCTGTTTCACTGTTATTCTTCGATATTTCACTCTGAAAAGCAGTTTCGTAAATGTGTGAATCTGTGAATCAACTTGATTACTGTCATTCTGTGAGCACAAACACCATTACTATTTATTTTTAACACAGGTAATCACGAATTCGAGTTGAACTTCCAGAGCTTGAACTTGATGATGGTGACAGGATTTACCCTCTTTCTGTACAGTTCCCAGAAGGACAAGATATTGTTCTTTCATCAGATGGCACAAATGAGGAACTAATTTGTCATATCAGCTTCAGATCATCTAGGCCAGTGTCATTTTTAGGGAATTTGTTCTTCATTGATGAAGAAGACAACAGGTAATGTGTGCAGTTCAAATTCATTTGGGGACAGGGTTGAAATTGCCAAAGTTGGATGTAAGTCACAGAACTCATAACGGTTGGGAAAAGACATAGAAGAATCATTTAAAAAAAAAAAAAAAAGAAAATGAAACATAGAAATGTATTTCTTTTTTTCTACTGAATTAAACCCCACAAAATTCAGGTTTGGTCTGTAAGGCAAGATTAATCTGAGTGGTCAACTTAAGGTCTTGTATCTCATTCATATCTGCTGGTGTCCTAGTTTCGGCTGGGGTAGAGTTAATTGTCTTTCTAGTAGCTGGTATAGTGCTGTGCCTTGGGTTCAGTATGAGGAGAATGTTGATAACACATGGATGTTTTCAGTTGTTGCTAAGTAGTGTTTATACTAAGTCAAGGATTTTTCAGCTTCTCATGCCCAGCCAGCGAGAAGGCTGGAGGG
>JANZLQ010000061.1:12285169-12310344 GCA_026212715.1 Elanus axillaris
GAGGGAACACAGCCAGGGCAGCTGACCCAAACTGGCCAACGAGGTATTCCATACCATGGGACATCATGCCCAGTATAGGAACTGGGGGGAGTGGGGCTGTGGGGATCGCTGCTCGGGAACTAACTGGGCATCAGTCAGCGAGTGGTGAGCAATTGCATCACTTGTTTTGTATAATCCAATCCTTTTATTATTATTGTGATTTTATTATTGTTATTATTATAAACATTAGTAGTTTCTTCCTTTCTGTTCTATTAACCTGTTCTTATCTCAACCCTCGAGTTTTACCTTTTTCCTTCCAATTCTTCTCCCCTATCCCACTGGGTGGGGGGGGGGAGCAAGTGAATAGCTGCGTGGTGCTTAGTTGCTGGCTGGGGTTAAACCACAACAGCTGGTAATTCTTACGTCTGCTTCAGTCTCCTCAGATTGGTTTGGAGAGATGTGGTCTTCATCCAGCAACTCAATTTTTTCTAGTACAAAATGTTTTGCTTTTTGAAAAATACCCTATTAAAATTTTATAGTCTGTTCTATGTTGTATTTCAAGGTGGTCTGATTTTGGGTTGAGATAGACTCTGTGAAATTTTATTCCACTGAGCCTTCGTCCTGTTTCATTTTTTTGAAAACAAGGAAATGTTTGTGACTGGTTTAGATTCTTTTTTCTGGCATCTAGAAGAGCTAGTGGTTCTTGTAACCTATTTGCCAATCTTTACAAAGTTGCAGTGGAGTGATCTTGCAAAGGATTACTCCATTTTCATTCCTCTCAAAAGCTTCAGGTGTTCCTCTTGTACCCGAGAATTCAGGAAGAGACATCTTTGAGTAACTTAGCAGGTACTGTCTCTAAGAGATTCTTGTTATTTTAAAGACTATCTGTACAGTGTGGAACTACACAAGAGTACTCGTGGTTGTGCGTCTTTTTTTGTTTGTTTTTAGTTTTGTTTTTATTTCATTTTTTGAGAATGTGGTTTATTAGTTATTATTTAATATTGTTATTTATATACTTATTATACATGTGGCTTATTAATTCCTTGAGCCTTTGAGCTTCAGTGTAAAGGTAGGGAGACTTCTCAAGGGGAAATTACACTGGAAGTCAGAATTTCATTTTGCTAAGAACTGGCAAAGAACATGTCCCAGTTTTATTTTAAAGGGACATCCTTCCCTCATTCTCTCAGCATAGGTAATACTTCAGTCTTTTGCTCTCCATGTTGTCTGTCTTTTTTTTTTCCCCTGCACTCTACTACTACCTTTTTCTTTTGTGTGCATGTGTCCCCTTTCTTTGCCATTTTTAATTTTTTTTAAAATGTCCCTTTTAACTCATCTTCTCTTGTTATATCTTAATTGTTAATTTTTCCTTCTCTGGTTTTATGTTCTCTTTTTTTAAAGCTTTTTAGAGCAGATCAGCCTATTGTGAGTTTGTACCCTCTGAGCTGAGGCATTTCCTGATCTCTAGCTCTTCCTGCAATATCTGCAATATTGTTAGTTAGCTTATTAGGAATGTGGAGGCTACTGTCCATACGAAAGATCAATATAGAATCCTTCAGGTGGAAGAGTGTGGGTTGGTTTGATTTTCTTTTGTTCTGTTTTGGCGGTTTTTTTTTTTGTGGGGGTTTATTTTGTTTCTTGTGTTTTTTTTTTTTTTGTGTTAATTTTGGATTTTTTGTGGGGTTTTTTTGGCTACTGAGAAGGAAAGCTGCATATGTGTGTTCCAAGACAGGAGTTGGGAACTATTAAGTGATTAATGTATTAATGCTTCTGTCAATTTTTTTTTTTTTTTAAATTGCGAAGGGCAGGTAGTATCTTTGAGCAGCTCTATAGGGAAATGGTGTATGAATAAAAAGGAGGCCAACTCCTGATCTCAGTGAAGGCGTTCTTTGGGGCATAAGATAAAAAAGAATCATTTTAAGAGCCAGGTGACAAAAGACTGCATAGATGGATGTTGCTCGTCTATATCAGTGCCATTTATTTGTTTACAGATTCTAAAATATATGTATATGCACACATACATAGATGTGGCTTTCTTTTTTTTGTATGTGTAACGCTGCAAATTCATAAAAGTATGCTAGGGATGCGTTTCAGTTTTAGACCATACTTCCTTTATGAAAAGTATATGGGATACTATCTTTTCTCATATAATTCTGATATATGAGACAGGACTGGGTAGCAAAGTATGAAAAACTGTTGGTGTCTTCTCCCTCCCTCCCTCCTTCCGTGCTGGGCTCTTCAGTGTTTTCTGCACTGCCTTAGAGGGACTTTCTGGGCAGCAGCATCAGCAGAAGTGCGCACTACCAGAGAGAAGGGATAAGTGACATATATGATTTATGTTTCTTATTTATTTGTTTATATATTTCCTTAGATGCAATCCTGTGCACTATGTCAAAAAGCATTTGAAATTTTAAAAAGTAGTGAAATTATTTGGGAATATAAGCATCAGAAACATACTTAGGAATTTATGTGGTCTGATTCCTGTTAGACCTAAATTCCTTTAGGACAGAACACCTAGAGTTTGACAGCAATTTATATGCAGTGTTCATACCAAAAATCACCTATTTAAAACACTATTTAGTGATGAAGACATATGCAAACATGAAATTCATATGTCTTATTTTCATTTTAGATTAGTAGGCTGTATTTTAAGTAACTTTTATGGTGAAAAGCAATGCAGAAGGTTTCCCCGGCCCCTAGTAAATGGAGATAAAATCTGTTATTAAATGTCCTGTGCAAAAATAACTGTTTTCAGCATTTGTCCCTTTTGTTCATCTCTCCCTTTGGTGGGATGAATAAGTGTATGCATAAGGAGGAAAGATAGGTACTGCTGTGATTAAAAGTCATTCCTGCAGTTACTATTTTCAGTAAAGCAACTATTTTGAGGGTTAAATATCTCCACCCTATAGCTTAGAATCAGCTTTTTCCTAAGTATAAAACAAAATTTTATATTATTTTTATGCAAGGGTTATGAATCTTTCAGTTACTGCAGCTTGCATTGCATTAGTATTTTATATTTTTCTGTATAGATTGTCAGACAAGAATCTATTTCTTATTAAGTTTATTTAATTCTAAGATTTAATAATTGTGTGGGATGTGATTCATAAATGTGTGCTAAAGCTTGCAGTAATTATGAGAAAAGGATAATTTTAAGCTTATGATGAGGTCTGAAATATAGCAGCTGAGCAGGCACAATATTTAGTTTTAATAACTGTTTTTATATGGTGCACTAGCAGCTTCTCAAACCTTGTTATAGAGAAATAATCCTTTCTGCCGTGTAATAAACGTTTTTCTGTATTTGCCATTAAAATGAAATAAAGGATACCATCCTCAATTTAAAGGCAAACTCAATGTGTGTTTGAAAAAAGGATATCAAATAAAAGTCGTCAAAGTAACCTTAAAAGGCACCCCTGCTCGCGAAGGTGGAAAAATTCATGCTCAGGAGTGTCATATCATCTTGAAATTGTTGCTCTATTTTAAAACATAGTAAATGAGTATTTGTTAAAGGACAGAACTAATAACATTGGTTTGCAAATATACGTGATTTCCTGTCAGGCACTTGCGTATGTGCGTGGGCTGTAGGAACAGATGATATAAAACCTGAACACAACTGGATGAAATAGAATCCATTTGTTTTGGATGGTGTGCTATGTGTGCTATTAGTCAGTGTAGCAATATTATTCATATTGGCTTTTGGAAGAAATTATTTGTATCATAACCAGAAAGAATTCTTTCCTTCAATTGGAAAGGTAAGTGCCTGATTCTCTAATCCTGAGCATATTGTTATTGTTCTAATAAAGTCTATGATAATTTATCCAGACTTGGGTGTAGTTACTACTGTTAGTATTACTATGTGCTTTGATATTCCACTCTATAGTAATCTGTAGCTGCAATTTCTTGTTCTCTGCATATCTACCCTCATTCTTCCCAGCAACCCCCATGGGAGACCTGTGCAATGTGTTCAAACTTCAAATCTGATTCAACTAATTATGTAAGCATTTGAGCAGTTTGTTTCAAACTGCATAACTAATGAATTTGAACTGCTTTGTTAATTTGAATCTTTTAGGAAGACAAGATTTTGGGCCTTCTAGATCTTTAATAAAAAAAACAATGAAACCTATAACCTTTTATAACACCTATAAAAGCTAACTGGTCTTGAATAGGTTCCTGGTTTGTTTAATAGGCTGTGAAATCTCACAGTATCAGTTGCTGAAGATGTATTAATTTGTCAGGTATTATCACTTTATATTTCCATTTTCAGAGTAATAATATGTATTTTTAAATGATTTGAACTAAAATTTTGAACTTCAACTCATAGTCTGTGTTCTGGGATGGAATTAAGATAAGCGAGTTAAAAAGTTATTTTCATATGTTAGTAAAATATCACATATTATATTAAACTACTTAGAAGAGCCTTAACTTCTAAGCAAAAATAGTTCTAGGCATATTTCAAACCATGAGTATTGATGAGACAAATACTGTGTTTTGGTCATTTTTTTACTTAAGCTCTGCAGAATTTTGCTTTTCTAAATTCAGGTCTTAAACTTCAGTAGGATTGACTTGCATAGTCCATATTAAGTCCATCTAAATAATAACTTTTTTTTTTTTCCTTTAAATTGGACTGAACATTAGGTAAAAGACAGATATTTTTGAATTTGGCTACTTTACAGAAAACATTTGAAATATGATAGGCAGTCATGTTTTATAGCAAAACCATGCTATAGGAAGATGTAAAAGAAAACTGAATAGATGATTGTCATTTATGCAAGTAATTTACTGTGTGCACAGGTTCCATTAAATAGATCATAAGAAAGTAAATTATTATTTATTTAATGGCTGCCTTAAATGAGAATTTGCAGTTAATTTCTAATGTTATTTTTAATTTTGCTCCTTTGACTCCAAAGCAGAATAAATGACATTTCCTTGCATAAGGCTGATAGGAATAGAGAAGTAAAAGATACCATAAAATCCAAGAATGTCTTGAGCAAGTGTTTAATAAATGGGAAGAAATATTTAGCTATGACACTTACTGCCTTCAACTTGAAGAACTAAACCAAAAAAAGCCTCTGCAAATATGGCATATTTATATATTTGTCCTCTAATTGTTGTTATATCTTTTAATTGGCTGATTAGATAAATTATTTAGCGGAAAATAAAGTTTTCTGCCATCCAGATTGAAATGACATTTAACTTATTCTTTCTAAAAAATTAAGTAGTAAACAACAGGTACATGTTGCATCATACAATCAAAGAAAATGGTACTCTGGGCAGCAAAATATATCCCCCCACTCCCCCACCACACCTGGTGGGTAGATAAATTTTATGATCATTGATGACACAAATGTGCTGAGGTCCTTGCCTCCCGTGTTCTACAGTTCTCCATTTTCTTTCCCTCTCCCACTGGGAAGCTGGAGAAACTCACACAATGTCTGATGTTATTCACGTTGTTCAAGGCTGGAACTTCAGGAAGAGAGGATGTCAGACATCTCGGCCTCTAATAATAACATGATGCAACTGAGACACAATCACTAATAGGTACCCCATTATGAATTGGTTCCAGTTGTTTTGACAGTCCACCAGATCTCAGTGTCTTAGAGGGAAACAGTACGTTCCCTTTTGCTGTTGGGAAACATGCCTAAACAGTGCAACTCTTTAATGGTCATTGCTGGCAAATATCAAATGTGTGTATTCTGCTGGGACACCTCAGAGAATAAGACCTGACAATTTCTTCCAATAGCATTTAAATTCAGAGAGACCAGGGAGCTAGAAAACATTGGAGTTCTTGGTATTTGCATGCTTCTTTGCTGCATTCATCTGACCTAATAACATATTGGCATTTTACTTCAGATAGTTGGGAGTGCTTTTGAAAACTAGGATGGTCTAAACCCATTAATCACTCCTTTTCTGCGCTTGTGGCTTTCTACCATTTTGATGGTATATAAGTCTTGTATATTGTGTGAAACCATGTCTGTCAGTATCCATTATTGTATTATTTTGATTGCTGTGGAGGCCCGAGCTCCTGTTACAAGGGATAAGGGCTCCTCAGTTTTGGGGAACTGCACATTTGTGAATAGAAATGCCAGAGCTTGCATGGGTCATTTTTTTCTTCTCCCTTCCAATTCTGTCATCTCTGGATCTGTTCAACGATTTTTGTGGGGACGGGGGGGGGGCAGGTCTTTATTTATTTATTTTTAAATTGCAACTTATAGTTCCCTCTGTCTAGGTTATTTGTTGATCTTAGAGATCTGTAAAATGCCTTACTCTCATGTCAAATTTCCTTTTGGCACTAATCAGTTCTGCAAACAGTTTGTTTTGTTTCCTAAACCAGTGCAAGCTTCCCTTAAATATCTTTTTTTTAATTTACTCAAGCAATGTTGCTACAGGAATTTGTCAGTTAGATCCTAATGGCTTTGGATTCTTTCTCTTTACAAATTGTTAGTGATACTCTCCATCTGCTAAAGAATACTGTTGAAGAAGGGTTATATAACTATGCCTGTATTTCTAGAGCATTTGGGGTATACTGATATAAAACAAATCACTTGTTTCTACTTAGAAAAATGTCTGAAATGCTGTAGAGCAAAATAAAAAGGATAAATATATTTTGATTCAGGTTCTTTTGTCTTTCCACAAACATAAAAACAAATAAATTTAAAAAAATTGAGTTAATTTAAGAGAAGTAAACAAAGAGCTTTATACAGAGTGTTGGATGGTATTTTTTTGTCATCACAGTTGGAGCTTTGGGTTTTGGTGATCAGCAGGTTTCAAATGTTGGTAAACACAATGTATCTAATGGCCATTCTCCTCTTCTGTGTTCTTTGGAAATACGCATTAGAGAATAAACACTGAAATAGCAGTGGCAATGGGGGTTCATGTAGATAACAAATTTTTTACTTGCTTTATTAAGCATTATAAAACTGAATACACTGAATAATTTAAAACATTTACTAACTTTGCATTTGCTAGCAATACAGGTACCTTTCATTCTAATAGAATAACACAGACTTTTATATTATTTAGTTAAGCTCTGCTGCAAATATGGAATAAATATGTTGCACAAGACTTCTAGCTTTGTAACCTCACTTCATGAATGGTGTTATAAATAAAAGTCAGTGGTACAAGATGATTTTAAGCACATGCAGAGTGTACATGTCTTTGTAATCTATTCGCCACATGTGTATGGAAATACGCATGCTTTTCTGTTTGGTGCCCTATATCTCAGTGCCTGAAATGTGTATGATAAATACTTAGCTCCTAGCACCTTTGTTTTTTCTACCATGCTTTGTTACAAACGGAGTGTCATCTTTTGAAACTCTTAAGTTTTTAGCTACTGACTCATTCTTGAAGTTTTCTTTGAAATACCACTTTTGGGAAAACACCATATTAAAATACTTAATGATGATGATGGTGAGTGGACAGGTTGCTAGTAAGTGAGTAGATATTCATTATCATAGAATGGCTGAGGTTGGAAAGAGCATCCAGAGATCATCTAGTCACCTCTTTGAATCCCCTCTTCAAAGCAGAATCAACACTGTTATCCAGTTGGGTTTTTAATATCTCCAAAGATGGATACTCCACAACCCTCTCTGGGCAGACTCAGGCACTCTCATGGTAAAAATTTTTTTCCCCTTATAACTAGATAGAATTTCCTGTATTTCAGTTTGTACCCATTTCCTTTTGTTCTCTCACTGAGCATCACTGAGAAGAGTTTGGACCCAACTTCTTCAGTCCCTCCCGTCAGATATTTATACACATAGATAAGATCCCCCTGTGCCTTTTCTTCTTCAGACTGAACACTCACAACTCTCAATCTGTCCACATATGGCAGGTTCTTCAGTCCCTTCTTCATGCTTGTGGCCTTTTGCTGGATGAAGTCTTCTATTCTGAATTCCAGGGCTTTGATATGGCTTTTTGCTTTTTTCCTCCTTTTGGAATCCTGAACTCCACCATCTTACAGTCACTGCAGCCATGGTAGACCTGTGGTCACAGGACCTAAATCCTTGCTGTCAGTTTCAGCTGCAGAATCAGCTGTTGACTTGCAGGATCCATCCACTCATCCTCAAGCTCTTTTCTTTCACCAGCATGATTGAAGAGAAGACTGCCTGAGCCCCATTCCCTTGATCATTGCCTCCAAAGCTGTGCGGTCATGCCTGATGTGTTCCATGTCTCCCCATCAACTTCACTGGTGCCCATGTGGAAGAGTAGCACGGCTAACAGTCGGACAAGATGCATCAATCTCTCAACAGCATCCTGGATTAAAGCCCCAGGCAAGCAACAAACCTCCCTAGACAAAGGGTCAGGTTGGCAAATGAGGTTCTCTGTCCCCTGCAGCAGGGATTTACTCCTGACTATCACTTGCAGTATCCTGGTGTTGCTTCACAGCTTGTCCTCTGCCAGCACAGGTGCTTCATTGTCTGATCTTTTTTATCTTATGAATATTCTGAAACTTATAAATTTCTTAGTTAAGAATGTATTTGCATTGTGTTTGCTATTGGCTGGGTGTATTAATTTCTCTTACTATAATAGCACAGCAGCCAAGGAGGCGTGTCCTTGTTGGATTGTTAGCAGCATGGAACAGGGAGGAGCTCCTCTTGCAGCAGCACTGTGAGGTCCAAGGCATTTATTTGTACACAGATAACCTGTGGCGATGGCTGTTCTTTATATTCTAGATTGTGCAGTAGGTTGTTTGCTTTGAGTAGTATCACTCATTGAATTTGGGTAACTAGTTAAGATGTACCACAGTTGTTTTGAGCACACTTTTCTGTGTTTCATTACTGTACAAATGGGAGCATGAATGAAGATTTGGCATATGCCCAAATCTCAGATCAGCATTGAGGATGGATGGAGATGGCTGAGGTGCTCACCTCAAACTGGGACATTAGAAAGTTGACCTAGTCCAATAATACAGATATGAGTTACTTGCGTATAACTTGAGGGCTATGTCTTTCATTAACCTTCATACAGGTTGCTTCCACCCCTGCTACCAACTCTGTTGTCTGAAGTTAACCTGACGTATGCCTGCAAAGTTTTGAGAATTGTCATTTATCGCAGTAAAGTCAAAAGTTGGAAGTTGGCAAACTTTTCTTTGTTTAGTTATTGATCCTGTGTGTCTTCAAATGGCTTGGTAATGGTAGAAAAATATTACGCTCTGACACCTGGTTTGGGCATGTATAAATGTACATTTTGTACACATAGATAGATGTAGATAATCCTCTCATAGCCATCTGTCATGCTGATGTCCTGCTGCTGAGATTTTTGCTGAATAAAAGCTGAAAGCATGAAGTCAGCTAAAAGAAATACTATACTACAAGGTGGAACTGGCCAAGGCCCTTGCCCCACTCCCAGCCAGATTTCAATAGGATTGACATGTCCTAAGAGCAAGCCAAAATATTGCAGAGCTGGATTATTGATTTAAATAACTGTTAGCTATGAAATTGGAATCCAGATGTGAATATTTACAATTAAGAAAGATGGCTATGGATTTTGTTGGAGCCTTATTTAATCAAGTTCCTCTGAAAGCAGTATCTAAGATTTTTGTGTTTTGAGAGGGAAGTATGAAAGATGAAAGAAAAGCTACTTTCTGGTGCTTTTAAAATATTTCCTTTTTCTTGAGTATATTACTCTATAACAAAGCAGTAGAAGCTAATTATGTCATATAAATTAATCTGATGGGTCTTGTGATATCTTTTAATATTAATCTAAGTTTACATTAAACTAATTTATCCTTCAATATGTAATTTAAAGAAAACAAAATATATTTTTTAATTCTATGCAAGGTATATTTTTAATATGCATAATCCTTAATATACTAAAGCAAGATGGATATCAGCACGCTGTTTGAATACTAAATTACATTTTTCTTTGAATTTTTGACAGCTTAGTCAAAATACTTAATTAATATTAATGTTAGTTAATAAGTTAATGTAGTGTAAAAAAAACAGATGTGTAATAACATAGGACTAAGCTCAGTTGAATTACCTGCCAGTTACAGTGACCTAAGAACATACATACAGATGGCTAGCAGGCATCCATTGATGGCAATAATTTGCTTGTTGACTGCACCCCGAGAGATTGAAGTGAAGTACAAAAAAAGGGTTAAAAGGTGGATGGCTACATGTTAATATGGCCGGTACAGACGGTCTAGTGAACATTGGAGCATTTACATCAATTACTATTATATTCTAGCAGTTGCAGTCAATATCTCATTGTGTTTAAATTGACTCTATTTATTTCTAAATATTTATTTTAAGATTTCTGTAAAGTCTTGTAGACTAAATGTTAAATCAAAATAGAAGCTGCTTTTCAAGAAAACTTCCCCGTCAAAAGTTATAGAGTATATTTAGCAAGTTAGGAGTCTCCTTTAGGACACTTATGAATGTTAGCTGTAATTTTAATTGTTTTTTCTCTTCAGAGAGACAGAGTTCATTTATTTCATGAAAACTCTGCTAACTCTTCGACTTTCAGATTAATGATACGTCCATGCTCATAGTAAAACTATGAAGTGGAACTATTATACTGAACTTCACCATTTTGGCATGTGCGGTCCCATCTGTGCACTCTCCTACTGAACCAGAATAGAAGAGAAATGAAATTTTCTAGACACTTGCATTCTGTCTTTTATTCTTGTGCTGATTACCATGGCTAAGCAGAAAACTATCACTTCTGTATTTTGTTTCATACAGGTTCTCAATTCAAGTTGCTGCAACAGCAGAGAATTGCCTTCTTACTTTATACCCGTATCTGGCATTTCACCGCTCTGATCAACAAATTATCTTGAGAAGCAGTAAGTAGTCAACATTCTACCTCTTAAAATTATATTATGTCCAGTAGTATTATCAGTGTTTTCAGTGTGATAACAGGGATGTTATCATCAAGGTAGTATTTTTTCTCATTAATTACAAGGGGATATTGCAATTGAATTTTTAAAATGGTTTAATAGCTTCTGTTTTCCTGTTGAAAATGGGGAAAACTTATATAAATTATTAGGTAATGTTTATTGAAAAATATGGGATGAGCCTAATCTTACAGAATGTTTTTTGAAGTTTTTTTAAAGTATGAGTAGAGAAAACAGCTCAAACAATAGAGAACAAATAAACAAAATTTAAACTATGTTGATAGAGAGTGATCATGAAAAATTCCTAGGACAACATTTGGATATGTTTTGAAGAAAGCAGAAGAGAAGAAAGCCACATGATGTTATGATAAAATGTGATCATTATTTGCCCATTGGGAATAGTTTTTAGGTTTTGTTAATTACTGTCCTTGAGGGCTGAAGAGCATAGCCATATTTTAAGGCCTAATAAAAGCCTGCAATGAGAGACTAGAAATATGTTTATCTGCAACATGTCTCTGCTTGCCTCTCTGTCTCTACATCTCTCCTTGTGTCTCCCTGCCCTTAGCCCCATCTATGCCTGCCTCCTGCCCCCCGGCTTTCTACCTGCCTCAGTGATCTGTAGTCTCTTTATATGTAGATGTGCTTATGGGAAGAGATTAGGATCATTGTATAATTCAGGTTGGAAGTGATCTCTGGGGATGATCTAGTTCAACCTCCTGCTCAAAGCAGAGTAAATATTTTGATGAAATAGACAAGATTTTCAAGTAAGCAAGTCATTCCTTAGGTCTGAAATAGATTTAGCTTTGAAGACTATGAATTCTAAGATGACATTAACTTAAAATAAGTATGTTTCTTGGACTATCTAAAAGAAAAGAGAGTTGGTACTTGTAAAGGTGAGAAAGGGATTAGCAGGAAGACAGGTCATTTATTTAATTTATTTATTTTCACATAGAAGATAAGTATAGGTACCATATCATTCACAGATCATAGTATAATTAAATGAATATAGGAATGAGGGAAAAGTATTCTCTCTTGTAAATGGCTGGTTTTTTTGTTGTGGTTTTTTTTTTTTTTTTTTTTTTTTTGGTGATCAATAGATCATTTCTGCAAGCTTCTCTTTTGAAGATGCTTTGTAGGTTTCCCTTGAGGTTTAAGCCAGAAATGGAGCGATTGTATTATAAAAACTGATCTTCCATCAATAATAGGATAGTTCTGTCCTGTAATGATTGGTTTTTGGTTTGTTTACACTATCAGTTTGTACCAGTTTTGAAGCAAGTCATTACTGCTAAATTTCTTGAGTCTACTTTATGTTGTTTTGTATAGACTTCCACTTTGGTGTGGAATGCTGCTTCATGTGAACAAGCCACATCTATACAACACAGTGACTTTGAAAGCTATTCAGGGAAGGCTTTGCTTCCACTTACCGGACACCATGCTTTTGTGTTATTTGCTCCAAACCATACAAATAACAGTGCCAGCAATCAAAAATTTAAGAAAACCACACAGAGTTCTTTCTTCTCTTACTGGTGTGTTTACTTCTCTAGAAACTACACTGAATTCCTCTTCTACTCTTCTTATACGGACTGACATCACTGATAGCTGGCAGAGGTCCTCTAATCCTATCATAGGCCAAAATGAGAATGTCAGAACATATGTTCTGGCAGAACTGATGGATTGATAAAGCATACTTTTGAGTTTGGTTTGTAAAATATGTGGTGTTGAGTCTGAAAGAGCTTCATAATGGTATGCTAAGACCCATTACAGGGCTGTGATCAAAAATTCCTTAAGAATATTTTGTTCATCACTTAGAATTCTTGAATTAGTGCTGTGCTGATAGGTGCTTTTCAGCAAGTATGAAGACCCATCCTGTAAAAGATACAGTTAATGGAAAAAAAAAATGCAGGTAAGTGTGGTATTTTTTTTTTTTTTTTTGGTCCCTGGTCTAATGACCAAAGTGAGATTTTCATTGTGAGTCAAATGAGAACTTTTATTTGATTAATTGAAGCATGAAATAGAAAAGTATAGAAGCAGATATCAATTTATAAACTGTTAGAGCACAGACAATAAAATACATTTTCTCAGCCACAACTTGTAATCTTGTTTTATAGACAGTAAAGACTGCAGTAGTGGAGAAGTTGTGCTGCTTCCATGTTACACTCCACAATCACGTTCTCATAGTATTTCCTCAAGTTCCTTTGGTGCAACCACTTACTCAACCTGTGAAGACTCTCAATCAGGTATAGTGCAGCTGTTCACTTTAAACACTTTGAGCTCTCACAACTGCTTCCCAGCTTACTGCTTTATACCAACATAAGTTTTGCATTTGTAAGCTTTGCCTGAAATGCTTCTGCATGTATAATCAATGAATACTGGGGAGGCTGTCCTTTCCTGTGACACCATGGGAAACCTGGCATAGAGTATAGAAGCAGAAAAAACCCTTCTTCCTTTTAGCAGACAAGTAGAAGGGAAATCAGTTAAACTATATAAAAAAAAACCCCAACAAACCACCACCACCCAAACCCCCCCAAAACCAAAACCCCCAAAATGTCAAGGTTCTATTTGCAATAACATGTCCATGGAGGAGCCAGCAGAAAAATAACTACTGAACAAACCTAAGAGATTAGTTGCTATCAAGGGCATTGTTTCAATAGTCATGAACTAACCAACCATATATGCTTTGTTAGGATGCTATATTCTGCAAAGATCTAGCTGTACACTCAGGATAGACTTTGATATTTTTATTGCATTTATGAAGTATTGTATAAAAACAACCATTGTCAGTGGGGTTCAGTTAAGGTGTTGTTCCATAAGAACTAAGAGTAAGAGATCTTCTGTATAGTTGTCAGGTGACTAGTATCTGAGGCTGTTGACATCTCTCTTCTTTCAGCTGGTAGTTTTCTAACTAGGAAGTTAGAACAGCAGAAATCACTGCTGCTGTTTTATCCCTATTAGGATTCCACTCTTGCAGATCTGCTGATGTTTGTGTGATCATTCTCTAAGGTATTGCCAAGACAAATAAGGGTAGTTAAACGGATAAAAAGTAGCTTTTTACCAACATGATTCATTTTTAATGGAATGATGTAATAAGAGTTCAAAAGAGCAACTTGGTTTCAGATCTGAAAAGGCAATAATCTCTGGCAAAGGTGTCAGTGCCAAGATGGGGAAAGTAATGTTGTCAGCTGGCAGAACTGCACAAACTCAGATCTGACTGCATGATGATCTCATAAAGGATGAGTCTTTTTTCTTCATATTGTATCATTTTTCCTTCTGTCCTTAACAAGATGTTTTGTTTTATTCACCAAGGTATTTTTATGTTTTGCATCACTTAATGAAACACTACAACTGCAACAATGGTATTAAAATACACCTTCAAGGATGGAATCATCTAAGTTATTTGTTCTATGAAGAAAAGTGTTGGTTTTTTACTTCGTTATCTTTTGTGTGATAATATTGTTGTTGATGTTGTTTACAACTAGTAGTTGTTAAAATATATAATCTTAAGGTTTTTTACCAGGTCAGAATTTATGAGAGGGAAGGTCTGACAGAGAGGAGAAAAGTCCATTGGCTTATAGATCTGGATATAGGCTTAGTTGTGCAATACCTGATAAACTGTTTGAACGCAAGTCAGTTACTGAGCTGTGCTATGTGATTGAGGTGGCGAACTAGCATTGACTAGGTGGTAAATCTATACCTACTGCAACTGTATGTAAGAGTGTTTCTTTAAGATTGCTGTCTGTGTTTTTGTAAGCCATGCCTGAATTTATTTTTTCTGATTGGGGAATAATTTTTTCTTTAAGTGAAATTAGATGCCTAGAATATAATTTGTTTTATTCGCAAGATATGCATGTCACTTAAATTGTTTACTCCAGAAATAAGTTGATAATTCATTGTCTGGTTTTTGTTTCCGGAAAACAATTTTGTGTTTAAAAAAAAAATTGGTTTGTACTAGACAGAAATAGGGAAATAAGGAAACTTTCTGGATTTTTTTTGTGTGTATCATTCAGAGTTGGATACTACTTGTGAAAGTGATGAAAACATGAGTGAGGAGAGTGAAGCTGACAGTCCAATTGATGGGAGAGAAAATGAATTTGAATTATCATTTTTTCCTGATGAAGATAAAGAAGAGTACATCTTCTTTCAGAAAACCCTAACTGCTGTTAAGAATTGGTTCACTCTCTTTGGTTGGTCTAAGGGACAAAATCCTATTTCAATACCATTTTCACTAAGACGGTAATTCATATCTGCTTAGAACTAACTTCTATCTGCCTAATAAAATGTTAACATATATACTAAAATGTTTTGGATATGATCTCAGGAATATAAACACACTCTAATGCACAGTTGCATATTAAAATTGTAGCATCTCTGTGCTGTTTACATGAAAATGTCATTCAGGTGTTGTTTTTCATTTTCTAAAATACATTTCCAACTATGATGCTCTGATGTATCATAATGCAGTGTATGTTAAATATGCAGTTCAACCTATATGTCACCCTCTTAACTGAAATTGATTCTCTTCCCAGAATGAACACAGTTCTAGCAATTTTTCATTCTTTGGTGGCATAAATAAGTGTTTTAACAATATTTCTTTCTTCCCCCCCCACATACTGTGAAGATCAAGAAACAGATGGGAAAGTGGATTTCATAATCAACAGTCTTGTAAACACCCTGGAAATATATCAGTCTTAGTGGCATCACTTAGTTGATCTTATCTAGCTCGCTACTAAATAATGAAGCAGCCAGTCTCCTGGGACACAAACACATAGGAATTTATTAACATGATAGAAATCAAAGTTATGTTTGGCAGAAAGCAGTGACAAACACAAATTTATTTATGAAATATTTCACATATACTTCTTAAATATTTCATGCAGTTCAAAATTCTTACATTATTATGAAAGTTCTGAAAAAGCAGAGTGCTATACTTTTCAACCTTCTTCCTGCTGTTTTTACTTCATGGTTTATTAAATTTATCACTGTGATGTATATAATGGTAGCTTATTTTGTGCATTTAAAAAAATAATATCAGAAGCTTTTTCTCTCTTAGTGATGTGTGTAAAGTCCAGATGACCTCTTCGCAAGAAAAGGTTTTTAAACAAAACTTTGGCAAAGATACTGTTTATGACATGTTATTCCATCTGAGTGGACAGATGTTATCAGGCATTACATCTTGCCAGTCATTGCCCCTTGATCCAGTTGAACGAATGTTACAGCTCCACTGGCAGCATTCTGCATTGCTTGCTTTCCTTAAGTAAGTACCTGTATAATAAAATATGCATGCATGCATCTTTTCTTTCCAGTTTTTTATTAGCATAGTTCAAACGTAATTCCAGCTGAACAATATACAGTAGTTTTAGGGTTTCCTTTGTACTATAAATATTGTGATCTAAGATTTATGTATTATAAACTTTAATAAATTTTTTATCAAGTTTTTCCTCTGCAGTTTACACTAATCGAGGTGTCATTTAGTAGGGTTGTATCCAGCACAGGAACTCCACAGGAATTCTGCTCCCTTAATTATGAAAGAAGATGACTCACCGTCATTCCTTAGACAGACTCAGTAGATAGGCAGATCAGGTTTGCTATTAATGATATTACCATTCACTGATGCTCTTTGTCCTGTAATTACTGGCTTTCACGAAAATTTTGTAGACTTACTTTGTAATCTGTATGTCTTTTATACTAATAGTGTGTCAAGAAATAGAAGCACCATTCCTGTTGCTGGACAGATTTAGCTATTAGCTACCTTCATCGATAATCTTATGTTGTCATATAATATGGAACAACTGTCAAAGATGGTGCAAATCAAAAAAGGTTAATAAATTCTTCTTCATCCTTCTTGGCTGTTGCTACTGTGAAACAGAAAAGAAAATTAACTTCAGAGAAAGTCTAATGTCATGAGATCCTTTGAGATCATCAGAAGACCTGAAAGACAGCATCTCTGCTTCTTTTAGCATCCTCACCTAGTATTCAAGAGGCTCTAAAGCCATTTTAAAACTGTCATTTACATACTATTCTAAATACAAGCTTTCAATTTAAGAATAGTGGACAGTGATATAGTTGTATTTGAATTCATAATGAGACCAATGCACACTGCTCCAACAACACTGGAGTTTTATTTGCAAATTTCGTCCATGTCATTCTTGTTAAAAAACAGGCAGAGTAGCATTCTTCTGTGCATCATAGATAAAATTGTGGCAGTTGGTTTGGAGGAGCCATTGCAGCAGTGGCAGAAAAATGTCTTTGCCTTCAGTAATGAAGAATAATGCTTAGGGTTCCTGTTGTTTTCAAAATTTCAGTATCCATTCTGATACTAAAAAAGGAATTGATGGATACGTCCCATTATATTTTCCCATCATATCTTAAAGGCTAGAGTCATTAGGCAGTGGACTGGTGATGAATGTATTGCCATCCATCTGTGGTGGGTTGACCTTGGCTGGATGCCAGGTGCCCACCAAAGCTGCTCTATCTCTTTTCCCTCCTCAACTGGCCAGCGGAGAGAAAATGTAACAAAAGGCTTATGGGTCAAGATAAGGACATGGAGAGATCGCTCACCAGTTACCATCATGGGCAAAACAGACTCGACTTGGGGGAATTAGTTTCATTTATTACCAATCAAATCAGAGTAGGGTAATGAGAAATAAAAACTGAATCTTAAAACACCTTCTCCCCCGCCCCCCCTGTGCTTCATGGGCTCAAGTTTACTCCCGATTTCTCTACCTCCTCCCCCCTCAGTGTCACAGGGGGATGGGGAATGGGGGTTGCAGTCAGTTTACTGCACCTTGTCTCTGCCGCTCCTTCCTCCTCAGGGGAAGGACTCCTCACTCTTCCCCTGCTCCAGTGTGGGGTCCCTCCCATGGGAGACAGTCCTCCACGAACTGCTCCAGCGTGGGTCTTTCCCACGGGCTGCAGTCCTTCACAAACTGCTCCACTGTGGGTCCCTTTCATGGGCTGCAGTCCTTCAGGCACAGCCTGCTCCAGCGTGGGTCCCTCGTGAGGTCACAAGTCCTGCCAGAAACCCTGCTCCAGCCTGGGCTCCTCTCTCTCTTCTTCTTCACTGACCTAGATGTCTTCAGGGCTGTTTCTCTCACGTATTTTCACTTCTCTCTCCAGCTGCAGCTGCACAGTTTCTGCCCCACCCCCTTCTTAAATATGTTATCCCAGAGGCGCTGCCACTGTCACTGATGGGCTCAGCCTTGGCCAGCGGCAGGTCTATCTTAGAGCTGGCTGGCACTGGCTCTTGTTCGACATCGGGGAAGCTTCTAGCAGCTTCTCACAGAAACCGCCCTTATAGCCCTCCCTCCTACCAAAACGTTGGCATGCAAACCCAGTACACCGTCTTATCAACTGAAAACTCTCACTAATGCCACCCTGCTGAGTGTTGTGTCCTTCCAGAGAGCAAGGCATTTCGAGTGTGTGGCAATGCAGAATCACAGAATTGCTTAAAATGGAAAAAAACTTTGAGCTCATTGAGTCCAACTGTAAACCTAACACTGCCAAGCCCACTACTAAACCGCATCCCTAAGCACCATGTCTACATGTCTTTAAATACTTCCAGGGATGGTGACTCCACCACTTCCCTGAGCAGCCTGTTCCAGTATTTGATAGCCCTTTTGATGAATAAATTTTTCCTAATATCTATTATAAACCTCCGCTGGCACAACTTTAGGCCATTTCGTCTCGTTGTATTGCTTGTTACTTGGAAGAGAACAACACCCATCTTGCTACAACCTCCTTTCAGGACTTGTGCTCTAGACCCTTCACCAGCTTCACTGCCCTTCTTTGGACACACTCCAGTCCTCAACATGTTTCTTGTAGCGAGGGACCCAACACTGAACACAGTATGATATGATGATATGCTGCTGAATGGTTGTTTAAGTAGAGTCAAGAGATTTTCTTATTTATCTAATCAGTATATTCATATTTTTCTGTTGGGCAGTGTCAAAAAAAAACTTCTTTGGTTCCAACTCAAGGAAAATCCTTTCTGTTGCCACTGCCTTAGGTCTAGTTTTAAGTGAATTCTCTGCGCAACTCCTAGGAGAGCAGTCAAGAATAAAGTGAAGGCATGCTTCCTTTTTTTGAACCATTACCCTTGTTAGCAGCTAAGTTTCATTAATCCTTGTATGGGCAGCTGGATTGATTCTGCTCAGTTCCTATTAAGAGACACATGTGTCTGAACTTGTCAAGGGTGGAGCTGATGTGCCTTTCAGAGCCTTTCACCCTTCATACAGACCTAACTCAAATTAATCTAGACTTTAATTTTGGTCTTTTAGGACTGATATTTTTTTCTTTCTAGCTTCAAGTGTTTTAATAATCTCTTCTGGAACTAATTGTTTCATGGATGAGGTCAGTACAAAGGAACTAAAATAATTTCTCATTAGATGACAGTGATACCTACCATCAGTCATCCTCCAAGTTTGAGTGTGCCACCCAATATCTTTGAGTATACCAGAAAGCCTTCTTGGTTGTTACCAGCTCTGGGAAACACTTCTTTACCCTGATTGTATCAGGTGGCTTGGGCAGACAAGGTAAATTCTTAGCACTTTTTGAGTTTGGATAGAGTGGTGCATATGCTGTGAAGCTGGCAGTATACTTTTTAATATGACCCAGTTTACTGAGTCATTGCACCTGAGAGAGAATGTCTCTATACATTATTTATCTCAAGTTTGTTTATTGTAAAATGCAAATAAAAACATTTATTCATAACATTGAAAATGAACAATGCAAGTGGAAATACTTCTTCAATATATAGGTGAAGAAATGAATGAATGTCATTAATCTGCTTAAATTAAGTTTGTACCAGAAAGGTCTTCCAAAATACCTTACTTTGTTTATATTCTGGCAGCTTCTGGCAATGAGGCAGTCAGGTTTCTGTACTTTTGCATACCTTATGCTTGAAGTTACCCCTAACAAAGTCTGTTCAGTCACTTCCATCAAAATCTTCATTCACAGAAGTTTCCTTAGATTTTTCATGGGATGCTTTTGGACCACTCCTAGATAGCGTCAAAATTTTCTCCTAGTGGAGCCTGATGGCTCTTATGTCCAGTCTTCCCACTGAAATTTTCCAGGGAATCTAGGTGTCTTGAAACTAGCATACATGCTGTTGCATACTTTAAAATGATGACGAGTTTTGAGGTAAGTGGATCCCAACCCTTTTTGCTAAACATAACAGTAATTGGAAGGAAATACTTAAGTGTTTCTAAGGTAGTTTATTGGGCAATTTGGAAGGCTATTTAATAGCTACATTTTAATAAAAGCCTTCAGTCTTACTGAGTTTTGTCTGTCAACTCACTGACATATTCAGAGCACAACTGGAGCAGCGGTCAATTGGTCAAGTTCAGTGTCTAAGTTCAGTGCCTCTGTACACAGATACATCGATAACTGATGATTGACAAGGTCTGATGATTGGAAATGAAGTAGTAATCTATAACAACCCTAGAAAAATGGTACAAGATGCCATAGAAAAGCAGCTCTAGCTGGACTCCTGTGCTTATAAGTATTTGATGCTAGATGATTAAATTGGTGCTCAGTATGTGCTTAGCACCACATCCTGTTAGTTTTTGCCTCTTCTAGTTTGTGTGAATCCCATCAGATTTCTTCATTGTCCTTGATTTATTATATTCTTTTCCTACTTGTGCATTTTAGGATCACCTAGAATATTTGCATTTCTTCACAGGTTGTTATTTAAGAATGTTTATAGATCATAGTACAAAAATGCCTGATATCTGCGCTGCTGGCATGACTATACGTAGTGATGGCATGACATCCAGAGCCAGCCTGAATATGAGTAATTAATCTGTGATCTGCTATCCCTGTATGTTACTGTGATTTGTAGAAAGTGCAAATTTCTTCCTGAAACCCAGGAGAACACTCTCACAATAGAAACATACAGTTCTCAGCTTTCTTCCCCCAACCAGTACTTTCTGGTCAGCATGGTTGAAATAAAGCATAATTCATCTTTCAAATTTTCCATTTGCTAAAGCAGGTGGATGTTGTTCGCTGTTTCAAACAACATTCCAAGTATCAGTTTTATTTTCTGTCCCTCAAAAGGTTTCCTTGCTACATTACCACAGTAGTAAAGGAAAAGGAAAGGAAAATTGGCATTTTACAATACAACTAACTAATTTGTTGCAAACTGTGTGTCTTGAGGAAAAACATCTTAACAGTGTGAAAATACTGATGTTGGAGAACTAGCATCATGTTAAATATTGACCTTAATGAGGAGGAATTTAAGACAGTGTTCCTCAAAAATAAATGCAGCCAATTATGAAAGCATTGAGTTATATAGAACCATCATTACTATTATGACACATAATGTTGTTATATAGCTTTTCTGAGGATGAAAATTGTTGGTTACACCTATTCCCATATATCAACCAAATAAAAACGTTGAAAGAAAGATAGGACACCTACAAAGATGAATATTGAATATCTTCCTTCTTTTATCATTTGGGAAGAAGTGAAGTTTTAGAGGGATTTCATGGGACAGAGTGTATGACTTAATGGAGAATGGTAACTTCAGACGTGGTAAGTTTTAGAACCAGACTACTGACTTGATGCTCTTTTGAGTCCTTGATTAAAATATTTGTCTTTTAAAAAAGATGCTAGATAATTGTATGAAACATGAAATTTCAATAATCTGAGAAGATAATGCCACTATGTAAAATATGAAGACAAAAAATGTGCAAAATATAATTCTGTGCGAAGAGAAATAAGTTATCATGATCCTAATTTCAAACTGCAATGTATGACTTTTAATGTACAAATTAAATTGAATTTGGACTGTATGATACCAGAAAAGTGTGATCACCTCATCTGAATGAGAGACTGGTTATATAACAAGAAAAGCTCATATGGCTAATATGAATAATGATCAAGTTAAAACCACCAGAGAACAATGTAAATCTAGATACACTAGGTTAATCTTTCTGACCTAAAAGTTAGGAAACTTTTCTGCTCCCCTGGGAAAAATAAACTTAAGAATTCTTCATTATTTTCCCCTTTCCAGCAACATTTGTTTAAAATGTGTCATTTGAGGCAAAGAATATTCTTTCTTCATTTGGAAATTAGCTTGTTTTGGTATTCAGTCTAATGAAGTTGCCTTTTGTTACTGCAATTACTTTTCCTATTGTATTTATTAGTCACTTGAGAGGAGATGGCAGGTTGGTTTAACAACAGAGTTTTGAAATACCTTTGTTTACAGCCCTAAGACTTCCAATGTCACATCAGCAGACAGATAAAAACATCATCAAGTTTTAATTCTACTAATGTTAGTTATGCTGCTCCTTTGGCTTTCACGTGGAAATGGGTATTGTGTGTTTTGATGCTTTGTGCTATAATAAATCCTTTAGGGAGGAGCAATTCTCATAAAGAAGCCAGTCTGTCCAGAGTTGTATGTGCTTTTAGCATTTAGTTGTAGGCATGGAAATTGAACATGAACTTCATAATTATAAGCTATCTAAAGCAATTAGTAGAATTGCATCATTAGTCCAAAGTGCACCCAGAACTCAGAAGAGCTTACACATAGGTTAAGCAAGTTGAAAAACTTGGACTGCTCTTAAAAAGAATTATTTTGCTTACCTAATAACTTTTCTTGCTTTATGATTTCAGAAGCCAAGGAGCATATCTTCCTCATGTTATGCCAGAATTTCTGCTGGAACCTGATGATTATAAGAAATGGATTAAAGTGCAAACTCTACTGAAGGTAGGTTTAGGTTTTTTTGTGTGTTTGTTCTATTTTCTTTTTAATTCTTTTTGTAACAAAGACCACACGCTTAGCGTCAGTCCTTTGAAGACTAATGGAAGTCCTCTGTGGACCGTGAGTATTCCTACTGTGGTGACTGTTTCAGATTATATGAATTTAAGCACATGAATGAGATTGAACAGAAATTTAAACTGACACCAACATTTACACCCTTCTCTCCTGTTTTTTATCTTCCATTCCTTCTGATACTGATACCTTTGATTAACTTCCAACAGATAGGTTTTCTCAAAGTAGAATTAATTTTACTGCTTTCTACTGGTTTTACCATTTAAAAAAAAAAATCCTATGTGTTTCCTCTCTGTCCTGATTGCTGCTTTCAACTCCTGTCAATTCCGTATTGTGCTGCTTATTCCTGAGATAGCAGGAAACTGTAAATGGTTCTGAAGCTGGTAACTATTGCACTATAATAGATGTTATCAGTTATTTATGCCGTTGATTCAATATTGAAATCTTGTGAATTTCCTATCCAAACTGCTGAAATAAAATAAATCCCATTCCTTTATTTGAAGGGTCACACAGATGAACTGAAAAAAGGAGATGTGAAAAACTCAGACATATTTAGCAATAAGCATCTATTCATTCTGGAGGACAGCATATTTGAGACAATGAGCAAACGAGCTTGGACAGATGTGCTACTGCAGGTATACAAGGTAAATTGTAATTACATTTACTACTTAAGTTCTGAAGAACTGTTGGCAAAAAACTTTGTTTTGAACAAGATCTGTGGTATATTCAAGTTTTTTTTTTTCCAAACAGTTCTTTAAAACTAAATACTTTAAAGTATTTTATTTCTCTCTAACAGAGAAGAAAAAGAATGAGAACATTTTCATTTTCTTAGTTCTGAAACCTTAGTAGTGTGTTAATATGTTTCAATTAAGAAATGCTATGCTAGACAGTCTGCATTTTATACGATCAAATATTACAGAAATCTTTTCTTACAAATAAAGAAAACTCTTCCACGCTTTTTTGCTACTCGTTAGAAACACTTTTCACTGGAAATACTTGGTTGACTAGACATATACCCAACCATGGTATTTATTATGTTATATTAGAATGGAATTTTTAATTAGGTAAGCTTTTTTATAATACCTATAGTTTTTATAATATCTTTTAAGATATAATGAACTTGGTCAGTATGGACTAAACTTTATTAAATTTTCTCTTAACTAACATTACATAAACACTTTAGATGTCTAAATTATGTTTTCCAAAGTAAACCTGATGCACTCACCAATCATCAGTAATGTTTGTATGCCTAAAAATAAATATTTACTTATTTCTATATAAAGGAAGGGAAAATAAAAGGAAAAAAAATATTATCTGGGCTTCCCAGTACAAGAAAGACATGGACATACTGGAGTGTGTATCCAGTGAAGGTTCCCAAAGTTGATTTAAGAGATTGGAGCATCTGTCGTGCAGAGAGAGACTGAAAGAGCTGAAGTGGTTCAGCCAGCAGAAGAGAAGTTTCAAGACAGATTTTATCAATGTGTGTAAATACTGGATGGGAGGGTGTGAAGAAGACAGTGCCAGGCTCTTCTTGGTAGTGCCCAGTGACACGGTGAGAGGCCGTAGGCACAAACTGAAATACAAGAAATCCCATGTAAACATAAGAAACTTTTTTGCTGTGAGGGTGGTCACACACTGTAACAGGTTGCCCAAGGGGTTGTGGAGTTCCCATCCTTGGGAACTTTGGGATATCCAAACCCCATGATCCTTTCAACCCACTCTAGCTGATTCTGCTTTGAGCAGGAGGCTTGGACTAGACAATCTCAGAGGTGCCTTCTAACCTCAAATATTCTGTGATTGTGTTTACTTACTGAAAAATCGTAATAAAGAATGACAAAAAGAATGTTAAAGAACGTATGTAATAAAGATACAGAGTTGATCTAAAATTAAAAAAATTAGAAAAATAGCTGAGGGTAACTTATATCAAACACTATGTACACATGGGCTGAGACATATGACTCTAAGAATACATGGGCACATGGGTGTGGCCAGAAAGCAAGTTGCTTTGCTGTTTTTTTCAATTTGCTGAATTATTCATAGCTACGTGACAGACTAGCACAGAGCAGACTCCTCCCCCCCCAGATTAATAGTATGCATGTGTGTTGTTTTGGTTTTGATTATTTTTTTTTTTCCCGAGGAGATGAAACTAAAAAAAAAGGTAACTTAAAATGGCTTGTTTCAATCAGGTGTTGTATTTGGTTTATGCGGCAAGGTTTTGGTAACAAGGGGCTAGAGGGGCGAGTTCTGTGACAAGATGCCAGAAGCTGTCCTCATGTGCAAGACAGCCAATGCCAGCCAGCTCTAAGATGATCCTGCTGTTGGCCAAGGTGAAGCCCATCAACAACAGTGGTAGCGCCTCTGGGAGAATGTACTTAAGAAGGGGAAGAAAATGCTGTGCAACAACAGCTGGAAGAGAAGAGTGAGAATATGTGAGAGAAACAGCCCTGTAGACCCCCAGGGTCAGTGCAGAAGGAGGGGAGGAGGAGCCCCAGGTGTCCGAGCAGAGATTCCCCTGCAGCCCGTGAGGAAGACCATGGTGAGGCAGGCTGTCCCCCTGCAGCCCAGGGAGGTCCACGGTGGAGCAGATCTCCACCTGCA
>JANZLQ010000061.1:12324199-12341765 GCA_026212715.1 Elanus axillaris
GTACCAGCGACTAGGAAGACACTTAACTCTATCCCAGCTGAAACCAAGACAACTTGTATTTTGAACCTGTGCAAACTTTTAGCATCACACCATTCTGAAGCAGTAAGTAGGTTTAAAATCTATATTGCATGTAAAATATTTTGCTTTGAGCTTGCTGCTTGCTGTAATTTGGTACTTCCATTGCCGACCAACTCGAGTATTCCACTGAACCATTTAACAGTAATGTCTGGTTCCCATTCTCAATATCACAACTACTTATATAGACTGTTTTCATATCACCACTCAATTGTTACTTTTCCTTTGTAGTTCCACAGTCTAATTTATTAATTTCTTATGAAGTGCCATTTCATACCTTTGATCATTAAAGGTCATATATTTCAAGATTTTTATGTGAATGTGTTAGGCTTATTTGAAAAGTCTTATAGAATATTAGCCTAATCTTACATATTTTTTCCTCTGTTTTTCAGTAACTCAGAATTTGAAAAAAATTGTTTATGGCTATATAACAGGAGATTTATCATTTGTGAAGATGTCTGTTGTGCCTTCTCAGACATAGATCAGTTGATTTTGCAATTGATAGCAAAGATTTAGCTTTTTTATTGCTTGTGAAAACAGCAGAACAGCTTCACAAGAAATTCAGTAGTTTCTTTAAAGATTTATTGCTATTCTTACTTTTTTATATAAAATAACTGTTAAATTTAGTAGATTAAACCAAGTCTGATCCTTTAAGAATTTTAACACTTGGTATAAGACCATTTTGTTCTTTCTGGATGGTCTTCTTATCCAGATAATGCCAATGCATCAATCATACTTCTGTGTTACAATTTTTTTTTCCTTTTCTATTAGAATTTTTATTTTAAGATTAGTGGTAATTTTTCATTGCTATTGTTTTTCCAGAGCAAAATGTATTGAGTTTCTGTGGCATCACAAAAAGTAATGTGGTGTGTGTGGTGGAAGTGTCGGTTAAGTGTACTATTTTTTGAGGAAGGCTAAACAGTGTTCTCCTACCAGAAAGAAGATTATGATTTTTGATTTTGTCTTGCCAACAATTTTGTACTTTTTTTGGGGCGGGCAGGGTATGGGGGACACTGATGCCAAAGAACACCTTGGTCTGTCTATTTTTAAAATAAGATCGGATATCGTTTCTTCCTGGTTTTCAGAAGAGGGGCCAACAGCTTTAAAGATTTCATTTTCACTGTTAGTAGTCAGATGTGTTAGCTACTTTGAAATGGTGAAATGTCTAACTTCAGAGATTGCTGGGAACTCTTGATCAAATTACCCATTTTTCTGGGGTGTTTCTTTGAATTAAAACACCATTTTCAAAGAGATACTTTGTTACTAGCTTACTTTACTACTTAACTTTAGTAAGTCAAGTGAGATAAACCATACTGATGGATCGGTTAATAAAAGTGAAACTTGAAAATCCCCACAGCAAAGGACAGAAAGTAGGAAGGGAAGAAAGAGAACAAAAATAATCTCTTTCATTCTTGTGTGTAAATACTAAACTGACTATACCTGTAGTGTACTGGACAGGTATTTGTCTAGACTGTTACAAAAATTTCTGGAAAAGCAGAATCCATGGTCCACTTTATGTAACATCTGCCAGTATTTCCCACTCATTTCTATTTGAAAGAGTTTTCTATTGTCTAACCATAACCCCAAATTTCCCCTGCTAGAGTTTAAGTCCATCATTTCCCTTCTAAAATATGGTGTGCACTGGATCTTCTTTGCTTTTCTAGTAACTTTATACATGTTTGCAAATTATTATGTTCTGCTTCAGTTAGTTCCTCTCCTCGCTCTTGGCAAAACAATTCCATTCTTTCAGTCTTTTGGTGTATTTGGCTCGTTTGTTTTCTAGTAAAGTCTCTTAGGTGATCCATGGCTTTCTTGAAATTTGGTGCCAATTACTGGGTTTTATACTAGGTGAGACTTTACTAGAACTGAATAGAAATGAATGGATCAGTCTACCTGCTTAAGATACAACTCTCGGATTTATGCATCCTAGCAAAGTATTTGCTTTTTCTGCAACAGTATGAGATTTGTTGTTGTCTCCAGATTCTTTCCTGCAGAATTTCCATCTACCCAATTTTCCATCTAGTACTTGTGTAATGAATTATTCTTAATTAAGTGTAGGACTGCAGGCATCATTATTGGATTTCATCCCGTTTGTTTCCGATCATTACTCCAATTCCTCAAGAGCTTAAATTGTAGTCCTTTCCTCATAAGTACTTGCAACCCATTCTTCTTCCCAGAGTCAATTCTTTAACCTGCTTGATATCATCTCCAGATTGGACTAAGATTTATGCTATTTTCCATGTTGCAAATGAATATATTGAGTAGTGTACAATCTTGGACTTTGCAGTTTCATTTGTGGACAGCTGATAGTTAGGCTTACTGGTTTTGAGTGAGCTGTGTGTTCCACCTAACAGTACCTTTTTCTTGCTTCCTGATGAGACAGAATGTGACCAAAACCTTACTGAAGTTAAAATGTCTAGTGTTTTTCTTTTGTCCACCGGATCTTCTACCTGGCAAAGAAATAGACAAAGTTGGACCTAAAGGAGTTTATGGTGACTGTTGGTTGCTGTTCTGCCAACAAATACGTTGTTTGTCATTTTTGTATAGAATTGTTACAGCTATTTCCTTGATTATCTCGATCTGGAAAATAGTTTTCATACACCATGACAAATCTTGAGGCTTCAAATTTCATCATACAAATGTAAACATTTATTTTTGTTTTAGTGAAAACTAAGAAAGATTATGGGGAAAAAAAAGGCACTGCAAAACCCCTGTAGCCTTCTGTGCTATTCATTCATCAGGGGAAGACCAAATCCAACCCAAAGAATAACTGTGAAGATAGTCTTATCTTTTCTTTCTCTTTATGGGAGAAGAAAGGAAAAACATGTAAATCAGAAAACATTCCCACATAAATTTTGGTTTTGACAAATCTGATTTTTCTACATTCAGGATGAATTAGGATTGAGACTATGTATTTAATAATTGATGTAAAATATGTTTCAGGGACTTATTAAAGGCCATAAAATCTTCAAGAACACAATAGATCTGGACTTCTAAAATAAAATAAAAAAAATTAAATATGGAAATGAATAACGAGAGTGCCATGGCAAAACTTTGCTGCTTCTTTCTAGAAATGCTTCATGAAAAAAGAAAGCGGTATGTCTTCAAGAGCTGGCTTAACCTGTCACGAGAAAGATGAGGACAATACTGTTATGCTTGGTTACTGCATGCATGCCACATGATGCCATTACAAGTTAAAAAATAAAATTGCTGATTAAAAATAAATAAATGCAGGAATTAAGTTAGTCCCAAATCACTGAATTGAGTATGAACATTGCTTCCTTCAGTGCTGAGTGGGATCAATAACTGAAACAAAACTACTTTAATTTTAGATCACTTACAGAGGCCTCTTGTAGCACATTTTAGCTTCCCATAACAGTAGTAAATGTCTCAGTGCACTACATAAGAGTGACTGCACATCCACTCCAAGTTAATCCTGCTTGATTATTTTCTTTTATGAAGTATTTTCGCCTGTTCTCATGGGTGAGACAGAGTAAATGACAGCCTGTGATGGATCAAGGTACTGGGGTTTATTGAAGAACCAGCAAGGTCAGAGCTCTTACCCTATTTGATAATTTCACACACTCAGTCGCTCCACACGGCACTATGTCCACAGGGTCTCAAATTCCCTCCCTGGCAGCAAGGTTGCTACTGGTCTGAGACGATCAGGCAAAAGTCGTGTCAATTCATGCTGTGCTGCTGCTGCTCATAGTTACTGGTCTCGTGTGTCACCCTCCAAAGTCCTTGGGCATCCACTGGCATTTGTCTCTATGCATCTCTCTGATCTTCAGGATCTTCTCCAACTTCCAAGATCTTTCCTCCAGTTAGGAACTTCTTCACTTTCTTTCCAGTCCTCTGTTGTCTCTTAAAGACCTCTGCTGCTTTTTGGGAATGCTTCTTTTTGGCCTCTTCTTCCTTCCGTAACTCCAAGTCCCCAGTTTTCCCAACCTAAATAGTCTATGTGCAGAAGCGCAACTCATGATCAGCCTAATTGGTACTTCTGTCTCACGCCTCTGTGTCAATGGGAGAATTCGGAACATACCACTTTAGTCTAGGTGTTACAAAATTTGCAAACAGCCCCTATGGGTTGCAGCTAGCAAGTAGCAGGAATCTGTCTCAGAATTCAGAATTTCGGTTTTGGACAATTTCCTCTCTCCCTGTCCCCCCAACCACACAGAGTTATCCGCTACCTGTTAGCGTTCAGGTTTTAAGCTATTTTTGGTCTACAACACTCATCAGTCAGGTTTTCATCATGACGTTGTCTGAGAATCCTACCTTAAAGATCCATTACTAATTTTTTTTTTCAGGAATTACCAATACAAATTAAATTTAATACATTTATATGCTTAGAGGAAGGGGAGGTATCCTGAGTAAGACTTCTGATTTCCATTGTTTATTTCTACTAAAATTGTGTAATTATATTTAAAAATTATTGTAGAGGGGTTAGCTGGCAGATTTTGAGCTAGATTTGATATAATTAAGAAAAATACATTATGTTTTCTGACTAATTTATTCACAAGCATTTGAGTTAAGCAGTTTGATTGATTGATTAACTGGAAAACAACAAAAATACCTATAAAAGTATTAGTCAAAATGGGAATATATTCCACTTCATGTTTTTTTTTTTTCTTCATGCTCTGATTTACATAGGCTATAAAGCTGTAGTTCAATAAATGCTTTTGAAACAGTAGTGCTACCAGGCTTCATTTTTGACTGTCACAGCCATTTTATGTGGCTGCATGGTAAACTGGATTGGTGTGGTCCAGATTAAAAAGTAAAGAAATGTTTTGCCCTTTCTTTTTAAGCCAGCTTCGTTCCCACACCCTCTTTGCTGCCACACAGACAATTCTACCAACGTGAAAGAAAGGATTAGTGGAGAGAGAAGAAAGTATATAGATACTAGGGACAACTGTTATTGCTTAAGTGTGCTCAAGTAATACTCCCACCAGAAGACTAAAAGTAGCTAATGGTACACTTTAAGTAAGATTTGAAGTTAAAATAGGACAAACAATAAAGTTTGCTTTTTAATCAAAACATCTGGTTTAACAAGTTTCCATAACCAAGCTGAGCAAATCAATCGAGATGACTAACCAGAAGAACAATTCAATATTGGATCTAATTTAAAATGAAAGCAGAAGTAGTTAATCTTAAAAAGTTAAAAAAGTGAAAATGGCGATTTATTAAAAATACCAATATTGTGTGCTGAGAGTGAATCTGAGTTCTATTAATAAAAAAAAAAGACAGAAAGATTATTGAACTTTATAGTTCCCAACTATGATCAATAAAATGATGGATTTATATGAGAAAGACTTAACTTTTAAGGAAGAAAATAAGCTTTTAAAAATGTATTTTGCTATTTTTAAAGAATTGGTTTTTGCAGTGACTACAGTAAATATTTTTGAAATAACTGCAAGCAATTTACCAAGGAGTTAGGATGAAATTAATGTCTCCTACTGTAGACATCTGTAAAACGGAGGTCTGAAATTAGTTAAAATTAATACTGTCCCAATTTAGATGTTGAGGCCCATATTTATGGTGTTCTTTTCCTGTCATGGGTAACAGGGAGATCTTATATATCCAGTCAGAATTCATCATTAGTACCCTGCCAGAATTATCAAGGACCCTTTAATTTTGACTTTTCTGCTTGAAAGATAGTTAATAGGAAAAAAATTAATTCTGACGCAGTGAAATGTTTTTTTCTTTGCAAGTTTATAAATGAATGTTTTAATTTTGATTTGAAAACTTACAGAAAATGAAATATTTATTCTAATCCTCTTTTAAATACTGCTTTTTGGTATTTTTTAAGTAAACTTACATTTAATGAATATATAGAATAACATGTAAATTGATTTAGTTTTCTTTCTGTTCATATGAATGAAAGCATGACAATAAAAGAAACCTCATTTGAAGTCTAAATTGAATTAAAAGTTTCATCAGAAAAGGAGATTTTATAGATAGCAATTTGAAATAACTTTTTTTTTGGAATGCTCTAGAAGAAACTTGCTGCTGTCTGTAAAAGGGAGGAGTTTATCTCTCTTTTTAAGCCAGTTATTTAAACTGTTAAACCTTATCTTTTAAATAGCGAAAATGGAACAAAATGACACTTTGGGGCCTTCCAGAAGAAAAGAGATTTTTTTAAGAACAGTGTAATTCTAAATATAATTAATATGTAATAGAACATATTTTATATAATGATTCATTTATAGTAAGATTTCTATCTGCTGATGTGCCGAATAGGTTTTGGGTGGGAGAGAAGGGGAAGATGTTGGCCAAAGTCACACCCGTTTAGATCCAAGATCTTACTGTTGTGAAAGCCATCTTGCTGAGTGCAATTGGATGTATAAACAGAATGGTGGGAAGAGACTGAATAGTGTAATGAGGCAGAGCACTGCAGACAGAGGTGTGGACAGCAGCAGCCATCGGCTCTCAAACTCAATGACCTGCTGATATTTTCTTTCCTTTGAAATATTTGAAGCCATTTTACAGCATGAATAGGAAAAAATAAGGGATTTTGGACCATGCCTAAACACCACCACACTGAAGAAGTGGAAAACTAAAATCATTATCAATGTCACAGAGTTAAACTCAGGTGAAATTACATGCCTTTGTTGCTAAGCTTGTGCAGCATCTGCTCCTATTCTTTCTTACTAGAGCTATATGAATACACTGAAGTATACACATATGAAGTATCTGCAGATAGTTGATGTGATCCTATCTATCAAGAATAAAATTGGGCATCTTGAGGGAGAAGAGTCTAACTCATCTTGCTCTGTTTTTAAATCAGGTGCAGTACCACCAATGAGATGGATAGTAAATTTTGACCGAGATCTTCTGGATGGCCTGGTATTGGCAGCACTGCTGGCAGCTTATTGTCCATATTTGGTAAGGACTTGTCTTAATATTGTGCAAGTTTTATACCATTTATTAATGTGAGTTTATTCAGGCCTTATTTTCCTTTGGAACTGTTGGCTTACATGGTTTTTAATAGAGAAAAAAAACCCCCAACATTTAGCAAGTCTGGAGTGATTATTTCAGTATTAATTTTTCTGTTCTCTGGGTATATTCTTAATATGGAATTTTACCTCAAAATTTAGATCTTATGGATTGCTGAAGGAGTGAAAATACAAATATAGTAATTTTGCTTAGTGGAAGATCAAGAGTTTTATTTCTCTGTCTTCTCTAGATTGCTAGTTACTTTGTAAGAATGTATACTACTCCAAGAACTCCTGAACAGTTTCTGCACAACTGTTTGATACTTGTGAATGCTATGCAGGCTGTCGGTCTGGCTGTAGACATAAAGGTAAATGATTTTACACTAATGGTTCTTATACTCTCTTAATTTTTATTTTTTTTTAACTTTTATAATAGTAATATTGTATATCCAATTAAGGTGAGATTTTAGTGAAGCAGTTTTGTTTCACAATGTGCTACTGTACAATGGAAACCAAAATACTTTTCTTATAAATACACTTAATTACAATTTCCATAATTTCTTGCTTTGTCGAATTGCATGTATCTAACTAGCTGAACATAAGATTAATTCAGTTCAGATTCTAGCATCGGAAATCACACAATGAAAACCGGAGTGGAATTTATTATTAAAGTTCTAAAGCAATTTAGGAAAAATATGTTTAAGAACAAACAACATGCACTTCAACATAAAAAGCAGTGGTAAAAAAATTATATGAATGTCTGGTAACACTTATGTGCATCTATCTAATCACAAAGGCCCACGAGGTTTCTGTCCCAGGTTGGATGCACACAGAGGTCAGTAGCTTTGGACTGCTGGTGAGAGTAACGTTGTAAGCCATCAGCTTCTGACATCCTTTTCTGGGAGGAATGTGGTGGTGTGGATGTTAGTTTCTTCTTCAATCTAATGTCCACTTTGGATCATTTTTGTATGCTTAGTAACATGATTTACATCTCTGCCTTTTTTCATTGGCCTACAGCTCCGAATATTCTATGTATGGTGCCCTTTATATATGTTAGATATTATTTCTTTTTTCTTTTTTGTTGCCCCTAAACCCATTTTTCTCCTGCTTTGTCTGCATTTCTTTAACTTGCCATTTGGGAGTTATTTGTAGCTGTGGGTTCTGGTAGTATCATACAATGATAAAAGTAAAACAAGTCAGTCACAGAGGCCTGATCAATTAAAAAAGCTGCTGTCACAGCTAAACAAAGTAAAGCAAGGCTCTACAAGCTGGTGAACAAGACTTCAGACAAAGGCTTGTGAAACCCCAGTGCTGAGGCCCTGTAAATTCAGTACAAGTACAAAGCCTGTTGATAGCAATGTCAAGGCTGTATTTCAAGGTTACATGACCACAGGGATTCATGCTGTTATCTTCCACATGCTGGTTGCGTGTGTTAGTAACCAAACTGTTACTTATCTAAAATAGGAGATTCCCCCTTATTTTCCTTTTCTGCTTTGCTCGCCGAGTCATTAACAATCCTGTCCTTACCAAAACTAGTAAAAACTGTTTAATGTCACATCATTCTCTTAAGAATTTGCAGAGTGATGCAGTTTCCATCATGAGCAAAGTGAATGTCAGGGACTGTGATGGGCTGGGGTGGGTGTGGAGCTTGTTGTGCTAGCTAGAAGACCAGAAGAGGATACAGTAGAATAGACATAGTGTTCATCAGTGTATGAGGAAACTCTCCAAAGGAATTAATAGTATTAGCAATCAGATGTAGAGGTGTGCTGTGAACAAAGTAGTATGAAAGAAAGCTCACTTACAACTTCCCCCCCCCGCCCCTTCCATGTGTTATGATTACAAGGAAAAATCAACCCTGCTATTTCCTGCTGTATCAGCTACTGTCTTACTCCCACATCTGATACAGATATGCTGTTATAAATTGCTTTGCTATGATAGGCTAAACCAAGAAAATCTACTGGTTCGTATACTTGTGACTGACAGGAAACGTAAAAAGATAATCGACTTATAATCCTCAAAATTAAGGCATATTTTGCCTCAGTTTTAATAAGAAAAAACAGGCAGTTTAGGACATGAAGGCAGAGGCTGGGTGCTGGATATGCAGAAGGAGTTAACCACATTACAGGTGGAAGCAGAACTCCAGGATGTTCTCTTTAATGCACTTATCTTGGTTTAAGACTACAATGTCTACAATACTACACTATTATTAGTTCAGCATATTGTTGAGGTATAGGTCTTTTTTTCAGATGGGAAAGTCCACCTCCATACAGACTAGGAATTTAAACAAAGCTATATAATCAGTCAACACCAGAAAAAGGAACAGTTCTTGGATCTTTGAGGTCTGTATTTTAATTTTAGCGAAGGCATGTTCTACAAACAAAATACTGTGGAAAGCACAAAAAAAAAAAAAAAAAGAGAAGGTAAAGGATACTTTTGCCTAGATTTATTGGAATTCAAATACGCATTTCTAAGACTACCGTAGGAATTTCTTAAGCTTCTTGTTCTTCAGCAATAAAAGCAGAAAAATACATGAATCCTGTTGCTGAACTATCCTATTTTGTTTTTTTCTCTGATAGTCTTGTCTTGTCTCTTAAAATTAGCAGGCTAAAATGTTCCAACAGTATTGGCAAAATTCTTGACTATCGGGCAATCACTGCTTCTGGACTTTCAGGACAGCTTTGAATTAATTAATGCAAGGATGGTGGTGACAGCACAAGCCGAGACACATTAGGTCTGGAATAGATGGCACTTTCAATCACTTTAAAAATCTAACATTCTGTAATATAAAGTTCAACTGTCTGGAAGACTTCAGCTGCAAGTTTAAATGATACCTCTGATGGAGTTCAAGGCTTTTAAATCCTTTTAAGTATTAAGGTATAGGCTTAAGATTGAGTACTTTGGGCAAGAAATTTCTTTTGTTTCCACTTTCTAATCATGACTGACAGTTCAGCCCTAGAGTATTAATGGTGTCTTTCTATGTATTTTTTCTTTGTGTTTGATATTTTTAAGTTCTAAACCACTTTGATTTAAAGAAGATCCAGCTGAAAGCCCCAAATAAAATATTGCAAGATAGGATGGTGGATAAGAGTAATATAGAGTGAATGTATGTGACAAGGATAGGTTAGGAGAGAAGATGCAGCGATTGGGGCTGGTCAGTAGAGGAACTCATTTTGCTGCTGACTGATTTAAAATTGGGGCCAACAATACTGATATTTATAGTTGGAACCAAGTAAAAGGGAAGATATTTTCAGACAAGCTGTAGAGGATGATGTGAATAAAGTCAGAGAGAGTTAAGCTGAAAATCAATGTGGCTGTTTTGTTGAAATGAACGGGAAACTCTGCATTGTTGTGGAGTAGAAAGCAGTGAAACTGGGCAATAACACAGCCATATAAGCAAGAAAGGGGGGTAGATGGTAACCCCAAGACTTGAGTCTGAAATGAAGGAGAGAAAGAAGCAGCCAGTGGAGAAGAGGAAAGAAATGCAGCAACACAGAATTTGTTGAGTTTCCAGTCTATATCCAGTAAGAATTTTTACTTGAGGTAGTCTATACATTATTGTATGCACTTAGAAAGTCCTGGTTGTCACTTAATACTTCAGTCATATTTTTGTTGTAAGCATCTCTAAAGATGATTAACATTTTTTTTTTGGTCTTCAGTTCTCTGTACTTTAGTAAGGAGCTATTAGCTTGGTAAATATGGCAAGTTCTTGACAAAAGTAATTTTAAGAAAAAAAGGATTTCTTAATTCTTAGTTATTTGACTAAAATTTGTATGATCCTGCAAATACACATATAGAACTCTCTATCGGTCTATCCACCAATCTATAATGTAAATGCAAATACCTTGGTTTGCCTGAGATAGGAATCTAATACTGATGTGTGGTCTTAAATTCAGAAAATAGAAGAGTGAAAAAATTAGACATCATTTTTATTTGTTAGAGTAGCAATTGTCTTCTCATACTTATCTTTCCTAGGGTATTCTGGAAAAACACTTGAAGAGGGTTGTAAAGGACTGAATCTTCTTAAGCATCCTTTTAAAAGTGGTTGCAGCAACTGTTTCCTTTGATCTGTAAACGTGATAAATCAGAGCATTAGATAAAGAATATTTGGCTGGAATTCAGCTTATTGATAATGTGCAAAGCATTTGATACTGTCCCACACAACATCCTTGCTCCTAAAATAGAAAGACATGGATTTGATGGTGGACCACTCAGTGGAGAAGGAGTTGGCTGAATGGTCACACTCAAAGAGTTGCAGTCAATGGCTCAGTACCCAGGTGGATGCCAGTGATGAGTGGTGTCCTGCAAGGGTCTGTATTGGGATGAGTGTTATTTAACATCTTTGACAGGGACATGGAGAGTGGGATTGAGTGCACCCTCAGCAAGTTTGTGGAGGACACCAAGCTGAGTGGTGCAGCTAACACTCTAGAGGGAAGGGATGCCATCCAGAGGGACCTTGACAGGTTTGAGAGGTGGGCCTGTGCCAACCTCATGAAGTTCAACAAGGCCAAATATAAGGTCCTGCACGTGGGTCGGGGCAATCCCAAACAGGCTGTGTGATGAGTGGATTGAGAGAAACCTGTTGGAGAAGGACTTGGGGATACTGATGGATGAAAAACTGAACATGAGCTGGCATTGTGCGCTCACAGTGCAGAAAGCTAACCGTATCCTGTGGCTGGGCCACAAAAGAAGTGTGGCCAGCAGGTCGAGGGAGGTGATTGTCCCCCTCTGCTCCACTCTCGTGAGATCCCACTGCAGCACTGCCTTCAGCTCTGGGGCCCCCAACATCAGAAGGACATGGACCTGGTGGAGCGGGTCCAGAGGAGGGCCATGAAGATGATCAGGGGCTGGAGCACCTCTCCTGTGAGGACAGGCTGAGGGAGTTGGGGTTGTTCAGCCTGGAGAAGAGAAGGCCCCAGGGAGACCTTATAGCAACATTCCAGTACTTAAAGGGGGCCTACAGGAAAGATGGGGAGGGATTCTTTATCAGGGAGTGTAGTGATAGCGTGAGGGGTAATGGTATTAAATGGAAAGAGGGTAGATTTAGATTAGGTATTAGGAAAAAAATCCTCTACTGTGAGGGTGGTGAGACACTGGCACAGGTTGCCCAGAGAGGCTGTGGCTGCCCCATCCCTGGCAGTGTCCAAGGCCAGGCTGGATGGGGCTTGGGGCAACCTGGTCCAGTGGAAGGTGGCCCTGCCCATGGAAGGAGGGGTTGGAACTCGATGACCTTTAAGGTCCCTTCCAACCCAAACCATTCCATGATTCTATTCTTTGATTCACTGGCATGACAAGATCTATTGAAACATATGCAATTGCAACAGACAAGTAATCTGTTTAGGCATGTCAGGTTTTAAATTCACCTAGATTATACCCTTGGGCACCTCATAAACATGTTGTAGAAATGAAAGAAAAGAAAACGTATGTTTCAGAATTGATGGTGCTGTTTATTTCCATCAGAGCAACTGAAAATTACTTTGACCCAATAATGGTCTCACCTGGGATATTTCTAAAGAGAAAATGGATATGTCTGCAATAGCTATAGTCTTTTAAAAAGGATGTTCATATATGTATACAGTAGAAACAAAAAATACAGACTTTTAAGCTTTATTTAGATACTAAAATTACTACTTGATCTTTTTTCCAGACTTGCTTTTCTATTCTTGCATTGACTTCCAGCTTATTGAAAACTTCTCTACTGCACTTATATAAGCAAAGCCTATATAAAATTAGGAACCTCCTTTTGTTCACAAACAGCATTGTTTCCTATATGTTACCTTTTAGGTTCAATGTTTAAGCCTTACAAATCTGGAAATAGCTATTAAAGTTTAAATGTATGGTTTTCTGTTTCTGAAATTTAAGATAGCATTTTTATTACCTTCTGTTTGTTTAATAATTTTGCCATAATTTTCAGTAGTCATTTGCAATTGTTTGTTTAAATTGGTTACCTAGGTAACATTTTGTGGCCACTGATGGCAAGCTTTTTCTATTTTCTAGTTATCTGTGTCCTGCTAGAAGCTGTTCTTTGGTGTAGGATATCTATTTTCACCATTTCTTTGTAGGCTTTATAGTGGGGAAAGCCTTCCTGCATGATTTTTGCATCTGTTTCATTACCTTATTCAACTAATAATTACACGTTCAGAAAAATGGAGAGTGTTATTGCCACAAGAAGTGGTTCAGTGATCTAGTTCTTCCTGGTATCTTTTAATAAAGTTCTTCTTTCCTCTTTTCTGTCTGTCAGACCTATTTTCACAAAATAAAGAGGCATTACTTGTAAGCAATTACAGACTGTTTTCTGAGCAGTAGTACCAGCAGTACTAAAGGCCAGGCTTTAGTGCTATAGAGGTGATCGAAAACGTGGAGAGTTGATTATTGAATTAACAGTATGGAGCTGATGGTGTTATAACAGTTAAATAACTTTTTTTTTGCAATAGAACCAATCTACTAGCCCTTGAATTTCTTGTCCACTTTTGACATAGTTCTAACTTAGAATATTTGGAATTTGAAGTATAATAATTTATGCAGTTTGTCAGCTTCAGCATTTTCTTTAACTAGGCAACATTAGAACACAAATAAAAAGCTAACAAGCAAGCACCCAACTCTTCCAGAAACATGAGAGGCTTTTTCATATTTTGAGAAATTTTGTTATAGATACAATTTAAGGCATAAATCTGTTAAACTTTTTGAATTGCTCTTGTTCGCTAACACGATTTTAAAAAGAAAATAATATATATAGACTGTGTGACTTTTCTGCTGAATGTTATCATGAAGTACACTGATTTTTTTATTTTTTTTTTTAATTAGTTCCTAGAGTAGTAGATTACTGTCACAAATGCAGTTTTATGAATTCAGCACAGGATAAAACAGAATAATGTTTTCTGAGGGAATAAATTCTGATCTAAGTGGAAATGAGTAGAAGTAGGTGGCAAAAGAAAGTTAGGCTTCAACAGATAATCTACTCTGGCATCTTTGCTATCTTAAATGAAAATGCAGTAAAGATGAACAGTAGAGGTGTAAAACCACAGCTATATTGGAATAACTTCTACAAATACTTGTTAACATTCAATAGCCATTACTGAGATAAGTGAATAGAAAACATCAGAATATTTTTCAGACTTCAGGTTTAAGGCTTTTGACAGGCAAGAAGCTTTTTTACTTTGCATAGTAAGTGCATCCTAAAATTTCAACTTTAAAAAACAGTGGTGATAGAAATAAATAGAAATACAAGATGAGTCATATGATTACATCAGTGCATGAAGAGTATATGAAATGAATCTTAAGAATTATGAGGATATGCATTATCTAGGAAACTATGGCGAGTGACAGGGAAACTTTCTATCAGTGCCCAGTGATGTACTCGCTCTCTTGGAAGGTTAGAGAAGGAGCTGTGCTAGAACTGCTGGGAGCAGGATGCAATGCTGGACTGGGCACAGGGCAAGAAAAGAGGGAGGAAGCAATCAGTAACTCTTCCTGCCTTCATGCTTTATGGAGTCAGTGGATTTGCCACCAGGGAGCTCCAGTTCGTCCTTTGCTATGCAATCTCCTACCTGTCTCTAACTTAATAAAATAAAAGAGAAATTTAGTAAACTTGTAGGTTACCTGGTGAGTTTTAATGTAAGACGAATTTAAGAAGTATACAGGTAAAAATGTGGTAAGGCTTCTCCGTTCTAATATATCTTGACAAATTTCTCCTTCCTGTTGTACCAAACAAAACAAAAATTCCTATTTGTTATAGTACAAAGCACACAGAACATCTTCATGCAGGACTACAGATGTTTAATTTGTAGGTTTACAGGCATTTATTTTAATTAGAGCTGAGCTGTAGTCAGTAATAAGTCTGTGAAGCTTTCGATAACTAAGTCATCTTTCCTTAAATAGTGTTTATCCTATGGGAATGGGCTGCATCCCTTATCTGCTTTTAGTCCATGAGCCAAGCCTTGCCATCTTTAACAGTACTCAGATTCTCTCTTTTTTCTCTCTCCCCACCCTGCCATATAATGCTTCAGGTTGTGGAGAAGGAGAGATTCCTCTTCCTAAAGCAGACATTAGGAGTCTATTCAGGGATACAGTTCCTTCTGTTTTCCTTGCAACCAGGGTGATGGAACCTCGTTAAAAATACGATTTTCTGAAATGTCTGTCATAGAGTCATCAACTGATATATGTTGAATGCTCTTCAGACTTAACCACTGTCAAGGCCCTGGGTGCACCCCGAGCCCTGCCTGTCCCTGCCCAGCCCCTGGGTCTCCCCTTACTCTGCCCACAGACCAGGACCCCACGTCAGCACCCCTGGGACCCTCACCCCTTGCCCCAGCGACGCCGCAGCAGGGCTGGTCTCCAGCTCCCCACAGCCCTGCCCTGCCCGGCCATGGGACCCGCCAAGCCAGGCCCACCCATAGGCCCTCATCCCGGCCTTGGCCTGTCCTGGTGCCCTGGGACGAGCCCGCTGACCGTGGTGGGGGCTGCCCCAGTGCCCCCGGCTGCTCCGCTCCTGGCTGGGGCGGGGGGGACAGGCCCTGGCTGGCCTCTAGTCCGCAGCGGTGTTATATTGCCTTTGGCTGCTGGCTGCCTGGCCCAGAGAGAGCAGCTGGCCCTTGCTGTGCCCTCGCAACTATCTCTGCCTTTAGTTTTCCTTTCAAGTTTGGATGGATTATAGCTTCACTGGCCTTTCTGGATTTGTTTTCTCCTACTGAATCGAGGATTCTTACATGCAAGACATGGAGCATCTCATTATAGCACAGTGCCTCATGGGCTGAAGGAGCCAGAAAAAATACTGCTGGGTTCATCTCTGAGAATTATTTACTTTCTCCTTTCTGTAAAACATGATGAATGGGAGGCTTCTGACTTGTAGACTCATGGGAAAGAAAGATTATTCCTGCATTTGAAACACTGTGTTGGTTTGACTCCTTACATTTCTGAATTTAGAATTCAGTTTATTCTAGATTTTTCTGGTTTGAAATGCAGATTTTTTTTTTCACCATCTGTGACAAAAAAAGAGCATCTAATTTTCCCTCTTCTTTTTTATGTCAAATGTAGGTTCATTCTTGGTAGCAGAAGAGATGGGCACCCTGTTTTGATGAGTTTTTAGGAAATGAAGGAAAAATAATTTCTTTTTATTTACTTCTTGGTGGTGTTTCTTGAATCCTTGAAAATAAAATTGTACTTTGTGTAGGGCTAGAATGCCATAAGCTGGTGAAAGTGAGCATTACTTCAAATGCTTGATGTTACTGCATTTATTTAGAGCATGTTCATTAAGAAAAGTTAGCTCATAGCTCTATCTTTTCTTCCAGATTCTTTCTCAGTTACACTGAACATGACTTCAAAAGGAGAGTGTTTTCTTAGGCTGCCTTTACAGTTTTTACACAGACTTAAAGGGAGACTGTGCATAGGCCTGGAAGAAAAAGAAATGAAGATTTCTAAGTAGACAGAAATCATACTTGGATCAGGAAGTCTCATGCCTGACCCTAGGAAAATACTCAAGTGTATGCGTACTTACTGTATAAGCATTTTCATTTAGGCATCAGCTTGTAGTGGTGTCCTGGCCTGTGGTCTGAGCCAATAGGCTGCTCGTAGGTTCTTATTTTGTGTAAAGGTTTTTCTATGTGGAATATTTGCTTTAAGCTACTGAGTTTTTTTTACATCGTGTTCGAAGAAGGTGGCTCCACTGGAGTTTCAAATGTTTGCCCTTTTTACCCTTTCTCCTCACAGAATTATTATGCTACAATGCAGCTTCTGCTAGCTGAAGAAAACCTTTGTTAGTTGCTGATCCATCAGTCACCAAGTAGAAGCAGTTTGAGGGTGGAGTTATTTGTACTTGTGCCCAGTGATGCATCGTTTTGCTTTCTTAGAGCTCCTGCCTTAGGACTTAAATCTCAGCTGCTTTCTATGGTCCTATATTTTAGGCAGTAGATGTCAGCCAATATTGCATTTTAATAACATCAAAAGAGGAAGAAAACTCAATAAGCAATTTCTAATTAAAAAGAAGTCATAAACTGTTAATGACAGTCAGGTTTATTTCTGTATGTAAAGAATGAAATAGAGAAGAATTTAAAATAATGACAGAGAGGTGTTTAAGAGTACTCAATAAATCTTTAAGCCACTAGTTTCCAGAGGCTGGCAAATCATGTCAATGGAAAGACCGCTTAATATTTGCCCAGTTTCTTACACCCTTTACTCAAGCAACTCCTCTGTTGGCAGAGTCAGAAGGGTGGGATACCCAGTCTCTGATACTCCAAGGACATCCATAAGCATTTAGATCTTGTGGATCTTTGTTCAATGTCATTACAGCTGCTTTTGTATTCTGACAAAGGACATTTCATGAAACTGCTTTTCCCCATACCTGCAGGAGGAACTAACTAGAGGATCAAGGGCCTTTCTGCAAAATTTGAAGATGGACTGGCTGTTGTGTTCTGTTCTTTGGAATATATATTTACTTTTTCACAGAGCATTGCATATTCAGCTTGTAGTAGTTAGGAGATTGAATTGGCTGGTTGTGATGGGTTGACCATGGCTGGACGCCAGGTGCCCACCAAGTCGTTCTATCACTCCCCCCCCTCTTCGCTAGA
>JANZLQ010000061.1:12341865-12381365 GCA_026212715.1 Elanus axillaris
CCAGCAGCTTCTCACAGAAGCCACCCCTGTAACCCCCCCCCACTACCAAAACCTTGCCACAGAAACCCAATACACTGGTTTATAGAAACACTGCAATATATGCTCTAGTATAAAACTTTAACTTGGAAATAAAAATTAACTCAGATAGTTAAGATCATAGATATGCATATACATCTCTCTTGCTGCACTAAAGATGGTCCAGAAGAGGCAAAAAAGTTTTCTCCCTTTTTAAGCTCATGTAGCTAATAAATGTGATGTCTTTTCCCAAAGCCTCTTTAATATTTGGGAAGCAGAGTAACTGCAGTTATTCAAAACTTTCTGATAATGAGAATGAAAATTTTACTTTGATTTCAAGGTTCCTAGTGGGAATCCACATGGGACTAGTTCTTCCTATGGATTTGCTTTATTCAGTTGACTATTTTAGGCTTATTATCTCCCACTGGTTGTTTTTTGGGGTTTTTGGTTGTTTGGGTTTTGTTTGTTTGTTTGTTTTGGGTTTTTTATATTGCCAGAATTTTCTGTCCTCAGAAATGACCAAAAAAAAAAGGAATTTTTAAGTGGTTATCAAAAAACATTTTTTTATAGCCTTGGAGAAACACGAATGGAAGAGAGAGAAAAACATAACTTTAAATCCCATACCTATAGCTGACCATGTTTTAAGAACATTCTAAATTGAGCCATATTTTTTTCAGCTGTTTCAATAATCTGGATTTTTATTCTTCATTTTATCTTCTTAATACCAAAGAGGGAAATATAATCTGTACAAGAATTTTATTAGAATAAAAATATTGTCACATTTTCTTGTTATAATCTAAATGTGTAGCATTTTTCCTATTCAATAAAATAGAGAATTGGCTCATCTAGAAGCAGACATATACTAAGGTGAAACACTAACTAATGCAAATAATATTTCTACATGGGCTCGCATCAGAGAGCAGGTGACTGACTAAATAGCTGCTCTGTTTCCTTCATCCTGCTGCTTTAGAAATAGTATCCATTCCCTTGATTAATCTGCTGGAGAGTATTGAGGTTCTGGAATAGGTGGTTCATTATGAAAATTGCCTCATAAGAATCAATTAAAAAAAGATTTACGGAGTTTTTTTCCTCTAATGCTCCATTTAGGCAGTAAACATCTAATCATGTTGAGGACAAGAATATAGCTGGTCATAAAAATAAAATAACGTGGGGGTTGAAAGTGTGGTCCAGTGAAAAACTGGTAAACTGTGGTTTATTGAAGAAATATTAATGTATAGAAATATTTCTTATTCACAGAGATCCCTGGAAATTTTAATAATATTGACAATAAGTATTAAAATGAGACTTTACTGACAAAGTATGAAAAGAAAATTAAGTTGATACAACTTTATCCTCATAGTTTACTATTAAGAAGTTTTGGTCCTAAAAAGGTACAGTGGTAATAAAATTTACCCATGAACAAGATATGTTATCTAGAGTGATAATTTTTTTTATAAGAGCAGCAAAGTTTAAAAAATATTTCACAAAAGTGGTTGTGCCAAAAACCTGGGCTCCTTATTCAATATAGTTAAATTAATGTCACTTTTTATTAGCTGGCCTTTGTTTATTTACTTCTAATTTATCTATTAATCTGACCTCCTCAAAATTGTTTCATTACCATTTTTATTGCTTTCTTAACCTACCCAGAAAAGATAACCAAGGCTTCCACTGGAGTATCACATTCTCTCTCCATATGACCACAGCTGGAGTCATCTGGCCAATTTCAGTTAGAATTGCCCTATTCCCATGATGGATCCGACAGTATTACTGTACACTCTTCTAGCACGAGTTTTTGCTTCATATCTAATAAGTTGCAGGCTTGTTGATTTTTCAGGTTATGTTACAAGACCTTCCTTATAAAGCTCGGCTTGACGGAAGCACGTATGTGCAGAGAAGCAGGGAAATTGTATACTGGATTTGCTGATTGCTAGTCTCGTATCAGCAAATACGCTTGTGCTTACCATGTGCGCAAGAGATTTTTGTACTTATGGAAGCTATACTTATGCAGCAGTCTCTCATTTGGAGAGATCTGTGTGCTATTACCAACTCAGCTCTAATTTCCTGACACACAATGTGGGTTAACATTGTGAGTGGGAGATTTTGTTACCTGCAGTAGTTTTTGGAGGATGAATGATGGTGAACACTGAGAGCAGTTAATTCCAAGCAACTCTTGATTTCCCCTTTTGCTTACAAGCTACAGACATTTTTTCTAGACCTTTTTCCAGCAATATGCACATGAGACAGATTCAGGTCCTCTATAGTATATGTTTTTTTCTAAACAAAACTGGTGTTGCAAATAAAACTGGTGTAAATAGAACTAATGTTCTAAATAAAACTGGTTATGTATTCTCTTCATTCTTCTTCCAGATAAACAAAAAAGGCTGCCATTTAAGATACATTTTTGCTTCATGTTTCCTTTTTTGTTTCTTTGTTAGCACAGGGCAAAAATTATGTAGTCTTCAATATCCTAAGTACGCCTGTGCTACAAAAGAATGTTATATCGTTTAAGACTTTTTTGTTCATGTCCTTAGAAATGGATGTGAAACTTTCAATAGTTGCTGACCAGAGCAAGCTCTTTTTCCTTATTGCTAATGTATTCGAATGTGAAGTATCTCCTAGAGGTTGTCAAGTTCCTAATAAGTTCAGAAAACAAGTAGTACAGCTGGTTTGTATCATAAAGTCTTGGGATTTAAATGTGTCTCATACCTTTTTTTCTTGCTCTCTCACATGACCCTGAAGATTTAAAAGACCTTGCCTTTATGTATATATAATGCTTCTAAGTAACGTACAGGTCAATATTAAAATAAGTAAAAATGTGCTCTGTCTATTCTTTGAGTGGTTTACAGCTTCAAATTCATGATGTGATGAAATCATGTGAAGGAGGAGGCTTGATTCTAGAACAATGGGATGTTTACCTGTAGTTACGAGCAACTCATCCAAGCTGCTTAGAGAGGGTGACAGTGATAATCATCAACAGCACAATAGATCAGGTTTTTTGCTTGAGAATTAGGCAAAGTTCCTCCTGTAAGGTGAGAGTCTTTTTCAAAATATTGCTGTATTGCATGACTCTCAGTTATGTAAGGGGTCCAATAAAATGTCTTGAAAGAAGAAAGCACCTTTTAATGGGATGACATGTTAATGCAGTGGTTTGCTGCTTAAATCTACTTCAAAGTCTGTATATTTTTCAGTATGACTTGATATTTAATTCAGGAGAGAGAAATTAACTGCAGTTGTAAAAGTTTACTTAGTATATTATAGACAACTTTATTATAATAACATTATATTATAAGTTACTAAGCATGAAATTTTAAAAAAATTAATTAGTTTGATTTAGGAAGTACAGAATGTTATTTGTTTAAATTTGTAGCCAGAACTTTCCTGCCTGTCTTTGTGGGAAGACACATTAAGTCTTTTATTTGATTAGCCTTCTGAAAAGTTTGTGCATTTGATGGAGGAGTTTCTACCCCTCTTTTCAGTGACTTACCAGAATCTCTGAGGACTAAAGCTTTGACATGTTTTGCAGTTGCCATTTAAATTCATTTCTGTAAATCAAATATTTAAGATGCGGTAATACTTGCTACCTTTTGTAAAGCAATTTGGCATTTGCAATAAAAATAGCTATATAGTTGTTAGTTGGATGGTGACGTCTTCATAAACAGTTGCAAAACTGTATCTAGGAGTATTTGGGATGGTACTTTACATAGTAAACTGAAAGATTTTAGAAGATTTTTCTTTAAAAGGTAATAAAGACATATGTTTTTCCAGTCCGTGAATTTTACTTGCTTTTTCTATTATGCTTCATTTTAATAAAATGAACATCTGTTTCTGCTGACTGTAGGGGAAAAAAGGTAGGGTTAGTTTTTAGCCTAGGTTTATTATCAGAGCATGTCAGTGGTCTTCAAGAATTAGATTTTTGGTGGACTGACAAGATTCATATTCATCTTAGTTATGGGCCTAATCCAGTTATTAAAAGTTATGTTGAAAATATTCATATAAAAGAATTACCTTAATTTTTTTTGTTCTTCATCTTCATATCTCTGAACTATACAGGCAAAATTTTAACTGAATATCTGGTTATTTTTTTCTTTTTTGTTTTCAATATTAGGCCACTGACATCTGTGATCCAAACCCAGTCACAATGCTTATTCTGTGTGTCTACCTATATGAAAGTCTCCCTCACTACTTACCCAAGAACATTATAGAATTTACAGGTGCTCTCCACGCAACTGTTGTTAAACAGGTACTGATACTGTTGAATTCAGATTTGTAGTAGTACAAGGTTAAAACACTGTATGTATATATGTGTTTATATTATGTATATACTACTACAAAGAATGAATGGATTTCATGTCATTTGGCTACTAAATATAGAAGATGGAAGCATGCATCTTTTTTTTAATCTTCAGGCTTGGGATTGTGTCTTCTGCTGCTTATTCTTCCCTACGCTTGTAAGAACAGAAAAAAAAAATAAATCTACAAATCTAACAAATCTGAGATCAGAGAGTAATACAAGATTAACAGACATAGGAGTGCAGTGTACACTACAAAAAGAGTACTCAGAAAAATTGAGGTTGGATAGTCTGTGGGAAGTCTACACTCCTTAGGAAGAAAAATGATCTACCTAGTTGTTTGAAGTACTTTCTTATTTTGTGACATCCTTAGTTTGTATTTTGGAACTTAGCTGCAGAACACACCTTTTATAATCTAAAAATTGAATAAAAACAGGCTAATTTTGTTGTTTTGATAGGTGCGTCTGAAAAACTCAAGCAGTAAAACTTTGATATACAATGCTATTCTTGTAGGAAGAGATGCTGATGATTTCTCATTACCAAAAGGAAAGACTGTCACCATTGCCCCTAAGTAAGTAATGATTTTTTGTGTGTCTGTTATCAGTAAGTCTAGCATTATGGAAATATAAACCTACTCATTTAATAGTGGTGGATCACTAGAAATGTGTTCAACTCTAAGCAGGGCAAAACTACTCAGTATAAAGATCAGGCTTTTTGTCCTTAACCTAGGACAAATCCAGAGTGATTTATCAGTGGGACACTTGCAGTTTAGCTCAATAGAGCTTAAGAGCAGAATACAAGCCTTCAAATCATTAGAGGAGCCATCTGTATCCAATAAATATTTTTGTCCCAAAGAACTGTAGGCTTTAATTTTCAGTTTGGATCTGCTGTTCTTCTATTTTATTTTTTTTGCCTAACTGAAGTTGAAATATCTCCTCTGAAAATGTTTCTCATTTTTTACTTCAGTGCATTGTGGAAGCATGAGCAGGTAAAAAATATTTCTTTTAAGATTTCAGGTTTTGTTTCTTATTCTTAATTGAAGCATGACTGGAAATTTAAGAGGCCTGGGAATTTAAGAGACCATGACACAGGTTTGATAGTAGTGTGAGGTTGCTTTTTTTTGCCCCCATCCTCCCTCCCCACCAAGACAGAAACTGTTGCAGTTGCAATGTAGTTATTTCTCTATTTTATATTTCTGAAAGCCACCTAAGAATTCTGGAGAGATTTAGTTTTGGGAAAACTTTAGGTTGTTAACATTTTTGGTAACAGAAATACTCATGATATGTTGCCATCTTTTTGTTTGCTAAGTATGTTCTCCTTTTTCTGTGCTGTGTGGCTTTATGACTAGATACAGGAATTTCACTAATCCCTGTTTAACTAGTGAAGACAAGAGGGATGTAGCAGTGACTCTGGCTGTCAGATAAGAGTTTTTAAGGTTAGACTGGAAGTCTATTTAGGATATTCCTTTACAGATAAAATGGATTAGATTGTAAAAAGGAAAACAAAGGTCAACTTTTGTATGAAAAGAACCTGTGAGAAGAAGAAAAATTTCAAATATTGTCAAATTCAAGAAGACTCAACATAAATACAGTGCTCTTTAAGGATGATCAATATTTTGGTACTAAATGACATACATATTGTAAATATATGCAAAAGGGACAAGTAATGCTATGTTTTCAGTGAGCTGTGAGGCTGATTTGATTCCATTTTCTTTGCAATTACTTCAAATAAGAATTAACATCAAAATGTAAGCCTTGAAAATATCATGTATTTCTCTGAAAGGTCAATGCCGTGGCTGTTTTTCACTTCACCTTTAAAAAAAAAAACACCTCAAACCCAAGACACAAGTATATGTGTGCAACCTTGTCAGTCAGCTGCTTGAAATTATATATAGCAACAAACATTTGAAAAAAATGCATAGAAATAAAAGCTTGTGGAAACACCCGTCATCCACTGGTGACCTCTGCAGAGTTTATAATGTAACCTTACTCGTAATCTTGGTCGCTAAATGAAAAATAAGTTCTTTGTAATTAATAGCTTTCTTAATATTTTGCTGGAAGTGTTTGACAACTCCAGGCGTTGGTGGGATGGATGAGAGTCTTGTAGGTGCTTTATGTTAGATCATAATATCATAGTTGGGTTTTGAAATGACAGTAACATGAATAATAAACCACCACCTCTGTTTAATTGATTATGTGTAGGCTTATGGCTATTAGTACTGATTGATATTCAGTTGTATAAGGTCAAGAAATGGTAGAGGATTTGTAGGAGAGAATGTTCTGCTTTCTTTGGAAAGAATGCCTTCAGAGAAACTCAGAAATGAGGTAGGCTTGTAACAGACTTCTAGAAAAAAAAGAAATATGTTTATGGCCTAAATAAAATGTGAAGGAGAATTTTTAGTGTATTCAGTAAGAAATTTGATGTGGGTGTATTAGTAAAACTTAATGGAGTTATTTTTTGATGGGCATGACTATAACCTGTTTAGGAATAAAAGATGTTAAAATAGCTAGAAAGAGGCATTTCACATTGAAGTTATTTGTTCTACCTTTAAAAGTAAATAATCCATAAATATGGGATTGGAGGCAGATGAATCGATGTGTTAAATATCACTAAAAATTAGGAAAGCCTACTTGGTATGTCAGAGAACAGGAGTCCTAGTTTAAGAATGGGAGTCACACTTTAAAAAAAAATAACTTTCTGAGCATCTGTAATGGTTCACACAACTTAAGATCAGATATCTCTGCATCCTTGTTTCCCTGAATTGAAACTCTTCCTTAGGAATTTATGAATATTATATATAAATATGGCTATGACTTCACCAGCAGGTTTTTTTATCTTTCATTGCAAGCTAGCTTGATGCTAGCCAGCTTTTTTTTCCCCTGAAACAACACGTACTTTAGATAAACTAATGAACAAGAAGCAGTTAAAAATAGCAGCTATAGCCTTGTGAAGGCCTGCTGCAGGGCTCCAGTCAAGTTGTCAAGCTTGCTTAGCCAAAGTGTCAGGGTAAAAGGTCACAGGAAATATTAGCAGTTCAGAGAAAATTCACTCAGGAGAGTTCAGGCAATTACAGCTGAAAAGATGATCCATAGCCTTGATAAGAAGGCTAAAGAAACTGAAACTTGTCAGTCTTCTGATTGGAGACCTGGAAGACTTTAAGAAAGACATGTCACGTATAGAGACTTGTCTCTAATTATCTGCCAAATATATATATTCCTATATTTAGAAGTAACTATAATTGGATTTAAGATGACTGTGCATCATTATAATCACTAATGAAGAGTAACTCTGGCTGACAAATCCTGTTGGACCTGCTGGGTGAGCCCGCTTGGCATAGAGGACTCTGTGGATGAAGGCCTAGGCTGAAAGAACTGTGTTTACTTCCCAGGAGAGATGAACTGCAGGACACTGATAAGATAAAGAGATCAAGGAAAAATTTGAACAGAAAGGCAAAGGGTAATGAAGGGGAATTACTTAAATATATTTAGGAAGCAGTGATGCAGCATTAGATAGAGATGCCATTGATTTTAAACTAATAATAATGAAGTGACAGAAATATGTTATATATGTCTGTATTTTCAAAGAAGCACAATGAATACTGTGGTCTGTTGCTAGCTGGCGAAACTCATAAATGGCTGTGGTGGGCTAAACTTGGCTGGCTGCCAGACACCCACCCAGATGCTGTCTCAGTCCCTCTCTTCAACAGGACAGGGGAAGAAAAATTGCTAAAAGGTTTGTGGGTTGAGAGACGGGAAGACTGCTTACCTTACCAGTGACCATCACAGGCAAAACAAGCTCGATTTAGGGGAAATTATTGTAACCGAACATGAATTAAACCAGAAACAAAGATAAAAATTAAACCACCACCTCATCTCTTCCCCACCCTCTTCTCCCAGACTCAACTTCACTCCTTCGTTCCAAATTCCTCTGCCTTCTCCCCTGCCACCCTGAACGGCGCAGGGGTAATGGGGAGCAGGTGGCTGCAGGCACTTCATAACAGTTCCTCCCTGCTTCGCCTTCCTCCTCATGCTTTTCTCCTGCTCTGGGAGTCCTTCCATTGGCAGCAGTCCTTCAGGAAAAATTACTCCAGCACATGCTATCCACAGATCACAATTCCTTCAGGAAACAGCCAGCTGCTCTGGCATGGGGCCCTCCATGGACTGTGGTGTGGATATCTGCTCTGGTGTGGTCCTGCCCACATGCTGCAGGGAAGTATCTGCTCTGGCAGCTGGAGCACCTCCTGTCCCTCTCCTTCTCTGACCTTGATGTTCCCACTGCTGTTTCTTACTCCTTTTCCTCACTCCTCTGCCTTTCTGTTGTTTTTGACCTTTCTTAAATATGCTTTCATGGAGGTGCCACCAGCTTGGCTGATGGGCTCAGCTCTGTCCTGCGGTGTGTCCGTTATGTAGCCGGCTGGAACTGTCTTGTGTCTTGCACAGGGCAGCTCCCGGTCTCTTCTCACAGAGGCAGCCCCTACAGCCCCCTGCTACCAAGACCTTGCCACCTACACCCAATATCTGTCAAGAACGAGTATTTCATATCAGTTGGCTGAGATGAAACTGGCTTCAATCCTAAGCAACTGAACTCCAGGGAAATCTCCTGAAGACTATACTGTCATTCTGCTCTGGCTTTTGGGATGCATCAGAACATTCTCAGAGTAGCCGAGTGTCAGATCTTGCATGTAATGTAATTAATCTTTGATCTGGGATTTCCACTCTCCAGGGCACTGCACTGTGCCATATAGACTTACACTTCACAACAGTAATAACATAAAGGTCTCTAAGCTCTCTTATGTGGTGTAGACATGCCTGTAAGTTACTCAGTCTGGGTATCTTAACAAGAGAAATGATGGAGATCAATATTGAAAAGCACCTTACTGGGAAAGGGACTTGTTTAACTGCAAACCATAAAGAACAAAACTTTTTATTAGAACAACAGCTTGAAGCTAGAGTTGTACAAATTCAACCTGGAAGTAGCGAAGATGACTAACTATTGAGGGGAAGAAACTTTATCTGAATGACAAATTCTTTAACTGCAAGGGGTTTGCAAGTCACAGAACATTGAAAATAGTGTAGGAAGTGACCTCAGAAAGTTTAATCCAGCCTTCAGCCTCAGATAATCTGGGGTGCTTTCTCAGAGAAATGCTTCTGCCAGATGGTAGTTATCAGAAGCAACTGAAGGATGATTGTGTTGCACATAATGGCCTGCAATGTATAACTACTTCAGATTGTGTTATCTAGTAATAATTTGTGTTGGCCTTAAACTTTGCAAATTTGATCCCTCCAAACAGCTTTTATCTTTCCTTTCCTACACTGAAATATAAACCAAAGAGAATTGGATTGCTTGCTTTTTTGAAAGATAGTACACGCTGAGCTGATAAAAACTTAAGAAGCTTTGACCCCTACAGTATCAACTGAAGCGGATGCAGTAGTTATAATAATATGAGAATGAACAAGATTGTAGAACAATTCCATGAGCTGAATTTTCTCTCACTTTACATTGACCACAACACAGATGAATAGAGAATAAAACTAAGCAACTTTGTGTTTTCTATGATGCTGGCTTTGCCACCGAAGGCAACAGTTCACTATTCAAATCAGATTTCTCTGCTGTTGCTTAAGCCGGAGGGCAAAGAGGCAGAATATTCCATATGTTCCATTTCCCTGTCATTCCTATTTGTGACAAGAGCAGAGTAGGCTCTTTAAAGCTTGATCCTTAAAGCGGCTTTGGGAGTGTATGTCTCAGGCAGTGTACTTCTCTGGGAGTCTGCAGTCCCAGGATGCATTTTCTAGGATATTTTGAATGGCAGGGTGACTTAGGAGCCTTAGTCTCTGGGGGGCTTAGCAACTCTGCACTGTCAAAAATGGTAATGCCTGGGGGTTCTGCAGCAGGAACATGAGAGCTGTAAGAGCCAGGTTTTCAGAAATTCCAGGATTTTATCATCGATTCTCAGAACTGACATCCTGAGACTTTTGGTGTTAGGAAGAACTTCATCCTAGGTGTAAGCCTAGAGGTCATCCTGGGTTAATTCTATTACCTACAGTCATCCTTTCTGCAATTTGGTGAGGTTTTTTCAATTCTGCTATATCCTTTTTGAGGTAAAGAGGTGCCAACAGTAATTAAGGTTTGAGCCCTTTGGATGTGGTCTGGTGGCCTATTGGTGATCTATGTTGTTGTCTGTTCCTTTTCTAATTATTCCTCACACTTCTTTTGCTTTAATGGATGTTTCCCAGCAGTGTGCTGATGTTTTCATGAAAATATCTGTACAAATTCTGAGTTCTCAGTGGTGAGTTATATTGGCTTGGAGGCTGTAATTTTATGTAAACACAGAACTGCTTTCCCCATGTGCTTCTCTTTACATCTATGTACACTGAATTTCCTCGTCACTTTGTTGTCTCGTAAGGTCCTGCAATCTTTGCACTGTCAATCTTTGTCCTTACAACCTGGAGCAACTTAGAACATCAGTAAACTTCCTTACTTTCCAGTTGTGACAGACACTTGAGGTCTTCATTAATGGCCTTTCTGCATAGTAAGAAGTGACAGTGTTGACTTCTGCCAGTTAGATCTCATTGATTTCGATCTTGTTTATAGTACATATAATTTATACTTATCTTATTCTTTTATTCTTTACAACTGTTTTTACTACATTGCATGGTAGATTTGAGGCTTAAAGGTCTGTTATTGTCCTGATCTTCCCCAATTTTTTTTAAGATATTGATGTTCTATTTATCACCATCCAGTTCTCAGGTCCCAAGGCAGTTTTAAGCAAGAACACTATAAATATATATATATAACACACACACTATATATATATATTCCCCCCCACCCCGGTCCATCATAAGAATGAGATAAAAGACCTCCCAGAAAGTTTCTTTGACAGCAGCTGTCATCCAGGGACAAATCCTGCCACTACTCCCATCAAAATAAATTTTAAAACTTCTGCCATCATTGTGATTGCTCAACTTATATGAAGAGATGTGTGCATTGAGTTCACTTGAAAAAGTAGCTGTTGTTATGAAAGTTGTGAACCAAATGTAAATTAACATGATTCCATTAAAGACATGGTATGCTGGTTGCTATTACAAGTCCTCTACTTCACCACTTACTTGTGTAAGTATATATATACACAATACATAATAGGCATATTTCACATACCACTGTTAGCTGATTACCTCTGCTTTAGAATTCCCAGTTGGCAGAAGACCAATAAATCACACATAATTTACTTCTGCCTTCTATTTTAATTCTTTTCTATCAGGCTGCACAATTCCTATAAATTGTTTAATGGGGAAGGCTGATTTGGGTTGGGGAGAGCTTCCTTTTGATTCAAGTATCTGCTATCTCTTCCAGAAAGACAGCTAACAAATCTGCAGTTTATAAATATAACACTTTCTTATATTTTAAGAATTCCTTTTAAGTATTATTTAAGTAATATCAGTTTGAGTAAATTAAGAAATGTCAAGATTTTTATTATAGGTTATTTTCTTTCTGCCATCTCTTATACAGTTTGTTGGGGGGTAAATTTAAAAATTTCTTTAACTACATAGAATGGCATTACAATGAAAGTATAAACCAGTCAGCTGACTTTTTGGCATGTATTTATAGATATTCTACTTGCAAATCTGAAAATATAGGTATTTTTCTGGTTAGAAAAAGCTCTCTCTGCTCCGGTCATATGTGTAGATAGGCAGAATACATTTAAATTGTACTGTTCTCTTGCTTTTAAAACAATCTTACACACTCTAATTTTTCTGACCTTTATGCTGTCTTAAGACATTAATGTCAAAATCAGAGAGTGATTTTGAGAGCTTCAACGTGTGAGCTTCAGCCATTAAACTTTTCTATTTGATCTTGCTTAGTTGCAGGACTAAGGCAAATCAAGTGTAAACTTAACTCTTACCTAGTCTAAACTCTCCTTCCATGTGGCCTCCCCTTCTTCAGTTTTCCATCAGAGACTTGAGCCATTGCTTGCATGAGAGAACTTTTTTCCCCACCTCTTAATTACTCAGCTTTACTAATTATTCTGAAGTTATTTTACTCATTTATTTCATGATTAAGAACATCTAGATCTGCCTCACAACATGCATAACAGGATGTCTAACTGTTTAACTCACAAAACCATATTCAAAGAGGGGAGCATAAAGTAAATCAGTTTTTAACTTAGGGTAATACTGTAAGGAAAGAGAAATTCCTGTGTTACTGTGTGAGGAAGAAAAATTAAGCTGCATACTGAAGTCATAAAAAGCAATAAGGACTCAATATTGTTCTTTTTCTATCTATATAGTTTCTTTATTAGAATATTTTAAGATGCTCTTAGGCAGAAGATTGAACTACAACAAAGTATTTCAGAAGAAACAAATTACTTTCTTTTCTAGCCCCCTTCCATTACAGACTCTAAAATGAGTTCCTGAAATGACATTTCTGAGTCACAGTTTTGTGCCAATAATAATAATAACAACAACAATAATAATAATAGATAATAATAATAGAAGATAATAATAATAATCCTATTTATTTATTTATTTATTTATTCCTCCCCTAGGAGACATACAAGTATAATTGTGGAATTCACTAGTCGTTTTCTGCGCCCTGCTGAAGCAGTGTTGCTACTATTCTCAACAAGTGTGGGTGGAATAGATGGTGCCACACTGACATTCTCTCTGAAATCTGAAGTCAAGCATATTGAGCCTGCTGTAAGTTTATATATCTGTGAGTAACTTGTCACAAAAATATTGTTAGTCTGTACATTGTATAAAACAAAAAAGAACTGAGGTAAGAATAAAAATGTGAGTTACCATCAGCATTAACCTTCGATCTACAAATTTTCAGGTTTCCAGTATTAGGCTATGTACATGCACAAAAAAGCCTAGAGGAGTATCGAAGACTCCTAAGGATATAAATCATACTTAAATCCTAGATAAATTTAAAAATTTTGCACTGATTGCTCTGAAAATAAATCTGGAACCCTTTCAGCATATGAATGCTTTTGGAAATTCCATTGTGGAGGTGGTGATATTCTTCAGCCTAGTGATTTCAGCAAACTTTTGTTAGATGTTGCTATCGTGCTTTTTAACTTTAGACAGTGTAGATTTAAGATATATCCCAGAAACAGTCAGAGCAGAGATAGGCATGTGTTCCAGCATTTGTTATCAAACGTTCATTTAGGAGATTTGGATAGATCCTCTGCTGAGCTTAGATGGTGTTTATGAGATTCTTTTTTTTTTTTTTTTTTTTTTTTTACATGGCTCTTTTTATACCATAGCAATAGACACTGATATTAGAAACGAAGGTTGGGCAAGAGAAAAAAATAGAGGACACGTAAAGATAAGAAGGATAAAAGATGATAGCTTGATTCTTGGCCTTGTGCTATCATTTGGAAGAACATTTAAAATGTGGTGAAGTTTAATGCATGTTTAAAAAGAAATAGACTTTAACTGTTCTTTGCTGACAATGAAGCCTAGTGTTTAAATTATGTTAATTTTGTAATCACCGGTGGTCAAACACATAGTTCTACTCTTCTTTGAAATATTTTCCTTTTTGTTTATGTATTACACATGAATGTAGTTTCACAACATTTTCATATTGATAAAATTTTTTGTTCTCTTTTAGGATATATTAAAATGCAAATCCCCATGTTATGAGCTGAAGAAAGTTATCCTAAATGTTACTAATCCCTTCAGAACTGATGGCATATTCAGGTAGACAATGCTGTAAATACAAATCTTTAATGATCATGCTGTTTTATCAACTCTTTTCCATAATTTTCTTCTTCTCCTTAAAAATGTAAAACCTTGAGGTTAAATTATAGAGATTTACATTACCAAAATTGTTACAAGCACTGTGAAGTGGAAGCTATCATCATGGATAAAGAAGATAAATAAGCCTTAATTGAAATCCATCTCAGTGTAAGCAATAAAGCTAGAGCTTTCATCAAATGGAGTTCATCAACCTTGCTTGTATTTTTGTGTTTGGCTGAGGTCCAGTAGAATTCCAAAGAGAAAAAAACCATGTTAATTAATAGTTGGTTATTTTTTTCACCAATCTGCTTTATCCTGCTGTTTAAATTTTTAAGCATGCAAAAGAAAAAAACCCATGCTTTTGCCTTGAGGCTTGCATGACAATCAGTTAATCTAATTTTTCATTTGTATTCATTGTAGATGTAACAACTGCAGAGTTAGAAATGTTGCTTTCCTTAATATGAAAGAGAGTACTGTGCCCCTTTAAAATCTGTTTCTGTGATCTGACTCCATATTTTGTCTTTAGTCTGTAGAGCTAAGCATTGGTTCATGTCCTTCATTTATTCACAAGAACCATTTTCCATAATATTTTTACCTTGTTTAACTGATCTGTTTAACATACATTGCATAGGCTGCAAATTAAATTTCTCTTTCCCCCACGGAATGGGTTTGGTATAGACACCTGTTACAGGATTGTTTGCACTGCTCCATCAATGTGCTCTGGCGTAAGCATCATATGTGGGAATCATACAAATATATTTAGCTTCTGTTTTTTTTTTAAAGTCCTTGACGTGGTCAGTGAGGCTGCCTGTGATCAGTTCTATGATGTGCATAGCTCAGGGAAAGAATAGATTAAAGACAATTAAGTAATGTAGTTTTATGTATATCATTCAAAAGATACTTGACAACTACTTGAAGTAATTATCAATTTGGGCAACACTTGAACCAGTAATCAAAAATAAAAGATCCTTTGTATAATGTTTCCAGTGTTTTGAACCCTCTAGTGTTCCATCAGGAGATGCATTGCTTAGTTGCAAATAACAGTATGAAATGCACTTGTGATACCAAGGAAGTAGCTATTCTACAGAAAACTGAGGTGAAAAACTTAATACTATGTGTATAATACGGTATAATTTAAGAAAAGGACAAATTAAGTATGTAAGTGCCTCGTTGAACTCGTATCAAATATATAGCAAATGTCAGATACTTCCAAAAGCTGTAAATTCTGCACCCTAAACTAATCCTTGCCTAGCATTTGGCTATTAGTTACGTGTTACCCAATGTATCAACTAAATAATGTTTTCTTTTTTTTACAGTACCTAGCTTTTGATACTTATGTATAGATACATATTTTAAAGATTACTGAGTGTTTGTAGTTCCTTAAGAAAAAATAGTTGAATACTTTTAAAATTATCCATTATCCATCTTTGTGAAATTCAGCTATTTCTCTCCTGAGAATAGAAAAGTATTTCTAGAATATAAGATACTACAAGAAGTAATGATCATTATTATTATTTTTTTTTTAATGGCAGGTTCAATGCTTGGCCAGAGAATCAACTAACACTGATGTAAATTATCATAACTATTGAAAAGTTTGAATTCAGATCCACAACTAGTGCTAAGCTAGTTGACATGGGTTTCTGTATTTTTACTATGTCCTCTGTAATCTTGCTTCTGTTTTTACTGTCATCTAGGAGTGCAGAGAACATGCAGAAATGTATTTTAAAATTAATGAATTATGTGTGCTGCTGCCATGTAACAGAAGTTCTACAGTGACACCAGAAATTAATTCTTGACTAATGACTAGCAGTAGGTCAATGGGTTATCCAATACCTAGAATGGAAATAATGTGTGTACAATATAATGTACGTAAAAGGAAAGAAGATACGTATCTTCTAGGAAAAACTTAAGTGAAGCAGTTGCTTGTGATTTGTCAGGGAAATCACAATTTACTCTATCGTAGGCAAAACAAAATTAACAGCTTTTTTCTTCAAGTGTAAGTGAATCGATTATTCAATCATTTAATTTAGTACAAATCATAGTGTAAATACACTTTGGAAAATTCTTTTCAATTAAAATATGTATATAATTTGTCTTAATATTGAAATTGGCATTGTTTTTCTGGTTTTAAATTTTTCTTATTTTAAATTTTTTTTAAAAGAAAATTGAAAATTGGTCTGCATGTTATGACATGGCTGTGGACCATCCCTACAATTACAAATAAACCTATGGTATTGATGAGGTAGTAGTTTACGATATTTCCCAATAACCCTTGAATAAGTGCCTCAGGATTTTGCATACCTACATGAGCTTTACAAATTACATGGCCAAAATAGTGCAAATTTTTTAAAGTTATTAAATAAAGAAGAATTAATAATAAATAAATAAGTATTTTCAAAAATCTGTTTAAAATTTTTTTACAATACTTTAAAAATATTTCAAATTTAAAATAATAAGCTTCTTTACCAAGCCTTCATTTAAAAATTAGAATAAAGTGAGTTTTGTCTTCACTCTGCAAGTGAAAAATGCAGTGATTATGTGTACTTGCCATACTACAGGGTCTTTTTGCTGGAATCCACAAGTTATTTAATGCAGCCAGAGCAAGTATATCAAGCCAGGCAAGTAATGCAAGAGCAAACGTTCAGGTAAGTTCTAAATGGCAATTGCTAATTATAATATCTTGAATTATACAATTGTATCGGTATTAGATCTTCGTGTATAGTTGTGTGCATACCTGTTGTAAAAAATTACAGATTAGGACATGGACAATATCATAGAATTATGTAACTTTTTAAAAAACACTTTACAGATAACTTACTCAAACCATGGAGAAAAGATATAGTGTAAAAGATAAAAATGCTTGTAGTGTGCTGTTTGGAAAAAGTGTTAGAGAAACTAGGATCGAAAGGTGAACTATTGATGTTGGGACAGGAGCAACTGTGGTGCCTTAGGTGACTGAAATGCTGAAAAATAGTTCCAGTTCACTGCAACAGGATTAATTCTGAATCTTGGAATGAAGAAGGTAGAGATATTTGAAGGTGCAACAGTAAGGTCAAGTTTTTATTTATAAATAGGCAGTCTATAGAATTCTAATTGTGCTGAAATGTAAAACGTTACAGGTTCATTAGACTCCTGGAGATGCAAGGACAGAATAAGGGGTTAACTGTGCAGGTATATTGATATAAATTAATATAATTTTGTGTCTAGACTTCATTACTTAGCTGAACATGGACAGATTATCTAACATAAGACATCTGGAAGGAGAACAAGAGTTCAAAGTAAGTGTGGTAAAGATAATAAAACAGCAAAGAATAGAAAAAGGAGAGCAATTGGAATGGCAGTCAAGGAGATATATAAAGAAAAGATCTATGCTTCAGACTTGTGGTCTGAAAGAAGATTTTCTATGTTCACTGTCTTTAATTGTTAGACAGTAAGTTAAATACCAATAAGCTTAGATGAACAGTCAGAAATTTCTGCGGGCAGGGAAAAGGTGAAATGTAAATCAGAATCGCTGATAGACAAGGTTAAAGGAGAGAGAATTGAAAAGGTTTGAGAACTGAACTTCGCGACACTCTCCACAAGTGGCCCAGCATAGAGAAAGAGCTACCACATATATCTAAAGCAATGTTTGGAACTTGCCAGATCTTAATAATGGCACTGTTGTTTTAATAATTGACAGTTTAATAACTCTATTTTTCAGTCATAGACTTAAAATTGTTAATTCTTTTTGATGATAGATTTTGCATTCACATATTAGGCAATTTATTTATAGAGAGCCATTTCTCTAGTCTTCTGTCACTTCAGCCATGTTTTATAATTATTTATTCATAAAGCAGTATTTATAATCATCAGTTGGAATCAGATAGTAGCTAAAAAAAGCCCAGCAGAAGTTAAGAAGTCAGCTTAGAGGGAAGACAACCAATGTGTAACCAATGAGGTTTCCTCTCATAGAGGCAGGATCTAGCTTTGAAAATAGACTATCAGCAGCCCTCTCACAATACATGTGAAATATACTCCAGCTCAGGACTACTATCAAGAAAGAATATTATGGCCTCCAGAACACTGTTATATAGACATTTTAGGTGGATGCATTCAATGCCATTCTGTTTCTCCTTTCTGCTCCTTGGGCTGTACTGATTGCCAGTGTCCTGTGCGCTCTGTGCACTTACAGCTAAGCTACACTTCTCAGGTGTGCTACAATAGATGAACCTCCAGTGATTAATGATTGTTAGTTTCGAAATGTGCAGCCAACATCAGCAGAATGATTTTTGTACAAAACCTGCAGGTATATTTAGCAAGGCCTGTATCCAAGGGGAAATTGCCATTTCATGCTGTTTCATGCAATATATGTCAGAAAAAAAAGAGTCTGGTTGTAATTACTAGTTGCTCTAATAAGGTCTCCAAACTCTCAGCCTACTAACCAAATGTTGAACTGATTTGATGGGACGCTACTTCTGTTTATATTTTTTTGCCAGAAAGACATTTGGTCTTTTCTGAATGTAATTCAAAATGTGATGTAATAAAGAATCAATGTTCATATCTCCTATGCTATCAGTTCTGGTGGGGGAGATAGATAACGTTTAGAACTCAAATGCCATTAGCATATGCCAGAGTAAAGGGCTCCATCTTAAATTTAAGCAAGAGAAGAAATAACCTGGAAAACTGTATAACTTTTAATAAAAATTATCTTAGGACAAACCAGTGATTTTCTAAAACTGCTATCCAAGGCCTCTTGCAAAGAAAGAAAAAATAATAGAGCCACTCTGGTAACTCCATCAATGTCTACAGATTTTACTAGTATATTGTACTTGGAGGCAGCAGAAGCTATTGAAGTAGAAAAGGATTTTTCATCGTCCTGCATATTTTAGCTTAACTTATCCCCAGGAAATGAATCAATCTAAAAAGTGTAATTTTACTCACACATACAGGCCTCACTCTTACTGAAATTGATTTGAGGTCATCTTAAGTCTTTAGAAAACTCTAGTATTGATCTGCTATAATTTTAGATGTTTCTGTTATCTGTGATAATAGAAGCCACTTAGGTGCTCTTTTTAAGAAGATTTTTTTTCTTGAATGGAATATAACAAACTTCTGAAATTTGTGTTAAAAATTAGCATATGTGCAGTTCATAACTGATCAGTAAGAAGGTTGTGCCTTTAATCATTTTCATTCTTTTGATAAATCCAGAAAATGCTTTGTACAAAATGGGGGCCATTGCTCTAAGTGCTCCATAAGCATAAAGCTACCATAAAATCAGTGCTTATACTCTTAAGTACTTGTGTCTACATGATTGATGTCATTTGCATGCTTTGGTCCTAACAACTTAATCATCTGTGCAGATCCAAACGGGTGTCTCAGTCTCATAGTTCCTTCTGTTTCCTCACACTATGCCCTTCAATGTGTCAGAGATGCCACTTTAAACCTCACTGTAACAAGCTTTACCTGGCAGGCAACCCTCTTACCTACCACCTTTCTCCTCTAGCAGTATCACAAGCACCCAAAATGGTGTCATTCATACCGAAGAGGAGACCCACCCTTTAGTCTTTGTAGCATGGGCTCATCATACTGTGACTGGAAAGATATCCCACTCTGCAGCTAGCGCCCAGATGAACAATATCCTTACCGGGACACAATGCTGTCTAAGCCAGAAAATCTACCAGTAGCCCACACCTGAGGCACGGTGTCATTCGGGGGTTGCTGGCAAGACTTCTTTGTCCATGGGGAGCTGAATGATGTTTGGTGAGAAGGACAGTGTTTTTTCTTTCATTCAGTTGACATAGCTTTTCTTCTGAGTGTACTGTGATACATGTGCCTGGATTTTTTTCAATTTAGGCCCTTTTTTATGCTTTTCCAAGCCCTTGACACTTCAATTATTACCCTTGGTGTACATCTGTGTGCCAGCTTGGTCTGCTTCTTGTGGGAGAAGAACAACCAGGTAGAGAGATGCACACCACATGGCCCAGGAATTCTATTATAAAACTATCCATAAGTAGTTTTCAAGCATGTTGGTATTTTGAATGATGTCCATTAAAACAAAAGTGTTAAATGACAGTAAAAGTTCAAGGTTACATTTAATAGCTAACTTTTCCTTCAAAGATTTCCTTCTGTAAAACTAGGAAGTGGGATACTAATGATTCACTAATAGTCCTGTTCTAAAACCATGACTAAGCAGTTTAGAGTATGCATTACAATGTCTGTGAGTCAATGATGGTCATGATTGCAGATTGATTTGCAAAAAAAAAAAGCTGTGTATGTGGATAAACATTATTACATCAAGTAAATAGTATGCATACTATCAAACATTATTACAACATTCTAAAACAGAAAAGGAACAATTAATTAATGAATTTCAAATCAAGCATTGAAGAATGTTGTATATAGCTTCTTAATGTTAAATTATTTACCTTTTTTAAACCAGAGATAATACCAGTAATTCCAAATATTTTTAATTTTCTGAATTTTGTTCTTATACTTTTTCTTCTAAGCGGTTTCATGTGTCAAGGAAAGTGTTACATTATACAGAATATCTGTATTTACTTATTGATAGGATAAAGAAAAAATGAAGATCTAAAGGGTACTTTGTGTCTCTGTGTAATATAGATTATGAAATACAGTATCAATACCTCTTGATTCAGAAAATATGGTTTAGAAATATACTATCAGGAGTCATCACAATTCTGATTAATATTTGATGTATCAGAAATTGATCTATCCTAATGTAAGCCACACTACCACTTTGAGGCAGCCCTTGTTTTACTTTCTATCCTAGTCTTTGTTCTGAGATCACAAACTGTTCCAAGGAGTACGGAAACTGGCAAATATCTTAGATGTGAGTTCAAATGTTTCAGTATTTTCAGTGCATTAGTAAGCAGTTCCTTGTATCCTTTCTCTCTCTAATAAAATGTTCGCTGGCATCTGTCATCTAAAGTTCATTGATGAAGTCACTGCTCTGTGGACTTAAGATTTCCCATGGTACCTGGCACTTTTTATTTTTCTTTTTGCCTCAGTAAGATATAAAGTCTGGAAGTGGAAGGGACTAAAAAGATCATCTAGTAAATTCTGCTCCAAATACAGAAAGCAAAGTAATTTTCCTTTTCTGAGAATCTGTTGGATGGAAAACAGTTACTGGCTTGTTAGAACCCTGGACTGAAAAGTAAAGGCACACCATTGCACAGGTATAGCTGTGATATCATGGTGATGTATGCAGACTACCTGTGTTGCGTGCATAGATGATTTTGCTTCTGATCTTGATTTTTGGCATACCTGATAACATGGCAAGCCCAGCCTCTGTGGTACTATGTAGGAAGAGGTAACTGACAACTCAGAGGTGATAGCTACTAAACTGTTTTTTACTGGTGCACAAGTATGGAAGTGGGTTGGAACTAGATGATCTTTAAGGTCCCTTCCAATCCAAACTCTTCTATGATTCTATGATTCTAATTTGTAGTATAAGGTTGAACTGGTTAGACTAAACCATAGCAAGAATGAATTGGAAGTATTCACACCTGCTGTTTTCTCTGTCTCAGCCAGGTCTTTGTACCAAACAATTGAGTAAACCAACCCTCACCTGTAACTTATTCTTGCAGATCTTTTTGTTCATTTAATACACAGTAAAATAACCTTACTTTGGAAGGGACAAGCCATGTTTGCAAAAAACCCAAACCAAATGAGAGGCAGTTTGTGAAGTTGCTTAGTCACCATTCTCCCTGTTAAACTGAATCACTCTACCTGAGTTATCAGAGTTAGACACCTGATCCACAGTGTGATATAATGGCCTTAGTCTCACAAGTAGGCTGCTGATCCTTTGCCATTGAGTCTACACAGCATATGCATAACCTTTATGCTGGAGCTTATCTTGGGTTCTTCAGCGATGTTTTTTGTTCAGTAGATTTCAGTGTTAATACAGAGTAGAATGATTGGTGCATTAAGTTGTGATAGGACACTACTGTGGGCTTAATACCGTAGAATCATAGAATTGTTTGGGTTGGAAAAAACCTTTAAAGATAATTCAGTTTCAAACCCCTACCTTGGGCAGGGATGTATTCCACTGGATCAGGTTGCTGATCACTTCCAGGCATGGGGCATCCACAGCTTCTCTGGGCAACCTGTTCCAGTGCGTCACCACCCTCATCATAAGGAATTGCTTCTTTACATCTAATTTAATTCTATGCTCTTTTAGTTTAAAACTGTTACCCCTTGTCCTATCACTACGGGCCTTGGTAAAAAGTCTCTCTCTTTCTTATGTCTTATGTCTCAAGTATTGAAGGGCCACAATAAGGTCTTCCTGGAGCCTTCTCTTCTCCAGGCTGAACAACCCCAAATCTCTTTTCATAGGAGAGGTTTTCTAGCTCTCTGACCATTTTGTGGCCTTCCTCTGGACCCTGCTCTAACAGGTCTGTGTCTTTGTTGTGCTGGGGACCCCAGAGCTGAAGGCAGTACTGCAGGTGGGGTCTCACCAGAGCAGAGTAGAGGGGGAGAATCACCTCCCTCAGCCTGCTGGCTGCACTTCTTTTGATGCAGCCCAGGGTATGACTGGCTTTCTGTGCTGTGAGTGCACGTTACTAGCTCATATCTAAATTTTTATTCACCAGTATCCCCAAGTCCTCCTCCACAGGGCCACTCTCAAGCCACTCATCCGCCAGTCTTTATTGGCACTAGGGATTTGCCCAATCCAGGTGCAGCAGACAGTCTGTGTAGACTTATTTTATGCCAGCTTGAAGGTATTCTGCCTAATCCATTACCTAATTTCTCTGTATATTGAAAGGGGATGTACTGAGCCAGATTGTGAGTATAACCATGCTTCTTATACCTTCCTGGTCTTAACTAGTTTCCTTTTGTTTTTATTATCAAATGAGATGCTGTTTCTTTTTGTTACAGAAGAATGAGACACAGTGTTCATGTCTTCCACAACACACTTTAATTTCCCCTTCCCTTCACTTATGTGCAGGTGCTTTGTTCATTGGAGCGAGAAAAAAATTTATAGAGATGTTTAATACCATGTCAAATCAGTGCTATGAGTTTCTCTGTCATTCAACTCTGAAAATAGGACTTACTCAATGTATAGTTCACCCCAGTGAAGAAATGTGTTGTACTTTATATGTTCTCAGTTTGTAATGTATTTCCATGCAATACGCTTATTACGTTATTTTTTCATGCAGCTATTGAGCAATTTGTTATTTTTACCGTGATTCTTCAGCTGTAGTCTCTGTTTTTGCAATCATGACTTAGCATTGTGATTCAAAGATAAAGATAAAGCATTGAAAGAGATGACGTTTTATATAAAATGTATATTTTTGTATTTTTATGTGAGATACTTATTTGTAAGTACAGAATAAATAGTATGTTGTACTTGCATACCTCAGAGATCATTTTCCTTTCTGAAAAATGGCCTTTGAGTATAGGTATTAAAATGAATCTCCAGGGTAACGTATTCTGAGAATTTTACAAGTCCATTTATTTAAGGTTGTGATTTTTTTCTTAGCCGAGCAAGATTAACTATTTATTTTAAGAGAAACCCAATAGCTGTCAAATACTGTATGTAATAATTGTTTGCTATAAGCTGGTTCATCAAATTTTACTGCTAGGGGAGAATGACTTTTATGTGTGGAAAATATTAAACCTGAGTCTAGAGCTGAAACTCGCCGTATTTTTTTGAGATACATTACAGTATAGATTTCAGCATCTATGACCTCTCTGTTTTTTGTAAATTAGACAAAACTCTCCTTCCATAAATGTAACTGCACAGTCTTAATTCCTGTTAACAATGGTAGAAATTATTTGTAAAGAAGGATAGAAAAAAGTCATATCAAGGAAAAATGATGGTAAGAAGCACAATTTGCTTTGGGGGGATGGGAATAAGCAAAGATTTTGTTGTAAGTTCATTTTTTTTTTTTAGTATATCTGTTCTTTTCAAATACACTTGAAAAGCAATATTGTAATGAACAGAGTTCAGGTGTTTAGGTTAAGATTCATCCCCTTCACTGCTTTCTCAGACAAATCCTTGATTGCATTAGGTTCCTTGTGAATGATTAACTGCACTGTTAGTGAATATAGATCATTCCTGTAGCCTTGGTGAAAAAGAGGTAGAGAGGGAAAAGCTTTGCTGTTCCTGGGCTTTCTCATTGCCTCTTTTCAGGGCTATAACCTTGTGGAAATGATGCTACCTAGCAAGATCGTGAACAACATACAGTTAACATGGGGATTTTACATCCCTAATTCCTCTTTGTGTGGTATAAATTCCCCAATACTTAAAGATCCAAGAGTAAAATTAGTCTTTGTACAGAATATTGTAGAAAAATATGTTTATATTTATTCTGTGAGCACAAACGTTGTAAACCAGGGTACAAAAGTAAATTTCAGGTGACTTGTTTTGGTATAATAATTTTTCTGAAGAAAAAAAAAAGAAAAAATCTAAGGAATATTTTAGAGAAAAACTATTTTAGGTAATTAATTTCCACTCCAATGCTAAAAAGACAATGATTTTGAGAATGGCAAGTGTAAGATGCCACATTCAGTCTGTTTGGAAATCAGCACTGTAAGGAAAAAAAAATTATTTACACCAGGAGGAGATAGTGGCAATGCCAGCCCCCTTTTTTTAGCCATGAAATATGTATATGTCCCACTGTGTTGTACTTTTTCTTAAATAATTGTGTTCTGTTTCCTTTAAGAAAAAATCGTGGCTCACAACTTTTAAATAATTTGTGTACTATTGATTTGTTGCAGTTCAAGAATCCCTGGTATACAGAATTGTGGGATTCCAGTGGGATTTTCCTAATAGTTTAAATCTGGACCTTGCACTTAAAGGATTGAATTTGAATAATTCTTAACATTTACTAGGGTTAGTGTAAAATCCATGTTTTCCTTAGCTTTGCTGATTTCATTTGTCTTAGCTTAGCAAAAGAAGTAGATTTCCTATTAAATTTCTTAAAGATATTGGTGTCCTTGGGCTTGGTTAGGTTAGATAACATTGTATTAAGTCACCCCAGTTTTAGATGTGTTGCGATGTGTTTTTTACTGTTACAATGTGACTGTCTGACTTAAAAAATCTGAGACAAATATGAACTTGGATGTTATTTTTAAGTTTGAATTTAAAAAATTAGACATGTATTAAAAAATTTAGAGGGGAAAATATGCAGGAAGCTGTCTTTGAATATTTTATATACTTATAATAAATTATAAATTAAAACATTTATCTGTCCCTTGTGAGTTATAAATACTCATGAATAGCAGGGAGAAGGATGCCAAATCAATCCACTGTATTGGCCAGCGTATACATCATAATTTGAAATCCTGGTGCAGAGTGAGATTATATAAGTACCTTAGAGACTACCAAAATGTATGTGATTCAAAGTGAAATAGTGTGTCTTGAAGAACAGAAATATTTGTTTCAAATATCTACATTAGAAAATTACATTTAGTGATAAACGTTTCTAAATTATTTAGAGAGATTTCTGCAGTTGGGGTGTAGTAGTACAAAACCCCAAACGTTACTGTTTTACTTTCCAAATAGAAATTATGAGATATCTTTTAAAGCTAATGATATGTTATACTACATAGGAGTTATTCAAATGGTTGACTTGCAGATTATAAAATTTAGTCTCCATAATTGTTAAAATTCTATGGAGTAACTAAAGTCTCCAAATTTAAGAAAATATATAAATGAAATCTAAAAAATAAGGTTAAAAGTACCTCTTATTAATGCTCTATTGACTTTACTGTCTAGGAAGGGTTAAATATAGGACTTTAGAAAGCAATGAGCCTCTCATTTCCTTTACTATTGAAAAAGCAAACTTCCAAGTGAGCTTCTTGTGCATTTCTAGCCAAGATCCACAGTTTACTTTATTTGTAAAAATACAATTTATTAAGTAGACAAAGAAGGGGAAAAAGGAATAATTCATTGCAATCACAATATGTTACATTTAACATAATATTCCCCACAGGTAAAATTTTCAAATTTAGATGGTGAAATACTGATGTTTCTGAGGCCAGAAATCTGCAGTTGCACTGAACAATATGTAAAAACAACAGAAATAAAACCATTAACATTTTAATGGAAAAACTGAAATGAGATAACATTTCAACAGTGGTGTATTTCAGGAAATGAAAGCAATTAAGGTCTGAACCTTCTTTAGGATTAGGTAGTGTCGCCCCCCACATAAATACAGACTTCTGTTGAAGTCAGTGGAGCTCTGCACAGGAGTTGGATTTCCTTTATTTCTCCAGGCCTAAGCAAGGAAATAAATAAGGGGATTTGTTAGCTTTATTTGACGTTTGTTGAACTGATGTTGGGGAATTTTTATTGTACCCCTTGAGTCAAATTAAACACACATTTGTGCTTAAATACAAAGATTAAATGAACAAATGCAGTGGGCAGAGACCTACCGCCATAAGTGGTTCTACAAGAAGTCCGCAAAGATGCGACATGAGCTGATTCCTTGTATACACTTGCGCCGACACCAATCCTGTGAGCGTCAGCATCGTGTTCCTTCACTGAGTGTTTGGTTCATCCCCCAGCCTGTTTACCAACAGTGGCTCCTGAGCACTTGCATTCCATGATCCATTGCTACCAGACAACGCTGCATCATTTCTTACCTCTTCAGGAAGGGAAACTTCATGACCTCAAAGGGAATCATTCTGTCCTTGACATTACTGCTTTCAAACAGTTGGGCCGCCTTGCCCTCCATGCCAGACTGCTCCTTGGTGCTGAATTACCATTGCTGAGCAGTTAAAATTTGAATTTCCCCTTCACTGGACAGAGTTCCTGATGGTATCAGAAACAGAGTTTGAATTTAGAGTACATTTTAAACCATGAATTCTGACTCTGGAATAATGACTAGTAATGACTAGTGGTATATCCAAGGTTTCCAGTAAGCTAAAGCCATAGGCTAGAATCTTCATTTACTAGATAGTTCTCATTTTTTCATATATGACCTGCTGGTATGTTTTCTAATTAAGTTAATAAATGTAAAATGTTTGCCTAAAAGTGTGCATCACACACACAAAAATCTAATCTTCTGTAACATAAAAATATATAGCCTGGAAATACAATTAATGTTTAAAAAAATTCTAACTTTAAATGTCTCATTTTTATTGTTTCTAAATGTTGGTGTTGTATTAAGGTACTTTGACCACTATGTAGGCAGATAAAAGTGAATAGATTTGGTCAGTTCTCAGGATGGTACCTAGATAAGGTTACATGAATAAAGCAGAATGCTTATCTCCTCCTTTAAAAAGAGGAGATGGTTGAACTAGAGAAAAAATTCGGGGCTTAAAAAAAGTATAGGTAAGAGGAGATCTAGTCCCTGAAGTGTGTTCTGATAGGGGGCAAAGGAAGACCGTTGCTTTTGCAGATCAGTTTTTATAAGAAGCAGCAGTCTAAAGACATGTCCACAAGGCCTATGAATGTAAGTCCTAGTGTGTGCACAGTGTATCTGAACTGAATTTGGTTTGCAGATACTTAGGTGTATTTCTATAGAGTAGTTTTTTTGGGAAAAATTGGAAAGACTGAGCGGAAGACAGCTGAAGAGCATCAGAGTAGTGCAAGGCCTTGCCACTTCATGATGTACCAGGGAATGATTCTTTGCATGTCCGCATGGGATACTGAAATAAATGATAGAGAAGAATCGGGACTGAAGTGAGGCACTGGCCCAGGTTGCCCAGGGAAGTTGTGGCTGCCCCATCCCTGGCAGTGTCCAAGGCCAGGCTGGATGGGGCTTTGAGCAACCTGGTCTAGTGGAAGGTGTCCCTAGTCCTGGCAGGGGGGTTGGAACTAGGTGATCTTTAAGGTCCCTTCCAATCCAAACCATGCTATGATTCTGTCAGTCTAAATCTCCCCAAAGCGTTTTTGGGCAAGAGTACTTTTGACTGGAAAAATATATATATATAATTTTCTTTTAACACAGAATTTTGCTTATATGAGTATTGCAGATATATTATACTGGTTAATTGAAGGGAGCGTGTTCTGGCTCTGCTGTAAATACGATGACTAACTTAAGTGGAGGAGGTGGTATTTAACATTATGGGTAGGTAGATGGTTCCAAAATGTTGTGGGTTTTTTTATTTCTTTCTTGAAAACTTTGCTTTTCTGGTATTTATTCCTAAAAAGGGGCATGAATCTATCTATTAATAATACAAATGTCCAACTTCAGAGTATTGTTTTCATTTTTATTTTTTCCTTTTAGTTCTGAAAATAACACATTACATTTTAAAAATTATGCACTGCCTGAAGATCCAAATGAAGAGAACAACTTAAATGGCTGTAAGTACCTCTATACAATACCTCTTGTGTCACTACAGCAGGAACTAAATTACCTACATAAGCAAGATTTTGACATCTAAAGTATGTTCAGTAGTTATTGTTAATGTGTATGCTCAGTAACTATTATATATAGGAGAGTTTATCTTCTTATATATTTAATTTAGTGAAACAGTTTCTAAGGTTGCACTACAGTCCTAATGATTTTACCATTAAAAAAGAAATAAATCTGGTTTTCTTTTTTTAAGGGCCTGTGGGTTGGCTTCATTCGAGTCTGGTGTGAAGCCTTTGCAGCTTACCTGATTTATTTTTTAAAATACTCATCAACAGGGACTGTGCATTTTTTGCTCATGTTTCCTGTGAAATGTCAGTCAACAGTTCTGTTGAAATGTATGGATGTAGAGCTACAGCCTTTTCAGAGACTGTTGCAAGTCCCCTTGAGCAAAATTTGTAGGTTGGCCTTCGGAATTAATTTTTTCCTCTTGGAAAATACTGTGTTTCTGTGAGGTCATATGAAAAGTAGATTTGTAATCTGAATAATCTAGCTCTTCTGGATATATTGATTATCTCATATTGTTTTCTGAGATGCGATTAACAACCAACTAATCCACAGTTCATAAAAATAAGAAGTATGTACCTTAAATAATGAAGTGAGGTGCAACTATTGTACCAGTTTGTAAATAGCTTACAAAGGTTTTTATGGCTTCAATCAGTTTGGGCTACAGAGACATTTTTGATGGCATTTCAGATATTTGGAAACAAAATTATATTTTCATTTCTTGTAGAAGGGCTTTTCTGCTTTGAGAATAATTCCTATTCATTCTCTCAATACCATGATGAACAAAACCTAAACAAGAGTCTGACATACATGTTTTACACCCTGACCTGAGAGAACATGTATTATTAAGGGTCAAGATTCCTAAGTGGACAGCAATAGGAATACTTTTTTTCTTCGGAGCAGCCATAATAAAAAGGAAGAAAATTGTAAAAAAAAAAAAAAAATCTAAATTATTTATTACATGTTACTTCTTTGGCAATTGTTTTAATTTCACAGAATCCAGAAAGAGAGGAGGGAGGGCTCTCACAAGACTAATTCAATCTGGCCCACAGTTTGATGTACTTTGAATGAGGAACACTTGAACAGGAGACAAATTTGCACGTTAGTGCCTTATTTAGTCAAAAATTAGTTGCTGTTAGGGCTACCTTACTCTATCTGATGGAGGGGTAAAAATGGGACTTCAGTCTTTTGGTGGTTCTTGTTTGGGATTTTTTTGTTATTGTTTATGTATGTAGGCTTTAGAAACTTCAAATTTGTATCAAATTTAACTGTTGGTTAAAGCATGAATATTGGGAAATTTGTATTTTTATTGTTTGGAAAACAGTTTGGACTGTGGAGAGAAAAGGTGGGTGGTGGCTATGCCTTTCTTCAGCTTGGTTCTTGGTGGTTTTGAGGGGTGAATCAGTTCTGTTTAATTGGCCAGAGTTTGGCATAGGTTTCTTACGTGATCTTCACTCATTTCTGTTGCCTTCACTTTCAGTTCTATTCTTAAGTCCGCTAAACTTCCTAGAAAGCTAGCCAGCCAAGCTTGAATGAAAGTCTGGTTCTAAGGTAATCTACATTAGCAAAATATGATTAGCAGATGAAAAACATGCAGTGAGAAAGTAGTCAGACTGCCAGATTCAACGCTAATTTCTTCATGTCTTACGAAGAAAGCACTTTCTCAGTCTAATGCTTTTATGAAAGCAACACAATGGAAGCAAGCTTGCCAGTATTTAATTTTTGTCCCTTCTGAAGGATTTCAGACTATAACATAACATGGTTACTGCTTCTAAGAGCAATATTGTTTGTTTAAATAGTAGTAAACTGTACTCTTCTTTCTGGCAGCAGTAGTCATTTGCTTATAGGCTGTACATCCTTAAAGAGTTTTTGATGGTGAAAACTGTTTTCCCTGCTTTTGATTCAGTGCACAGAGTAAGAACGCAAGTAGTTAGCTAAATGTGCTTAAGTAATACAGCATGCAATATTGCAGAACGTTTACACAAGTGTAACCGTAAATACTGCTTACTGATTACAAGTGTGCCTTAAATACTGATTACTAGAGGAGACTGTATACAGTATCCTTAGAATTAAACTCAGGCAACTACATTGTTTTACAACCCATGCTGTTTTATATAAACAACCATTTAAACTTATTTTAACAGCTGACCAATCCAGCCTCCTGAAGGAGTTCTTCAGTCCAATGGAAAACCTGTTCTTGGAGGGAAGAAGTTCTGCAGGCTTAGATATTCACTTCCTTCCCTTCAATCTGGGAAAACGTTACTGCACTGTCATTCTGGTTAATGAACTGGTAAGAATAGAAAGTATGTTCTGTGAGTGGTTTTCATGTGATGGCCTAGTCAGTTAAGAATCAAGAGATGTCTGCCAGTTATGTGTGAATAGGGTAAATGAATGTACAAATTGGTTATGTGCACATTTTAAGGTAATGTTTTTGCACGCCTGTGCAATTGTAAAGATGTGATCTATGTGCTAACTTTGGGAAATGAAACTCTTTTCTCTTTCATTTCTTTTGGTTTAAGATACAGTATTCCTATAATTCATGGAGAAAAATGTTGCTTAAGAAGTTGGTCAGAGATTTACGTAAGATTACGGGCTTCAGCTAAGAAATTTAAACCAAAGTTTACTGCACTTTTTTCTTCACATAACTAGAATTATATGAAATGCTGCACGTTACTTTTCACTGTAAGATCATTACAAATAAAAGTAATACTGCAAGGAATGTTACTTTGGTGGCCTTTCTAGGCAACTCAGCTTCAAAAAAAAATATGGAATTTAATTAATTTGTCTTGATGTGGGAACAAGAATAATGCTTTTGGATGAGACATAGGTAGGGAAAGGATAAATGATTTTCCTTGCTCTGTGTCTTTTTCATTTTTCTGCCAATACAAATTCCATTCAGTCCTTTTCGCCAATGCAGGTAAAACTTTCAAACATATTATACACAAATACTGACTCCATTACCTTTCAGTTTTTCTTGACTCATGTAGCTTGGGTTTTGCCATATATGCTTAACTGAAATTGATTTCATCAAATCAATAAGACCTGGTTTTGACCAACTTTCGGATCTTTAAAATTTGCACTCCAGCTTCTCTCGTGTTCCTGTAATCCTTTATCTCAGTGGTCACAATCTTCTTATTTATAATCTTTTTTTCTGTGTCTTCAGTCCATCTTTTCACCTCTTAGCCTCTCTGCTGTGTTTTGTCTCTAGCTGTCAATGTTTTTCAACACCCTGTTGTTTTTCTAATCTTTTTTATGTGTGGTTGATATCAAGGCTTGCATTCTGCTTCTTACTTTCATAACACTACCTCTGTGTTTCAGCTTTCCCTCTGTGCAGTTACATGTATCTGCCATTCTCTCTGCCATGTTTTCATGATTTGTAACTATACATCCAAAACTAAATGACTTTATTCTTATTCTCCTGCACATTCTCAGCTTCCATATTTTTCATTACTATCAAACAAAAGACTGCTGCTAGTGTTTAGTGTTCGTAGGTTTGGTGTTTGTTTTTATCGTTTAACCAGGACTTTGGCTATGCCACTCAGCCAACTTAATTTTTTATCCATGCTTTTAAAGGAAAATAAGACTAATGCAATGATGCCCAAGCCTGTCTGTCTGACCCTGTTCAATATTTGAAACCACTGGCCAGTTTTTAAGAAAGCAAGCTGTATAGCTGGAAGTCTTAAAGAGTGTACAGTTTACTTAAGTCTATTGAAAATTAGCAGAGAGATAGAAGAGGGATAGTCTGTCAAATCTTACAGTGAGACAGTGAGCTCATGCCTTATTGACACTCAGGAATCACCCACAAGAAGGCTGTATAGATGTCCTTATGTGAAAGCATAGCAATCTTTGTGGATGGTTCAATGAAAAATCAATCCAGTGCTCAGCATCATTCAAAAAGAGAATTTATTAGCAACATTCAAAAAGAGAATTTATTAGCAAAGAAATAGGCATAAAAATGTGAAACCTCAGTACACCTTTCTAAAGAGCCATGGTGTTCACACATCTTGAATATTGCGTGGAGTTCTAGTCACCCCAGCAAACAGTGTAACAGGGATAGGGGAAGGAAAGAGAGAGAAACAAGGATGATCAGAAGGATGAAACAGTTTCTTTAGAGAGACAGATACTTTAAAAAAATTAATTTCCTGTAATTAAAAGAGAGATTGTTAAGGGACATGACAGGTACATAAGGTTATGAATATTTGTGGAAAGTTAGTAGAGCAACTGTGGCAGGGTATACAACCTGAACCATATGAAGTACTTTTTCATATACAATGTTTAACTTATGTAACTCACTTATCATAGGACAATTTGGATGCTAAAACTGTTAACTAGTTCAAAAGATATTAGACGAATTCATGAAGGTTAGGTCCATCAGTTTTATTCAATGAATATCTAGATGCAGTCTCTAGACAAGGGAGACCTGAACCTACTGGTTTCTGGGAGCAAATCTGAAAAGGATCTTCTTTTGCTTGCTGTGATTTTATACTCTTTCTTTAAACCTCTGCTATTGGCATTTCCCCTGTTTGCTTCTGTATTAGAAGCAGACGTGTATACTCTGACTGAGAAGAGGATGCTCATGCTACACTAGGTATAGAGCCTGAAATCTAAATAATTTAATGAAGAGAATGGAGTCATGTTAATGGGAGGAAAGCAAATCTAAGAGTTGTGGTCAGAGCTACGGGACAGTTATACTTCAGGTGAAAAGGGAAAGGAATGTTTCTGACAGCTGCAGTGTTGCCTCCTGTGGTGATGTACAAATGCTTAAATTTAGACATCCAACTACTAGTCAGTTTTCTTAACAAAGAACTAGTTGACCTTATTGTAGTAGCAAGCATTAATGCCTCAGAGAAGCCACTGTTATGTCCTGTATGGTAACTATTTCTGGAACATTTGGTCCTTTCAGCTTAGATGAGTAGATGGGACGCATTTAAAGGCTGCTGAAAGTGCAAAATTTTTGATATGCAGCACCACAGGCTAGAGAAATTAAGTCCCATCCACATAATTGTATTATTTGTCAGAAAATGTGGTAAATCTCCTAGGGAAAGATGAAACTGCAAGATAGCTAGCATAATTTTAGAGCTGTACAGTAATGGCAGAGGAAGAAGCTGTCTTGCTTAAATATTGGGTGTATGGCTGCAATATTTCAATCATGCCATTATCTAATTGACAAAGAAGTGTAGCTATCATGCTGTATGACAATCAAATAGCTTCATACAATGATGAGACTTGTATCATTCAAGTATGGACTTGTGCTGTATGTAATCTAATAAATAATTTAATTTAGCATTTCTGTAGTTTCTTCCTACCTACTTTTCCTACCCTTTTTGATGAATGGACCAAAATTGTATCAGAGTAAGACCACTGCTTCATTAAAATCAGTGAAGAAGGTATTGAGATTCAAACCACTAGTTAGACTTGTATCTGACTAGGAATCCTATCTTCGTTGCATCAGCTATATATCTGTAGTAAAAGCAAGAAGATACACTGATTCAAGTTTGTTGGCCTACTCAAGAATGTTGCTTAAACTGTTTTGAAATCATCTGTATGTTAACTTTTCTAAGGTTTGAAATGACAGCACAAGTCGTTTATAACATTTATCAAAGATTTGTTTCAATATTTCTTCATTTTTTTAAGCAAAATTGAAACTGACATTCTTCAAATTTTTAGCATAGAGCTTTTCAGAGAAGAAATTATATATTGGTTAACATAACTGGGTTGCTTTTTCTCTGTATCTTTGTTTCTGGGAGCTACTTTAAATGTGAACAACCCGTGATTCCAATGATAATGATTTATTAAGTCACAGTTTAAGAGTGTCAATCCAGACTTTCACAGCTAAATGCCTAATATAAAATTATATGTTTTGTTAAGAGAATGCTTTACTATCTGTTGTTCTTAATTACTATCTTGTGTGGAGAACTGCAAATTCCTAGTAGTTATAAATTATTTTGAAATATCAGTTAGCAATGGGATTAGGTAAATAGCTAATGATAGTTCAACAGCTATTTTATTAACTATTTTTATTAACAGTAAACCCTACACAATGTTGATGCTATCCTGTTTGCAGCTGATGGAAAATGGAAATATGAAGCATTAAAACCATGGGGATACTAGCTAAACTCTCAAAATACAGTAAAATACCCATTCTGGTCCAAAGCATCAGGAAAAAAACCTCAGCAGAAAGCAAACAGGATTTGCATTCTATGGAGATCAAAAAGCAAGAGTTCTTGAAAGCAAAGAGGGAAATAGGGAAGTTTGTTCCTACCTATAACCATATTGATGTCAGCAATGACAAGAAAAGTAATTGATAGTTGAATGGTGTCCTAGCAACCAGTGCCTTCATGAAATTAGTTGTATATGCTGTGAGCTTGTTAAAGGTCCTTATGGAGCGAAATCACTGTGTCTAACAGGAATAATTCCTGTTTAAATTGGTTCCCAGAAGTGGCTATTAGTTTGTGTGTGGGAAACCAATTTTGCTGTAGGTTTCTTTAATCCTTCTCAAGGAAGATGTGTCGGAACTCTTGAATCACGGAAGGGAAGAAAATGCCATCACAGTTGAATAGCTTTCCTTCTGCTGGGTCAGAAACATAATTGCAATGTTTTCAGCCTTATCTGACAAAACTATGAATAAAGGTAAAATAAAAAGTAGGCTTGTCTTATGTTATTGACCAATATTAAAGGAAAAACATTGCATTGGTTAGCAGATGGACTACATTATATAAATAATTTTTTTTTTTTTATATCTGGAATAAAGAATAAAAAACAGAATATGCATCTTTAAGGCAGAGCTTTACAGAATGTGATTTATGGAAATAAAGAGACGACCTTCTGTGCAAATTATATCAGTTGCAGCAGTGCTTGGTCCTTTACCTTGCAGTCAGTAGAAACTAAAGTTGTCCAAAAAAGTTTGTTGTAAACAAAGAGAAGTTATCAAAGCAATAGTTATATTTATCTATTAAATCTCCTGCCTAGTTCAGATAGATATATAGGTACATAATTTAGATGTCTTTTAGTTTAGGGATGTTCTGATTGTGGTCTTTATAATTTGGAGTACTCTTAGTGACTGTTCTTTTTTTAAAAAATACTTTTCTGTCTTTCATTTGCACCTTATTTTTGTTGCTTCATCTATGATTCAACGTGTTATTTATCTGCTAATTAATTTATATTTTCCTCTATGACAAATTACTGTGTTCCTTTGTTCTAGGTCATGTTTGTATTTACTGTCAAGCTTCTGTAGGTTTTCCATTATTTTTATGAAATAACTAAGATTTTTTAACTTTATTTCTCCTTAATGGATAATTTATACATGATGGTAACCTGCCTTGACTTCTGCTCGTTTTTTGCTTTCTAGAGAAATGTTACTGGCTCAAAATTACTGTAAACATTTTTTTTTAAAAAAACTTCTTAACAGTGAAGAGCAATGAAGTAAGCTCGTGAATATGTTTAAATTATATGTAGCTATAGCACATCATAATTAGAATTCACTTTATTGGTGTATTTATGGGTCAGGGTATCCTCATTCAGTTAAATTATATGAGGAGTTGGAAAGGATTCAACTCATTGAAATTTCTTGACTTATCAGATTTAATATTCTCAATTAAAGGTACTTTATTATCATAGCAGGGTTTGAAATGATAATTTAATTTTATTTAAACATAGTTTTAAAATAATGGGTCTCCTGAATATGTAAATTATTTCACAAGACAGATCTTAAGTATTACTAGGATATGGGTTTTTTAAGTTTTAAGATTTTGCCTTCTCTCTGAGTTGCTTTCTGAATTGTGTGGATGTGTATGTTCCTGTGTTTCAGATTGGAGAATTCATATACGTGATAGAGGGAACAGGTGATATACCTTTGCCTTCAGGATTGCTTCCAATGGATAGTCCAAATGTTTTGCGTTTTAGCAGTACATTAGAAGGTAAAGTGAATTGAAGGGAGAACAGTAAAATAGAGCAAATAATTCTCTTTTGCAAATGTTCTTTAGTTCCCATGAATTTTTGTCAAAATTAATTAAATACATCTGGTAAAAGCAGTTGTTTATAGTGAAGTGTAAGAAAGATATGACAGTGTAACTATCACATATTTCTTTTCTCTTCAGTGCAGCAGCTGGTTGTTAGCTATCTTCTTCAACTTTCTTGTATTGTTTTCAACATAGTCCACGTAAATATTTTTTTCATAATTTTTCTTCTTTTCTACTTCAGATGAACCAGAACAAATTATCTTTCCCTAGAATTTTTCTAGTTTTAAAACATGAGTTTTGTATGCACTGTTGTGATTTGACAGGCAATCCAATACTTTTGTCTTCAAACAACTAGTGATAAACTGCTGTCAGTCCTATTTCAGAAAGAGTGTAGCTATTATTTGACATAACTACTGGTGGCGTTTTTTTAGAAAGGGTGCAACATCACCCAGAGGGGGAAAAGAGTGACTGTGTTGTGTAGGCAGCAGAAAGACTTTTTTAAACTTTCATTACTGTCATAATAGTAGTAACACTAAAGTCTGGAATTTTTGTGTTACAAATCAACAGTACAATCAACTTTTAGTTTGGATTTCAGTCTGTGTTAATTTTTATTTCCCCATTATGATTAAAAATAAAACAAAAAAATATCACTGGAGAAAATAGGATGTACCAGACTAATAGCATGTAACTAAGCATCAAAGGAATTTTGTATTCTGGCTTTTCTTTGGAGATTAGAGATTTTAAATACTCTATGCAGTTAAACTAGCAGCTGACAAATGTGGGGATTTTGTTGTGTTTTTGGTTTTTTTTTAATTTAACAGGTCCAAGTGCAGTGGAGCCAGTTTTATATTTGAAATGTCATCTTGCTGAGATTCTTGAAGAAAATCTGAGGATTCCATTGATCAATGAATCAAAAGAGAGGGCTCTGGCCATTGCTGCACAACAGCATATGTCAACTATTGAATATGAAAGAAGAAAGATCACAGGGACTCTGCAGAGCAGTAGTGTTCGAGTTGCAACGGCATTGTTAGGGCTGTCCAGAGTAGAGGTGAGAAACACCGTAATCTGTTACTGCAATTATTTAGTTGTTCTTGATTTGAAGGACTGAATTTTTTAAGTTTCAGGAAATAGTGTGAAGTTATGTTTTTTTTCACACATTGTGTAATGACAGTTACTAATCCTAATTCCCCTCAGGCACTGCAATATTTTACGTGTTCATTCTGAAGTTGCTTCCTCACTCCATGCTATTAAGAAGTGCTTCCTTTAAGAAATCTTGGTTGCAGTTAAAAAGAGCATTAATATTTTACTTCAGTTAGCTTCTGAAAAATACCCATTGATTAGAAAAGCTTTCATACTCTGTGTAATAGATATCTGTATTACTATCCTTCCTTATGCACGGTTCTGTAAGAAATGACATTTCTCAAACAGGATTTTTTTTTTTTTTTTAAAGAGACTTTGAGAATAAATCAAGGAGCAGGAAAGACTTTTTCTTGTCTTGCAGTCAATACAAAATAGTTTTGGAAAACCACAAATCTTCCTTATAAGATATAGCTCTCTACTTATACATCATTCTATCCTAGAGATATTTCCCCAAGATTTCAACATCTAGAAACAACAAATCCGCCCAAGGTAGTCTGTAAACATTCAATTAGCATTTGTGAATAAATTTATAGTAGCAATATTGCCAAATAAGCAAGCTTTTTCCTCATGTAGAATTCAAATGTAACCTTCTATGGATGATAGCTACACTCTGGGTTTTAATTTCCCTTGTGAGCCTGATGTTACCTGGCCTCAGACAGATTGCTGGGCAGCTGTGCTATTCCAGTTTTCCCGTTAGACTGTTCCCTGAGTAAGGTTCCCAGCACTACATGATTCCTAGTACTAAGAGGAAGAGAGTTTTCCCTGGTGTCTTGATGTTGCTAAAACTATGCCTTTTGTTTACAGATAAGTTAAAAAAGTAATATAAAACCTATTAAATGAGGAAAACTGACAGAGTAGATTTAATGTTACATGTTCATAGTGGGACAAGAATTGTAACCATGTAATCTAGACTTCAATAGTTTGCTTTTGGATTATAGCTAATCCACTGCTGTGGTAACATTTTATAAACTTTTCATAATTGAAGTCCCTTAATATCACAGTCACTTAGCAAATACTTGATGAAAGACTTGACTGCTCTGAAGCTGTGGATGTAATCGAGACAGAACATAATAGGAACACTCTTTGTACCACTAGGTATGCTAAGATCTAATATGAGTTCCAAAATTATGTGTATTGTAGAAGAGTGGAGGACAATTAGATTAGTTATAAAATCCATAATGATGGATACTAACACTGAATAAATTATCATGTGAGAAGTGAAACTAATATGCAGAAATTAGTATTTTGCTCCTGTTACAGAAAGTCTTAGAATTGCTTACGAGAAATAAAATGGATAAGGTCTGCTGTATACTGATGTAGAAAAGACTTTACACATTAAAAATATCTCAGTATGGTAAACCACTATGCAGATTAAATTTTGAAGAGTGTTCCTAATAACTTCTTGTCATTAATTCTTACTTACTGTCTGTATAAAAGTGACAGTATAGAAATTCTGGTGGCATTAAATGAAGAAACTTTAAGTTTGGAGCTGAAGTATTGTTTTAGGCTCATTGTCTAAATTGGCCCACCACCACCACCACCAAAAAGAACTCATCCACAGCTCCTGTGGTTTGATGAATTCTTTAGGCTCATGAAATCCTTTGGAACATATGTGTAGGTAAGAGGTAAATCTAAAATCCTTGGAAATCTGTTGCACTTTTTTATTTCTGTTCCACCTTTCTACTCACTTCCTGCAGGTATAATTGTGTTATATAATGGATGGACAGACAGGGAAATGCCCTTATATTATTACTACTTAGTCCATTTTTTGCCTGTCAAATTGAATAATAACTAACTAAATATTTGCATGCTTTCCATTCTTATTAAATGTTACATTTTACTCATGTTTACCTAAGTCACATAGAAAATAGTAATAAAGGTAGACTATATTTTTGGAGTCAAACTGGATATGCATATTCAGTAACTTGTGCTGTATGTTTTTATGTGACCCATTTATAAGCATGGTTGAAAGTCTGTATTGGGTTTCTGTGGCAAGGTTTTGGTAGTGGGGGGGGTTACAGGGGTGGCTTCTGTGAGAAGCTGCTGGAA
>JANZLQ010000061.1:12382725-12423135 GCA_026212715.1 Elanus axillaris
TGGAGGGGACACAGCCGGGACAGCCGACCCCAACTGACCCAAGGGAGATTCCAGACCATAGGACATCATGCTCAGCACGTAAAGCTGGGGGAAGGAGAAGGAAGGGGGGATGTTTGGACTTGATGGCGTTTGTCCTCCCAAGTCACCGTTCGGTGTGATGGAGCCCTGCTGTCCTGGAGATGGCTGAGCACCTGCCCGCCCGTGGGAAGTGGGGAATGAATTCCTGGGTTTGCTTTGCTTGCTTGCATGGCTTTTGCTTTACCTATTCAACTGTCTTTATCTCATCCTACGAGTTTTCCCACCTTCACCCTCCTGATTCTCTCCCACATCCCACTGTGAGGGAGGTATGTGAGTGGCTGCATGGGGCTTAGTTGCCGACTGGGTTTAAACCACGACACTGCCTAAGTATTTCATTAATTTAATTCCTCCTAAACGATTTTTAGGTAGTAATAAAGAAAATATAGAATGGAACTTTTTGCTACTGTTAAGGTTGGGACTGGCATTATTGTGAATAATTACAAATTGACTTTGTGATGATGAATAAGAGAAACCTGTAGGTGGGAAGTTTGGGTGAACATAGATAACAAGGGATGAAAATGGGTATCTGGAAAGAAAGGGGAGAGAATGTGGAAGAAGAACATGTTTAGATTGAAGTTGCTAATGGTAAATAGAGGAAAGTGAATAAAAGAGAGAAGGAAGTAACAGAATAATGAGAATTCATTTACTTTGGTATGAGAGGGGAAGGATGCTGCACTCAGTGAAGTGAAATTCAAAATAATGTGCCTCAGCATTCTTTTTGTCTAGACTCTACTGGGAGACGTACCAGTTACACCCAGTTTCTAGATACACAGCTCTTTCTTCATAGTCAGAGAGGCCAGTAATCTCCTTGTATAATTAAACATTATGATAGGAAAGGAAGAGATGTCATGTTCTACAAGAATCTCCAAATTAAAGCTTGCATTTCCCACTGTGTCCAGATGTGTCGTCATAGTTAAGCTGTAAAAAGTATTTACTTAGGCTCCATTTTGCCTCCCTTCAAATGTGTGGCTCATCTGAACATGGACACCAGATCCCTGTATCCTTAGCCAAATTCCAGCTGTTAGGACGTTGTGCATTTTCTTTCTATCCTGCTGTCCGTGTGACTAAGCAATGTTGACTATTTTTATCTTAGTACATCATGGTGTTGGTGATGAGTTTTAGTTTTGATCAATGGAAAATGAGCAGAGACCTTGTGTGCTTGAAGCTATGGCTTCAAGAATCTCATCCCACATCTGTCCAGCTCTTATCTTCAAAGACTGTGCGCTTCATAGTCCCCCAGGATTCAGAAAGGATTTTGTGATATTCCATGTGATTATGGAAAAGTTGTAAACTCATTTTAAACATCTGGCTTTTTTAAATACAGGTGGGTTATTTTTTTAAAAAAAAAGAATCATGGTGTCCTTGAAGAGAGAAGATACTGTAATTAAAAAGTTACATTAGATACGTTTGAATGGGAATGAACTTTTCACAAAAGGATCTCTGGTCAGATTTCAATTTGTCGAAATTGTAAGTGGGACCAATGTCTTTTATATTACATCACTTATCTTTTGATATGGGATTAAGGGAGATAGCAAACATAATTGATCACAGGGATTTGGAGAAATTGAGATCATAAAATTCTTTTATTCATGAGAAACGGTTTTAGAATTTAATTCCTGGAAGGAAGAAATTGGACTAAATTAGGATTTGGAAAACAGTAATATGCAAGGAAAGAGTAAGGTGCCTCAGCACTCTGTAATAGAATCTGCCATCTTTTATACATAGAAAGTGCAGATGGTAAATCTACAAAAATACCTTGGAAAATCAATCAGTCTTTGAAAAATATCAAGTTTAATTCTGATGCTTTATATATCCTCCAATCCTTATTTAAAAAATTATTCTAAAAAGGAAATTAACACTGGGAACTGAATGCAAATACTGTTCTTAACTGGTAATAACCCTTCCACACTTGGAATATCATGAACCTTTGCATTGATGAAGTACATATTGGAATCTGTCTTATTGTAGCACAGCAGCCTTAGACCTGAAACTGATAATGAAAGTTAAAAAAATATTAAATTCCATTTAACTCTCGTTGCCCTGAAAAATATTAAAAAGGAGAGCAGCTGCAACATTTATCTGAATTGAGTTGGATATTTTCTGTTTTCTTGGAAATGTTACCCTTTCAGGCAACAGGGTTTAGTCTTGTGTGTGTTTGCAGGATTTTCTTTTTCCACTTTCAAAAAGATCTAGGTTTCTCATAAAAATATTTTCATCCTTTAGTCTTTGAAAAGGCACCAGGAAATACTTGAAATGTTCACAGACTATGTAGTACTAACCAGCTGTCTTATTTCCTAATTCATCTTTAAAAATGAGAACAAGGATCTTAAAATAAAGTACTTAAGTGATTTTTAAATTCATAAGATAACTCTTCAAGATAATTATAATTTAAATGTGTTCAGTGCTCCACCAAAGGTCATCTTACAATCATTTTGTCAATTAAGACTTCCCAAAACTTTGTAATGATGTTGGATTTTGATTTCAATGTTGGAAAATAGTCTAATTACCAAAATCAGGTGTAGGTATAAATATATATTTAAATATGCAGAAGATCAAAGTCAAATTTAAACCGGTAAATATATGCAATTCTTTTAGTTTGGAACTTCCCATTACAAGTGAGAATGAAATATCTTTTTCCCACTGCAAAGTTTTCTGTCATTCCAGTCCTATCAGAGAGAAATGGAACTTGCTATTAATAGAGCAAACAAACTTTTAGCACCTATTGATCTTTTTATTTATTTTGTGTGTGTCTGTGCATCTGTATGCGTGTGGTGGCTTAACCCCAGTCAGCAACTAAGCACCCATCAGAAACTAAGCAACACAGTCGCTCACTCACTCCCCCCCCCCACCCAGTGGGATGGGGCAGAAAATCTGGAAAAGCAGTAAAACTCGTGGGTTGAGATAAGAACAGTTTAATAGAACAGAAAAGAAGAAACTAGTCATGATAATGAAAACACTAATAAAATGACAATAGTAATAATAAAAGGATTGGAATAGACAAATGATGCACAACACAATTGCTCACCACCTGCCAATCAACACCCAGTTAGTTCCCGAGCAGCAATCCCCCCAGCCCCACTCCCCCCAGTTTCCATACTGGGCATGACGTCCCATGGTCTGGAATACCCCTTCGGCCAGTTGGGGTCAGCTGCCCTGGCTGTGTCCCCTCCCAACTCCTTGTGCCCCTCCAGCCTTCTCGCTGGCTGGGCGTGAGAGGCTGAAAAATCATTGACTTTAGACTAAACACTACTTAGCAGCAACTGGAACCATCAGTGTGTTATCAACGTTCTTCTCATACCAAACTCAAAACCACAGCACTGTACCAGCTACTAGAAAGAAAATTAACTCTACCTCAGCTGAAACCAGGACAGTGTGACAAAGAAGAGAGTACTATCAGTGAGCTTCCAGTCTTGTATGAGAGAAATTAATAGTGAGTTCAGGTTTACAACCCACATGATAATTCTTCTTGCGCCTTCTGTGACTAGATTCATATATTAAATTTGTTCAGTTTACAGTTAATCTTGAACATTGCAATTATGCTGTGTTATTGGATCGAAAATCACAATTTTGAGAAAGTAATGTATTAAATCATTGCATTATTTCTGTAGTGCCATCTTACAGGAGTCAAATTTAGTTCATTAAGTGGTTTAGATGCCTATTTTGAGGTTGCTTTTACGTAGTGTGCTAATCCTTTACTAATCTGTTTTATGCTGTTTATTAGCAATGCTTTTTACCAAGAGGAAGAGCTTATTTGTTCCTAAATTTAATTCTAAATGCTTTGATTTCTAAAATTTATTGTCCATATTAAAGTGTCAAAGCTAGCTCAGCTAACGATATAGTTATCTATTGCAAAACATCAAAGTAATTTTTCCTTTTTATGCTTTTTATTTTTCAGAAACTTTATGAAGTAAAAGAACAAACATCTATTTAAATCTGATACAAAACATATTTTTCGTTTCATGTTTTTTTCTCCCCTTTTCTTGCCTTCCCAGAATACTTATAAAACATTGCAGAGTGGTTCCTGGGTAGGAGGTGGTTTTACTGTAAATCTCAAAAATGCAGTTTTCTTAAATGAATGTTTCAGATGCATGATGTCTAAAAAAACTAAACGACATTTTTTATTTAGAGGGATCTCTCAACAATTTCTTTATAACTTGCCTAATTACCAATTCAATTTTAAAATTACAACCTTAAGCCTGTATAATTTTACATTTCTTACCTGAAATTATTATGAGATGATTCTTCATATGTATACATTATTCCTTCACTTGCAGAGACATGCACTCCTGAAACCTCGTAAATTCCCCCCAGACTTGAAGTATGTGGATTACAGTGTAGAAGTGAGCATGCAAGAATTCTTTGAGGTTCCTGAGAAGTTCTCTATTCCAGTATTGGCGTCAAGCAGAGTTAATTTGAATGTTCCATCAGCAAAAGACCTTTCACCTCAGAAAACAGGTAAGAATAGTCTTAAATATGATGCATTTTTTTTTATGAGAGAATTTGTATTTTTAAGGTTTTCTTGAATAGATTCAGAAAATTATCTTTCTCCATTCTACTATTGATCAAATAGTCAACCTTGTCTTTGTCATCACTACCCAAGTTGTATCATATTAGCTCAAACCAGTGCTTTCCACTTGCCCTTGGTTTTCTCAGAGGCACACAACCACAGGAGACTTGCTCTAAAAGAGGCATTTGTTTGGTTTCTTTATCTGACAGAGCTTGGATTTGTGCTCATTTCTCACTTCCCCTTCTTATCCAGCACTGATCTGTGCTCAAATTGTGCCAGTTATACCACATATCTTTTCTTGTTTGCCTCCACTAAGTCAGCTAGAGGGAGGTGTCAACTAATTCTATGCTGTTTTCTCCCTGTCCCTCATCAATGAAAAGTTGTGCATTAGCCTTCAGATTGATCTTGTCAGCTTCGGTCAGTTGCCTCTGTTGCCTCTAATTTTTCTAGTATCTTAAATTTTATACTGAAATCTTAATTGCTTTCTTTTTTGCTTGGCTTTCATTTTGATCCCTCCTTTGGTAGTTGATTTTTTTTTTTTTAATTGCTTTGATTAAACTTATAAAGCACTCTAGGTTACATTTCTTAAAAAAACTGGAGTGTCTGACGGATCTGGGGTAGTGTAGCCTGGAGGAAAGGAGGCCGAGGGGGGACCTGATCGCTCTCTGCAACTGCCTGAAAGGGGGTTGTAGTGAGGTGGGGGTCCGTCTCTTCTCCCAGGTAACAAGCAACAGGACAAGAGGAAATGGCCTCAGGTTGTGACAGGGGAGGTTTAGACTGGGTATTAGGAAACATTTCTTCACTGAAAGGGTTGTCAAGCATTGGAACAGGCTCCCCAGGGAAGTGGTGGAGTCACCATCCCTGGAGGTATTTAAAGGATGTGTAGACGTGGTGCTTAGGGACATGGGTTAGTGGTGAACATGGCAGCATTAGGTTTATGGTTAGACTCAGTGATCTTAAGGGTCTTTTCCAACCTAAATGATTCTCTGATAAAAAAATGTGCTTATATTTATCTGCTAGGGTGTCTGTGCATGGTTATATTTACAGCTAATGTAATGTCCCATGGATATCTGATAACAACACAAATAATTTTTGGTTTTGCTACTGAAAATAGAAGTAGTAATTTTCTTGGCAAATTTCGTAAAGGCATGGATTATAGTCAGTGTGTCCAGTTTTGTTTCATTACTTCTTTTCTTGATCAATAGAGTCCTTCTGCATGTTTCTGCAGTTCACTTCTCCAAGTGTCATTTGAATTAATCATGTGCTTTCATGGTATATGTTTGTCCTGTTTTCAGCTGGAATAGTTAATTCTCTTCCTAGTAGCTGGTACAGTGCTATGTTTTGAGTTTGGTGTGAGAGAAATGTTGATAACACACTGATGGTTCCAGTTGCTGCTAAGTAATGTTTAGTCTGAAGTCAAGGATTTTTCAGCCTCTCACGCCCAGCCAGCGAGAAGGCTGGAGGGGCACAAGAAGTTGGGAGGGAACACAGCCAGGGCAGCTGACCCAAAGTGGCCAACGGGGTATTCCAGACCATGGGATGTCATGCCAGTATAGAAACTGGGGGGAGTGGGGCTGGGGTATTGCTGCTCGGGAACTAACTGGGTGTTGATTGGCAGGTGGTGAGCAATTGCACTGCGCATCCCTTGTCTATTTTAATCCTTTTATTATTACTATTGTCATTTTATTAGTGTTAGCATTATTAGTTTCTTCTTTTCTGTTCTATTAAACCGTTCTTTTCTCAACCCATGAGTTTTACTTCTTTTCCCAATTTTCTCTCCCATCCCACTGGGTGGGGGGGGGGAGTGAGTGAGCGAGCAGCTGTGTGGTGCTTAGTTGCTGGCTGGGGTTAAACCACGATAAAGTTTGTTTTCATACCTGGCATATCCCTTGTGGTTTTTGTCTCTTTCCTGGAATAAGAATAAGGAATTTATTGTTATTTCTGACGTCTTTTTGTTACAGATTCATTCTACTTTGATTGCAGTATCTGTGCTGTAAAACATTTTAGGGTATCACCAGGCACTTTTTTTAGGAAGATTACAATAGTTAACACAGTATTAGAAGGAAGACTAGCCTGATAAGCGACTACAGGACTAGCAGTCAGTAGAAGTTGTAGAATAGATGTAACACAGGTTGAAGGCTGAAAACTTTCTTGAGTGACAGGGTATTTAAATCCTATTTAAAATCCTTTTGTTGTCAAGGTAAGAAATAATTGCCTGTGTTTGTAATAATTGATGTAGAGGTCAACTAAAAAAAGTCATAATGGCTTTGTTAAGTGGTGTAGGGGATTCTTTGGATTGCACTATAGAATAGGGGAATACCACCTGGGAGAGAGAGAAAAATCTGCACACTCAAATGTGATAAGGACGTAATAAGACCTCCATCATGATCTCAGAACAAAGGTTGTTAACTGGCCAGATGGCAGGTCACTGTTGCTTAGCAACTTCTCAAATTATTTTTAAAGTTAAAATGTGAATGAACATATCTGAAAATTGTAGAGGATTAATTGATAAAATGTAGTGAAGACACTACATTACAGTCAGGAAGTGGTTATTTTACTGTCAGTTCATGCTGCTGCTTTATCCATCAAAGGAAATTATCAAAGTATCTGAAAGAGGGAAGTAAGCAATGGAAAGTCAGAAACTAAATCATACTGCTGCAAACACAGTCTCTTTGATATTTATTTTTTCCTTCTAGGACACTTAAATAGTTACATGAGGGAGTAGAAATGCCAAGATGATGCAGAAAAATAAATGGGTCTTTGGTAGTGAATTCAGAGGTGGTGAGGTGAATAACTAAAACGGGAAGCTCTGATAATCAGCTGATAGCACGAAACCAAAGATGTGTTCAGTACAAAGGCAGTGAGGGCTGATTCAGTGTATTTATTGCACTAATGAGGAAACACAGGAATATTTACAGGCTCTTAGAAAATCTAATATTGTGACAGAAGTCCTCAGGTGGTGTTCCTGTGGATGGAGGCAAAACATTGATCTCATCTGAAACTTTTAACTTCATTATCTGTAGAAGAAGCAGTATTTTAGCCACAGTGGTAGCTTTCCTTAGGGTGGGAGTAGCTGCTTCTCTGAAGAAATGACAGAGTGCTTAGATTTATGAAGAAAAACAAAGGTGGAAGCAAGCTAACTAAAATCAATCCTTGGACCAGAATTTCTTAGACTGCAGTAGCAGGAAAAGTGTCCAGCCAGTATCTTAAGAACTCTGTCAACAAGGAATTAAAAGGTAAAAATCAATGCCACTCAACATATTTTCCTGTAAAATAGATCTTGTTAAATAACCTTATTACATTTTTGGTAGTATTACAGATCTAACAGATAAATAGAATAGAGTATGTTTACCTTACTTGCAATATGACATCTTGATCAAAATCCAAACCATATACTTGTATGGAGCTAAAATAATATATTGGCCAGATTGAAAAACTGTAGCAAATTTTGTTGTTAATTCATTACTGGAGAGTCATAAAAAAGTGAGCCCTCAGGAACCTGTACTTGTTGGACGGTTAGCTAGTTTTCATCAGTAATTTAGAAGATTATATAAAGTCTTTGTTGAGTTAGCAATGACCCAGATTTTGTGAAAGAATAACTAGCTGGAATTGCTACATAGTTATAAACTCTGTATTTTAGTGCAATCAAACATATAGTAGTATATGTGGAACAGAGTCTACATGCTAAACCAGGTAAGAGGCTGGTATTGGAAAACAGTTGTTAGTGAAAAGGACTGACAGTCACAGAAAATTATTACCTCAGTGTGAGCTCTTTCTTAATGCTGAAATGGCCAATGAGATCTACAGATTAGTAAGAAACGTCATAAGATCTGGGGAGATGGTCTTGTCTCAGTACGCAGTATTGGCACAAGAGCTTGTACAGCAGTGAAAGGTCTGGTGTCTGTAAGAAGTTTATAGAAATTCTGAAAGAAACTGAGAAAGACAAACAACAAAAATGTTCCAGTGCTAGAAAATAAAGCATAGGACAAGAGCAACCCCGTGATCACTTTGAGTTCTATGTGCCTGCCAAGCAGCTCAAGCACAGCCCCTCTAGTGTGTCAGTGTTACGTGACCCAAGGAGTCTGTACTTACTGCATGTGGATGGAGCTCATCGAGTAAGTCTGCCATTAGCAGAATGCCTAAGGACACAGGCTAATCCTCAGTTCTGTTTCATACTGAGGTTGTTAGGGTTCTTTTGGTCTTCTCTGAGCATTGATCTACACCTTGAGTACTGCCATCCTCTTAAAGCTCCTCTTGATGATATACAGAACGTATCCTGTAATTCTTTGCTTTGTAAAAAATTTTGGTGTGCAAGAAGATGACATCACATATCACAGTGATTGTTCACCATTGTCTCAAATAGGATCCTGAAGAGCTTTAGTCTCTCTGGATCATCACAAGTAGCCTGGGAAATAATTCAATCCCCATATATAGCTCAGGAGAAAGGTAATTCATAGTAAAACTTTAATGCTTTATAAACCAAAGGATAGTGGATTGAGCATTTAGAAACTTGTGTTAGGCATAATTAACTTTGAAATAAGTTGCCCTTTTCTTAACGGTATGTTATTAAAGAACAATAAGGCTAAAATGTCAAGTGGAACTAAAATAATGGCTCCAGATTTTAAGCAACAGAGAAGCAGCATCCAAAACGAGCTCCATGCGTCACCAAACTAACAACTTGCTGGTTTCCTTGGATAAAGCGTCCATAGAAATGCTTTGATTGTCTTGCCTCATCTTTCTGCATGTGTGTGTTTCCAGAGACAAAACCAGTAAAAGTTACACTTGGTTCAAGGTTTTAGCTAATGGATTCTATCCCTTTGTTTTCCCATCATTCACCCGCCCCTTGCTGTAATCCTTTATTAGTCGAGGAGTCATTCATTTTGTGGTTAATACTAAAAGGAAGATGTGACATTGAGGTTAATAGAGAGATTGTTGTGTGATGAGTGAAACTGCAAACACACGGAATGACAGCCAGTACAAAACAGAAAGGCCATAAGACTGTCAATTAGACTATAGAATCATAGATCACAGAATGGTTTGGGCTGGAAAGACCTTACAGATCACCTAGTTACGTCCCCCTGCCAGGGCCAGGGACACCTTCCACTGGACCAGGTTGCTCAGAGCCCCATCCAGCCTGGCCTTGGACACTGCCAGGGATGGGGCAGCCACAGCCTCTCTGGGCAACCTGTTCCTGTGCCTCACCACCCTCACAGTAAAGGATTTTTTCCTAATACCTAATCTAAATCTACCCTCTTTCCATTTAATACCATTACCCCTCACGCTATCACTACACTCCCTGATAAAGAATCCCTCCCCATCTTTCCTGTAGGCCCCTTTAGGTACTGGCAGGCTGCTCTAAGGTCTCCCTGGAGCCTTCTCTTCTCCAGGCTGAACAATCCCAACTCTCTCAGTTTCTCCTCGTAGGATAGGTGCTCCAGCCCCTGATCATCCTTGTGGCCCTCCTCTGGACCTGCTCAAGCAGGTCCAAGTCTTTCTGATGCTGGGGTCCCCAGAGCTGAAGGCAGTGCTGCAGGTGGGGTCTCATGGGAGTGGAGTAGCGGAAGAGAATTACTTCCCTCGACCTGCTGGTCACGCTTCTTTTGATGCAGCCGTATAACCTGGGGAAAAAGTTTTACTCATTACTATGCAGCTATAATAAGGTATGCCCACTCCTATAATTTGTTCTTATCAAACCTGTCTTTTCTATTCTGCTTCCTTTTCTTTCCCAAGAAAGCTTTGACTTCTAATGAAATCAGAGAAAATTAAGAAAGGGTTGTGATAAGCTTTTCAGTGACATAATCAGCAGGTTTAATTAAGTGACTGTCGTACTACATGGAGCCCCTTTGTTATAGAACAGAATTTTATGTAACTGAGCGGTTTATGGTACTCTTGACCTATTTTTTCCCTATAATCCCTTTTTGTTGTCTATTTATAAGAGTATGGGCTAGGCTAAATGTGGAAATAACAAGATATAGTGGTGTTATGATCAGGTATTTGCATGCATCATACCTGTTGATGTTGAAAAGGAGAAGTTATTCTACGCCTCTAGGGTAGGAGATTTTATTATTATTTTTATTCTTTATATTCTAACATAACAGGATACAAATTCCATGTCTACCAGTAACAATGAACACTAGATAGATTGCACAATATAAATACATTCTATGTGGTCACTTCGTTATATATAACATAATTTCATTTAGAGGATCCCAGTATATACCCAGATTGGCATGTTGAATTTTAATAGGATACTTACTGGCAATTTAAAAAAGAAAAAGAAATACCATACCTTAGAATGATATCTAAAGATAGGTCTCTTTCCTGTTCCTTAGAGGAGAGGTTTTATATTCTGCCCCCAAATCTACATCTTTAGCAGCAACATGGCACCCCCAAACCTGATAGTTTTTGATTCTGTGTTAATTTAGGAAAATGTTACCCAGGAATAACTGAGTCTATAACATTGTTCTGATCTCAGTATTTATCTTATGTAGCCTAATGATAGACTAGAGTTAGAAATTTGTGATATTATGTTTTCTTTGCCATACTTTCCAACAAAGAAAGTGCAGAACAACTAACAACCAAGAATTAAATTTTAACTCATTATTTGGCATGCATCATTCTTACTGTTTGAGATTAAAAATACTTTACAGTGTTTTCCTTTTGTGTATTATATAGTCATATCAGATAGGTAAGTAAAAATATTTACCTACACTGTAGCATCTATAGATGGACTTTTTCATGTCAGTAATATTTTCTGTATATTTATTTCTTGATGATATGCTATGTTTTAAAATTTGCATTAATACTTTTTCATGACCTGGGGTCAACCTTATCTCCTTCTTTCTATGGCTTTTAAATAGTATCTCATATACTTGCTCAGCATTGGGTTTAATCAGAGCAATCTTTTTTTTTAATCTTTTATTTATTTATTTATTTATGTCTCCAGAGCAACTTACTGGGGTTTTAAATCTATTATTCAACAAAGCATTATCAGTAATTGTGTTGTTTCTTCCTAGTATTCCATGGTGCACATGGTGTATAAATTTTCCTGCATCTTCTTTTTTTTTCTCTGAATAAATGTTGTGGTTTACCCCCAGCCAGCAACTAAGCACCGTGCAGCTGCTCGCTCACTTCCACTCCTCCCAGTGGGATGGGGGAGAGAATCAGAAGGAAAAAGGTAGAAGTCAGGGGTTGAGATAAGAACAGTTTACTAGAGCAGAAAGGAAGAAACCAATGTCAGTTATAATAATAATAAAATCACAATAGTAATAAAAAGATTGGAATATCCAAACCAAGTGATGCACAGTGCAGTTGCTCACCACTCACCGACCAATGCCCAGTTAGTTCCCGAGCAGCGATCCCCCCAGCCCCACTCCCCCCAGTTTCCATACTGGGCATGACGTCCCATGGTCTGGAATACCCCTTCGGCCAGTTTGGGTCAGCTGCCCTGGCTGTGTCCCCTCCCAACTCCTTGTGCCCCTCCAGCCTTCTCGCTGGCTGGGCACGAGAAGCTGAAAAATCCTTGACTTTAGACTAAACATTACTTAGCAGCAACTGAAACCATCAGTGTGTTATCAACATTCTTCTCATACTGGACCCAAACCAGCCCTATACCAGCTACTTGGAAGACAATTAACTCTACCCCAGCTGAAACTAGGATGACAAATCTTAATCTTTTAAAGCAAGATTACATAGTCACTGTCCAATAAGAAAAATTTTATCTTTCCATTTTTCTGTTTATATTTTGAGGTTCCATTCTAACTCCTTATCATGTTAACTTTCAGAGTTCAGTTCTCTGATTTAACTGACAGTATAGTAATAAAAATTTAATTACATTTAGTGGTCTTAATCATCCACGATAGTGAGGCACAAACGGGATTAAAAAGTGCAAGTGGTAGCATTCCTTTTTACTCTTCCTTCATAGATGGATTTATTTAAAATATGATTCTGTTTCAAAATGTGGCTTTGTAAATTGATGATATAGGTCTTTAGCTTAATAGTTTTATGCCATCTATATCTCTTGAATAGCTATTTCTACTATATATTAGTAGAGAGTTGTTTTGGTCTTGCAAAAGTGAGAGGGATTTAATTATTAGACTTGATGTGTTTCTTTTGTGTTTAATATCTGCAGTAATGAATTCAGTGGAGAATAGTCGTATTTGCCACAAGTTTTTTTTTATTGTGAAAACCTTTTGGAAGGCCTTTCTCTTTTGCTGGTTTGTGAATAGGCATGCTGCTGTGGTGAAGAAGGATGTTAATCAGAGAACAGAAAACACATTAGGGTATCCTGTACCTTGTTCTCTGGTCAGAATTGAGATTTGGAAGATTCAGTGAAACCTAGAGTCAGTCTAGAAGAAGAACATGTGGATGGACAGCAAAGGCTTCAGGCTTCCTTGACAGATGAAGCCTTTAGGAGTCAAAATGCTCATATGTGATGTAGTTTTTCATCAGTGAACTCTGACATTTGTTTGCATGAATGTCCATGTCAAGGCCAAACTTTGGTTTTGGTGCAGTCTTGAGACCATCGCGTTTGTGAGGCTTAGAAGATACTGCTTCTCTGAAGTAAGTAATAGATTTGGTGTTGGCAGTGCCCTTTTCTCATTGTCACTGGATCTGGGAGGAAGACATTGGGTTCCTTTCACTGTATTTATTTTACTAATTTTATTTTATTTATTATTATGTGCATAGTTGGACCTGTCCCATGCTATGACTGGAAGAACGTTGTGCTGTCCCAGTGTCACTCCTTGTCTTCCTTCTAGAAGGGAAAACACAAGAAACTTTGCATAGAGAGGTTTTATGGCTCAGAGTAGTAACTTGATAAGCATCCATCTGCCTTCACATAGTCTCTGCACCTTTAGGATAAAACAATGATTTAAAATTGAGTACTTTTTGCTGTTATTTTGCAAAGATAACTGTTTTAAAACTTTTTAATGTAGTTGCCAGTGTCACTGACTATGTAATGCATATATATGTTTATAATTTTGATAATTATTATTTTTCACAGTTTTGTCTACGGATTTCCAGCCATGCAGTCTTATTTTATAGAACTGTGTCTGTAGAAAAGAATATGCTCTTCCTGCAAGTAAGGAGCATGTTTGACAAGTCAGAGCTACTATATTAACTTTGTTTAATAGAGTTATAACCAATTTATCTGCTGTATATTTACTGCTCCTGTCTAGCAGTACAACACCAATTCTGGTGGGGTAAGAAAGAAATAGCTAGGGATTTTTGGGTAAAACTGTTAAAACCAAAACAAAAATCCATCCTATATGTCTTTTCAGCTATTAATGAAAGATCAGCTTTAACTAAGTTTAAATGAAGCAGAACAGCTTGCTCAGCAGTTGGGTTTATTTGAACAGCAATGTTTTTATAATAAATAACGTTATGTATCAAAGGTGGAATAACGTAAGTTGAAAGGGGAGGAAGGGCTTTGTTTTGCAAAGTGATGTCTCTGAAAATGTTTGAGAAATCTGCAAAGTAGCAGAGTACTAAAGGTTTCAGCCTTATTTCCCACTCTGTGTTTTTCTGACTTCAGCTGCCTCTCACTCTTTCATTAAGGATTTTTTGTTTAAATTTGGAAAAACAAGGGTCTTGAATGTGAAACTGGCAAAATACAGTGTAGGTATTAAAAAGTGCTATTACCATTTTATGAAAGGAAGAGTATTACTGGAACATCACATCTAGTCCTGGTTTCCATACTGCAGAAGGGAGGTTAGAAATGAGGAAGGGTTTGGGAAAGTGCTGTAGCACTTATTTCAAGGTCTTGAAAGCTTGAATAGCTTGATGTCTCAGTGATCTCTTGAGGGAAAGAGGCCCTGTTCAGTTTACCTGTACGTACTTAAAAAGGGAGAATATGTCTGACTGTAAAGGCCATGCAGAAAGCATAGCTCTTTCTCCATAACACAGAGATTTGTAATGAAACCATTTATGATACCTGTAAAATGATGTGAGTTTTATTAAATACAGACACAAATTCAAGAGAAACAACAATCTTTCTACCACTTAGTCTTATAAAAAACAAAGTGGATGCTTTCCTAAGATACACACGTTTGTTCCAACTGTCAGGCTAGGGCTTAATATAAGAATTATTTGGTGAAATTCTTATGTTAAGATAAATGTCCAATAATATGTCTTTCAGTATTAAAAGTGAAATAAACATTCGATGTAGTCAGATTATACGAAGAGGGGAAAAAGAATAAATGCTTAAAAGCTAAAATTGCACAAAAATAAATACATTCCTAGACATCAAGTTGAAATAAATAAAGACTGAAAAATCAAAGCTAAAGTAAAAATTAGTTGAATGATCAGGGAAAAGAGAAAAAAAATTTGCTCTGGAAGTTAGAAGTTGGTTAAGAGATTTCTCAGACCTCATAAAATATTTACAACATAGTTTAACAAAAATTAAGGACCATCACTGTAGTACATACAAATTTGGAAAATAAAGTTCAGGCATATGTAGGATATTCTTTGTTGTAGAGAGGGAAACATTCTACAGCTAATTTAAGCAATTGCAATTTGAGCAAATAATACAAGATCTATTGCTACCAGTATCTAAAACTAAAGTGCTGTGGTGGGTATCCAGATGTAAGAACAATGAGCGTTTATCCCAGAGTTAAGAAATTCGGGAATTTTCTGGGATAGGCCGTGCCTTTATATATTGTAACATGACACTGGTGATGGCTTTGAGTAATGGAAAAAAAAGGTGTAGAAATTCCTGAGATGAAGCTCCTCACATATTTGCATGTGACAGTTCACGGATACTGCAGCATGCAGTACTTCGTAAGAAGGGCTTCATGTGTATTTGGTTTTCTTTTTTTCAGACTGTTTTTCTGTTTGCAATCTTCTGCCCTGAAAGGACTTTACGTTACCGATTGTATAATTAGCAGAAACCTCATTGTAATGCCCTTGGACTACAAGTATTTTAAAGGAAAGCAAATATATGGGAGTAAATGATTGCTAGCAATTGATATGCAAAAGCAATACAGCAGCATATTAATACTTTATATTATACGTTGTAATAATAACCAAATACATCTGCTGATGCCATGTAATGATAAATATGCATATATATTACATCAGTAATGATAAATTTGTGCTATTCCTTAAAATAATGGTAAGATTTTAATTTTCAAATGGATAAACATCTAAACAAGTATGCCCTGATATACACTTACTGTATTTTATAAGCATGTATGTTGTTGAACTTTTTTGGAATGTTTTTAGTCATGCCATATGGTTTTGTTTCATTCCTAGTTTATAAAGATAGACATAAAAAGCCTAAGCAGGAAAATAGAAATAAAACATGCTTTTTTTGATGGCTAGATTGTACTATTTCAGTATTAAAATTGTCCACGAAGAAATAAAAGTCCACAATGCACTATCAGTGAAAAAATGTTGTTCCACCTTGTTATCTAATTTAGATTCAGTATCAAAAGCTAATATCAGAGTTCTTTTTGCCTCTTACTACAGGATTTGACAATGCTGGCTGCCTGCTGTTAAACTTGCAAAGAATACCCAAAAAGGGTATTTTTTTTTCTTTCCTTCCTCCCCAGTGAATGGATGAAAAAGCTTTCTCTACAGAACTATCAAGAATTGTTAGAGATTTTCTACTTTCTTTATAATTGTTCCTACAGTTAATGTATTCAGTTTGTTGTGGCTTCTGTTAAAATGACTACTGTCTTACATTTTTCTCTTTTTTTGAAAGAAAACTTCTTCCCTTAGAGAATATTATCATGTGCTACAGAAATCTCTAGCTAGCCCTTGTTATATCTTTTTGGCATTAAGCCTTCATTACTCATTTTGCATTAACTTACTATTTTGCAGTAAGTGGTATAAAAACTTGGTCTTGGATTCTCTCCATATAATACTTTCTTATGCATTCAGTGCACTCTTTTTATTAGTTCTGAGCTCTCTTCTCTGTTAGTAGGAAATTTTGCTTAATCTTCTTTTCCCCTCGGTTGCTTATTTTTTAAAGATCTCATCTCAAACACTTCCTTCTTTCAGTCATGAAGAATTACTTTTGAAATTCTTGATATTTGTAAATTTGGGGTGTATGTTTGAGAGAGATCTTGGCTCTGTCTTTGCTGTGTTTTTAGATAAAGAGAATTTGAATTATTACTCTACTATTTTTTTCCCCTCAGTGTAACACTTTATAATTTGGCGAATCCTTTTCAGCAGGGGCTACGCGTCAGATGACTTAAGAGAGCACCATAGCTTTATTATGTTTCTTAAGTTGTATTAAGAAAAATTTTACTTGGCAGCATTTCGATTGCCCATTGGCATAGTGACTGTTTAGCCCACTTGTTTCTAAAGCGCTTATGAGTATTCTTCAGAAATAGTGAGGTGCAGTGTTTATTAAACAACCAAGCTGCAAGAAACTCTTCTACTTTTCTGCAGTGCCACACAGCTCTTTCCTAGCTTCTGAATGTGATACATGAACATGGCTGCTGAGTGTTCATGACAAGACATTGAAAAAAAAGTCTCTGCCATTTCCATTTTTAAATCAATTAAGGAAAACCTGCTCTCATTTCCCCCCCTCCCCCTAGTAGATCTTCCTTTTCTGATTGATCAATTGCATTTAACTGTTTCTTTAGATGTAAATTTAGATGTAATGCTATATTGTATTTAAGTGGAAAAAAAACCCAATAAACAGTAGGTTTTTTAGAAACTCTTCTACAAATCTGTTGTATTCAGGTAAAGTGAAAGAAAATCAGGAAACAAACATACATAGTGATAGCAAAAATTTCAAAACCTATCAGCACTCAGTAAGGGATATAAAACAGTGGTTACTGTTTCAAGACTAGTGAGCAGAGTGATATTCTAATTCAGATGAGCTCATTTGAAGACCTAATATATAAACAGAAGTCAGAAGAGTCGGGGCTTTTCAGTATTTAACCTTCTAGGAGTCCATACCTCCAAATTCAGTCTTCAGGTTAATTTAACCAGTTATTTGTGACACACACATGGTGTCAGAGATAAGTTCACAGTGAAATTTAGCTTTGAGCTTCTAAATAGGTAGAGCCATCATTGCTGAATAAAAGCTAATACCATGTGCAAGTAGTTGACTAACTGCTGAAGCCCCATAGTTTCCTACCTTCAGAAGTTATGACAACAGCTTGTGATATAGAAGAACAGCATTTCTATTCTTTATTCTTTCCCTCCTCCCATAAATTGTGATAGGGATAAACAGTGATTACTCTGCTAAATGCCATTATTACTAACCTCTAGAATATGTTTTTTCTTACATTTTAATGTCAATTATTACTTTTCTTTGAAAGGTACTGTTTGGTGGCTAATGCAGTTAGAGGAGTAACTTTGAATTCAGGTCAGGCAGATCTAAAATGATGAGTTATAAGACTTTTAAGAACCAGAAAACATCCTAATTCCAGATAGTGATCAGATTGTCTTTTGCAATAAGTAAATGGCACAAGATGCCAGGCAGTTGCCAGAGAACACAACCAACACCTATATGCTGCAATTTAGCTTTCCAAGAATGTGTGGTCATATTACATACCAAAAGTATTGCTTTTGCAAATACCCCTGTGTTGATAACTGTACCACAGTTAAACCCAATTCAGATATTCACATTCAGGATCAAGTAAATGTTTCCCATGGGCATTTGTCTAATAAAATTCTGTAAAATAAAACTGTTTGCCTAATTCACATGAAATATCTCCCTATCAGAAAATAAATATCCTCTCTAGGGAAGGAAACTGTGCCAAAAGCCTGTACTTGTCCTGCCTGACTTTTCACTGTTGTAGGAATACTTGCAGTCCCATTCGTTTCCATGGATGCAGGCTCTGCTTCTTCTTACATAGAAATAACATAAATGCTGCCCATTGCTCACTGTTACTACTTTTGGCTCAGAAATTGTTAAACCAGTTTGGACCCCATGGATTATTTTCATTAAATCTTTGAATTAATTCCTAGACTAATCTTTGCTGAATATCTTATGAGACAGAGAAAGAAGAAAACACGCTAAGCTGAGAAACTTTTAAGCCCAGTTTGCTTTATGGTATTTAAAGTTAGCATGAAAAAACATTTTGCACACACCCCCCCCCCCCCCCAGCCTTCACCTATAATTCACAGGCAAGTGATTTCTTAATCATTTTCATTTGGAGATGTTGTCTCACTTCAGAAACCATGTCTTATTGCATAAAATACTTATCATGTTAAATAAACATCATCAATTTACTTTGTTTCCTTTTCATTGTGATTGATCATAATACCTCAATTATTCAACAGACCTATTCGTCAGTGCATTTTTTTAATGCATAAGAAACAAATATTTTAACAAAAGTAATGCCAAACTAAATGTTATAAACATGGAATGAGATGGGTAGGAGGACTCTTCTTGGTTTTCTGTTTAAATTTTGGTATTGGAGGAATTTCTGTTTGAAAGTGTGCATTTCAAATGTGGGTCCAACTCAGTGAAGGAGAACTGTAATTGTCAGTAATTACAATTTCCATGTAGTGCAAGAAAGTAAAACTCATGCAGAAATATTTTTGGAGTTTCCAGTATACTTTTTTATCTTTCTTCAAATAGATGTTGTAAACATCTACTTTATCTTGAAATGCAAGTATTTAAAATGTGTACTTTAAATTCTACGTAAATATTTTGTTTCAACATCCTAAAATAATTCTTGTAGACAGAGAAAATTAAGGACTGTACTAATGAACTGAAGAATGGAAAGGACAGTTTCATTCCTTGCATAACTGACCAACTCAGGCTAGTTTTGTGGAAGATAGCCCATGGGGATAATAACTTAGTAACAAAATAGAAAAAAAAAGTAATAATTCCAAAATTACCAGGCCATTAATCTTGTCTTTAAAAGAGAACAAACTAATTTATTTCAGATAGGGTTAAACCTGAGGTGCAATTTCTAATCTTTTTGATAGCCTAGTAATGTTGAAAGATTAATAATGTCATTCTGTATGGTTCATCTCTTGAATTTGAGCTATTTTTGTGAAAATACTGAAGTAGTGATGACATAAGGCAACAAGAAAGCTTCAATTTGGTGTTCATTTTCAGAGAGATGAGAACTGAATACATGAGGAGCACCACTTTGTGGAACAGAATGAGCAGCATTGCAAATGAAGATTGATCGCACTTTCAAAAGTCGGTAGTCGTCATTGAAGATATTAGAATAGTTTGAGACCAGTTGTCATACATATCATCAGGAAATAAGCCAAATTAAGGAAGAAGAAGGGAAATTCCACAAGAATTTTTCAGGTCTTCCCCCCTCAGGGAGCAGCAATTTGTTTGGAGCTTTATCTGTAAAGGTTCTGTTGTGCCATTACACTGTCTTTGACCTTCCTTATTATCTTTTCCAACTTCAGGCTCTGGTTTCTAACCTTGGAAAAGAAGAACAGTCTTTGTTACCTATAAACCCACAGTGATGTTTTTACAGCTGCAATCATTATGTAGTTTTTTAGGTTTCTTAGAGACTTTTGGGAGAGTTGGACTTTTTGTATGACCAGTCACTGGAATTCCTCACGTGCCTTCCCTTCTCCTTTAGAAAGTGTCCTACAAGGGCTAGTGAAGGGCTAAAAATCCTCTGCAAGAGCCTGAGCCTTTCTGTAAGCAAGAGCTGAGGAGGAAGTCTTTGCAGCAGGCTTGTTAGACCTGGCTGTGTCCAAAGACGGACAGCACTTGTATTGCATCTTTCTTACTCTAAAGGTTACTGTGGGCAGTTTTTCCTACTTGCTGTGGGTTGGGCAAACGGGGCTTTTCATGATTCTGTTCCAACTTGGACACCTCTGGCACTTTTGGAAACTCAGACTTTCAATCCAAAATTGGGCATAGGAAAAGTCTAATGAGTAGCTCTCATGAGAACTACTAAACTTAACAGAACTCCAGTCATTGTTGGGGCTACTATGAGCCAACCGTACGGTATTGTCTGTGATACCTCTCATGGTAACTGTTGACAAAAGTATAGTAACTGCTATACTTTTTTGATATTTACAGAAATTTATATAATTAAAATTTTCTACTAGATTTAATAGATTTTTAAAAAATATTTCTCTCTGTGCACTTCTAAAACAATAGGAAATATTGTTTAGATGCTGAAATATAGCTTTTTTTTTTAAGAAAAATAAAAATATGGCTGTGCTTATATGGTAACAGTCCTAAAAGTCTATTTTGTTTTAAAGTGTAGCAGGTACTGCTGGGGAGACTCCCCTACAGTTTATTGGAACTCTCTCCAGATTGTGCTTATGAATTCGGTGTTTCTGGAAAGCTTTACAGCATTGTAATTTTTTGGTTTTGCTTTTAGATAGAAGTGATGCAGTTGAGCTTCCTATAAAATTCATTCCTCGGTATGCTGGTTGTTACCACTGTCAGATTCTTCTGAAGTCCTCCTGCGATGTTCGTGTCTATGAGATTGAATGTGTAGTGAATACAGACCATGCTGAAGCGGAGCTTGAATTTCTAACTCCAGCTTACCAGGCAGTGATTCAGGATATCCCAATCGTAAGTTCACCTTACTATTAGAAACTAAACTAAGATTCAGAATTTTTAAAAACTGGACTCTGGATCAATACTGTTAAGATTTACAGTTGTAAAATGCACAAGTGCCTGTAAATACTGAATTGAGTATTATCGCTCAAAGTCCATATTGGACATAATATAAAGCTTGTTGGGAAAAATAGTTTCTGGCTGTTCTTGAAGTAAATTATTATTTTGATGGGCTAATTTCTAATGTTTCACTTCGGTCCTGACAATTGTTAATCTGTTATTTAATAATGTTATCACACTGAAAGTGAAAAAAGGGATTGTTTAATCTAGGGAATAAATGTATTGTTTCTGAAAAAAAAAGGAGAGATGTTGAGAAATAAAATAGAAGAACTAGATTATATACAATTTAAAAAATATGGCAAGCATAGGTAGTATATCATATATAGTTTTATCATACCTATTTTGTATATGAACCCCTTGACACGTGAGAAGTAAGGCCAGGGAGTGAAGATGGAGTATGGGCTGGAATATCATCTCCCTCAGAAAATTGTTGTTCAAATTTTAACGAACTTTTCCAATTTAAAAGACAAAAAATATGAAAAATATTATAAGGAAGGAGCATAAGCTGTGAGAGAAAGGGTGAAGATTCTTTAAGAGATAAAAATAGCAAAATATTTCATGAGATTTGAACTACACTTTGGTCTATGTACTTCATGTAACCTTTTGATATTAGAGACACTGAAGAATACTAGTGACTTAATTTATAGAAAAATTGTTCTGAGATTTTGTAGACAAAAGAGTGGGGGCAGATTCAAACGAGGAGACTTAATGTCCAGGGAAAGACCATACTGTGGCTGCTCTGTGAAATACTGAAAGTAGACAAGGAACTAGTTCATTAGGAAAGAAAAAAATAAAAGTAAAGAAAATGAAAGGAAATCATATTACAGGGCTATCTTTTCTTACATAACAATTGTAAGATATTAATATATTATTTATTAAACACTGATTTATTGAATGTTACATTAGTTGAAAAACAGCTGTTATATAACACAGAAAGGTTAGGGGTTTTCCACCTTCTTTAAACAGAGAGTTTCAAAACAGGTTGGCTTTATTAATTTGTGGGGTTTTTTGTGTTTTTTTTTTTTTTCACTTCTGAGTGTCCCTAAGTATATGCTTTTAAATTTCATGTGGGAGTCATGCTTTTATACTTTTAAGTCCTACTTGTTTTCTTAGCAAGGAAAAAAAGATTACCCCAATTGGAGCATATATTCTTTCTGTATGTATGTGTGTGTTTGTGAGAGAGGGAATGCGTATCTCAGTCTGTCTCTTTCTACGGAATGCATATGCATGATCACAAACTCTGCTCTAAATGTTGTGCCCTAAATTTGAAAAATCAGGCATTGATGAACAAACAAATATAGAAATGTGAAGTTGCTCCTGTCCTTTCACATCTTAAGCTTAATTTTGTGATTGCACATTATTTTTTCACAAGGTTTCTTTCATGTTCAGTATAAAAAACGTGTGTTACTCTGCTAAGGAGTTAGATACTTTACATTTTTATATACATTCATTGTAGCTGGAGCTTCTGCATCTCTCAGAAATTTTCCCATACTTTCATGTTGTTAGTTAGCACTGTTGTATTTGTCAGTCAAATTACTGAACTTTGAAATACACTTTGGAGGAAGACAGATGCTCACAGAGAGTGAAATTGAGTTATGAGGTTGTTCAATCTGCTAAACTTAGTTTCTTCAACCTAATATTTAGTGTTCAAAGCACTTTTTACAGACACTAGCAAACTAACTGTCATAACATCTGTGTGGTAGGTGGAACACTTTATAAATGGAGCAAATAAAATGGTCAAGTGATTTGCTCTAAAGCCACACAGTGCATTAGCGACAGAACCAGAGTAACAACCCACCTGAATCTGAAGTCTGTGATTGTTTTTGATATGGGAGATAAGGCTGAACATCTGAAGTTTCCTAATTCTCACAAGCATGAGATGAATGTAATTGTTCCATTAAACACTTTCAGCCTCTCCACGTATAGGTTCTATACATGCAGCCTTATTATGTACCTTGTATTTAACTACCTACCGTCACGTGAAAAGATTCTAACTCCCTTAGCATTAATTGTGTTTCTCATTGACTTAACAGGCTTCAGATAAGATTTTACATTAAGCAGAGATCCTGTAAGAATTAGATGATTAAATAATTAAAACTGTTTGTTAATGTGTAAGTACAAGGGAGTAGAATTTAACAAATATTTTATTTTCATTTTCTGATGTTTGTGGTTGACCTTAATATCTTTCTTTAGAAGATATTTTTAGACAAATTCATCCTGTATTAGAAAGATTTGTTACAGAAGAATTTCAAAGGGACCATGTTTGTCAACTACATTTCTCCAGCTTACAAGTTTGTTTGTTTGTTTGAGAGTAAGAAGAAATACTTATGCTATGTATTGGTGTAATTACTACTAGTGTGGATAAAGGATGCATCTTATACCAATGACACTAGAAATCATTGAAAACAAAACAACTTAAGCCCCCAAATTTTCACTGTCCTCCTCTTTTCCTTACCAAAGAACAATCATGGTGATGTGTTTCCTCTGTCCCAACTTTTAAAACAGTACATTAGCAAAGGGTGATGACCTGCCAGTTTTAAAACTGGCCAAGCTGGTTTTCAAAAGGATAAACTTGTTCTTGATATTTTGGAAACAAAACAAAGCAAAAACATGAGAATAAAAATAACTTTTTGTTGCCTTTTTTTCCCTTTCATTTTATCCTCAGTGTGAGGATACCAGTTAATTACTTTTTTTCTTTCATGTTTTCTACCAGAGCTGATGTAATTGTTATTACAGAATTGGAGACCACAGTGATAGAAGTATTTTGAAAAACTGAGGCACTATACAAATCTCAACATTGCAAACAGGCATTTGTGCTCAACTACTAGGGAATTTACTTCTTAACACCTAAGAATTAAGCATTAATCATACATATTAAGCAAACCTTAGACATATGGTACTGGAGGTCTCGTGCCGTGCCATGGGGTTAGTTCCGATGACCACAGGTGGTGGTTCTTAGTTTCTGAGGTTGAGAGCTGAGCTTGAGAGATTTTTAAACAAGGAAAAAAGGATTGAAGTTATCAGCTGTATTCCCCCAAATCCATTGTTTATGTCTGATGTTGATATACAATTTTCCATGGATAAAGACCATTATGTGTCAAAGGATTATTTCCTCTTTTCATAGATTAAATCAACCTTCTCTGTTTTGACGGGGAATGTATTAGCTCTTGGAGGCCAGTTTATTTTCTTTTTCAGATGGATGTAAACCTTTTTGCAGGCTGGATGTTTGGTCATCTGGTTCCTTCAAATAGTAGGAGGCTGAGTAGCATTATTTTGGTCCTACTATTTTTATGAAGCCCCCAGACATGTATTACAAAACACCACACTTTCTACTGTAATCAAGCAGTCTTGTGATACACCTGTGTGCAAGACAAACATGTTTCTTAAATAGGCTTTCACACTACTCAGGACAGTCATTCTTTAAAATCAATTAGTGTCTTGTGCCTGTAAATACTCCTTTGGAGACAGAGTCCTTAATTCACAAGCAAAATGGATCCTGTAATACAGTCAGTGGCCAACTGAGGCACTATATGCTAGTACACCACATCAGCACTTCAAGGAGGTACACTAAGTTTTTCTACACGTGGAAAAGGGACAGAATTTTGGCAGGCATTAAACAGCATCATAAAGATACTTGTAAATGGTTATGATGATACTTATAAATTCCATCTTGACCATTAGCTGTATCATGTACATATTCTTCTAATGAGTATTCCTGCTGACAATATTGCTACTGATAGTATTGATACCAGTACCTCTGTCTGCCAGGAATAAGGGATTTAGTATTAGCTTAATTCATTCTTAAAATACACTGTTTTATTCTCCCCAAAGGTGCTCTGAGCCAGTACTTTGGGAAAATGAGTACTGTGCTCTGATTTGACGGTAACTGCAAGTAAAAGCTGAAATGCATGTTAAGGGCTTTAAATACATAACCTAATTTACATCTTTACTTTTATTTCAGAGTAACATGTCCAGCCAGGACTGGAAACTTGAAGCGATTTTGGAAGGACAGGGTTTTTACGGCCCTCCTCTAATAAATGTGGGTCTAGGTGAAACAGCTCTGTATCCTCTAATGTTCAAGCCTGTTGCTGAGGGCATAACAATGGTAAGAGGGAAATCAGTTTCAATATTTGAAAAGGATGCTTCTGTCCATAAAAATTACATCAGTGTCCAAATTACAAAAGTGCTTAAGCAGTTGCTAATACTAAGCATCTGCTTGAGAGTCAAAATTGAAAGATTGCCTCCTAGCTGAAGCTCAAAAGAAAGGAACTAACTTTGCAAAGCATAAGATTAGGCATGATAGGTTTCCCCACCATCCTTTATTATCTCTTCCTTCATTTGCTCTTCTATCAAATCCTCAATTTTAATGAAACCAGTTACTCTATAGACATGCTGAAGTTTGATCATAAAAATGTACATTGTGTTAGTCTAAATTTAAATACATATATTAAAATGTATTTCATTACCTAAGTAGTAAAGTAGTAACAATGAGTATTTCTCATTCCATGCATACATCACAAATGAATTTGTGACGGGTACTTTGTTTCATAAAATAATTTCTGTTACAAGTTAAGCCACTACTTAGAAGCTGCTTTTTCCACCAGAGTAATCACTATTCTGAATGCTAAAATAAAGAACAAAGGCTATGACACCTTTAGCAAGAAGCAGTGTATGCATTTTTGCCTGCATACAAGCTGAGAGATTTTGGCTGCAGGTTGCTATTCAAATGTGTGAATTGCCAAAGACAAAAAAAGGAAAAAAAAATGTTCTGTGAAACATTAGTAATCCTTCTGCATGCATTACCAACCAAATATAATGTAGTTTAGGAATCTAGTACTATAAAAGCCAAAAGCCCTGAATCCTTTGATGTTAAATAATTATGAAGAACATTTTAGTTGAAGGACAGATGGAAATGATTGAGCAAAGTTTTATTTTATATGAGGAATGAAGATACATGAGAACATATTATCTTGGCTATTTGTTTTCCAGGAAGAAGACTAGAAGTACAAAACCTAGATATATGAAGGCTTTATTTTGTTAAATTTCATAATTTGAAAAAATAAAAAGAAAAACTATTCTTTCTTTAGTTTTCTTCTCTGTTTAACAACAGAGTTTACTTAAGAGCTAGAAAAGTCAATAGGAACACTTCTTGTAAGCGTGTTTTGTCGCCTGGATTTAAGATGAATTAAACTAACGGAGCTGGTTTGGCAGCCAAAGGGGACTTTTGCAGTGCTGAAACTTTTTTCTTCTTTCTTTGTCATAGGGAAGGCTCATTCTGCGAAATGATACACATGGCACTGAAAACGTCTTTAGCCTTAAGGGAATAGGGAAGAAACCTCTGGCACAGGATCGTATTGTGATAGATTGCCAAGTGAGAAAGATCACTCGAAAAATTTTAATGGTTCCAAATTATACCAAGAAGAAGTTAACGTACAAGGTAAATTTTTGCAATAACGTGACAACTATTTTTCTATCCAAGGGCCTACAGATTATATATTACAATACAAACTATTATTGTAATTGCGGTTATGCTATTAAAATTCATGTATCCATGAGAAATTATATCTAACTATAGTTTATAGTTTATGGATAAGTTTATAGTCAGGAAATGTGTGAGATAGTTTATGATTTTGCTGTACGTTCCACGGAAAAAGATTTCTCAGTCTTTTAGTCTGGTTGCTAAGGGGACAACACTTCTACAGTTGTACTCTCTTCATTTGCTAGTCTTTCCTCCTTTCCTCCTCCACTGGTTTGAAACCAGTCGCCAACTCCATCAGTTTTGAAATCAGAGAAGGGGCTTGAGAATTGAAGGGTTCCGAAAATCTTCATAAAGCATTGGAATATTACAGGAAAAGGATAAAAATTATTATCCTACTGAGGGAAAGATTGCTGCCTGAGCTCACTATATGTCTGTTTCTGATGGCCTAACGGCCTGGCCAGTCAATGCTTGCATTTATTGGAAGAAATTATAGCAGTTAGTGTCATTTGCCCAGCTGTTGTTTCAGGGATGTTGGATGAAGTTGGGAATACTTTGTGTGTTTGCTGATAGGAAAGAAAATTCAGAGGAAATAACAAACTGGAGTTGTTGAAGGGCAGTGCGTCACTGGGGAGATGGGCTAGGAGGTGCTGTGGTAGCTGTGATTTCAGTGGAGGATTATAAGATATAAATTCTTAGGAAACACAGTTTTGTTAGTTTCCCTGCTCAAAAAGATCTTTTTACTATTTAATATAATCCTTATTATCGTTCACTGGTTTAGTTAAATATATTTTATAATTGTATTTACACAAAGACATTTTCCTGATTAAAACCACTGTTGTTGCTGTAACTGCATGGTTTTCCTACCATTTGTCTTGTCTGCCTGTTTAATTTGAAAGTGATAAAAGTATTTCAGTAGTATTCCTCACCATAGTATTCCTTACCTTCCTTATCTATGTGTAGGACCCTATGTCATATGCCAGCAGAGGCAGAGTGTACATTAGGGCACAAAAGATGACTAATTTTCTTCTCAGCTGCAGAGAAGGCTCCTGAGCAACAACATCTTGGACCTTGCTCAGCAAAAGCCACCCTTGTGACTCTATTATGGCATTTAAATCTAGAGTAGATAGCATCTAGATACTTTGGCTGTATACTATTTGCTCGGAGGGCTCAGTCTATGAAAATGATGCAGCAGAGCATGCTCTAAAAATTGTCAGCATATGTAAATATGTATTTTTGAACTGAGAGGTTTGGGTGTTGGGATTTTTTTTTGTAGTTTTTCTTTTGGGGGGAAGGAGGGAAAAGGGGAGAATGTAGATTCAGGAAGATAAAATCTGACTAGTTAACTAGTGTGGACTTGTGAAATGAGTGATTTTTTTGTTCTCTGCCTTGGTGCCAGTAGCACCAAATGCCGCTTTACTCGAAATGATAGGTATTGGTAGAAAGTGGTCCCACATTCCTTTGTAAAGAGAAATCATGTGTGCACCAGCAGCAGTCTTTTATTGGTTAATGGGAATTCATGGCAATGTGAAATCCTTCCTTAAACTCTCGCTAGTCTCCAATTTTTCACTGTTACAGGAGGATTTCCATTTAATAAATTTCGTATATCATAAAAAGGTCCAGCTTCATGTTCCTATTCTATGACTCATTATTAACCTCTCCAAACAAATTATGAAATGTATTTTTTTGGACATCACCAGCTTTGACATTTTTCTTTTCAACAATCTTAGCTTTTTCGATATGAATGCGTTTACATTTCTAATATGATTGTACTTTTATTTCTGAAAGAAGTGAATGTTTTTTAAAGTTGACAACAGAAGTATTTCTTCTGCTTTCCCATTTCAATATTTTTTGTGCCAATGAAAGCAAAAGACACTGAAATATCACACTTCAAAATGCATACATTAAAAATATTCTTGGTATGTCTGTTGCAGAAATGTTGTGTTAAATGGATTTATGACAGTTGTAACTATTCCAGGGTCAGCTGGGTCTGATTGAACTTTGATCTCGAGGGTGTTCTCTGGGTATGAAAATCTGGTTTTTGAGTGGGTTTTTCTTCTGCTTGGTTGGTTTTGTGGTTTGTTTTGCCTTTTTTTTTTTCTTTTTTTTTCCCCCTCTCAGAAGTATTGCTTGACAGTCCAATCATGTGTGCTCTTTTTGCTCTGGGACTTTTGGGAAAGAAGTATTAAGGCCAGCTCTTTCATGCTTGTATGCATGCAATAAAATAATCAGTGTGAATAATGCATTTGCTGTATGCTAGGTTTTTACCCAGAAGCTGTTGCAGAACTGTTGTTGAAGCAAGGTGGGCCGGAATGGTTGGAAAAGACATGATTACAAAATCTACCAGTGTCTGGAAACTGTCTCCTCAACAAAGCAAACAATATTAATCACTTCCAACACTCTCCAGCAGATGTCATGTAGTGTCTTGTGCTATTGTAATGAGTGAAGATCATTTGCTTGCTTTTATTTCCCTAGGGGTTACTCTGTAAATTACAATTTAATCAGTAAATCCAGGACATGATCACCATTATCTGCAGTTATTAGGAGAAAGGGGAAAACCTCCTCTAAGAGGAAACTGTGACCAACAGCCTTGTTAGAAATGCAAAATAAACTTTATTTATTCAGAAGCGTATAGCACAAAGGGCAACAGGAAAAAGAAGCGATACTAATTTTGTTGTTGTTGTTCATTCCGTGCTGCCTGATCACTGTAATTTCTGGATAGTGTGTTGTGAATCAGAGCACAACAGACTGTGATTTTGTCTTTGTCATAGGTTCCCTTGGGGGCAGTTGCTGGTAGCCTAATAACTCCTCTTTTTTAGTCCAGCATCTCTGAAATTTTACCATATTGTCTTTTAGCTAAGTTGATGACTAGGTAGAGGAAATCTTGCCAGCTTTGGTGGAGACAAAAAAAAGATAATCCAAAAAGTAATAGTATTAGAAAAGTTTTTGACGGAACCTTTTGCAATTTTGTTGGATAGTGAATATCTTTGTTATTGAACTAGTTGGTTGATTTACACTGTACATCCTCATTGATGGAGTGTATTGATTATACAAGGTAACTTCTCATAGATAAACTGGGACATACATGCTATTTTTAAAAAACATAAGTATTTCATTTACTGAAGTAATAAAGCTCAACCTATATCCAGAATGGTATAAGATGTGCCAGTAGCTCATGAGCATAATAATTTACAGGCATGTCCATAAACAATTTACAGCACAATGAATACCTAGCAATAAGTAATTCAGCTGAATTAATACTTGGGTAATTTTGCCTTTGAGATGTAAATTTAGCTTCACTATTCCATTTTAATAACTGAATATATTAAACTATAAACTTAATAAAAACTCATTTCATTAAAAAATCAATTACACTGTATATATGGTACTCTCTTTCTCAGTATTCACTGTATTTGTCTAATAGCCTCAACCAAAATAAGGGTAGTGCTGCAAAAGTGACTATTTAAAATGAGAGTTAAGTCTGGGAGGAGAAGGAGGGAAAAAAATTATTTCCTTTCCTCCATTAAGAAAGCCCTCTTCCCTCTGAATAATGCTTTTCCCATTTCAAACATATATAGAGTGTTCATGTCTGGAGCAACAATAATTTTTGTATATGTGGTTTGTTTGTCTGTGCAACCATTAGTATGTATCAAGAGAGTTGGGGAGGGAAGAAGTACCTTTGGAATTCAGTGGCAGCCATGTGCATGGCTCCATCAGTCTACCTTTAAAAATGCTAAGCAAAACACTTTCAGTGCCCACAAAGCTTTCCATGATTTAAAAAGACAATTTCCATAAATTCCCTTGAAAAATGTGAACATTTTTATGAACTATTTTTTACTGATTGATGTGTAAGCCTTTAGGGAAATACTGCCGCTACGCTCTTCATGGCTGGTTCTAGGGGATATTACAACAAATAGTCTTTCTTGTGATTAACTTACTCCTGGGGCAGAAAAAAAACGTCACAACAGAATTCATAAAGAATGTGTGCACATATAACGTCAGCCAGAGAGCACATCCTTTTCTGATGCTGAATTAATGTAAGGTTAGTGACTGCAATGTAAGTGGTTTTTAGTGGCTGTAAAATTAGATTCAAATCATCCTACAAGACTAGAAAGCATAAAGTGTTTCTTTAAAAATCCAATCTGTCAGTCTCATGACAAAATTTTTTATACCATTTTCTTTTGGTTTTTATATAAAACTCGGTCAGCCGGATATAAATAATTGTCTCGTGTGTTGATGGTTCTTCTAATGACACCTTTGATAGTAACTTTGGCTATAAAGGTGCCTAATTCTTTCAAGGCTTGGTTTTGCAGTAAAAATATAACACTATGTAACTTTCAAAATAGATGTTCAAAATAGATGTCATTAAAGTAAACTCTCCAGAGGAATCTCAAGGCTCAGTTAAATTACCTTTCAGGTATTAGGTTATTCAAACTGTTAGTAATTTCCAAAGGTATTGTAGAATAAATAAGTAATAAAAAAATATGAAATCCCCTGTTCTTCAGTGCATTTCTCTCCATGTATATCCATTTTAGATCTTTACTATGTCCATGGAAGGATGACGTAAAAGTTAAGTATTTGTAACCAATGTCTCAAATTAATAAAATTGTACACTGTAAACCTTTAATAAGGGGCTTCCCTGTTCAGGCTAAGTCTTGCTTGGTAATTCATGTGAGATTTCCTGAGAATAAATTCTGTGCAACTCTAGTAACCTGATTGCTGAACGTCCTGTACCCTCATCAAGTTTGTATTCTTTAACCACAAGTAAAACTGTGTATTCCATAATCTTTCTAATTTTATCTATCCTTCGAATTTCAATCCTTTTGGCTTCCACCCTGCCTACCAGAACTTTGGTAACAGGCTTCACTACAGAAAAAGCATTCTTCATAGCAGTAATGAAAGGTACAAAGACGTACAGAATGTAAGACTAACTGTAGTTGTTGGCAGGGTGTTTTCTGTGATTACTAGTTATGAAATTGTTTGATCACATAAGGGTATAGTAAGGTCTTAGGTCTGATTTGTTTCTTGAGCTACGTTAGTGGTCTTGACAAGTGGCCTGGCTGGGTTACGAATCTAGATTATGTAGCACTCTTCATTATGTAGAACTCTGGATGGCAGCTGAACAGGCAGGAATTATTTGGGGAGTATACTCAGTACAATGGAAAGATGTTCTATTTTGGTGTTGTAACATGCTGGTGGCAAAATAAAAGTGATTGCAAGAATTAAATGAATTCCTAATAACTCGGGAACTTGCAAGGTATGCACTGAAAGGAGGATGAGGGAAAGTAATGGGGGCTGCTTTTGAAACATCGGTCATTCTTGACAGTATGGAAAAAAGTCTGGTTATCAGATTGATCAGTGACTCTCACAGACCCAGTTCTGGCCTAGTGTCAAGCAGCATTAACTTTTTAATAAGTAAAGCCTGTCAATATTGTTAAACAGACCTGAGGAACAATTTTCAAATGGAAACTTTGACCATTTTACTGTCTAACTTTGTTATACAAAGAGACAGTGGAATTTAAGTATATTTGATTAAGTTATGTACCTCTGTTCACCACTTTGGCTTGAAGTATCAGCTGACATTTTTGAAGTTATGCTTATTTGTTTATTCATCTCTGGAAAAGATTTTTTTACAATAGTTTTGTATATTGACTTTCCATTCCTATTCATCTTGAATAGCCATATTACAGCTCTGCAGAATGGGGTTTCAAACCTCTGACTGATAAATTAGTTTAAAATGGCAACATTTCATAAATCTGCTCCATTTATACTTTTTGGCTGCGTGTAAATAATGACTTGAGGTATAAAACAATGGAGAATACTACCATTTAAAAATTAAAGCCTTGGAGATGGATTGATTTGAGCAAATTTTCTGCAGGGTCACAATGATAAATTTAATAATAATTGACACCTTGGTTTCACTCTGATATTCTACAGTTCTTATCTTCTGAGGGACAGTTGAAAGGATGTAACATATGTTGTGTGCGTTTGGGGAAATTTGTGGTTACTGAAAGCCAGCATTTCTTCACTGAATTAATAGTAGCGATTGCATGATAAATATTACGGCAACTCGAACAGCTTTGCTATTTCTTAATTATGTCACACATTGTCTTTCTAACAAAATCTATGCAAATAAAGCATCTAATTTTGTTATGAATTTGAAGGACTGATGATGGTATGTGGATCCAGGCTTTAGTATAGAAACTTTATTGGAAGTTCTATTCCATTTCAGCTTATGGTATTAGTTCTTAATTAAATTTTTTTGAGAATGAGTAGTACCAAAGTATTTTATTAGTTATCAGTGCAATTTTACATTGCATGACAAGATAATGACCTTAATTTTCTTGTGAAATCTTAAAAAGAAGTAGTGAAAGAGAATTTATTTTAATAGTCTATCAAACTCCTTTTTTTCTTATATTTTCTTAATTAAATTGCACTATGTGATGGAGCTTGGGCTTACACATTCTTCTAAATTACTTAATGAACATTCTAAAAATTATATATTAATTATTTACTATTTATTTGTTACATATATAGGGATAAACATCAAAGTGGGAGTTTTTATTTTCCTAGCTCACACAGATAAAAAGTATTTCACACATTAGGTTACTTGGTATATTTTCTAATGGTTATGCCCAGGAATGTTAGAAAGTTGTTCAAGAATGGAATAACTATCAGTAGGAAAGTTTTTACAAGAGAGCATTATTATTGATATATTTGGGTTTTTGGCAATAGGATGCTTACAAAGATTGTAATGAGAATCAGCAATGTTATATCAGCTGTAGGTGCTTTAAATTGTTCAATGTTTTAAGAAACTGCAGTTATTCATGCCTGATGAATTCTGTGTGTGTCTCTGCATGTGTATGTAGATCCACTTATTTCTATCTGTGTAAATACTGTGTGTATGTATACATCTATGCAACCCCACCCTTGATAAGAGTCCATCCGAAAGGAGCTTATTTTTTTTGTATTGGAGAGGTATGGAACACCAGATTTCCATTGTCCTGTGCCATGGTTATCATCTGAACACCTCTCCCCCAAGCATTTCCAGCTAATGTACTCTGTATGCACCAATATTATTGTTACGTACAAGTTCTTACTCTTTTCTAGTCTAGAATCATCCCTAAATTCTACAGTTTCACTATTTTTATCTTGGCATGCTCATATCTGTTAGGATCCTTTTGAGACAAGATTTTTGTCTTTCAGGTTTTCTTTGATCATTCCTAAATTACAAACAATTCTTTGAATTTAAGACTTCTTTCCCTAAATTCCAGTTAATCTAGCTGTAACTGTACATCATTCCCTCCTTGCAAATTAGAACAAATGTTAATGGACTGCCTCTCCCAAGAAGTGGTAAAAATAATTGCATATCTTGACTCATTTTGGATAGATTGTAAATCTGAAGGTTTTCTGTGGGTAGAAGAGCCCCTATTTAGGCCCTATTTTCTTCAAAATTTATTTGCCTAACAATAATGACACATAGTAGATTTTGATAGGCACATTCAGGTACTTTCAGGAACATGGTTCTGCAGATTATTGTAGGATGTAAGATTATAAAATGCTACATCTAAGACTAAAATTGTGTCCTATTCTTACAGACAATCCTCATAAAATTGCATTCTAGTAAGAAATAGCTACCTCTAATATTTAGAAGGAAGTTGACTTAAAACTCACTGTATATAAATTCTTTCATTGCTTCACTCCAAGCTTTCCTCTACACTTATGAAATCCTTGCAAGTTGTTCTTACCAAAATCTGAAATTTCTGGACATTTTCCTCTGTGTACTTTTGCATTTCCATCTTTTTCACTTTCTGAGTGTTCCTGGGATCTGCTGTTGTTTTATTAATATATGTGTAATATATCTGTAGTTAAGCAGACAGGCATTCCAACACATTTTGCCATATTAAAATAATATTAACATAATATTAACATAATAAACATAATATTGTTGTGACCACTGTTTGGAAACTGGAGCATCATGAACATGACTGAAAGAAAAAGACAAACATCTTTGACAGTGGGGGTCACAGATTTAATAGTGTAAGAATCCTTTCTGTGGCTGCCTAAGCAACTCATCTGGCATTTTCAGTCCTTTAAAGAGAGTCCAGCGTGATGCTACTGGAACAGAGAATATTAACTGGCCATTAGTACTTTCCCCTGAGAGTAACTCCCATAAGATCAGTTTACAGCAAAATCTTCTTGACTTCCAAAAGCAATAGGAATTGTGATACCCGAAAGTTCTTACTGTGAAACTAAACCCATTCCTACTTTAATTCCAGGAAGCACTTGAGCGAGACTTTAGTCTGTCCATTAGTTTTTATTTACACTGGATTCTATCAGCAGAAGACAATGGAGTGAACAATCAGTTTGTTGAAGTTGTTTACTTTTAAGCTGAACTATATCTCACTAGAGCTAGAAAATAGGCAGAGTAGCTCCAGTATTTTTGCTATTTTGGCCCATTTTCTTTAAAATGCATTTTTGTCAAGATCTGTCTCATTGTGGAAACACAATTCAATATATAGCAGTTAAACAGGAGAAGGGTGAGGAAGTGGTGTCAGTGATGACATAAGCCTTTGGTGCATATTAAAAGCTGGAGTACGTCAGGATGTTCAGTCAGGGAAAGTCAATGTCAATAGAGAATGATACAAAAGTAATGCGTGAGCGGTGATGGGGGGTTATTGCATATTTGGGCTTGTGAATTTAGCAAAATTATGAACAGAAGTATGGCTTTGTCTTTTGGCACAAAGGTGTAGATAGTAATGTAGATTAGTTGATTCAGCATCAGGTTATACTAATGCTTAAATTAATACATAAACAGGCATTCAGATTTAAGGTTGCTCAGCTGAAACTTGAGATCGTAAGGGAATTCTTCAGTACTCTGTTGTGTTTCATACCCATGTTTTGTAATCTTTTGTTAGTACTAATTGCTTTACAGCATAAATAGTACTCGTGAAACTACATGTATAAGTAGAAAAAATGTTAAATACGGTACTGCCTATAGACATTTTATTTCTGAATTCATTGAGTAATTTGTCATTTCAGATGTGCAAGCTTTTGTTTTTAATTTTCTATTTTGTGTTTTGTGAAAACAGAGATAGAAAGAATTCAACTCTTTGGCTTGGACTGCATAACTGGAAACAGTCTTACAGTCTTCCTAACACCTTAAAGAACTAAGAAAAGCTCTTTGCGTCCTTGCTGGAGAGGATGGGAGGAGGGTATTGCGCACTGCAGCTTACCTTGCAGTCCCAGTTCCCTGATCATTTAGACTTGGGGTATTTTGAAGCATACTGTGACTGTCTTTCTACCCTTGAAGGGAAAACTGCATGAAATGGCAATGTGCACTCTGATTTCACCTTGGTGTGCAGCCGTGAAGCAGTACATAGGATGTGCATGTGGGTAAGGACAATAGGGTGCACCTTCTTAGGAGAACTTTAGGAAGGGTTTAGGAAATGTGATTGCAGAAGGCAGACTGACAGGAAAAAAGCTATTTAGAATTTTAGAATTCTAGGATTGGCCTGTATAGCAAATTAGAATCATGTCTCTTTATGAAGTAGTATAATTATAATTGAATTAGTAGAAACTTTGTTGAACCAACGCATTAGCAGGAATACTAAATTTTAGACACAACGGGGGAAAAGAACCCTATCAGATGGAAAAAAAAAGTGTTTTTTTTGAAGTACAATTACTGTTAAGATGTGGTGGGCACAGTGGAAAAGCCATTAAAAGAAAGAAGGAGAATTAGACATTCCTAGAGAGCAAAATCAATTGACAAATTTTAGCAAACATTTCAAGCAGCATTAAATGATTTCCAGAGTTCAAGGTGTGAAAAGATTAAAAAGATCAAATGAATGACAAATTATGAAGAGAAAGCTCATGCACAGAGGTATGGAGTTAACTAGAGCTATCTCAAGGTAAAAAAATCTACCTCTGTGTTTACAACAGGATTCCATTATCTATAAATTAGCAGTGAACTCATTTACTCTCAAGGGAGCAGTGGAGATGCACAACTATTTACAATGAAAAACTGCATAATTTTTTGTGGGAAAATACTATGCATTTAGAAAGCTAATGTCTGTAAACTAGCTTCTGATGTCTGGTACCAACTTTGAGAAGTTTTCATGAAAGTGGGGGAATTTAAAACAGCCAAGTTAAATGCTTTACTATAGTCAAGTGTAATTTATGAATTTTTCAAAATATGTACTTCAGTTATTTTAAAGTAGGCAGAAGAGAAATCAGAAATCTGCAGATCTGTAATTCCAGCATGATTTCTGCAGATTGTATGTAAATATGAATCTTGCTTTCATTAAGGATTAGAGTGGTAATGGAAGAAAAAAAGACCTTAAAAGTAAACAGGGCTTTTAAATAAATATCAACAGTATCATTTTTATACCTGTCATATATGCACATAATGCTTAATAAAAATTTGCACACAAGCTCATGCATATGATTCTAGATGGTTAAAAGCAAGGGTATTTCTGGCTGTGGGAAGTCTTTTGAACCAGAGGATTTACATGATTAAATTCATACTATGAAAGAACACCTTCAATGCCATTTGAAGCTTTCATAAATAGGGCTAAAAGAGGTGACAAAGTTCTGAGCTTCTGGTTGCTTTCTTGTAGACACTTCTTGCCTTGAAATCCACAGATTTAGACAGCCATCTGGGTTCTTTGTCTAGCTGGAGAAAGTAGGTACCCAGCAACAGAACTCTAAAAGACCCAGCAAAAGGAATGGAGAATCGTATAACCAGGCCAGTGGTAAAATAATAAGACATATTTTCTCTGTGGATGTTTAGTTAATCTCTGCAATCTGATCAGATTAGGGCCAAGGGGTTTGTTCCAAGATCTACAGGTCTGGCCACTGCCCTAAACTCCTAGTTATTTGGTAAAAAAGTGTTCCTATAAATGTCTTTGTGGTCTTATAATGGGATCAGCATGAACCAGGCTTCAGATATCCATGAAAAATTACCTAATTTGGGAACTGATGGAGTCCAGTCATAAAGTGTGCACAGTGAGGCTAGTCACTGTCAAAGAAAAAAAACATTTCTGGCTCTATCCAGGAGTGAAAATCTGAAGATCTTTCCTAGCGAAATATTAGCTTCCTTTACAGGCATAAGTTACAGCTCGGTGGATAAAATAATTGTGTACCTTTCAGAAGCAGATGCAGAAGCAGATGCCCCATTTTTATTTTTTTATTTTTATTTTTTTTTAATTTTTATTTTTATTTTTAATCTAGCCAAATTTGAGAACTATTAATTTCTCGTGGTTCTGACCAGTAAAAAAAATCATAAGGGGTGGTGACAAGAAGTTATGATTGCCTTTCCATTGTCCGTCTCTCATCCCATCCCTATTGAACAAAAAAGTGACAAGAGGAAGAAGAACCCTCCTCAGGAGACAGTGTAGTGATATATATGTATATATATTTGTAAATATACGTATGTGTGTGTGTATACTTTATGCAAGAAGAAAATGGACTCACTTGATTAGCACTTGGTAGAAGTATAATACTAGAAGGGACCACAAGCCTCAGTAGGTCTCCACCCCCTAGAATTGCAGGCAGTCATGTAGTAAATACCTAGATTAGACAGATTCACAGAACATCTAATCTGTGTGACTCTTACACCATGAAAGACAAAATCTTTCTCAGCTCTACAGCAAAAGATGGGACCTGCAAAAAAAGATGGTAACTGAAATGTGTTATTGGAAAAGTGTGGGAGGGTTTGAGATCACCAGTGTTTTTGAACACTGAAACAGCAGTTTCTTTGTTAAATAAACATCCCATACGATCCTAGGAAGTCAATCATGTCCAACACTAAGAAAAGAACAAAGCAAAAACCCCAGCAATCTTATCAGTCCAATGCAGGGGAGGAAAGGGAGAATTCCTTCCTAGCTCTTGATATGGGCACCTGGATTCAAACACTGAAACAGTGGCCATGTATGTACTAACATGACTTCATTGCTTATGCTCAACTTTTTCCTTTTGGTTACACAACCACTTCCTTAAGGTTAACAACTTCATTTTAAAATCCTTTAGCTTCTGTTAATTCACTACTCTATTTGGAAAAGTATCTAAAGCGTCTCCTGAATGACTGAAAATCATCAAACTTCCAGTCCATATTTATTCATCAGCAGTCCATATCCATTTCATGTTTATAGTCAACTATACGAGTAGTGTTCCTTTTTACTTTAAGATTTTTTGTTACAAACTAGTCTGATACGTCCAGTCTTTGACAGAAACTGTATTACCCTACATTCCTGCATTTTATCCAATTTAAATTAATCACATTTATCCCATTTTTCATCTGTGTCCCTGTTACTTTTTCCTTACCCCCCCTCATTTTAATTAATCTTTTCTATCCCTAACAATTTGCTGTCTTTTCTGTTAATCTAGCCTTATTTTTAGGTACTTATCCTTTACTTCTGTATACATTACTAACTTCATTGTAAACTAAAATGGAGTAGTCCATGAATGTAGGATCACAACTAATTTATGGTTTATCTTGTATGAAATTAAACTTCCCCATCTTCAGTGTGTAATATCCTCTCCTTTCCTATGCTTTCTCTTTGCTGTTAATAGTTAAAGATTTTTTTCAATTTTTTTTCCGAAGTGCCAATTAACAAAGCTTTCAATCATTCTCCTTTTAGCTTTTTTTTTTCTTGACAATGAGACTCTTTTCCTATTTTTTTTGGTTGTTGGACTTCTAGTAGCCAGCTTGAAATGCAGATTTATTGGGAAAGAGGAAGATTGTTACCTTATTTTTTTTTGTTTTTACTGTGTTACTTGGAATAGAAGTTCCAGATTGTAGTAGCACTTGAACAAAGTATTATTATATTAACATAAATAGCCCAGAGAGGAAAAAGATTATAGGCAATGACTGGCTGTAGTAGAGGAAAAGATGATGTTATAATTGGCTTTTTTTACAGAAAAGATGAACAAAAATTATTTACTAAAAAAAAAAATAAGTAACTTTGGGGAGGAAGATAATGAACCATGCATCTAATGCTTTTACTGTTGCAGAAGAGATCTTTGCAGAATCCAAGTCTCCACTTGGATGCTCGACAGGCTAGCTGTAGTCATTAATGAAATGAATAAATGAGCTGGGAAAAAAAATCAAGCCTTTTTGACTTGACTTGTGATTTCACTCAAAATTCACCTAAACAACACAGAGACAATTTTCTTCTTTGATATAATAAGAAATTATGGCATGCTACAGTACTGCATGATATCCTGACAATGATTTTTAAAAGGACTCCATGCCTCGGTGGAAAATCATCACCTGTAGTCAGCTATCCACTGCAGAAACTGCAGTGCCAATTTAAGACACTATCACTCAGCAGCAGTTTGCTCCACCCCGTGGCAGAGGGAGCAGAAGAAAGGATGTGAGCAGAACCATTCCCGCAGCCCAGCTGCTGGCTCTCTGCACAACCAGTGACTTAAGCAGTTAATCATCAGCTGTGCTTGGTAATGCCTCAAACTTGAATGTTTCTTCCATGAGCAGCTGATCATAGAGGCTGTCTGTAGCAAACTTATAGAAGAGACAAAGAAATGAGATGCAATTCAAAAATACGCTCAGCCTGTATTCCTGCAATCAGTTTTATAGTTTGCAAAAATCTAAAATTCAGCATATGAAAATTTTATGGTCTTTTCATTGTTCAAATAGTTACTGTGTATGCCATCACATATGTGTCATTTACAAAATATGACATACCAAAAAGCATGGTTTAATATCACTTGAGGTATAGCAATTGATGTTAAAGTGACACTGCAGATTTTGCT
>JANZLQ010000061.1:12423235-12442442 GCA_026212715.1 Elanus axillaris
ATGACATACCAAAAAGCATGGTTTAATATCACTTGAGGTATAGCAATTGATGTTAAAGTGACACTGCAGATTTTGCTTCGCTCTGTCTAGTTAGATGGATCAGTACTGTTAAACCCTTTTGTTACACTTCTAAAGAAAATGTATGTAAAATATTAAGGACCTGACTGTGCAACTCCATGCATATGTAAGTAATTCCATGGGCTAAGCGAGATACTTTTATTCACGTTGAGCAATGACTTCAAAATTTGTGCTTGATATGATCTGCATATGCCAGCACTACTTTTACAGTATGTATTCTTTTCATGTGCATAAAGGTTAGGACTTAGCAGTAGCATACTTTATATTCCACTTTTCAAAGCAAGTAGAATGGATATTGTGTCTATAGTGTTCTTGCAACAGTAACTTGCTTTTGATGATTTTTCCTCTTTGTGAATTCTCTTCACCAGGTATCTTCAGATCTTTCAATGGTGGGTGGTGCACCTATTATCACTGTAGAACCGGATGACACAGTCGCTTACACTTTGAATGTATCTCCGTGGAGACGAGGAACCTTTCAAGGTACAATGTAGAAGCGAAATATATAAAATCCCTATAAATAAGCAGATTAAATCTGTTTGCATTTAATGCTTACACTTCTGTTCAACATAACCTTTCTTCTGGAAGTAAAGCTATAATTACTGGTGATACTGTTTTTTAAGCTGGCTCGTATTTTTATTTGTAAAGGTATATTACTGCTAAATATGTGGTCAGGTCCTTCAAAAATGCCAGCATATGTGCAACTTTATGCATTTAATTGGTTCCATGAAAATTGACTCAATAGGAATTAATGGTTTTGAATTACCACCAAGTTCTTGGGTCTAAATTTAATTTTCCAAAACTTGTTGAATAGCTGTAGTTATCTTAGCACTACTAGGACCAAAGATTTAAAGGTAGAGACCAGAATGCGATTTTTCCCTTGATTGAAGTTCAATTTGTTGACCACAAGGCAAGAGTACATACACAGAATGTAGTGAGCCTGATTCCGTCTTTGAGATGTGCAGAGGCTAGGCATATCTAAAATGAATTGCAAATAATTTGCATCAGTCCATGTTCATACTGGTATTCTTATGATACAGTAGAAAGACTCTTCCATTTTTCAGCTAACATCAGCATGTCATATTTAATGTTTTGTCCTGAAAGGAATTTTTTTAAACAAATATTTTTTTAACAATTCAGATTTCATAATTTTCAAATGCTTAGTAAGAATTCTATAATTCCATGGTGCTCATTTTTTACCTTATAACGTGAAAAGTGTGATTGTGAGAATGAGGCTGTACAATCAGTCTTTTTCTTTCTTGTAGAGTAGCTATTGTAGTAACTCTCGGCAGAGCAAAGTATGAGAGTGTGTTTGGGAGGGAATTATGGGAACAGAAGACACAATTTAAAAGCAACTGAATAGCACTCAGGAGACCTAGATTTGAACAACCTCTTAAACAAATTTCTTAATCCAAAATGCTTAGCATATAGTTTTGATCTTGTGGGTTCCTACTCCAAACCCTTGATGCTGCTGTTTTCTTAGACAATTGAAACTAATGACAGGTGTTTTCTCAACGTTAAAAAGCTATTAAGTTTTGTCCCTGAGGATGCCAAACTAGTTTGCTCTTTTGGCCATTTTGGTTTCAGTATCTGATGTGTAAAGTATAAGTAATAATGCCATCTCAATTCACAGGTGATTTGTGAAAAGAGATTAATACTTGTAACAGAGCTTGGCCTAGTGCCACAGGAAAACTTCACTGCCTTCTTGCTAAATCTGTATCCCTGAGACAAAATTCACTTTCTATGAATAGCAGTCAGCTTTCAATGATATTTGTGACCATCAAAAATGTTTGCCAGAAAAAATTGAGGATGCACTCTATTTTAACTTCTGCCTTTTTTTCAAGCTTTAAAAATTTAGGAATATTCTCTTCTTCTGGTTTCAAAAATCCCCAATTCTTTTATATATACTGAAAGTTTCAGTAGAAGAGGTTCCAAGAGCGCTCTCATACAGCAAATTAAAACAAGGTGATAAAAGCCATGCCTTAAAGGGACAGAGATGGCACATTCACGTTGACATCTCCTATGGTCTGTCATTCCCCGAACTTCTATTACAGTGGTTTCCATTGTGTCTGGAAGTACTATACGTTCACTGAGTGAGAAAGAGAGGGAACAGTCAGTCTCTAACCCAACAGAAAAGTTTTTGGTTCAAAGGCTGGGAAGCCACGCATGCTCTTTTTTTCAGAAAACAGTTCATTTATTTTACACTTTAAAGTAACTCAGTAGAAGGCTGAAGTTATCCTTTGAAAAGAGACAGGGCCCAGTTATCTGCCACCCGCCTCCTGGCTCCGTGCTTGCTTTAATCACCACCTTAGGAAATCATGTTCATTCTTCCTCTGCAGCAGGGACCGTTTTGGGTACGTCGCAGAAATTTGTGGTAACGTCAGTTAGGAAGTGCTTGCTTTGTGGCTTCAAGGGGAATGGAAGTCTGTCTGCTTCATACTGTGCAAGGCTGGAAAGTCCTATTTGTTCCCCGAAGCAGAATTTTCAGCTCCTGGGAAACTTTAATGTCAAAGCTGAGATATATGTACATTTTTGGCACTTTTAGGATTTTTCAGCAGCCAGCCTGAAGCTTGAGGATCACAGATTAGATGTAGGTGATTCAAGTGGGAATTAATTAGGACTCGGGAATCTTAGTCTTTTCTAGGTTCAGGATACTCCAGGTGTAGTAACCCCGAAAGAAAGGTACTTTTTTACTCACTTTGGTGAATTTGTTCAGGTGGAAGTAAATAATCCATGGGCCCAACATACTGAATGATTGAAAATAAAAAGCAATGCTCAAAATCTGTCTACAGAGTGAGTAAATTTTATCCTGTGGGAAAAAAAGAACAGCTATTTAGATATCTAGTTGAAAGCTCTGTCATAGTGCTGATGGATGATTTCAAGTTTAGAACTCTCTAACTTGCAAGCATAAAACTTTGTAGCCTTGGAGTTCTAGTACTGGTTTTGTCATATTAAAATACATTCTCATAAAAGGACTTTTACCATATAAACGGTTGTACTGAGGAAATGGTCTGCATTTTTCCTTCACATTCAACGTCCTTTTTGGTGCAAAATTATATAGCTGCAAAATTATACTTCTTTTGCTTTCCTTCTTGCTATGTTATTATTACTAAGCTAAAAATGGGCCCAATTCTTTTCAAAGGTCCATTTGGAAGCATTCCAGTAGAGGGCTAACATTATATGCTTTGGCTGGTTTGTAGCTGTATGACAGCTTTAACAGAGAAATAATAGCTAATAAACATCTCACACAAGATTCTGGCACCAGATAAAATTCTTCAGCAATCTTTTTTTCCAAGTAATAGAGCAATTTCCTTTAAGTTTCCTAAAGCATCTTCTCCATATTATTTTATCTTTTCTCAAACTCTTATTTCTGCTTTCTACAGAATAGGCCAGAATTTTTCCAGAACAGACTAAAGCTCATAATGCTTGACTATTTCTGGTGAAAAAAATACACACCTGTTATAGTCGGTGTCCTTTCTTTCCACAAAGTTTTTCCAGCTTTTGGGAAGCAGCTTTCTAATTTTATGTATCGTCTTCCATTTATTTTTTTAACGATATCTGTACTTAGTAAGCAGCACATTCTGTACTACTTGGAGCTTTTGAAGCTTACATTGAGGAAAAAAGGGCAGTATGGTACAGGCCATGGCCTGTCAGACTGCAGCTGTAGGACATTTTTAACGAGATGGTGAAGATCATGCCAATACATTCCGGCCTGTAAAGGAGTTGATTAAACTTGTTTGTTTAACAGTATTTTCCATTTGACACTTGTGTGAAATCTGATTTTAAAACAAATATTGTCCATTTCTTTGTTTGGTGGAATTCTGCAAACTGATCTCCTGATCGCTCTATTTGCAACGGAATCACAGTGTCACACGCGGGAGGAAGACTGTCCCGGTAGCTTCTCGTAGCCATTGCTGTATTTCCAGCACCTATCCGTACTTTTGCTTTAAGCACTTCCTCTTCAGCTGCGACACCCTCACAAATTGAGTCTAATTCATCCTTAATAAACACACTTAGAAGGATCTTCTGGTTGCTTGATTACCGTGAACGGCTCCAGCATACCTCCACTGCTGGAGCGCTGGAGTTCACTAAAGGAGGGCAGCTCTGTTCGTACCTGCCACCGCCTGGCAAGGTGCTCCCCAGTGCACCCTCTCCAGCTGTCCTCCTGCACTTGGAGTTGCATACTCCAGGGCCTTTTTGTATCATGGTTTCATCGTCACATGAAGAACAGACAGAATAATAAATAAACCGATTCACCTCTTTGTTAAATGCTACAAAACCATGTATGAATGATAGTTGACAGAGAGATTTGCCACTTGCACATTTCTCCTATGTGTGAGTCTTCAAGCTTATTCTGCTTCCTTTCTATCGACGCAGGGAGCAATTCATTTAGTCCCAGTATACCAAAAAGTAGTAGGATTTACAGAAACTCTTTAGAATTTACATATAACATCATAGAGGTTTTCCTATGTAAAACAGATTATAGATTTTTGTTGTAACCTACAGTAAATATATTTTTTGGTCAGTAGAAAAATTGCTAGAAAAAAATTGGCCAAAGCTATAGCTTACATAAACTACACTCATCTTTTTAATTTATCTTATCTCTCCTGTGGAACTGATCTAAGGCAGCAACTACACATTGATTTAATCGGCCAAAAAACCCCAGGAAAACATAAAAATCTCTCCTCCTACTCCCAAGACCTATGCTTAATAAGATCATGTTGTTATATTTAAACCACAAACCAAACATTTCTATGTCTTTTCAGATGTGTGATGAATTCGATGGCCACGTAGCCTTCTGTTCTTGTTTCCAGTAAAAATATTAGGGTATTGTGGGCTTTTATCATCTCTCTGCACCAGAAAATACTCATGTATAATACATATCTTTCAAATAGTCCACTCAAATTATAAAGAAAGGAAAAACCTGCATATTTCTTGCTTTCTTAATTGGATTCAGGGATGGGGTATTGTAGTGTATAGCCAATGAGTCAGTCTAACATGTGGTGTTGCAATTACAATTTTATTGGGAAATAAAACAGCCTGCCATCCCCTTTAAAGGGATGCATCTTCTCTGAAGCAATATAAAATGATGCTTTGGTATTAATACGTGGACTGAAGTTGTATAAAATATTTAAACTGGATAGTAAAGCTAGAAAATGTGCAACCATGTTTTGACCAAGAAACCTTTTAAAGCAAAGATGTATCCACAGAAAGAAAATTTCCACAGTTTATGTAATTTTTAATTATTCATTTTCAGTATCATTCTAGGGATACTTGTATTATTGCTTTGGCAAGTTTAGTATTTTATATGGATGCCAAAGAACAGCTGAGAAGAGGAGTGATATTTTCTAAAATATGTAATGGTGGCATAATTCTGTGGCCAGCTGAATCGGTGGGAATTGTATCTCTGTGACGTACATGAAGTCTTGTTTATTTTTGAATGTATGCTTTAAAAATTGTCAGCCAGGATGTTTTGACAAATTACGTTGTTGCATAGCATAGGGCACGCAAGTCAGAACTGAGCAACTAGATGCAAGAAAACCCCCTGAACATTGGGGGCTGTTATGCATGAACAAATTATTGTTTCTCAGTTGCTTTGCAGCACCAGTAAGGTAAGATAATATACTGCTGCCTTTGCTGAAGACAGTGTAAGCAGCAGTGGGTTCTGTGGGATGACAGTACGTTCACAGCTGAAAGATGAAAACTTCCTGTATCAAAGCCCTTTTCACAACATGGGAGCCAAGCTCAGCAGAACCTTATGAAAAAATGTAAACATGCTTATTTGTTATTTCAAATGTCATTTCTGATCCAGTTTTTCTGCACCTTTCCAATGTATTTTTTTATTACTTCATAGAATGCTAAGGATTTTTTATTAGTCTTCATTGTATAAAGCTCTTTTTTTTCCACCCTGGAAAACACCTTCTGATGGGATTTTTTTTGGTAGCCCATAATTTGAATAAATTCATATGTTTATGCATCATCGGCTCTCTTAATCTCCAGCAGACGTCATTGGATTGCACCATTCACTCCCAAACCTGGAAAATCTGGAGAGTATTCTGCTTGGGAATACTTCTTAAGAAAATATTCTGCCTTAATTTAAAGACTCAAGTCATGCAGAGCATACTATGTACTAAGTGTCCTCACTCATAAGGGTTCTGCATTCTATATTTGACTTGAAATTAATACTCTTTTTTTGGTGGTTTTTAGTTATTTGCAGTTCTTGCCAGCAACGATTTTCTTTTTTTCCCCTAATAAATAATTTAAATAGCTTTGAGCCAGTAGTAGATACTTTGGTGCCCATAAAGATTATGAAAGACAATTTATGAATATTTTAAGATTAAGCAGATAAACTGAGTTTAAAAATGTATGCTATCTGTAGTAAAACTGATTATTTTTTATTAAAATATTTTGACAGATTTAATTGAGTGCCTTGCAGAGTTCCAAATACATTACATCAACACAGTCACCTTTATCGATCAAGATTTTAACCTCTTTGTTATTAATTCTGTTTGCTTGAGAACTGTTTTCCATAAAGAAGGAAAATTGAGTGTCAGCAATTATAATGCAATTCTTCACTGATTTTTTTGATCATGTGATTGCTGGATTATCAGCACACTGGTTTAACAATTCAAGCAGTTTTTAGTTACCATAGTTCTTCCACTAGCTCTTGAAATATTCTTGTCCATTAGCAGTTTACAATTCTGGAACTTTTTGAGTGTTCCAAGATTTGCCACAAATAAAAATTAATTATTTGGAGTTCTTCAGCCAATTATTTTGATGCTTTTGAGAGGATGTTTTGTGCAGAGCTAAAAAAGTTAGTTTGCTTTACCATCCCCCTGCTGACTGATGAAATAAGAATTTTTAAACTGTGAACACTCATGTTCTGTCCCTCTTTCTCTCACATGCATATATGCATCAAACAATATTCTGTAATACAGACAATTGATGAAGAAAGAAATGCTCCATTGTCACAGGAAGCAAGGACTAAAAGGAAAAATTACTTAAATTTTAAAATGCAGTGTAAGAAAATATTCTCTACCGTAAGGCAGCTTTAGAATTTATGAATTTTATGATTTTCAGCATTTAGTAAAGTATTTTTAACTAACTTTAAAGCTATAATTTTGCATTTTTAAACTCTTTTTTATAATTGTTGATGTCTTTCAAGTATGTTGATAGTTAGGATGCTGTTTAAAATTAATGAAGTCTTTCTCTTGCACTTTGCTTCTAATATTGTGACGCAATAGACCAAAATTATACTACGATTACATATTGAGACATAAAATCAGGTTAATTAGTCAGTATTTATCCTAAGATCCATTAGCTATTAATACCATCAAATACGTCCTCTTACATCAATATTTATATACCTTAAGCATTTTCTTCAAACTTCGTTCCCATGAGCTTTCTAAAATGGTTTTATTTTTTTTTGTACTTACACATCTCCCTTCTCTTTGAAGTTTCTTTAAAAAAATATTCAATAATTTCCTGAAATTGCCATCACTCTCCTGCGTATTTGGACACAATTTCTGGCTTCTCTACTGTGATTAATTTTAGGAATTTGTAAAACTTTCTGTTTAAAATGTTTTTTTGTATTGGTTTCAATTATTTTTATTTTATTACTTTATTTGTATTTTTATAGATTTTTCTTAACAGAGTGAAGAAAATCTGGGATTCTAATATTTTTTAATCTGAATTGATATAGTTCCTTTCTCTGGCTTTTTAAGTACATACCTATTTCCATTCGTTTGGTTCCGTTTTCAGCTTTGGTGTTTTATACCTGTGCTACCCAGTTGCCGTCTCTGAGAGATGTGAAGATGATAAACCTTGCTTCCCTGTAATGATTTAATTTAATCCTTCTTAGCAGAAATAATTTGTCAGCGTTTGTCATGTTGAAATTGCCACCTGGTGTAGCCACCATTGAGCATATAATGAACACAATTTGCTTTTCAAGACTTCCTGATAGCATTTGACTTTAGTCATGTTTTATTTGCCTCTTTTTCTTATTTTGTTTAAGAGTAACATCATTCTAGCGAAATATTGTTATCAGAACTAACTGTGAGGCCATGTTATTAAGGCTGATCCATCCCGAAATGAAACGAAACTAGGATGTTTGGAAGCAGGAATGCAGCCTTCTGTGGAAGGCTGTGATTAAGGGAAGAGAGTTAAGCCTGGAGGACTGTAAAGGGGACGGGTGTGTACCGGTATGTCTGCAGGAACTTGATCAGCTCCTGGCTGCCGAAGTCACGGCGGCTTCCCGAGCCGGTTGTCGTGACCAGTGTGGTGCCGTCTCTCCCCATCACTGCTGCTCCGTTTTCCCCGTCCCACGTGAGTGTTGCTATTAGCTTTAGCTGTTCCTGCTAGTAAGACACTAAATTCAGCTAGTCAGGGAGCACAGCACGTCCTGTCTGCTATGTGATCGGTTACCACACATCTGTCCCGCTCAAAGCTGGAGAAACAAAGAATACCATTAAATGTAGGTATTTCAAATCAGATTGTTCTGGGACTCTCATAAAATTATATTAATTCTCAATTTCAAATTAAAAAAGCTCCACTATGAATAATTTTCCCAAACCCTTAATAAGACACAGTTACATAAGTTCCCTTTGGGAGACCTTTTCACATAAATTCTAATGATCTCGAATGGGAAAGTTTCTTAGTGTATAATATCATAAAATAAGTCACCTCCTCAAATTAGTTTTTCATTGTACAGATAAAGCAAGAATTAAACTTGCAGCATATATTTATTTCAGCTTTGAAACTCTCCAGAATGGATTGAAATACTGAGGGATGGTCATTTAGACAAAATAGTAATGATATGTAGTATTTCCAAAAATTCTTTGTCAGAGGCACATAATGCAAGAAACAAAACCTGCTTATTTAAAGCCAGTATATCAAATCTTCCAGAATAATGTTATTTAAAGGAACCATGTACTACTAGATTTTTTAAATTAGGTTTTATGTTATTAAATAGAAATCAGCCGATTTAAAAGTCCTGGTTTTACAATCTCTATGTATTTTATCTTCCTTAAATACTTGATTACAACTGAACATACAATTAAAAAATGTATCACAGGAATATTTTAACTATTACATTTATTGTCTTACAGCACTAGAATGAGCCGCTGTGTTTTAAAAACATAACAGAAATAATCGAGACTATGCACAGAAAATTGTGTTGGAAAGAAAGATACTACTACTGTCTGCCATATTTTTTATCATTTTTAAAAAGTGGGTTTGCTTGTCTTTTGTATTACTGATCTTTTCAGGCACTTATTGCTGATCTGTTCAGGTAAGTAGAAAAACAGTTTTGGGAGAAAAAATGGTTAATTTCCTTGGACTCACTCAAGACGTATTTTTTATTACCATAAATTATAATTGGATGGCTGACACCTGGAGTGGAAGTTTTACTTCAGTTTTTATTAGTTTTGAACTGAGGAAATATTCCTACATGTCTGGCAGTCTGTTTTATAAAGCTAATGCCCTGGCTAATATAACACCTGGTATCTATTTGTTTTAGGTGTAATTTCATTTGTTGCTGAAGATGAAGACCAACAGCAGTCTCGACATAACAGCTCACCAGAGAAGACAGATGGTCAACAGGCCCTTCAGAAATTGTCAGCAGAGACACCACAAACTGTTGATGCAGCAAACATGGGTATGTTTGTTATTATGGATAAGTTCATTGTCAGTTTGTATAAACTTGGACCATAATTTCTTTTTCAATTCGATGTATATTTAGTATGCCAGGCCACATGTCTGCGAAAAGTGTTAAGTCAAATGTTTATTCCAGGCATACATGAAACTTCTCCTTTTATAATTTTTGAAACATTTTTATGAAATTTTAAGATGAGCTTGTGTTTTCTTTTTTTCTTGGTTTTTTTTCTTTTTCTCTTCTTTGCAACAATTTCACTGAATGTCACTTGTCGTTGGAGAGGGGCAGTATTTGTTAAATGCTTTCTTTTAAAAGTATCCAATAATATTAGTAGTGCTGATGTCAGAGCAGGCTGTTTCTGAAATTCACATTGGCCCACTTCATTCCGCTGCGGAAAAAACTTTCTTTTAACTATCAGTCATAAATGCTCCTTTGGTCAGTTACAGTAAAATTGAGAGGAGAAAATTCCAGAATACCTGGTTACTTTCAGAATGTCACCTCCTACTTTATTATAAACAGCTTCTGCATTATTTTTGAGATTTTAAGTGCTGCAGAGGAATACTTTTGTGATTACAAATCTGCACACCAAATAGACAAAGGTAGGTTCTCGTGTTTGTTTTTAAAGTAATTTCTCCATTTTCTTCTTTACATTTGCAAGTAAAGCTTTGCCTGTAGAACTGTGCTTTTTATGTTTTTAATACCTAATCTGGAATGTATTTAAGTTATTACGCATTATGATAGATGGCTAAAGCATGTTTCTTGCAAGGGAAGCTATCAATGAAAATTCTTTTTAACCTGAAAAAGGTGTTTTAATCAATATTTAGTTTTTAGGAAATTGAGACGAGCTTGCAACTGGACATCTCTTTGTCTTCTTTATAACTGTATTTTCACTTTAACAGAATTTATCTAGTTTTTAAAATAATTAAAAGCTAATTTTATTGTTAATAAATCATAAATTATTTGAGTTGATCCAATGTGAATATCAGAATGTCTGTTCCTTTATAGACTATTAATATCTCTATTTAATAATATGTGAGGACTGAGATTGGTATCCCACCTCTGACTAGAAGAAATCCCAAGAATTTACAATCTGTATAGATAGGACAGAAGCAGGAAGAAGACAGAAGCTTGGAGAAGTGAAGTGACTCTCCCTGATCATACCAGTAACTTAATGCTGGGGAGTATTAAAAAAAACCACATTTTTTTCCTCACAAGGCAGAGCCCTACCAGGGGATATACATTGTCTCTCTAATCTAGCAGATTTGTTACCACATTCTTTTTTTTCTAAATATTTACGTTAATTTTGAAACACTTTATTTACACAGCTCAGATTCCTGGGGTACTTAGCTTTGTGATGTGCAGTCCACTTGTTTTTAACAGCTGTAGTTAAAGCTAACAAAATATAGTAAAAAATTTTCTGTGCTTATGTAGCTCTTACACAAAATCAGATCTTGTAGAATGTTATTTTTGTGCAAACAGTTGATAATACAATGTGAGTTTAAAATAGAAAAGGAATAGAAGTGGAAGAGAATAATGTAGCAGAACATGCCTAAATGCTCTTTTCAAAAGGAGACAGAAAATAATCAAAACGAAAATAAGGTGACCAAAGAACTAAGGTTTTTCCATAGTGCTTATGATAGAGATAAGACTGTTGCAACCGTGGTAAAATTATAACAAAAAAGCAAAAGGCAAGTCAATGCTCAACAAATTGAGGAACAAGGGGGTGAGAAGAAGTCTAGAAATATTAAATAGAGGATTTGCAAAGCCAAAGGAAAAAAAAATGTAAACTAAATCTGAAAAGAATTAAAGAGCTTTGAGGACAGTACAGATTCAGTTCTGTCTGTTATGTTTAAGTGGAGCACTAGGAATACTGAGCAGTAGGGGTTTTTTAAAAATTCTGACATAAAGAGAGCTAGAAATAGGAGAAAGTCCTTAAGAAGGCAGTTAGAAAGGAAGGGAATCATCAGTATTTAGCTTTCACTGGTTTTCAAGGCTCAAGAATGTTTCCTTGCATTCTCCTCCTACCGATAGCTTTTTTCATTTGGATTTTCATGTACAGCAACGCAGAACTTGCTTGACATTAAAACTTACGCAACCCATAACTGTAAGTTTACAGAGGAAGGATTTTAACAAAGATTAAATTAAGGTGATGTATGCAGACAGTGCAGTATAGATAAGAATCAGCAGATTTCAAGATGTTAGGAGGAATTAATCATAAAAGAAATATCAAGAGTGATGCCAGGTACAGGGAAGTACTGGAGATAATCTTCAAATCTCTACTGAAAGCCTGCAAATGTTCCTGAATTTAATTATGCCTCTGTTGTCCAAACTGAACACTTCTGCTTATGAGAATATTTAGGCTTTGCAAAGTTAGGAATCATCAGACCAAAACTAGTAGAGTCTGTGATTGAAACTAACTGAAAATAGAAGGTTAAGTGAGTAGATTTCTCAGTCCTGTCCCTATCACTGGTATGAGTGGAGGGCATTGCTCTTAGGTGCAAATTCCAGTGCAAGTTCATTGTTTGCTATTATTATTACTGCTAAGCTTTTTGCACAGTTTGGTTCGCCATTAACAGTGTGAGACTGGATGATCTATTTATGCATTTGGAATGTGTTTTTCAAATATGTTGGTGAGTGATTAGTCTAATAACTTGCTGAGAGGGGCCAGGTAATGGGCTCCAACTCATCTCTCTCTTTCACTGCACACTAATTTCCATGGATATAATCACTCCAGCACACAGGGTCCCATTGGTAGTTGGAGCAATCTGCACAGCTTATTCATATACGGCTGCATCAAGTTACTGCATCTTATCTTTCAGTTGCCATCTTTCACTATTGTTGTGCTATGGTAGAGTTATATCTTTGTCTTATTGTAACCTACATGTTTCTACCAAATTGTACTGACTCAAGTTTCATGATGTTTAGGGCATTATTAAGATTGCTTTCTAAAGTGGACTTAAAATAGGACATGAAATGACTCTTCCTTAATACAGCATTGCTTATCAATAGGAATTTTTTTCTTCAATACAGAAGATATACCTTTACAATGTCCATATCCTAGGAACACAAAGCTTCCACCTCACCTTTAAAGCAACCAACTGCTTCTAGTCATTTCACAAAACACTGTCTTCCATCACAATCATTCATTTGTACTAGACATCTGTAACTTTTACAGCTGCGGAAAGTATCTGCTGGAAATGGCTAAATAGAGATGGAATGTAACAAGGTGTGATCTAACTCATATGGTAGTAGTAGGCTTTTTCTGAAGTTACTTCAAAGAGGAACTAACAGAGTCTTAGCTTCATCCTACATAGTTTTCTTTTACACCTATATTGTTACTGTAGTTTTTCATAAAATTTTATTATTCTATGGCTTTTCAGAGTAGAATGACTGATGGATGTTTCAGAGATTTGGAATTTCTTAATTGCAAGGTGCACACCACTAGTAGAATGCAAACCACTTGCATTTGAATGTGCATCACACATTGAAGAAGTGTATCTCAGAGCTGAGAATCCCCAGGGCTACTGTTACTGATCTGGGGTAACAGAAAATAGTGGACTTTGGAGGTAGAGAAAATTATTGTACAGACTTTGAATCAGTAGAGGCTAAAGCAAGTTTGAGGTTGTCCATAGCTGAATAAGGTTAGAAAAAAATCTCTAATGATAAATGCATCAATGTTTGATAAATGTGTTTGATAAATATCTTAAATGTGTTTGATAAATTTCTTAATGATAAATGTACATCAAAGGGTTTTGTCTTGCTGTCACGCAGTGAAAATTATTCCTTTTAAACATACTAGAAACTACTACCTTGTTGTACACATCTTAACATTCAATATCATCTTCAGGTACACACACATATGCATTATATAAGTATGTATATGTGTATTTGCCTTTTTTTTCCTTCTCCAAATTACATTGTATGTATGACTGTAGAAGATGATAATTTCTAGAATAGTTTTCATATATTCTTTTCATAATTTCTACCAAAATCACTTGTTATGCTCTTCCAAAAAGCTAATGATTCTGAAATTTGTTCATGAATTTTTCTCCTTCAGATGTAGTTAAGAAAAAGCACATCTAGTGCTTGCATTGAAAACCATTGACACTGCAATGCTTATGACAAATCTTTTTTATGCTGCCTTATAGCAGGGAAAAAAAAAGAAAACAAACCAAAACCGAAATACAGAAAAATGTCTGCAGCACAGATGTAGTGACAGGGGCTTGCCCCTTTCTAAACTGACATGGGTTTTTAGTTCTTTCCAAAGCATATTTCTGTCTTTTGAGAGGAGAGGTCCTAGGGTTTTTTTCTCATGGGAGCCAAATATAAAACAAGTCTAAGTGGCTGCTAAGACTGAAAGTAGGATGCAGCTGGTCTTTCATGTAAGATTTATCTTTAGATATTCCTACATACTAAAGTGCTAAAATCATAAAGAAATATTAGTCATTAACAGATATTTGTTTCACAGTCTGACTAAATGCTGACTCAATGCTTCTACATTTGTCAAAATTTCCCCTCAAAGTAGAGGAAATTTTTCTGCTCTACTGTGGAGCCCATGGTGACTTCTTAAACTGGACTGCCCTTGGACAATTGTCCCTGTCTTGCGCTCTTTGCTGTGTGGCATGTGGGCAACAGGGAGGATGCTCGCCTTGGCGTCTGCTAGTCCAGCTCAGCCTTCCTCAGGAATTTGATCCAACCGCTCTCCTGTAAAAAGAGGCGACTGCGAAGTTGGTGCAGTTGCTGCAATGAGTAAGACCTGTACTGCAACTGCAAATCCCCCCCACCTCCTCCAGAATCCCTCACTCTCTCTTCAGCAGGAGCCTCAGCACAGAGCTGGCACTTAAGCAACAGCTTTTAATGTTCCTGCCAGTGGTGATGTCTCACAGAGAGGAGCACTACAGGTGCAGAATGTTTGTTTGTACAACACAGGGGAATTTTGCATGTGCTGTTGTCTTATTCTGGCTGCCCCAAGCATTGCCTATATCAAAAGATTATACTTTCCATTGTGTTCTTCTTATGGACTGCATTTACATTTGTATGCCTTTGCCAAGTTTTTGAATTTCTTTGTACTTGAAAGGCATAGCATCAAAAAGATACGCTACTCGTGAATAAGCCATGATAAAAAAGCACAAAGTGGTGAGGCCAGGCATTCATTTTGGCAAAGCCTGTTTTAATTATCTTTTAAAAGTTAATTTATCCTTCAACCTGGCCTTCAGTGACAGTTGACATTTCCACACCTAAGTTGTCATTGTACTTCTCATGCTACATCTCTGACATTCTTTCCTATTCTCTTTAAAAAAACCTGCTTCCGAGCGGGTTCATTGGGGAACTGATGCCTTTGGAGGGTAATGCTACTTGCACATGTGGTCCTCCCGGACTTTCAGGCTTGAAGGCAGTCCCTGAGAGCTGAACATCTGTGGTAGCACGCTGAGGTATTCAAATAAGGAAGATAATGAAATAATTTCTTTGTTCTAGCAACTGGTATAGGTGATTAAGAGGAAAATGGTACTCAGGATGGCGACAATGTAAAATAAGACTTTGCATTTATTCATGGTAATTTTTTTAAAAGATCGTAAGAACTGAGTATACAATGGTAAATGTTAGGATTTATTCAGTATTAATGCAGTAATATGATTAATATACCTTAATATATTAAAGTTATAATTGTTATATCTCACAAGCATATTCATTTCCAGAGTTACTATCTTTCTAACAGGATTATTCTTAAAAATCTTTTTGAGTTAGCTACCTCATAAATTTTGATTGTGTAGTTAAGCTATTTTTCAATTTAATCTGCATATTGTATATTCAAGCATATTGTGTTCCACCTTCAGATTAGTTTGTTTTAATTGATTCTCCTTCAGAAAAAAAAAAAACAAAAAACCAAACCAAAACACTACAGAAGAAATATCCAGAGAAAATAATCCCCATGTAAACTGCATGCATATTTGAAAATGTAAAATAGCAACCAGGGCTTGCTTTTTTATTTTTTTTATAGCATTTTAACATTTTCAGCTCTACTTACGCTAGTGCATACAAGCTTTTGGGGATGGTTTAGCATATGTAGAACATTAAGGATCAGCCTGTTTTACCCTTTTTTCCTTTGTCAAAAAGAATGTTCAGGTATTGTTAGCTTTCTCAGTAGGTGCCCTTCTGCAGTACTGCAAAGTGTTAGGCATTTTCCTGTGCCCTTTTAAGACTCAGAACAGCTTGATTCCCCTAATAAACTACCATGTTGTTTTGAAATAATTCAGATGTAGCAGTGCTTCAAGGACCTATGGCCCACGTGGAATTTTGTGGGGCATGGTATGTGTGCAATTAAAAATCTGTGCAAACGAAGCATGGTAGCCCATTAAAAATTAATAACAAAAGCAATCTGTAATTGCTCACAGTGTATGGCTGCTGGTGAGCTTTAGGTTACATCACCCTTCCTGCAGCAGGTGTTTTAATATTGCTGTGCTGAGGAGGCTAGTAATGTTGCATCTGCCCTAACTACAAAGAAGTCACTTCATTTGTAATCCTGTGCATCTGTATATTTTTGGATGTCGTAGCATGTAGGATTGCATTTGCATATAAACAGATTAAATTTTCTTACCTAATTAAAAACGTCTGTGATATGCATTTTGCTTGTTCTGATAGTCTGTATAAATTATAAACTGTATTACCGAGAAACACATTCATTCTGTCATGTCTGGCAGATCTCAAATATTTGTGTACATATAGAATTTTGTCAATTAGTAGTCCATTCAGTAAAAATATTCTGAAAAAAAAAAAAATCCTGAGCAAAAATAATGGGTGTAGTTGTCATGGTGACCTGGCTGGAAGTACTCTGTACTTTTGCCTGTCCCTCTGGAGTTCACCTGTGAAATGACAGGTGTGACTTGCACCTTGCTGCATTGAAAGAGCGTGGCAGAACCACACTTAAATCTTCCCCTTCTAATCCGCCTGTCAGCAATAAGGCTAACGCGATCGGTCCAAGTGTAAACCCTTCCTAGTAGTCTGTGACAGAACACATTCAGAGTGATATAAAAAAGAACATTGTTGAAACAGAATAGTAAATGAACTATCAACAGAGCAGTAGTTTCTTTACAGCCAGTGCCCTTGCTCTTCGGTTTGAGTGGTTGAGATGCTCTTTATCTATGTTATCATTTTGCCTTTCCTACTTTGTTGTGCTTACAAACAATTCTTATTTTACCCTTAACAAGTAATGATTTATAAACACACAGAGAGCACATAATAGTCATGAAAAAGAACACTAATTGTTACTAGTTCCTCACAGCCATGTAAATATGTCTGGGCCAGAAGTTAATGGGGTGAGGAGAGGACAGAGGGAAGGTCCCTGTCAATCTCCTCTGTTCATACTATTTCAATTGCTGTGACCTGTGAAAGTATGCACTGAGCCAGAAAAGAAGAAAAAGTCAAACTTTATAGCTTAATATTTGGGCCAGTTCATAAGAAGTGGAGTTCAAACCAAATATGTGATTTTTCAAAGTCTTTTGCTGTGTGGGTTTTTTTTTCCTATCTGAATAATTACTTGAATCTATTACGTGAATCTAAATATTATGACACGTTCAAATTACAGTAACATCAACAAGATTGTCTAAGAGCAATTGCTTAGAATATTGTATTGTGTAAGGGTGAGAACAATTTCCTTCAAGGTGTATGTTCAGTCCCTCGAGCTGAGGAAAGAATTGCGTATACATTCTCAGAGCCTGGCAGGACAATCCAACACTTCAGCTGTTGTGTAAATAGATTCACAAACCCAGAGAAAAGCTTTAATATATTTATTTCTTTGTTGCAAGTTTCTGAAAACCAAGCAGTTCAGAAATATTAATTAAAACATTTGATTGAGTCAAAATTATACGATGAAAGGAAGCATATTAATTTCCAACAGGAGAAAATAAAACACATTTCTCCATCCAATATATTTTTTTTTTATTTTACCATCGGGATCCCCCACAAGTGTTATTATTATAATTTTATTAGAAGTAGTGGTATACTTTCATAGCTAGATGAGTTTGCATCACATACTACTGCCATCGTCTGCCTCTGAAGCTATAACTAAATTGTTCCTGAAGACTATTTGTGATTAGGTAATTCTACTTGTGTAAGTCATGGGTTTCGTTAGTAAAAAACCTGTAAGTTCACCTCACTGTTTTTTCATGGATTAATTTCTCTCATATCTTAGGTCCGCTTGTCCACTTGGTAGCCTGCTGCTGCCATTTGCTAAGGACCTTTATTTCTATAGCAGCTGCAAAATAAATGGACCATATAGAATTCTGGCTTTTAATTTATTCCAGACACTGGACATTCCTGCATTCTCATACATTCAGTTATGAGGTAGGTTTGCCTAAGTAACCAGGAAAGGATCACTCTGACATTTTTACTGAATACGCAATAGATATTTCTTGTCCATTGCAGGGATTTATTTGTTATGGTGTCTACTGTGTCTCTCAAAATATTTCTTTTTCTTTCTCTGTGGGCACAATAGAGTCCTAATTGTTCTTGACATACTTGCAAAATTATAAATATTAGAGAACTACTGTTTCCTACTGAGGCAAAAGACAGATGGCATTTTATACATTGTCGTCACAGAGCGAGAGTATGTGTGTGCAAGAAATGTAATTTAGAGATTTGGATGCACTTTCAGGGCATTATTTATTTCTGTTTATGGTATTTGGCACTGATTTTGTAGTAGAACTCTTTCTGTGAAGGGGATTTTTTTGATTAAGTAGAAAGCAGCTCACCAAGTAACCTTGGTTTTTTGGTATGGCTTTTCCCTGTTTATCTTTTGGTAATATAACTCATTAAACATACCTACAGAAAATTCAGATATTCACAAGGCACTGCTCCTTTCACCCTCAAATATACATTTCAGAAAGGAAAAAAGGTTCAGAGCAGGTATGGTACTGGTTTGTGTTGATTACTAGTACCAGATAAAACTATCACTGATATCAAGAAGGAACTGTTGTCAGAAAAGTCTCAACCATTGTAGTCATAGACTGGAGCATATTCAGTTGCTGTGTGACATTAGCATTACCACAGAGCGAGTTAACCTGATTTCAGAAGCCCTTGTGGCCTTTTAGAGGGGTATCCTACCGAAGTCTTTGGCCTTTAGCATTACTTGATTTCCATAAGAAGCTAAGAACTTCTTCAATTGTACTACATTCTCTGCTTGCCGGTCCTTGCTGTTCACTGTAGGTTGATCCAGAGTCTTTCTCTCTCAGGAGCAATTGCAGGTTCAATTCAGTTAAAAGGCCAGGTGCTATTTATTCCTGGTCAAATAAAAAAATCTTTAAAAAGCTACTCACCACTAACATGTTGCTTTGCCACTTAAAATGTACTGCATCTCTCATACAAGTCATTATCTCTTCTTCCTGGAGAAATCATTGTATTTAAAGCAAACTGTATCATCTGACCAAGAAGGCCAACGGCATCCTGGCCTGGATCAGAAGAGTGTGGCCAGCAGGAGCAGGGAGG
>JANZLQ010000061.1:12442691-12462034 GCA_026212715.1 Elanus axillaris
GGATCTGGGGTTGTTCAGGCTGGAGGAAAGGAGGCTGAGGGGAGACCTGATCGCTCTCTGCAACTGCCTGAAAGGGGCTTTTAGTGAGGTGGGGGCTGGTTTCTTCTGTCAGGTGGCTGATGTTTAGAGGAGAGGAAATGGCCTCAGGCTGTGGCAGAGGAGGTTTAGATTGGATATTAGGAAAAATTTCTTTACTGAGAGGGTTGTCAAGTATTGGAACAGGCTGCCCAGGGAAGTGGTTGAGTCACCGTCCCTGGAGGTCTTTTCCAACCTAAATGATTCTGTGATTCTATGGCCTCTGGGAGACTCCTGCATATTGTAGAGCTCCTGGATTACATGCAGTTTCCTTTATACTAAGTGAAAGTAATCTGGGATGACAGATTTTTTTTTAAACAAAGGAAAACCTGCACATGCTCTTTCTTATGAAGAAAAGGTTTTAAAAGGCTGATTACCCACATTTTTTTTAAAATTGGGATATCTGTGTTAATTCTCTTCAAAACAGTATATTTGTAAGAAAGCTACTAATGTGACCCAATGAATAGTACTTTTTCTAGCAAATAGAAAAAGCCATACATATCACTGTTATGTGAGTTCTTGAATATGCATTTTATTTCAGTTGTCAAGTATAACTCTTCCAGGTTTTCAAAGCTGCTGCTGTAGCCATGTGCAAATCTGGTTGACGTGGGAGCTGAGTGCCTAGGACAGGTTAGGTGCAGATTTGTTTTCCAGATAGTTTAAGCATCAGATGCTGGTAAACCTCTCTTCTGTATATATATATATGCACAACAAAATAATTTCCAGAGATAATAAACTTTGCAAAATTTGAGTGAATTTTCACAGAGAGTAAAAAACATTTTTCTGTATGTGAGGTGACTCCATCAAAAAATGTCATCCCCCACTCTAAATTAAGTACTACAGCTTCTCAGCAAAATACCTAAAAACTGTTACTGTAGAAAAATGTTGTGTATTTTCTTAAGGTAGCTGTTACTGGATTCCTTTAGTTAGAAAATTCCAGAAAAGCAACCCAAGGAAGACAACTGGCTTGGACAATTTTGAATTGGAAAGTTAGTTTAGCAAAGATATTAGCAAATGTCAGTGAGTTTCAAAATGGAACTAAGTAGGCCAAATCAATAATCTTTTACTTTTCCCCATATTACCTCTTGTCCGAAATCTCATTTGCTGCTGGTACTGCAAAACCTCGAGGTTCTAAGTAATTTTGATTTGTCAGCCCTGCCTTTTGTACATAAAAGGAGATAAAAATGCAAACAATATTGTGAAGTGCCAAATTAAGTTTACAGTATCAGTTCTGGTGATTGTTCATTTAATATACTTTAATGAAATCATAGTAGTATAAATATGAAAAAATAATTCGAATGCCGTTATAATATTAGCAGAAAGGGTTGAAGTAGTGCTATTATCTCTGTTTTTTACTACTTCTGTGCATAAAAAATAGTTAAAATTTTAAAATTATTGCAATATTTACATTTGCTAATATGCTACTGATTGTAAGTTCAAACCATACAACGGTTTACATAGGGTGCATGCATCAACAAATGTGTTAAATTTTATATTTAGGTAGGTTTTATATATGTATTAGAGATTATGCAGCAACAATCAGTCAATAGGTAAATGAGATTTCAGATACTATGATGTATCTGGCTAGCAGTCACTTTGTTTTTCTGTGAGCTGAGGAAATACTTTAGAACATACTTTGTGGTGTCATTATCATTGTCTATTAAATATCACACTTCAGTTCACATCCAAAATTTGAAGTGATTTGCAATGAACTGGCACATCCTTTTCCTTTACCTTAAAGTATCTGCCAGACTTTGTGATACTCTTTACTGAATATTAGTTTGACTGTCTATAATAACCTTACATATCCACTAATATTTTTTCTCCTGACAAATATAGCGGGTTTTTGTCAGGTGAGATTTTTTGAGAGGGATTTTGAGTTCTGAGCACATGCTTGTTTATCTGTACTGTTAGGTCCTTGCTTTTTCCTTTCTGTTTTACACAAAGGTATATTTATTTTATTCCACTGAACTTTTGACCTGTATTTTCCCACAAAGACTAGAGAAATCTCACTCTTATGCTTCTGTTTCAACTAGTTTGCCTAATTTCCTACCAATACATTTATGGAGAGATTGTGTAATGTTTTTTCTTTATTACTTTTTATAATGCCTTCTGTGTCACAGGGCAGTTTATTTAAAGCAGGATTTGTAAGTGCTGTGTTGTAGATCTGATCTCAAGTATCTTTCAAACGATCCTCACTTTTCTATAGGTAGGTGAAGAGGTGAACAGGCAAAAATGTCAGCAAGTCCTACAGGGATTCCTGTCCTGTATGGTTAGAATCTTCAGGTCAAATTTAATTTTTTTTCAATTAATGTTCATTTGTCATAATTAATGTTTCCATTTATACTGGAAATTGGAAATTATCATTGAAAACAAACTTTGAAAAGCATCCATTTTACCATTTGGAGGTTATTTTTGTTTGGTTTTGTATCGAACAACACTGAACGGTGTTTGCTTCTTTTTTAAGGAACATAGGCTTTTTCTTTCTAAATATGAAGTTTTAGGCTGCATTCAAAGTCCCTCTTCTAGAATACACATAAACATTGTTATTACTCTTTGAAAGTGATATGATACTGCATTCAAATCAGTATTACTTGCTATACAATATGGCAATTAGTATTACATTGTTTTGAAGAGTAAAAAGCATATTTTAAATATCATACTTTTTGCTTAGCCTTCACATAGTAGTGACATTGTAATTGCAGTAAACCATGCTTTTTACATAGCAGATGTTTTACAGAAACAGCTAAAGGAAAAGCATCTAGCATAAATGTTTTGTATGTCACTATTGTGAATATATGCAGTATTAAATAATGTGCAGGACAGAACCTAGCAAGATGTGACTTTTAATTTTAAAAAAAAATATGCATGTAGTGTGCATGAAACATGGGAAATCTGCATATGTAAGTTGCTATCCAGTCATTTTCAATTGGTAGTGCATCATAGTCCCTTATGTCCATGTTATTTCAGGCTCAGATTTCATGCATGTTTAAAAATATAACCCCTAATAATGACAAACCTCATAGAAAAGTTGCAGTGCAGTAGGTAAAATAACAGTAATACCTGGGGTTTGGGGGATTTACAAAGGCTTTTGTCTTTTTGAAAATTAGAATGAATTATAAAAACCTGATTAGTGTTCCTGGTAAGAAATTAAAGTAAAGTTGTGTTATTTAGGAAGAATGCTGCTTCTTTCATAGTGTCAGTGATATATATACTGCTGAATGTTAGAAAGAATTAGAGGATTGCTTTTACTAAACTCTGGATTTATCAGTTATCTTCACCTTATTTCTCCACCAATATACTGAGAAATTAGTAAGTACAACCTGATAAAGTTCAGCATCTGTAAATATAGCAGACAATATCCATGAAATTAATGAAGGGTTGGTTTTATTTAGTGTGGAAGTACATGAATATAAAGCTCTTCTACTTGAAGATTAATGGAATTTGACTTTCTCATTTCTCATTTTATTGAAAACATAAATTGCTCACACAACTTTACAATAGGTTTTGCTGAAATCTAATGAAAAACTTCCAACTTCATTGTTGTGGTCAGGATTCTATTTCATATAACTCATTTTGTATTTCATGGATGGTAGAGTAATAAATATAGTTTTCCTAAAATTAGTAAAGAAGTTTACCTAAATGACCGAAGTGCTCAGCAAAAACATGTTAAAGAGGTCAGAAAATTATACTCAATAATAATATCTTAGAGAACACAAAGTTTTTATCCCAGAATGAAGTTACCTTTTTTGTGTGTGTGGTCATGCTTCGTGTTGCCTTTTTCCCTTGCCTTAGGAGAATGAGATCAAATGCCTACTCTGTGGCAGAGCTTGGAATGGAAAGTGATCCGAATCCCAGTGAACCTGATTAAAAGGTTCCTTTTTAAGTAAAAGGGTTATGCTGAAAAGAAAATGAATAAACACTTGTCGGATTTAATGCCTTTGCCTAGCTGTGTTTCTACGAAATATTACAGTGAGACTATATTAGGGTCAATAAAATGCTTTTGGTTAATTTCATATTTTTACTGTACCACCTGTGTTATGGAAAAAATATTTTATTGGTAATACATAATAAAAAAAAATTCTGATGAGTGGCAGTCAGGAATCACGCTGTAGGATGATGCATCAGTAGAATTTTTGTAATTATGGCTTACCTTCACTTGGAAAATAGGCATTCTTAGCCTTAAGATTTAGCATGTTTTTTAAAAGGAATTGCAGACAGTGAGCCTGCTCAAGTATGCTAGAGAATTTAAAAGTGAGCCTTGTCTGGAAGTGAGCTGTCTTCCCACTGAAGTCTCATGTAGGTTCATATAATAAAAGCAAACTTAAGGCATAGTTAAAAGTTCAGTTAGAAATGCACATATATTCCAGGAAATGTTGTTAAATTGGTTTTCTGGTAGCTAGAATGGGTAAAATATGTGAATATTAATGTTCTATATGAAAAATGAGGATATGTGCTGCTTACCATTTCTTGGGTCTTTCTGGTATTTTTTTAAAGCTGCTGAATTCCAAGCTGAGAGATACAGAACTTTTAGGGAAATACAGCAATTGATTTTATAGTAGCTTCTCAATTCCATGGTACTTTCTGTCATTCAATTGATTAAATGGCATTTGGCTTTCAAATGAAAGACTTGTGCTGCTTAATAGAGTGTAGCTTTTACCTTGCATGTGCAGCCACTCATAAGAGCAGTTACTTGCTTATGTGACACAACACTAGTGTAAAACTGGTCTAACTGTCCAGTAAGCTTATTTTGAATTTATTGTGTTGACAGTAATAGGATATGACTTGGAATTTTGTAATAAAGAACATTTAACCAGTGGAAGTATATTTCACCACAGCATATTAAAGCTAGAGAGTGCAACACCTGGAGGATTGTTAAAGGCATTCTAACAGGCCTTAGCTGCTAAAACTTTTCTTTTTAAGCTTGGCTAAACCTTTACAATAAATAAGTGCCATATTTGTGAGCAGGCTTCTGAGATTTAGGAATACTTGCTGCTTTTCTGCTGCCTTTTTTTGACTGCTAGTTTGATCTCTTGCCTGTCACAGGACATTATGCTTCACTAATGTACTTTTATATTTCATTCAATAGCTTGTATTTGACTGAAATAAAAGTTCAAAAAGGCATTATCTACACATTAGTATGTTGTTTCAGTACCATGAAGTTTTTTGCCAGTTCTAAAATCATACTAATTCCATATTTGAATTCTTCTGGCTACAGCTTGTTGATGTTAATTTTTATATGCCAAAGAGCTCTTAGTAGCCCAAAAAGTTTAATTTATGAAGGTGTTCTATGTAGTATAAACACTTATCACCTATTTAAAAAAAAAAAAAAAAAGAAAAAACCAAACTAGGACCAATTAGGTTTTCCCTCTTTGGAGCAATATAATCATTATATCTATAAATGTCTCTGTTTTATGTATTTTGTACTCATCCTGACGTGGAAGAGAAAACACTTGAGTATCGTTTTAAGGAACTTCATGACTGGAAATCATCTGAGTACAACATATTCTACCGTGCCAAGGGTATACCAACCGTGACTGTGTGTACACAACTCCTGAGCTGGCTTTTACGTTTTCAGACATGTTAAAATGTCTGTGTCACACAGCTTACCCAAGCTGTTCACCTGGCAAGTGATTTCCTAGCATAAGTCACAGTTTATACCCTCTTTAAATCTGCAGTGCTATGCTAAACCCAGCCAGTGAATACTATTTCTGCCAAGATGCAGGAAAAAAAACCCCTAGGTTATTTTACTCCATCCTTTTTTGGAACTTCTTCAAGCAATTAGTATTGGTGCCTTTTCTACTACACTGACATAAACCGTCTTTCTCTTCTGTTCTCTTTCCTATCCCATGCGTCATTACATGATTTATATTGGTCTTGCATGCATCCTTAAATATTAGTGATGATTTTCCTAACCCTCCAGAGAGCCTGCATGGAAATTTAAGGACCCCTTTTTCCACGATGACCCTTAGCAGCTTTATACGCCAGCATAATAAGAATAATCAATAATCTTTCTGTTCATTATCTGAGACCCTATAGATCAGAACCCAGACAGAAAGTAACCTCTGGATTTTTCCAAAGGCAAAACATAGATAAAGATTTATTAAAAAAAAAAAAAAAAAAAGAAGAAAAAAAGTAGTTGTCATTAGAAATAAAGCCAGATATGGCAAATGGAGAAATATCAATAGACCTTGGAAAAATCTCTTAAGAATTTGAGTCATTTTAAAAGTTGTATGAAATAAGTGGGAGCAGGGAAGGTTAGTACATAACTTTTTGGTGTTCATTGGGTTAAGAAACTGACTGACAAGATGAGCATGATCATGATTGCATCTACTCAGGACTGCAATCCTAGCTCTGTGTTTGTTAACAGAGTGCCAAGAATTTTTATTTCATGTGAGCTAGAGATTATGGCTGTGAATGAGGGTATGTAAGTTAGGTATAACCTGATAGACTTGTTCCCTTGTTGATTTTGACAACCATTCCTCTAGGATGTTTCTTAAAGGTATTTACTGATGAAGACTGCATGATCTAGGTAATCTGTCCTAGTTCTTTTCTGCCCTTACTGTTGTAAAGTTTTCCTGATACTTTTCACATGTACTAAAGCCCACCATTTGCTACTCTTTCCATCAGGAACTGGGAGTTCACATTTAGTTAGCAATGTTTTGCGCATGGGAAGATTGTAATCATTGTCTTCCCTTAAAAATCTTTCCAAAGAAAAAGAAAAGATTTATTTAGCAATAGTTGTTTTCTGCACTTCAAATTCATACTGGTTATACTAGTTTTTCTGTGTTTTCCTAAGTCTTTTTATCATTGCATGACGATTAACTACTTTGTGGTTTTTTTTGACTTTTCTTCTTGAGTCGTTCTTGTCTCTCTCCCTCTTTGGATTATGTGTTTATTCAACTCTTAGAGTAGATTATCCTAAGTATCTACTTAGCCTCAGCTTCTTTCTTTGCCAGGTCTTTGAACTAAGGTAATTGTAATAATCAAATAACATTCTTAAAGCAAATATAATTTATCTTCACATTAGAAATTAAACAGTATTTTAAATGTGTGTTAGTATTCTAAGCAACCAAATCACTTCACTATGTAATCTCCAATTATATCAAATTTATTCTAATCAGAGAAAAGTTCCTGTTCCTCTTGCTTGCTATTCAAACTCTAAAAACCATTATAGAGTAAATGAAAAAGTATTATCCTCCCATAAATTACCACAAAGATTCTGCTTGAAATGATGGTCTGATTTTGAGTTAACTGATTGAGACATGTTAATCTTCTAGACCAAGAATAACAGAGCCAGGCAGTAAAAGACGAAACCATGTTGTAAGGGCAGGGTTTGGAGAAAGCCGTGCGATACACGTGTCCAAGGTGCAGGCCGCTCCCCGCCATACAGACCGGCCTGCCTGGAACCTACCAGTGCTCCCCAAAGGCACCCTCTTTGTTCTCAGTGGCTCGCTCATGACAGATTCCTTAGAGTAGGTTGTTCCATCTCCTAAGTATCCGTTTCATCCCATCTCTTCAGTGAGTACGCAGTGCCTTATGATGCAAGTCTGGGGTTCTATATACTGTGGTGTATAGAAGTCTGGTGGCTATATACTCTTACTAAAGAAGTCAGGGTCAAGAAATGTAATTGCCATTGTGGACCTACTTTGGTAAGGTTTGTGACAGTCCTTTGCATTTATTTCTCCAAAAATTATTCCTCCAATTATTAATATGGTGGAATATCCCCCCCGCCCAGAAGTTCAGTGAGTTTTTGACTCTTGTGTGGCTAAAATGTGCTGAATTTCTGTTTAGCCTTTGGAATTTTCTTAAGCTTTGCATATTTTGTGTTCACATATGTCATGCTGCTTGCAGAGCTTAAAATGAGGAGGGGAGATGGAGTCTAATGCCAAATATATTACCTGTGTTATTGTCAATTTTTGATCTCTTGATTATATCTATATTTACTAGTGTCACAAATGCTTGGTGTCTGGATGGCATACTGGCATACACTCTGAGTTTACCCCCCATGCCACCATTTCCTCAGAAAAAGAGTTTAACATGTGAACCAGATCAAACCTTGGGTTTTTCCCCAACGTGTACCAGCAGATATGTCTGTGTGTCACCAATAGATAGTTGATAGTAGGCTAGACTGAATTTCATGAAAGGTACATGCCCTGGATAAGTGTAGAACACAATACAAATGGAGACTGAAAAAAGCCCTTGTCGAAGGGGAATAACCATAATTGCCATATTTATGTTTTATTATCCACCTGCAAGAGAGAAGGGAGAGCTGTGATATCATCGTATTAAGGTATAGAGAGTTTATGAAAGGCATCGAGCATATTCTGAGTTAAAGGGATATTTTCTTTTTTCCAAATCCCTTAGACATAGCATATCTGCTGAATGATTTTTTTTTTTTTGAAGCTGTTACCTGGGAGATGGAGATGAGAACGTGTCTTCATGGAGCAAAGATATCTAACTGAGAAATGGTGTTATGAGATCATACTGTGGTGATATCAATAGCATGGAAGACTAAGCTTCAAAAATGGAAGATGTCAACAGCATTAGTCATCCAATTCTTTGAAATAAACTGTCTGTGGTGTTAAAATTCTCTCTTCTTACAGTTTTTGAGAAAGTTTAAGGAAAAGGAATATGCTTTATGGGCTAGTGGTATCTGAGTTTCCACCATAAGGTAGTGATCTTCATTTGAAAAGATGGCATTGAAGGCAGAAGAAAAAAAAGAGAGGTTCTGGGATTCTGCCTATAAAAGATTAGACACTCTTTGAGAGCTTTGTTTCCTGGTGACCACACCTAATTCCAAGGGCCAAAATATGGGTTTGATTTTACATTTTAGAAAATTGTTCTTATTCCCAAGTGCCCAAAGGCTTTGGAGCTACAGTCATTACCAAGTTTAAGACAAGTCCTAAAGAAAAGGAACACTACTCTAGCTTGCCAATTTCCCACTTCTAGAATGCCCTTTGCCAATACAGCCTATATGTATTATGTTAACTCGAAAAATTTGAATTAATTCAATATTAAGTACATTTTTGCACATGCAAAGCATCAGAATTTCATTTTAAATTGCAGCATTTTGAAGTGCACCACTTTCATACATCAGCTCCATTTTAGGTGGACAAACTAACGCAATCTTTCAACCTCAATGTCACTTTAGTACTGTCCTTCTCTATGACCTGGGTTTGATACAAAGTGTGAGACGCTCTAAATTTATGAAAGTTGCTCTAGGCAAATTATGACATCATATCCTTTAAGACAAGATTAATGTCTGAGGTATATTAAAATGCTTTTTCAAGCAGTGTTGTAAGGGAGACATTAAATGAATATTCATTGAAATGTTAGGGTTACTCAGATAAGTTCCTGTGCATACAATGGCAGCTGAGAGCAAAGTTTATCTTGCCATTTAATGTAAAACCGTATTTAAAAGCTATACATATTGATCACATTAATTGAAGAAGTATAACCCTTGGTTGAGAAAACTCATGAGCCCAAGCCTAAAGGTGACAACCCTAAATTAATAGCTTCCTTGGAAGAAGAAAGTGTAGAAGCATTGCCTTTCCAAGGATAAGCTTTTCCTCACATAGTACAAATGAATATTAGCGTCTGCCTTTTGCATCATTTAGAGCTTTTAACATAAAAGGATGGCAATGTTTTCTTAATGTGTTAGTGTTTTATACCTTTCCCCCCAAATTAGGTGCAGAATTCTACACTTGGAAACTAAATTTGAAGAGAGATATCTATAGCCAGTTAAAAAAAAGATTTATTTTATAAATAGTTTTCAGTGGAGTGGTGAGTATACTTACACAGAAAAAATTGCAATTTTTACCTGGGCCATATGAACCAATTAGATTTATCTAGAGACACTGTTAAAAGAAATATCGAAAACCTCATTGCAAAGGGTTTATATGTGTTTGGACACATGTTTGTAACTAGTTTTGTATCTGGAGTAAACTGAGCTTAACGGTAAGTGAGTCTAAAGTTATCCATTAAAATTCTGTAAAAAAGGAAAAAACAATTACAGGAAAAAAAATCTGTGATTTTAACATGGTAGAGAATCTTAAATTGTCACTAAAAGATTACAGAAGAAATGTTAGATCTTTTTAGTGTAACTCTTAGATTGCTAAGGCCAGTCAAATTTGAAAAATAAGAAACATAAATCATCACGTGCTTAAAGTCTGTTCTAAATTAATTTATATAAAATTATTTATTCTAAATCAAAAAGGAAAAACTAAATAAATACAACATATGCTTATAAACTGACCATTTTTCATGAACAACAGCTCGTGTTGATCAGAGATGACTCTACAGGGGGTTGGTTACTCATGGATGTTCTGTTTGTGTGTGAGCAGAACGAAATCTAAATTTTGATTTATCCCGTGCTAGCAGTGGTGAGCTCTTTACGTATTGAGAACTTTTACATATTTACATATTGTAGGGAACTAAACAAAATGTCATTTTAAATTTATATTTTACATTCTTTAAAGTGCAGGCTCATACTATGAGAAGAGCATACCCACTCAAAGAGCATTTAGATACCTACCAGCCTGGAAAGTTTTTTGCAGAATGAAGAAATCAAGCTGTCTTATTCCTTTGCCTGGTATTGCTAAAAACCATACCCTTAAAGGCACTTCTAAGAGTGTTGATGTTTTATTTAAAGCTGGAGTTGCATATAATTTATTTCTTTTTATTGTTATTTTAGCTCTGCATTTAGTAGGCAAAAATGCTGTCAAAAGAATGCACATTGAATTTGAAAATATCGCTTTCATTCAGGTTTTTGTTTATATAATCATAATTTTGATGCCAGTATGAGAAGTCTGTAAAATTAGGATAAATTATTTCAAATAATTTTATTTAGCAGTACAATTCCAGTTGCTCCATTGTGTCCATATCCACCTCCCCTCACAAACACCCTAGGAGTCTACAGTTTTTAGGAGACCAGGCCAAATCTTCCTTCATTATCAGTGATGTGTAATGCAGTTGAATGATAGGCAGCTGTTTCCCAATCAGGAGAGAAGAATCTTTTCTATTTTTAAGGCAATATATAACCACTGATGCTTGACAACACATTTAACGGCTGGTGTAGCAGACACAGGATGAAAAGTAATTTTAAGGAAAGGACAAGGAAAGGGGACAGAGAGAACAGAAATTTGTTTGTGGCTGATATGGTAGTAATGTATCCTCATCCAAGTGAGCAGAGAAAATCAGCCTGTGAGTATATGGAAGGGGATTTTGCAACTGATAAATCTTCACGAGATGATATGAAGTATAAGATTAAAATTCTATGGCTTACAACACTGATTTGTTAAGCAGAATTTTATACTGTATTAAAAATTGCATGATAAAATAAAGAGATCATGCACAGGAGGAACAGCTTATTTGCATCACTAAAGAGAAGGACAAGACACCAGACACTGCATTACAAAAGGATGTTCAGCTCTCTGGAAGAAAAACTGATGATTTTTGTAGGTCATGTAAGCTGGTATGAGACTTGGAGGACACCTGTGAAAATTTAACCTGAAAAGTTTATTGAAGGCTCAAGCTTAATTTTCATGTAAATTGTAATTTAGTGGGTCTGTGTTTTAAATACAGAACTTTATATTCACAAATGTAATTAATGTAGATAAATACTAGTTGAAGAAATTGACTTGTTATTAAGGAATGGTTATAGAAATAAGTCTGGTTTTTGTTTTTGTCATCCCCCACCTCAAACTCAGTGTAACTGCATGTAATAGAAAGCACACAGTTTTCTGTACTTCCAATGCTTCTATTTAAAAAAAATATAAATAAAAATAAATTACAAAATAATCAGGGAAAGTTCTAAAAAACTAAAATAGGTAAGCTTTTATAGTGATGCCGATTGAATTTGCAGTAGCTAACATATGGAAGATGCTGGGTTGCCATAACCATTAATGACAGACGCTTGACCCTAACTAGCAAGGGCAAAAGCCTATTGACCAAGGGAGAGACTAAAGCAGAAGATAGTGGAGATTAAATATTTAAGTAGGTTCATTCTTGTGTTCAGGAGATTTGCGCTCAATTCTTTTTAGTGGTGATTTCTGTATGAAGTACTGACTAACATTTGTTTTGTTTGTGTAATGAGATCTGACAGGATCATGACCTCATGGTTACATAAAGCAGGCTGAGGATTTTTTATTTGTCATTGAAACTCCAGAGTGAGATGATAAGTACAGGCCAAAAGTCAAACCAAATTTATCTCGTAACACATCAAAGTACAGTGCTCAGCCCTAAGAAGAGACTTCAAATGCATTAAAAATGTCTGTGCAAGTTCAGAGAAGTGGGTGTATAGGTAAACGTGAGTTTATACTTGTATTTGCAATAGTATTGTCTGTTTTGAGTTGTTCATAGAGTTCTAAGTACATCACATTCTGGACTGAGATGTTTTATGTGGCAAAAAAAGGCATAATCTCAAAACAATGTCATTAACTTGGAATATTTTTCTGTTTAGAATAAATGTTTTCTGGGATAGAGAGAAAAAGAAGAGTGTCTACTTTTTTCTGCCTGTTTTTTAAATGTGTGCAGAAAATGGAAACGGACAGATACAATCTTGTTCTGTGAGTTGGGAATGAGCCATCTCTGTTTCAGCACGAGTGTATTGAGATGATCTCTGTTGCCTGTGATGTTTCAGCCTTGTTTTCCCAGCATCTACTATCTGCTAAAGTAAAACTCATTAGAAAAACGTAAGAAAAAACGGCAAAAGAAATCCCCCAACTCCTGACCTTCTGCTCTATACATTAGCAAATGAAGTTTTAATACCAGGCCTATTTTCAGCCATGCCAGTTCTTCTTCAGGTTTGAAACAGAAATGCCAAGATACAACTAAAGGAAAGGTCAAGAGCAGTTGTGATTTTAATCTGGTTATGTTTATTTTTTTCAGGGAGCTAAAGATTTAGTAGATTTTTATAACTTTGGAAGTGACTTCTGAGTATTCCTGAGGGTGAGAACTAGGTTCTGTCTTTTGGGTTGCATTGTCAGGAGAGGAAATTTGGAGTAAAATTAGGCTATAATTACTTGAGAATGGGGATACTTGAAATAAACTGGCTTTGGGCTAGCCCAAATACGTTATACGGACAAAGACCTGAGGTGGTCTTTATCTATAGACTCATCAGTAAAGTCACTATTTGGTATCAGATTTATGGCTAAGTGGGGAAAAAGCCAGAGGTTTTATGTTTTTAACAATGCAGGTGGCCAGCAAAGCAGCTATACAGTTATGTTTTCACTGAGTAAAAGTTGACAGAACATCAACATTTATACGACTTCAAGGCTTAATACTAAACAACACTTGTAGGAATGGTTGTTTGGCAAAGAGTGCAGCTGCAAAAATAAATGGAAAGATGCTCCTTCAGTAGAGAATTTCCAGGTTCCTTCCATGTGTTAAGAAAAGTGTTTCGATTAAAGTATTTGATGTTTTTAGGGAAATGCCCGTTGAGGGCATTATGCAAATTATCTAAAGTATCTAAATATATGTAATGTTATTTAAAAATGCATGCAAGATATTCCCTCCCAAACATGATAGCTGTTTTCCAGAAGGCAATTTGTGGGCTGTGTTGTTTATTTAGGGTCTCCAGAAAAAACACTTGATTTTCTAAAAGTGAGGAAGATTTAAAGAGAAATTAATCTAAACATTCAAATGCATGAAAAGTACAAAAAGAAATTAAGACTTCCTTATGTAAAAAGGTTTTAGTAGCTTGAAATACCTGAAGTCAAAACTGAAAAGAAGGCAACTTGACCTGAAAGCTGTGCTTTTGAGTCATGTCAGGAATTAAAGTATTTTTGAGCAATTTGTGTGAACAGAATCAATGAATTTACATATAAAAGCAAGAGAAAAGGCAAGTAGATTATGACTTCTACATTACTGTAATTATGAAGTACAGGAAAGTGATTCAGGGAAGTTAAGAGTATAGAGGAAAAATCTGTGATCAGAGACAACAAAGCAGGCTGTAAGTCTATATGGAAAAATACCTTGGTAGCAGTATAGATGTATTAATTGCTGGAAGGCATAACCTTGTAATGACAATAACAAAGCAGTTCCACAAAACTTGTGGCTGTGCAATAGGGAAAAAAGGAAAGTACTCCTAGCACACCACGGGAGATACATTTCTAGTTGGTCAGTTTGTTAGAGACAGAATGCGATACTTAAAATATCTGTCCTAGCGAGAAAAATTTGGCTAAGGACTTCTCATGCCAAAAGCAAGCCTTTTTGTTTCATTCTTTATCTCTCTCCATGGTAAGAAGTAGCCATTTCTTCCTGTTCTTTGGTTTCTGTATTTTAATTCCATCTTCTAACATTCTTTTTTCTGCAGCTTAGTTTCATTAGAAGCCTTTGGAAAGGGATCTTACAAATAGATTTTTGGAAAACCAGGGTACTATGTGAACCACATCTCCCCTATTCACACAGCTGCTGACTTTGTCAAAGAATTCAAATAGTTTCGTGTGTTGTGGCTGCTCTCCCTCATTGTGATTCTTAATAATTTTCCTTGGAATATATAAAAAAACTCACAGCTGTAATTTCTCAGCTTATCCCAGACACCTGTCTAAAAACTGGCAGCACATTCTCTGCCTTTTCATGTATTGGTAACTGAAGTTGATTTAAGCAACCGGTCACATGCCCATTTGCACCACCACACTTTCATATATGAATTCCTTTTGAATTGTTGAGGAGATTTGCCCAGGTGATTTGCTACTTTCCTCTTTATCAGTCTGCTCCAAAACCTTTCCTGCTGAAACCTTGAATTGGGAGAGTCCCTCTGACCATTCCCCTCAAAACAAGCTCTAGGGTGTGTGTAGGAAGGCCCTGAACTCCATTATAACAAACACTACTGCAAAGAATTCATTTAGATTTTCTGCTGCAGCCTTATCTTACTTGGGCATTCCTTTTCCACCCTGATCATCTATCAGCCTTTCTGAGTTTGGCAAGCTACCAGCTTCTGATGTGTTTGAAAAGATTTTACCACTGCTTTTTAAAGGCTTTAGCGAGTTGTCACTCAGGGCCTTTCTTTTTGTATGGGTTTTCTTGGAGGTTTGGGAGCAGGGAGGCAGCCTTGTTAATCTTCTGTTTAAGTAACAGTTTATGCTCTTTCCTATTTTCCTTAATTGTACAGAACATTCATTTGTGAATGTGTTGCTTTACTTTAATAAATCCCTTTGTCCTACTGTTTAATCACATGGCCTCTGTAACTGGAACTTACTGTTGAACTTTTTCCTTTGTTGTTTCCTACCTGATTTTCTAGACTTCTTTTGTACCCTTTCCTACAGTTTGACTGCATTCTTGAAAGATGTGATGTCCCAAGCTATAGGCACCCTTTGATTTTGTTTTGGTCTTTAACTGAAAACATTTATTTCAGGTTCCAGGTGACTTGTTCTGTTTTGGTGGAAGGGCGTCCTCCCTTCTTGCAGAAGCTGTGTCTCTTCTGTATACTATTTTTTTCACTTTTTAAATTGATTAAACTCAGTGTCACGTGTGTGCCAGAATCCCTTCATGGGCATTTAAAAGGTGTCTTTACCTCAGGGATGTTAATTCTTATAGATCTTAAGATACAGAGGCTATTCCAGAGACTGGAAGACTTTAATATTCTGCTGGTATTAAACCCCAGTAAATTATATGCATCTCAAATTAGCCTGAACAAAAGAATGGGTAAGTTAATATAGGATGTTTTCAGTGAAGATTTAAAGAAAGTAATATAATTAAAGCCAGTCAGACACAGTTTTATTAGAAATAGGGTTTAGAAATAAAGTCATATATGCAGAATGAGGAACTGCACCAAGGAAAGCAGTGGCTCCGAGAAGAGCTGGGGTCACAGCAGAAAAGAAAAACCGTAGGAGCTCCCAAGACTAATGCTGTGGTGAAACAGAACTGCTAATGTAGCTCTCCCGTGTATAATTGAGGGAAGCATGAGTAGGAGGGTTAAGGTTATTTTTGTCTCATACAATATACTGACAAACAGGAATACTGCAAGCAGTTCTTACGTATGCATTTTTAAAAGGTGCTGAACAACTGCTTATACTTGCAAAAAAGTTAGCATGTAAAATATTTGTATTGTGGAAATCAGACCTTATAATGACAGGCTCTGGGCTCAGTCTCTTTCGTCTATCTGAACAGGATTGAAGAGCTAATTTTATTAACATTCATGACTATGTTCTAAATACAGGAAAATGTTAGATACTTAATGCTAGATCTCTTAAATCTATCAGAGAAAGTCATTACGAGATCTTTTGGCCGGACATTGAAGCAAATCTAATGGAAATCAGAAATTATACTCATATTTAAATGTCTTCCATTGCAAGTAATTAGCCACCAAAACGAACTGTTAATGGACATCTTCAAATCAAGACTCAAAGTCTGTCTGGTAGATATGCTCTAGCAAAACACAGGTTGCTTGACTAAAGTTGCACAACAATTCTATGTAACTGAACAGAATTTAAGTTCTGTGATATACCAAAGGTCGTATTAGATGAACTGATTTTGATTTAATTTTGCTTGATATAATATAAAATTTGAAAAATATAGTCAGTCGGATATGGGCTGCCTCCAGTTCAAAGATCTGCTTGCCCATGCTTCCCATGGTTACTGGTAGTAAACTCTTCCTTGTTTCTGGCCTTAATTGTAACATTCATGCAAATTCCAATTATTTAAGTTTTTCATAATCATGAACATCAGCAGAATTTAAAATTTATCCTTATAATTTCACTTGCATACACATGTATGTGATAAATAGACTTCTGTTGCTTCATAAATGATCTCCAAAATTCAAAGGGACTCTGCTGCATTTCAGCTTTTGTAAACATCATTAGAATTTCCCATCTCTCCTTTCTGGACTAGATAATACAAAATACTGAAGGGAATCAAATCTTCTGGATTTCTTACCAATTTATTGTGTACTTAAATGCGGGTTCACAAGAGTTTATTGCATGGTTTTTCTGGCCAAACTTTTATTAGTCATTGATAACAGCGCTTGGGATAAGATAGATAATGAATCTGATCTAAAAGGATAGTACTGATACATGAATGTTTTGATGCATTTATTTACCATCTTTGAGCATTATCAGTCTCTTTAATGCCAACTTGTTTGTTATCACAATAACACAAGACATTCTGTCTCAAAACCTGATGAAAAATGCATTGCAGTATAAATCAATGTATGCTCAAACATGTATTTGAGGATGGATTCTATGTTACTGAAAATTCTCATCTGTTTAATAAATAACTTGTAGTTTTGAATCTATGGTGGATTAATAAAAATTAATTTGGAATATTCTTTAGCATTGAAGCTGAAGAAATACCGTTATGAATCAATGATATCTAACATTCTGAAACAATGTGATAGTCTAGGAAACTAATTTCCCAAAGTGCTATTTCTGTTCAATTTGTGTTTGTTACTATTTTGAATCCAGACAAGAAGAGATTAGATAATGCAGTTGGATGACAACAATTAAATCAGTTCATGATTTGCTTTGTCTCAATATGAACAATGACTGGTATTTCTGCTACAAGTCCAAATTTCTCATTGGTTTGAATGCTGCTAGGATTGATCACCTCATGAGATGATTTGCAAGGCATTTTGTTCTTTTTAACGCAGGAGGAAGTTCTTCAAATTGCGAAGTGTGGTTCTCCTTAAAGATTAACAGCATACCTGCAGCACCAGAAAGAAAGATAGATGTGAAATGCAGAGCTCTGGTAAGATTAGTCTAAATGTTTAATTTTACTCTACTGCTTTAGAAGAAAAACGTAATTTTTATTGTTGGTCTGGCTGCTATCACAGAGGATTCATCAATTATATTAAGTGACCACACACAATCACTTTTTAAATAATAAAACTTAGTACTTACTAAGACCTCATTTAATTAAGCTCAGTGGTATGAACTAAAATGAATACTTGAAAAAAAGTGTCGTCTTTATCCTATTTGAATAATTACCTTTTTTATTCTGCTGACATCTGCTTCTAATTTTGGGTCTCAGCTAAGGTTGAAGTCTATAAAAACTTCAAGCAGTTTCTGTATAGTCCACAACAGAATAAGTATCGTTTGGTACCCTCCTTCCTTATGCATGCTAAATGATTATTGCCATTTAGATTTCATTAATCATAAGAATGTATTTAATCATATTTGTATTACTAGATAAATACATACTTTCAATCTCAAAAATTAATGTTAGCCATTTTAGAAGAATGATTATTAAATAAGTTGTATATTTTGAATCACATAAGTATGTAGAGATAAAATAACTGTTTAGTATGTTTGCTTAATTGATACTTTTTATTCTCCAAAGATTTGTAATTGTATTTATCTTTGAATTATACTTTGTCAGGTTTTCAGAGCTAATATTTTTCTTATCTTCTGTAAATGGCTATTTCTTTTATCATCTAGACATCCTGCTTTCTGCATGAATTGTAAGCAGCTAAGAAATACTGACTTTAATAATGGTTGCTGGCAACAGGTTCTATGAATAGCAATGACCGGTACCGTATTTTGCTGCAGGAACATTTCTGCAAATAAAAATACGTGATACAAGTACTAGGGGACTACCTCTTCCAGTAACAGATTCTGGGAAGGGAGAGGAGTCTCCTCAGTTGATTTTATATGTCAGCGTGTGTTTATGTGGGAAAAAAATCCAAACCAGCATGCATTTCTCAAAACATTTAAAATATCATTGTTGATATCATCACTTCTGGTTTGTTCCTCATTCCTTGAAGAGTAGTATCCTGATTGTGAACTTCTGTAGGGCTGAGAAACAAATGAATGATGTTTTCAAAAATCTTGCTGTCGGGTGAGCATGGTGCTAGGACGGTGTCTGGTGCTAGGAAGAGACACAAACTCCAGACTCAAAAGAGTTTGTGATTTGAGACCTTGAAAAGAATAGTGCAGGTTTTTTGATCTGAAAATACTGTTAAAATGGTAAAAGGAAGAGCTAGATTTAAAGCATATTGACTCCTTTTGTATAATAAGTTCTCAAGGTACAATTTAACTCTTTAATTTTTAATCTAATTCAGTATGAAAACTGGCAAAAACCACTTACAGTGAAATCCAGCATACTTTTACAATGTGTGGGGTACTGAAATTCTTGTCCTGAACGGGGATAATTCCTTTCTAGGAAGATGGAGGTAAAGAAGTAGCTATACCTCTTCGTCAGATCTCTATGGAAGGTCTCATAAAAAAACATTTTTTATTGATGGATTTTGAAGATGACTGTATTGGGTTTCTGTGGCAAGGTTTTGGTAGTGGGGGGGGTTACAGGGGTGGCTTCTGTGAGAAGCTGCT
>JANZLQ010000061.1:12462134-12494275 GCA_026212715.1 Elanus axillaris
CTAGCGAAGAGGGGGGGGAGTGATAGAACGACTTGGTGGGCACCTGGCGTCCAGCCATGGTCAACCCATCACAATGACACAAAGATTTTTGACTAACAAATAATACATGTGGTTACTATTGTGGAATTGCTATTACTTAATTGACTGGTCACATGCCAGGCAGGTCATTATGGAGTGTGAGAGCTTTCTCTCTCTATTGTAAGAGACTGGGATTGTCCAGGCTAATGTCTCACTATAGACTGTCAGTGTGACACTGGTAAAAAGAACCACTACAGTCCTTAACTGCTAAAGAATGGTCAAATACAAGCAGAGAGCAAATAATGCTGGTGGTATGGCTGTTAGAACAGTGTTCACGGATCTGGTTCTTGGAGGTTAAGAATTGTATTGAAATATTGGAAGAAAATAAAAGAAATCCACTAAAAGCATGGGGGACTGGAAAAGCAGGCCTTGTCATATGAATGCTAAGTATCTCTATCAACTTAGTTTGCCAAAGAAGAAATGGAGAAGGAATGTGATCATTCACTAAAGAATATTGAAAAGATAGTGATGGTCTCTCAGTTTTGCTGACCAACATGAAGCAAGAGCTAGTGGTCAAAAATTTAAACCTGAGAAATATTTAACCTTATGTGGAATATCCTAGTACTAATGACAATAAAACATATGAATATCTTACTGGTGAAAACAGATGACAGAGTCTTGTAAAGCTGAGGACTTGAAATTGCTTCAAAAGCTGATAAATTTTTAAACAGCGTAGACACCTGGTACATCTGCTACATCAGTGAGTCAGATTTAATGAATGCATTGATCTCTTTTTGACCTCGGAGTCTGCCTTCTTCCTTCCTGGCCCTTGGAAAGAAAAGAATTAGCAACATTTAATTTAAAATACTAATAACACTGCTTTTGGACAGTAGTTATAGATGTATCTCATAGTCAAAGGCAATACAAATTTATCTTCAGCATGTCAAAAGTACTTTTCCTGTCTTACAGAGCTGATCAGATTTCTGAAACATTAGGAACTGGCTACAGCAGAGATAAAGTTGGCAAGACAAAGTTTTAAAAAGAGTAAGGTGTATATTAACGTCTTGCTTTTCTTAATGGATAGATGTGTGGCCTCAGTGACTACCAGCCTACAGACAGTGAGGGAGTCCGCAGGGAGATGAGGGCTGGTGGGCATCCCAGGAGCAGTGGACAGTATGGGATTGTCCTTACATATGTCACCTGGGTGCTACGAGTGCTATAGAGCTTAACAAGACTTCAGTGCATATATTTGCTTGCAGACTCCAGTTTTGTGCTTGAGGTTTGGAAATGCTTTAGGCTAACTCAGCCTTTTGTACTTCATAAATGAGCATCAGTTTGAAATGTGATGCCTGTGACAGGATGATAGTTTGTACCGTATGAAAAGGGGTGGCAAGACGTGTGTGTCAGTTCAAACTGAATTTGTAACTCTGTAGATTTTCTGACCCTCACTGATGGCCTGAGGCAGTGGCCATCAGCTGATGTTGCAAAAGGAATCCTCTGTTGAAAAGAGAAGAACATTTTCAAGAAACAAGTAGGTCCACCTGGCAGCACCATGCGATTGACTGTAGCTCAGGTCTAGGAGGCAGGACAGAGCTGGTCTCTCGTCCTTTCAGTGCACAAAATCAGCTAAAAGGAAACACCACTGTTCTGTCTGTACTGCCACCCCAGAACTTACACGATCTTAACAAGGCACTGTGTCACCATCCTCTTTTAATTTGCTCAGGATTCTCTGTGCTAAGTAGTATTGCATGTGTTTTCATCTGTCTTTCTTATAGTACATAATTCTGACTAGTGCACAATCTTGAATTGGAGCAACACAGGATTTTCCAGTTACATTTACCTTTGGTTTGAACTGTTAATTCTCTGGCTTACCATCCTTAGCATGCAAAATTTCAGTCTCAAAAGGTGTCTGCACGTATGAAAAGTTATCTGAAACGCCTAGAGAGAATTTGGCTTAACTCACATTTTTAATAAAATACAATAAATTTGCATTTTTACATTGATGAGACCAATTTCACTACTATCACTTTTGGATGTGTTCTTTCTCTCAACCTAAAATTCAAAGTGGAGGTTGAATAGTTAAATGGTTCAAACCCAGTTTTATGCTATTCAAATTTTGGTAAAAGTCTTTTGGTTTTTCATAGCTGAAGGCATTTAAGCTTGTATTTTGCTAATAAACCAGATTATGATTAGGCTATTTAATGGAAATAAAAAGACTGAATAAGTGTGTCATATTGAAAAAGTCATTATTTTTAAGCTCTAATCTAATTGCAATTAGTTTAATCACTGTATATCAGTAAAAGAAATGTCCTTGTTTGAATAGAATGCTTGAAAGGGGTTCTCTGGATGGCTGAAAATGTCATTTTTCAGTAGGCAGAAATTTGCTACCTCTTCAAGGGAAACTTACTTTTCTTTTCCTCCCTCCAATAACAGCCAAAAAAATAGGGAAAATATGGAGAATTACACCCTTTTTTTGCCTTTCTTAACTTTATATATATATATATATATTATATTGTCCTAGTTTCAGCTGGGATAGAGTTAATTGTCTTCCTAGTGGCTGGTATAGTGCTGTGTTTTAAGTTCAGTAGAAGAATGTCGATAACAATGATGTTTTCGGCTGTTGCTAAGTACTATTTAGACTAAAATCAAGCATTTTTCAGCTTCTCATGCCCAGCCAGCGAGAAGGCTGGAGGGGCGCAAGGAGCTGGGAGGGGACAGGGCCAGGGCAGCTGACCCCAACTGGCCAACAGGGTATTCCATACCATGGGAAGTGATGCCCAGTATAGAAACTGGGGGGAGTGGGGACGAGGGATTGCCACTCAGGAACTAACTGGGTGTTGATTGGCGGGTGGTGAGCAATTGCACTGCGCATCACTTGTACACTCCAATCCTTTTATTATTACTATTGTCATTTTATTAGTGTTATCATTATCATGACTAGTTTCTTCTTTTCTGTTCTATTTAACTGTTCTTATCTCAACCCATGAGTTTTACTTCTTTTCCCAATTTTCTCCCCCATCCCACTGGGGGAGGGGCAGGGAGTGAGTGAGTGGCTGCGTGGTGCTTAGTTGCTGGCTGGGGTTAAACCACAACATATATATACACACACACACAAGTATATATATTAATTTATATTAAAATATACAAAGCCAATAAGCTGTGCTAAGAATACATTTTCTGGATCAAGTAGAATGTCTACTAAATGCATTTAGAAATAGAGTAGTAGAATGGTAATTCCAATAAATAAAAGATGATTCCTTATAATTAATCTTTTCATCTGTTATCCATGCTTGCAGGCAGCAAAATCACTGTACATTATGATAAGAAGATAACTTTTAGACTGCTTCATCCAGCTGTAAATAGTAAGTTTGGCTTCCATCTTGTCCCAGATGTGGCTTCATTAAAATGAGAAGTTTAGTCTAACTGGAAGTTTAGATTCAAATCCCATTGTATTCCTTACTCTTCAGTAGATAGTATGGGTTTCTGGGAAATGGATGAATAAATATTTCAGTACAAACCTCAGAAATTGACCCAGGGATTGAAGGAAGTGGCTTTTTAATTTTAAAAGATAATATTTTTTCCTATTTTTTAAGCATAGAAACCCAATAATTCCTCTAATTTGAAACTCATCTATCTCTAAATTGGGTTAATTTTTAGGGTTAATTTTTTTGTTGTCCATGTGGCCACTAGAATACCCTCCACAGACATAATAATGGTATGGATCCTGGACTTGTCCCCAGAGGTGTTTGGAAGTGTCAAGGGAAAAAGCAAGAGTATGTATATATATAGTATGGTACTTTCACAACTTTCAAGGGTTTTTACAGGAGTCAGTGGACAGTTAACCCTATCCAGTCTCTTCATGCTACTCATGATTTTGTAGACTTCTATATATTTGCTCTGAATTATCTCTCTATAAGATGAAGAGTATGATAAGATAGTCATCTTCATTTATGTTTTCCACTTGGACCTTCATATTTTACTATTTTAGTATTTCTCCAAAAATATTTCTTTCAAAAAATAAAAGTCAAAAGTGTATTAAAAGGAAGAAAACAATTTGGATTTTTAGCAGCGCTTGTCTTCCAACAGCTTCACTTGATAAACTTTGAAGTGTGGCTATCAAAACCAAGTTTTCAAAACGTGGCTCTACTAGTTAGCCTTTTCAGTTTCTTATCAGTTGATATAAATCAAAGCAATGATGAGATAATTGAGCAATATCTTAAGATTAGAAATTTTACTACTTTAAAAAATCCAATGCAACATAAAAAAATTACATTTCCATCAATGACATTTAAATTCAGTAGGTGAAAAGTAACAAGAGTTGCTAAATCTCATTGACCTTTTAAAGTGATTCATAACACAGCAGCTTCTTATATCAAAAGTCCATCTATGACAAATTTGACTGATGCCAATACTTGACCATACCAACCATTCAAATGAAATCTTAGAAGTGGTGTTAGGAAGACCTTATTATTTGTCCCACTCTCAAGAATCAAGCAAGCTGTCTCACTCATAACCTGCAGTTGCTCTTAGGAAGTATTGCAGTGAATATTGATCGTGAAGCTCTGATTGTAAAACACTTAAATAAAAGAGGAGGTTTTTCTTTATTTTCTTTTTGTAGAAGGATAATTTATTTTTTCAAGTAAGAGTATAGCTTTTACTTTGAAGAAAGGAGCATAACTCTGATGTATAGTTCCTTAAATTCCTCATCTTTTCCTGCCCATTGTGTGCATGGCAGACATTCATAGAGTTAAAAATAGTGTTGATCTGCTCAACATGCAGGAAACCATAAGAAGTAATAGAAATATTTCCCATCATGGGAATGAATATTCTAATGGTCAAGACCTAGATGTGGCTCCTAGTGCAAGGGCTGGTAAGGTGAAATACAGCATGAGAAGGCTTTAGTTTTTATAGGTAGATCCCCCCTCCTATTCCTAAATTTATTCCAACTATTAAAAGGAGGACAATGAGACTAAGGAATGAGTGAGATCCTGAACTCATAGGAGGATCTGGCTTAGCTAAGTTTCATTTTGTGGAAAAATGGTACTTTAATTTTCCTATATGTAGTCTCAATCTTTTGTGTGTTCTGATCACTTTGACTATGTCTTCTAAATAATTGGGGGTTCATCTCTGAATTCTTAAAACACTAAATAATTATTATAAACATGTATGCAACTGTAGAAAAGACTGATACATTGGTTTATTGGCATGAAACATAGATCTTTGTACATTGTACATGATAGTGCTAATAGTTTCACATACAGAACTATGAAAAGGCTTGAGGTTAGATCCTGAATCTTCAGGAAGCTGGAATTCTAGAATTTTTTAATGGACTACTATGTAGTTTAAATGCAGCTTGCATCTTCTTTGAGTGATTTGGTTTTTATGTATATATTATAAACTTGAGAATGTCCACAGAATAACTCAAAAATCTTAAGAAAACGAACTAGTCCTCTAATCAAGAATGTGCCTATATTGATATACTCTCATTGAATAGACGGATTAATCAAGATTCCTGTTATATTACATCTAGTATGGGGACTTTAAGAAATACATGATAACCAGTTAAGTATATTTTGCAGCCTTCTATTAAATGAAAATAACTTATCTTCCTGTTTTTATATTGAGTACTTGTGAAAAATCTTTGTACTGTCAACCAAGTACAGTTTGTGTCTTCTGACAATAGTGGTAATTTTTTATTTTACCTGAATACCTAATGCTTTGATTACAACTGTATATTACATCTCTAAGAGAAACAAGACAATATACTCATTCAGTGAACACATCAACCAGATTATAAGGAGTTGCAATGAGTCATGTTGTAAAACGTATAGCTGGCTGATCTGGGTATTTTTTCTAATCCAGGCTCAGAACACTCTGAAATCCACTCATCACCATTCCAGAAATGAGAAGAACCTTACTGAAATGGAGGGTGATTAGCCAGATGCAGGTTTATTTTCTAAGCCGCATGTTTATTAATAGAAAATAGATCAAACGGTGAAGCCTGGAAAGGTTGTAAGGATGCATTCCAACTGTGAAGGATTCCTGCCTGCCTTGATTATTGGTAAATAGGGGAACCCTTATGAGTGCTTAGATGATAAGCCTATTTTTCAGAGGAGGGATATTATCAAGTATTTTTAATACTGAAATAACCCAGTCAATCCTAATGCTGCGTATAATGAACAAACTTCCCTTACAACTTCATCAGTCACTGCCCAGCTTCAAACTCTATGTTTGCCAGCTGTCATAATGAAAGCTATCAATCTAAATTCTAACTACATGTGTCTTTTGTTGGTGTCCTTTGCCTTTCAGTCCAGCCTGAGAAGCAGTTCCAGCAGTTGGCACTGCTGGCCTGTAGAGAACATTTCCCCACAGTCATTAAAACCCATCAATTGTGTTACTTGTATAAACATTTCCATAGCACTCTGCTAGAAATAATTCCAGTAAGGAAATTTTGGCTTTGTGAGGCCTCATTACCTACCTATTCTATTGTTTTGAAAAATCCTTCAAAGTTCTGTTTTGTTCTGCATGATGTTAGGGAGATTGATGTTGGAGACTTGTCAACTTTGGCCTCCCCCTCCATGCAAATTTCAGGCTGCATTTCACTCTGACAAACATCATCAACTCTATTAAAAGAGATCAGCTGAAAGCTAGTTCAGGGAAAAAGGGAGTAAGTATGCTCTGTGATCGTTGCCTGCCCAGGATTTTCTTCCTTTTTCTTTTGTGAAAGCATTAATGTATCTGTATTTCATTTTGTCTTGTCCAGACCAGCCTGTGGCAGTCTAATGAATCTCAAAGTTAAAGGAAAGAAACCTGCAACAGTAGAGATGGTACAGGTTGCAGAAGTGTACTTTCAAATGTATATTTTGCCTACTTTAAAAATAATTCTAAAGTATATTTCAATAGTTCTGTGGGTTTTACTCTGTTAGTGACTTCTAGATAGCAGAGGCTGAATCAGACTGTTGTTCATCTGTAGCTGACAGCCTTTCAAATTCATTATGAATCCTAAAAATCAGGCTGTGTCTTTTTTCTCATGTATGATTAAAAGAAAGATTTGTGATTTAGCATGTGGAACTATCATTTCTGTTGATCACAAGAATGCTGTTGGCTCGTCAATAGCCGAGTTCTGCAACTCTTAAGAGGAAGTGAGAAGCAGCCCGCTGCTGTTATCGGCTAGTCTGGAAGTGCAAGTCAGAAAGCGGATAAGGAACAGTTCAGTTTGGAACTGGATTGACCTTAGCCCAGTGTAGCCTACTGTATAAGGAGAGGAGGAGCCATCCTTTGGATGTCTTTTTCCCTTCCCAAAATCCTTTTCTCTTCTTTAGACGGTAGACAGAGATGGATGGATAGCAGCATGGGATTCCTACTAGTCCTTCTGCTGGGTCTACTCCTCAAACTCTTCTCACCCAGCTCCAGAAATTATTTTGCCTTCTAATGGATTTATAGCTGTAGATCAGAAGTAGCACCTTTGTCAACTCAGTGATGCTTTTCTTCCTGTAGGATATATTGTTTCAAGGAATGGTTCCCCTCAAAAATCATGGCAGATCTTTAGCACTTGGGAATCATGCTTTGGGGACTGTAGGGGTAGAAGCTATCCGTGGGAGATGTCAGTCTGCTTTAAATCCATAACTGTTTTACAGAGAGCCACAACAATAAGGGATTGCACAAGAGGTGTCTTCATTTTCTCTAGATCATGCCTCTTCCCTGGCGCCTCTACGGCTTTTGTTTAATTACTCAAATGGAACCCAGAAGGAGAGATGCATCTGTGTTAGCCTTTCAGTTCACAACAACAGCATGTCTTTTGGGTGTCTTTCCTGATCATCCCCACTTACTGCACTTTCATTGAGATCACACAGCAGTCCTGGAGTGCATGAAATGCATCTCTTTTGGGTGTAACTTAACTGGAGAATATTTTCCAGATGCTTATCTAATATTCTTCAACCATTACTGGGTTTTTAAGTTCATGGGAGAAAAACAGAACTACTGGCAAGCAAAACATTCTTTGGTGCTCGTACTGTGTGGATGCTGAGTCCTCCCCACCAACTGTTCTGCTCTACATGTCTACTCCTTTTGTGTCCCGCTACCTGCTAATATAGGTAGATCATAGCACCCAAATCTTTGTAACTCTTCCTGTCGAAAAAGACCGCGTCCTGTTTGTTTTAACAGGAGTTTGCATTTTGGGGGAACTGCATTATGTCAATAGACAAGTATAATGTAGAGAGCTTGTTACAAATGCACTCAGTGTTGAAGTAGATCCAAATTGGAATTTAAATTATGTGTCAGTGTCTTCTTTATTTAATAAATATACTTTTAGTATAAAACATATAACTAAGAATATTTTGTAATTATGTAACTTGGCAGTTGAAGACAGTGACACACTGTTTTCATAGCTGTGGTGCAATAATTTTTCATAAATCCTAAGCTAAACTGCAATCTGAATGTAGTTATACATAGCTTCTACTTGGATCATGTTCTCAGAAACTGAGTAACCTGAAGTTACAAATCATGCCCTAAGAATTTTTTAGAATATGCTTTCATAACAATTGGTAGCATAAAAAGTAACATTGTGTAAAAGAACCATGGCAACATCGTTTGTGGAAGAAAAACAAAATTGGGAAGGTGGTAATTATTAATCACTCTAACTGAAAGCAGTTTGGCAAATAATTCAGACCAGAAGGTATTTGCATAGCCCATTAAAAAAAAAAAAAAAAAAAGAAGTTATCAACAGGAGGGTAAATTATTAGAAATACTAGAACGTGAGTGAAAATCTTTGATAAATATATAGCAGCTGCTCATCCTCTCCTCTCTTCCCTACAGATGCATGAATCAGTTCTGTGATCCAACAGCAGGGAGCCAATGTAGATCACAAAATGACAGCTGAGCTGTCACGAACTGCCATTGAACAAAAATGTAAGGTTAGATCTAGACCAAGTAATTAGAAGGGCGTTTCATCTATGCTAGATGAGTGGTCATATATATGAAAAATAACTGTGAAGTGAAGAGAGTAGCCTTGTATAATTAAACTACTATGTCACTTAGTCCCTAACTGCTGTGCCTAGCCCTGTGGCTTATGAATCAAAACAAAAGGTTTTCTTCTCAAACATTAAACACAGCAAGTGCAGAGAAAAAGTTCTTTTTAAAAAATTTGCTCACTGCTGGTATCTGGAGCACAGAGTGTATAGCTTAGTGAATTAGGTATTAAAGTAACATCACTGAAAGGAAAACTTAATGTTTGAACTCTGTTCCCTGGATATAGCTCTGTAATGATTGCCTTTCTAATCAGTAGAATTTGTGCTAGCTTTTTAGCTCAAAGCAAAACATGGTTGTATATACATGCTGTAGGGCTGGTTGTTTTGGGTGGTTTGTTTTGGGTTTTGGTTTAGTTTTTTTTTTAGTAACAATGAGTGGAGCCTGAAAGAGAACAGTGAGAATTTCTCCAAAAAATATAGTTATGTATAAATTTTCAGACTATGTTTGGAGGCTCTTATAAGTGATGATCTGTGAATTTTTCTGCAGTATAGTATAACCTTAAGCCTGTCCTGCCATTTTTCTTGGTTGCCAAGAAAATTGGTGGTACTGCCACTGGTTTTCCCCTCAGTGATTAATGTGAATTAGTGAGTAGTGAGAACTCACTGCTTTCCTTGTGTAATATGGAAAAAAAGGAAGAAGGGATCTTAGTAAATATTCATTCCATTCTTATGAATTTTGTCCATCTATATAACAGGAAGCTGTATCTTTTACTTAAGGCTAATTTGGCAGGGGTACTACTGCTCTCACAAAATGTAGCAATATCCCTGCTTCTCCAAAATAGTATTTCTGTGTTCCTGTGATCAGAATGCTATTTAAAAATGCTGGAGTGAAATTCAAATACTCTTTTAGAGTTGTGCATCTCTAGAACATGGGTTGAAGCATCTAGCTGTTCATTTCTGCTAGTTTTCTATGGATAGTATGAACAACGTCTGAAGCAGCATATGATAATTAAATGGCATCATTACAATGAGCAACAAGTGTATTCACACACACACAAACATTCTCAAACAACATCTGAATCAGGAACTTGAAGTAAGTATATAAAACTAGTTGATTACAGATTTGATTTGAAAACAGATGCTGTGCTGAAGTTTGTAAAAGGCCATTAACTCAGGAATTACTTGAAGTTACACAATTTTCATTGACATTTTCACTTTAGGCTAAAACCCGACCTATTTTAGATGGTATGGCCTATTGAAAAAGGAATCCAGATCTTTCCTTTTTTATTTGAATCAGAGTAAGGAATGACTGTGTAATTGGGACAATATGGACATATCTCTGGCACGTGCTTAATCATCATCCTCACTAGAAAGGAGGGAGCAGTGTCTGTTACTGTCTGAGGACTGTTCTTCAGCCTTTTTAAAACTAATTTGCTGCTTGATTTCAATTCCTAGTATAAAATTATATGAAAATCATTGCAACTGAAATCTTAGAAGACTAAAGAGAAGCTAAAGTCTCAGTGAGCATAGAGGCTACATTGGTTTAATCTCCAGAACTATTTGTGTAAAAGTAGCCTGAAGGTCATACAGTTGGCTCCCTGCAGCAGATATTTCTATTGAACAAATTCCAGCTAAAGTTACTTGAGACAAATGTAGAGTAAAAATTAGCACTACTCATTTCACATTGAAAGGGATAGTGAACGTGTAATCAGTAATTATTCCTTTATGTATTTCTCTGGGATTTAGAAAGGATATTTTACAAAGTATTTTAACAGTTCACAGGAACAATCTGAGAAAGCAGAAAACTTTCAAAAGCCAAATTACAATTTGTTCCTGAATATTCATTTTTCGTTAATTAAATAGCACTTTCAGTTATTATGAGTTGTTTGTACATTTGCAGGTATTTTTTGTTCTAAATGCAGAGATAACAACCATATTTTTTTCTTTTGCCAATTGATAATTATTAAGTATCTTCAACCATTGACAATGTTGTAACAGTTTACAATTTAAAAAGAATATTTTTTGGTTACTGTATTTACTTTGCTGTTTACTGTGGATTTCAGAATGGGGAACAGTAGTACAGAGGCTGAATTTAGGCTGATAAATTCAGCTTCATTATCTCAGAGTTTTTAGAAAAATGGACTGTAACAGTTACTTTGCCATGCAAATATTCTAATGGATTTATTCAGGTTGTACGTAGTGGTCAAGAAGTAAGCCAATTCTTAAGTTTTTATGTAAAATATCTAAATGGCTGGCAGTTATTGCTTTGAGCACACTTACTCCTTAGCAGTTGTCTATTTCATGGGGAAAGTTCTAAGTGTATATTGCTGGTTCACTGAGTCAAGAGACTTTCTAATCCATCCATATATTTGAAAAATTGTATTGGCTGTCTTGAGAGGAGGTATCTAATATGTGAGCTCCAAGCAGGATCTGTACAGCAGGAGGTAAGCCAGAGGGGAAGGTCTGTTTTGAACAGTGAATTATTACTTTCTGCTTTAATAAAACCAAATGCCTGGAAGGGATTGAGTTTGGTTTCCACATAAGTGCGGAGACAATCGTTTTGTCTATTCTCTGCCAAATCTTTCTCTCTCTCTCCCTCTCTCAGTCCCTGAGAGCCTCATGAGTACTCAGAAGTTGGTGATGTAACTCTGAAACATGTGCTGCCGGCCCCCACTTCCACCACAGTTGCTCTTGCTGGGTTGAAACTTGTGCCGCTCTCGCCACTTGTAGTGGCTCCCAGATCGGCGCCACTAATGCACTGCTGCTGCGCGCTTCCGTGGTGATTTTAAAAGACCACTGTCACAAGTCCTCACACTTAGCAAGATGTTTACATAGGCAGGGTGTTTCCATTACTGGTTCCAGCTCTTTCCAAAAACTTCATACCTCCTCTTTTTTTTGGCAGTATCCTGAAAAAAGAATGCAGCAGTCTGTTCTGGGTGATCCATCCGCAGCAGATGGTGACTGTAGGATGAATGTAACAATTGAGAAACACGTCATTAATATTTACCCAAGTTTTAAAATTGAAATCGCAGCAGGATAGCTTTTTCTCTATAAAAGATACAGGATGAAATAAGGGCTCATGTCCAGATACATGGATATGCCAAAAAAAGTATATTTTAGGTGATGGTAATAGCAGTCCTTTCCCTCCCAAGATGATCTGCTAGGTACTCAAAACTGAGCACACAGGAATATGGGGACATCAGTATTAAAAGGGCTTGATATTCTTACTCATAAATCCATAGGTCTCTAATAGACACTCTTTCCCACATCTTTCCCATACCACCCCATACAGAGGGAGAGGCTGCTTTCTGGGTGACAGCAGAGCTAGTCGGACTGCATAAAGAGACTCCGAGACGTGCAAGGGTGGGCCTTGGTTCTGACTGCTCTGATTTTAGCTCTTTCAGAGGTTCTGTTAACAGATATCCGTCAATAAGAATATATATTTGGATGTTAATATTATTAAAAAACATTGCTTGTGATATAGTGAACTTGCATTACTTTTTTAAAGTGAATACTAAGGGAATGTGTGGGACAGATTGCTAATACAGATACCTCAAGTATGTCACATTTGGAAGACAATAATGCAGCATTTGTTGTTCTATGTGAGTCAGTAATGTGCGAGCAAACTTCAAGGTCTTAAAAGTTAACTTGCTTGGAGCAACAACTAACAATGAGGATGTTTTCTTTTTAAAGTTTATCTGATCTTTTATATAGGCATAAGAAGGCATAGAACTACATAACACTTACAGAGATTATTCCTTCAGATTTATATATATTTCTGTTTTCAGAAAAGCTATGAACATTTAAGAAAGTCCCTTTGCGTTATAATATTGATACGCTCTGGCTCCTGAGACAACAGAGATATGGCGAAAATAAAAGTTGGATTTAAAAAAAACAAGTGTCTAGGGTTTAGGAGAGCAAGGTTTTTATCTGAGGAATTTTCCCTGTCAATATCAACTTATTTGTAAGTTTCTACTCTTGGAGAATTCAGAAGAAAAAGCTATTCTCAGTACAAACCCTAACAATTTTAGTTTTGTTCTAGAATTACCTCTACCTCTCTGTGTTTTGTGCCAGTGATAATTATGGTATCAGTCTTTCAAATTGCAAAGAAACATAATTCCTTTAAAAATCTCTTTTTAGACCTACAGAATAAGAAAGTTACAATAGGTGCAAGATCTAAGGCAGTCAAATTAATTAGTGTTTTACCTCTGCTGATTGAGTAACTTGATGGTAGGTGGTGTAGCCGAGATGTAAATTATCTCATTAGTATGGTCATAACAACTCAATAAAATGAAATACTATCAAACTTGGTTACTAGTTTTAAAAAGTAAAGAAGTGCTTTTAGTTAGCTCATACCAGCATGAGCTGGGTGTAGAGGCACATAGTAGAATATTTGCTTCCACATGTGTAGCAGGAGTCATTAAAGTTGATGGAAGCAATGTAAGAATTAGTCGTTACTGCTACTCTACCATAGTACCATTAGGTTCTGATAGGTGGTTGTAAGTTTATTTTTACCAAGTATTTCTGAAAGTCTTGAAGCACTGCAACACAGGCAGTGCTGGTCACTGCCTTTCCCTGATCAGTTCTGAGCGAGCTGATACCTCAGCATTTTACTGACGTAGTCTTTACTCTGTTTGTAGTGTCATGCCAGAGGAAGCTTTTTAACCTCACCACATCAAATTTTCAATCCAGGACAGTACGCCCATGGTGCAAATATCAGTTTCAATGCCCAATAGGGTAAATGAAATGCTATTAGAATAAGTACCTGGAAGTAAATCTGCTGTTTGAGTTGCTGACTTCATTATGAATATGCAGAAATCATCAGCACTCACCAAGCCTTCCAAGTCTGTTCTGATCTATTGGAATTAGGAATTTACAGCAATATTGTAACTTCATATAACACTTGAAAACAAATCATGAGACCAGCACAAAATAACTGCAGCTAAGTGTTTGTTGTAGCATTCTATGGGTCAATACAATTAGCTCAGGAAGTAAACTTTGTAATTCTATACATATTCAAAGTCCAGGGATGATAATGCCCTTTTTTGGTAAATAAGAGAGTGACAAAGATTTGCTCAACAGCTTAACCTGACCGACATTCACAAAGATCTCTGTGGGTAAGGTTTAGTCTAGATCAGAGAGAAATTATTGAAAAAGACAGGTTTTACTAATTGTCTACCTAATATATCAGAAGCTATTTTGAAACTGAAAGTATTCAAAATTTTACATCTCCTTGAATTCCCTGAAAGAAAGGACTGGGTACAATGGTGATTGTCACTATTCTGAGGCTCATTTTGGGCACATATCTCTGAGTCATGACATGCTTGAAGAATTGCATATTACCTTTCCATGAGACATAACTGACTCTCTGGAAGTGCAGTAGTAACTGATAGCTCTCTTCATTATCTAAAAGCAGTACATTTCTAACTTAGCAATGTTGCACTTTCCGGTGCTTTTATTATACCTTAAGTATTTTGTTCTGGCATTGTGGATATGGCAGTCTGTGAAGGAGATAGGGCATTCTGAGAAAAAGAGAAATGTCTCTTTTTGAGAGAGACAGCCTGGATTTACTAAAGTGTCAATCATCCAAAATAGCCATGTTGAACAAGGACTGTAAATACCTCTATTGATTTGATTCAGACTATGGTTTCCACCATTGACACCTCATATATTACATGTACCTGCACAGCAAAGTGACCTCTAAGAATGATGAATAGGAGCTGTATTGAAATTTGTCAGTTGCTGAGTCATGCTTTTTAAAAATGTTATTGACAAAGTAGATGTAAATTATTTTTCCTGTAAAATCCTCTGAAGATTAATTTGATCCTTTGTTACATTAATACAGTGGCAAATATCTCCTTCCAGATTGGCTGTCATAATGAAAAAGATTAACCTACTCTTATGCTTTTTTAGTAGTGCTCTCCAACCTGACTCAGCTTTGATAAACCAGGTTACTGTACATAGTGGTTTAGGCAACTGAGCTTATCACTGAAAGTACCAACCTTCATTACAGAGGTTGGTGAAAAGTAGCTGTAATTGATAATTTCTTCATCTCACACTGCTGGATCTGAAAAGGAAATCTGCCTGTGGTCTCATGTGGGTGGAGAATTATTGAGCTTCACTCTACATGGACTCAGAGCTGGCCTTGATTTCATTAAGATGTAAGCATAGTTGCTACTTCCTCAGTTATGGGAATTTGGGATATTATTTGACTTTGAGTCAGTCTGTATCCCCTTGTCAGGTATGTTGTTTATAACTATCTTAATATAGCATTCCTCTTGTACTTCAATTCATCTTTGCTACAACTTCTTCTATCTATCTAACTTCTATCTTCTATCTATACCAAACCAGAAACGTTATACAGATGGACAAAACTGGGGTGCATGGAAGTCCAAATATGTGTCTATTATTTAGTTCATTAGGTTTTCCTGTATGTGTTAAAAATTATTGTAATATCACTTTCGTGTGGGTTTCTCAATGTGCATGATTTCTTTTGGTGGAGCTGAGGACATCATAGATAGCTTCAGTCCCAGGATATAAAGCTTTTGCGGTCCCCTCCTTTCCTTAAATTTCAGAAACCTGTTTTTAGCAGTCATCTATTGCAAAACATCTATTGTTTTAGGGCATTATTACTTAGGCACTAATGCACATTTCAGCTAAAAGAAATCCAATTCAGTGTGATTTTTATATGTAAATTTACATATAAATTTACACCTGAAACTCATTGCATTATTAGCCTCTGACATTAAATGTCCTGTGTACATTTTTTAATTCTAGTTAGTTTCTTGTACTGTAACAGTGATAAGAATGGATTCCTTACTAAGCAACTTCTAAAAGTATATATTTTGTTTAAGGTGTTTAGTCCTAGATTTCAAGTAGTTCAATTTGCTGTTCTGATAAAGACTTAAGTGTTGATGAACAGTTGGTGCCTTTTCGCAAGCTGATATTTTTTAAGGCAAAAATATGCCAAGTAAAATGGGAAAATGTGGTATCAACATAACGCTGTGATTCTCCATCATCATAACCCCACATGGAAAGGAGAGGGTTATCTTGGCAATTAGTTTACATGAAGGAGGGGGGGGAAAGGGCTCGTATGGTGAGGGAGGTAGTTCACTTCACAAAGATCTGCTCCATTAACTTAGGAGTGACTAGGAAGGTGGAAGGCCTCAGCCCCTCCAGACACAGGAGGTTGGGACTTCCATGTGTCTGAATGATCAATGCGAGAAAGGCCCAGCTGAGCGTGCACATGTGGGTCTGGGTCAGAAGTGTACGTGGAGAGGAGAAGTGGTGAGATGAGGTGCATGTTGGAGGCACGTTGCATCAAGCAGTTCAAGAGCCAGCTCTGATTTCTAAAAGTAATTTGCCCAGACTGGGCTGAATTATGTTCAGCATGGCCCTGAAACTCTGTCCTCAACTCTGCTGGCCAACTCACCTGAGCCTCTTTTGTTCCAAGAAACAGAAATGAATAATCATGAGGATACAACAGGAGACTCTAGCTTAACTCCTACTACTGACATACAGACACGCCGATGGTGACGCTGAAAGCTCTCATCGTTTTAAGCCTATGGAAGATAGAAGCCAAGATCTGTTTTTTCCAAAATATTGCCAGCATTGCGAGTTCACTCTTTGAGTAAGCAACATTCCTGCTTGTCATCAGGTGTGGCACAGAGAAAGGAGGCACTTGTCACTTGCCAGTCTAGAAGAACAATGATTTGGACAAGGACCTACAAAGGGAAGAACTTCTGCTGCATTGTCTCACCAGGCTTATCAAAATAACTTTCTTACCACTTACCTGACTTGACAATTTGCTTCTATAGCAACAGCCTGGCAAACTGGGAAGCAAGTACAAATGCTTTCCTCTCAAGGTCTATGGACTGGAAAAGCTGCAAATAAATGTAGAGTGAATGTCATCTCCTTAATGAAACTGGAATTTAATTGAAAACAATTGTTCTAAAGCATTAAGAAGTGTAGTTAGTCTCTTAGAAACTTTGGCCAGCTAGTGCTTTTATAGACACCTGATGATGGTTAGAATAGGAGTATTACTGAAGTTTGAACACAGAGAAATGTTATGCACAGTAATTTTAGAATGTCTCCATCTTCCTATAAGCTACCTTGTTGAAGTTAGAGGATTAGTTGATAGTTCAGTGCTGTGTATACATTAATAAAATGTGAAATTACATATTATGGACTTAAATCCTTTTGGTTTAGTTGTTAAAAGAAGGATGTAGAGAATGGGATGATGAGAAAATCTTTGGTATAAACTATGTCAGGGAAATATTTCAGCAAACAGGTATAATATCACAAAAGATCAATTGATGATGGTGAGCATCTTTTGAATGAAAATCTTAACAGGCTATTACACCAATACATAGGCTCAGGCTATTAATGTAGGATAAAGTGTAACCAGTCAATTGTTTTTTCAAGTTCCACTGAGATTTTATTGTTATCTCATATTTACATTTCCTTTTATTTTATTTTATTTTACCTTATGTTAGATATTATTTTAAATTACCTGCACTGGACAGGAAGTAGATCACAGCAAGTTCTAAAGGAATAAAAACATGACCAGCATGGCTCTATCTTGGGCACTGGCAGTCGTGATGCAAGAAGAACTTTGAGGAATGAGATTAATTCTCTTCTGTTTTCAACTTTTGTATTTTTCCTCTGTCAAAATGTTTATAAAAACCACAACACTGAAATGTGGATCTAAATTAATGACTGTAAATGCATTTGGAACTTGCCTATGATGTTACTTCTTTGCATTCTTTCTGATAAAATGGTACTTTCAGGAAGAACAATACTCTTTGCAATTGCATGGGTGTTTTGTTATTTATCCTAGTATTATACCTCCACAACAATCCATTAAGGCCTAGAAATGTACACTATATATAGATTCTGTTGATAAATATACATCTGTTATTATTACCATCCATGAAGTAGCAGATCTTTGAAACATTTATAGCAATTCCAGGGAAATTTCCCAGGAAATTCCAAGGAAGTACATAATCCTAGGCATTCATTTTATAGTGGCAAGAGAACACTGTTTTACATTAAGCTAATGTTGGCAATATAAAATCTCCTTTGTGTACAAGGTAACAAAGGTTTCTTTGATAGTTTCTCCTTTTTTCCTAAATAAGCAGTCCATATTTCCTTTTTACTGCAAAAGTATTTCTTCAACACAGCGTGTAGATGTTTTACTATATAGTTGTTAAGAAGCCTTTAGCAATAAAATGGTAGATAGATTTAGAAATTTGTTTACACCGGTAAAAACTATTAATCTGAGCTTTAAAATATTTTATGGCAAATTTAAATCCCATCTTACTGATGCAAGGCACTTGAATGATTTAAATTGTTGGTGTAATCTTGCCATCTGTAGAACGTTAAATGTGTTTTATGTGTGTTCCAATAGTAATTTTCTATAAATGTAAATATATAGAAATTTACCAAATCATAGGCAGACTCAAAGCAGAGTGAGGCAGCTGTGTGTGGGATTGTAAAGTATTTCATGTTCAGATTTTAGTGTTTTATTAATTTTAATAGATACTTTATCTTTTTCTACTTTTATATTGCAAGTTGAATTATTTACTTTTACGCAAAGTTTATGGCAAAATTTTACTGTAAGAACCAAATCACCATATGTAAAAAAACCCAAACACCTGCATTTTGAAATAAACTGCTTGGTTAGGGTGAAGGAAAGAGATCAAAATAGAGCTAGAGAGAAATATAGATACAGAGAAATAAATACTTATATTTGGGGTTGGATTTTGCATATTTTATATAGATGAACATATATGAATAGAACATATGTATTTTTAACTGCAGGTATACATATTGAATTGTTACGGTGGACTTCATTAATATATTCCTTCCTGTCTGTTTAAAGTGTTCCATTTCATAAAGTGTGTTGATATTTACACATACAGGGTACATAAGATGGATTTACACAATTTTTAACCTTACAGCAAAGGAGGGCGGCACTGGAACACTGCTGAAATATAGCAGTGTTTCAAGCGCTGCGCCAGAATGCAACGTGCAGAGTGAGCTGCCTCTGCCCAATTCCTGCACATCTTAAAGGTGTTCCAAGTGTAAAGAATGTGTCTTTATCTAATCAGGCCATAGCTTGGCTCCCTTTTATTATAGTAACTGGAATTTAATATGCATCTTTAATAGTAACCATGTTTTCTAGATGGTCAAGAAAAGATGATCCTTGCCTGAAGTGTTGATAGACTTTAAACAGAAAGGTCTGGAGAGCACTAATAAGGGAAATGGCAAAAAGGAACGAGAGAGGGAATGGTTATTGTGGTGGTGGTGTTTTAATGTCAAGTATTATGGTGTAACTTAAAAATTAAGAGGAACAGATCCTGCAGAATTCAGCCTAAATTGCTTGGCAGTTTGCAAAGTGGACATTTTCAACTGTTTGTGCTTGGCTGTTGGGAGATGGCTTGGAGGGTTTACCTGGTTAGGAGTACAGCAGATCGGCCCGTAAGGTGTATTTTGGCAAGCCCCAGCCATATCTTGGAAGGTGAACTAGCTTGTTAGAGTACAGACTGGCCAGGAAGACTTGAACTTTTCTTATTTATGGAATTAAAGAGTTTACAATTTGAAGATTGGCTGAAATGTCTCTTGCGGCAGCTTCTCTTTTTTGGGGTTAGCTCACACATTAAAGAAGGGTGCAGCCTGTATTCATATACATGTAAATCATGAGTAAGCATCTTACACTTGTTTGAGAAAGATCTTTTATGTGTAATGGCACATAATTCATTTTGTGTTTGTTTTTTTTTTCTAGGAAACTACTGAAATTCACATTCCCATCACTAATCCTGTAGACAAAATTCTCCAGCTGAGTGTGGTGCTGGAGAATCAATCGCTTTGTGGACAAAAGGCTTTCACTCTTAGGCCCAAACAAACATTTTTATATCAACTGAAGTTTTCCCCAGCTGTTGTTGGCACTTCTGATGAAACGTAAGTTGTAGAGTTTTGATAATTGTGTTCTGGCTCTTGTACTAATAAATGAACTGCTTTCACTGAAACCTCAGTCCCTTGATGTAGATATCACCGTAAAAATGCCACATAAGGGGTAATAAATGGAATAAAAAAAAAATAATCCAACTTTAAATATATTGTATCCCAAACAGCAGCTTTCTTCGGAGGAGAAAAACCTGACTGACAGGCAGTAGAATAACCCCTAGTTATTCTAGTTAACTAGAATTCAGCGAACAATGTTTTAGAAATTTACTTAATATTAGAAGTCTCCTCTGAAAACTTCAGATGAATTGTTAGTTTTGTAAGTTTGAAAGTTCCATAAAGGGAGTAACGGGTTGGTTTTTTTTTCTACCAAGATGGAACAAAACTATAACAACATAACTAAAACCAGGTGAAGAAGCCTTTAACAGTCTTCACATAAATCCTTTAGCTTCAGGATCTTCCATTTATTAACAATGATCTACTAAATTAATATGGAGAGGTGATAAACTACATTTTTTTCATTACACTGGAAATACCAAGGAATCCATGCAGGTATGATAATTAGCAATACAAAGACAGATGACCTCTTGGTCTTAGTTTCAGCTAAACCAGTTCAGCAAGTAACTGAAGAGTGCAGAATTGCAAAGCTTATTTTCCTGGAATTTGGTTAGCAAAGCATTTAGTTGAAGGGCTGATTGAAAACCAATTCCCTGTTTTTCAATTATATCAATTGACTGGTAAAAATATGGGAATGGGGAGGAGGGTGAGGTGGTGGTTTATGAAGAGGGCAGAGACAGATGACATGTATTGAAAGACCAGATATTTACAAAGGCAAAAATCCATGTATTTAAAAGTTTTGTTCAGGTTGATGGTATTGATTTTTCAAAAGACCAGAATAATGGCAGGTATCATTGTAGAATACAGCTTTCAAGCAATACTGCTTTATAAAAATGAGTACTGTTACCAGTTTAGTAAATATTTTTTTTCTGGGGGAATTTGTAGAAATTATACATGCTGAAGCTGCAAATGAGAATAGACCTCATTTTTTCATATCAGATAATATTTCTGGTATTTTTCAAGTGCAGAATTTCCAAATAATCAAATAAAGGCTTGTTTTAACTGGCAAAAATTTGGGCTCAGCCGATCGGTAGGCTGGGACTTAGGGCAATATATGCAAAGACAACATAAAGCACACCTGTACATATTCAATACAATTATCCAGTACTGTACCAGAAAGCTGCCTAATAGCTGCTTTAAATTGCAATAGCTCCCAAGGACTACAATTACAGCTGGACAGAGGTACTTCCACATTACATCCACACTATTATCTTTTTTTCTGAAGCCATGCTCTGTTTCCTTTGCTATAGTAGCAGCTGGGAAGAAGTGCTATAAAAGTGTTTGTGGCAGGTGTACCTTTTCAAATGGATCATTCTTTCCTAAGCTGTTTTATGCTCACTTTAAAGGCTCTGTTGGCACAGAGGATAGGATGGAACCATAAAGTCAGGGAACATAGTTATCTATCATTTAGAACAAGACCTGGTCCTTAGTGGGTCATGGGTTTGTGCAGTGCGCTTCATGTAAGTTTTTATATGCTTACAATGCTTTGGTTTAATGTTATTATGACTCTTCTCCTCAAAAACCCACAAGAAATAGAAAAAGAAATCTACGATAGGAAAGGAATGTGTTAGAATGTCTGTCACAGAAATATACTGCTGTACAACTCTCACCTAGTAATTTCCAGTCATGACAACATTTGATTGTATATCAAAACAGTATATTGAATATTCCTTTGAAGCATATCTCTTTGTCATGCTCATATAAATGTGTCTAAATCTATTTCTCAGTTTTCATCACTAGATTGAAAAGATTTTCCTTTTAAAATCAGCAAATACTATTTCTATTTCTTTGTCCTTTGAGTTCAAAATAGCTAGAAAGAAAATATTGTGACATTGAAACACCATCAAAGCTTACTCTTGCAAGTTAGCAGTTGAAATGCTTGAGTTGTGCTTCTGGAAAAAAAACCAAAACCAAACCGACAACAAACCAACCAAACCAAACCAAACCCCAACAAACATCTTGTTATGCTAAAAGCTAAGAAAGATGAGGAAGTGATTTTGTTGCATCAGTAATTGTAAATATTATTAGTTTTGGTAGCTGCATTCAGATCAGATACCAGTAAGAAGTGTTATGGGAAAACTGGGAGCTAATTAAAGAAGTCACTGGGTTGAAGTCATTAGTTTTTTCCTGACTTTTAACCTGTACATTTTTAATTGTCTGCACAAAAGCTGTGTCATACTAAGCTTATGTATCTGTTTTTAGTGTCGTATTCCTGTCAGATATGGTTGGAGAGTTTTGGTATGCACTGAAGCTGATTGTAGAGAAACCGTTGCCAACTAGTCTACCTGAAATAGAATGTGAGCTTGGAAAGTAAGTATGTAGTTGATAGTGCTGAGCATGGTCACTGGTTAGAAGTATCATGGAAAAGATGTGACGAATTTACACCAAAAAGCCAGAATGGTGCTTCATATGTACTATAGTAGTTTGCAGATAATTTTCATAGCTATATGTGTAGACAGGTGAAATTCTCCTTGCAGAAAAACAGTTGAAATGGAATTGTAGCCTACATGTAGGCTTCCTCTGAAGTCTTTATATAGAAATCACTCTGAAAATACTGCAGAATGTAATCATAAAGATCCCTAACACAGATTTCTGTAGGTTTGTTTTATTTTCAGTTTCTTTTCTCTTTCAGAACTAGGAATGTATCTGACAGTCCTGCTTTACAAATGCTTGTACACCAGTTATCAATTTATTTTAAACTCTCAAGAAATGGCAAAGTAATACAACTTCTGTCTGGCAGATCCTGCGGCCAGACATGGTTGGAATGCTGCAAGTGTTAAGAAAATGAGCTACTGAGAGCAGACAGAGAAATAAATAAACCCAATTCTAGTCTTCCTTCAACAAAATTTCATCTTGCATTTTGATAGCATAATTTGCAGTTCTCACTTTCAAGACAGAAATCAAAACTTTTAGGATAAGACTTTCAAGAATACTGGTACTTCAGTAGTGCTCTTCCACCTATTACCTCTGTTTAGTAGTAGGTTCTGCAGACACACTGCTCTTCTGAATGCTAAATTCCACTTACTTCTGTATATCTTATCTTTGACTAAATCTCTAATTAATATACATTACAGACTGAGCAAAAAATGTTGTTAGAGTACAACATGAAATTTTACTTGATTAAATTTCTGTGAGTGAATATATTCTACTGTTCATGTATGATGCATGGACCAGAGTTAAGTGGCAGTGCCTTTGTTACTATGTTTTTCTAAGAAAATCGGTAGGGCTGCCCCTTTCCTGGTTTTTACTTTAAAATTCTGGGCTGACTGGAGTAAAACCATAATTTTTCTCTACAACGTAGGCTCACACTGTTAAGCGTTAGAAATAACTTCAAAAGTTTTCATTCACACTATCTGGCATTCAGAATTTTCTCCAGCATGAACTACCTGTGAACTACATGCACAAGTGATCTGGCCGAGAATGGCAAGTCATCCTTTTCTACTGCAAATAACATGCATGTTGGAAACGACTAACTCCATTAACTACAACACTTACCTGTCAAAACTACCATCTCAAATTCACTGGATTCCATGTTTTATTTTTTCAGTTGAGATTTCTTTTCACTTTACAAGTAGATGCATGTTGTAATTCCTATGCATATGTAAATAAACTCATCTACATCTGCCCTGGGCAGACAGAGGTGGAAGAACAAAGAAGTACTATTTATTTTAATTAGTAGCAGCAACAACGATAATGTATAACAGGAAATTAACAGTAGTCTCTTTCACATATCTTCTTTTATAAATGTATTGTATTTATTAAATTATTATATATTATTATGAATATATGTATATTATAAAAGAGCATAAAAAACCTGACAAACTTCTTCCATTTCTGTATGCATTATCTGCAGTATTCTTGGTTTCTTAAAGTCTCCTGCTTTTTGTTCATTTATTTCCTTCAACACTCTCCTTTTTCCAGAAATCTATTTCTATTATGTCATCAACATAATGTCCTCATCTTGAAGTGCAAAATTTTGGACAATGACAATTCATGATGGCATTGAGACTACAGTTAAATTACTGAGAATTGCTCTACCTGCTGAAAAGATGAGATAGTCCAAGTAAATTGGCTGCATTAATGTATGCTGAATATGTAAAGGCAGTGCCGGTAGATATGTATGTGTTGTCTGTTTAAGAAAGGTATCATTTTGTTTGTTTGTTTTGTTTTGAATGGGTGCACTTCCTTGCTATATTCCCAGAGATGTGGACTGTAAATGTCTTAAGAAGTTTGAAGCATTTCTGGTTGGTGAAACTTTGTAGTTCTTTAAGAGACTAACTTCCTTTCTACCCCCTTTTTCTTGAATGCAGAAGCATTATCATATATGCTATCCTTCTAAGAATAATGTTTTTCATTATATGCTCACTGCATTCTTTTTGCTATCATTCTGAAAAATTTAAGAAATTGTGTCCTTGAACCATCACTTGGAACTGGATTAGGAGCCAAGAACCCATTGATACACTTAGAATTGATTTCTAACCAGTTCTTGGAAGAGAAAAGAACAAATTCTAGCAGTTTATCTTTTAATCCTTCTTCAGATACCCTAACATTCTGGGTTTATCACAGTCAGATCTACTTTTTGTTTCTGTCAAGGCAGGTTTAACACATCCTATAGCATATGCCTCTAAGATAGGAAACCTTTTCCTTGGTGTTCTCCATCTTCATTTATCCATCCTGTTATGGGCTCCGCAGCAGGAGTCATTGAGGATGAGTCAGTCGAATGATATTCGGAGTGGTCTTGAATTTATTGTCATATGCAACAACTTTTTTCTAACATAACCACAGTATTCAATCTATGGGGAGCGTCAGAGGTTCTTAATGGTTTTTGATCACTTGAAGAACCTCTAAGAGTCAAATAGTAGCTTACTGAAATTTTAGATATTCCAACATAGTTTTCCCTTTGACAAAGTATTATGCATGAAAGAGGCAAGACAAAAAAATAAAGGCTAGAGATGGTAAATGTGAAAAATGGGAATTATCAAGTGAATCTGAAGATCTTGCATGAAAGTTTCCTGGTAGTTCTCTACTTTCTGCTATTGAGACCTCAGTGATACAATGCTTTGATAGTGTTAGTCAAAGCCAAGTCTGTCATTCAGCTGCTGGGGATTTATATCACTGCGTATGTTGGAAGGCGCCTGCCTGCACCCAAGTTTTAGGGCCTGAAGTTACAGTCATAAAGCTTGACTGAAATGCATTCTCTTCTGAATGTTGCTTTTTATATTTCTTTCTCCTTACTGATTTAGCTGTGATTAACTGACTAATTTTTTCTAGAGCATAAATATGCGGAGCAATCTTGCAGTTGACCTGCCACAGCTTTGACTAGAGGGAATATCCATTAGGTAGATAAATTACAGTAAAACCAATCTATGTATGTCATTTTTCAGACTTTGCTTATTTACTGTTTTCACTGATTCACCTTGAGTCTCTCTCTTCTGTGTCCCTTGGTGTTACAGCGAGATTGTGATTTATGGACATATATCTTCATTAAAGGCAAATAATTTATTATTTTGATCAGAATAGAGGAATTTTGGGGAGTCCTATGAATTATTTTGAAAATTGTGCTCCTTATTGAAGATATCTTGTGTTTGTTTATTCTTTAATTAGAAAATAAAGGACAGCCTGTAAAATAGAATGCCAGCTGATTTAAAGCATAACATTTAGGCAATCAGCATACTCCAATTTTGTTCTGGGACAGCCACAATACTCATTAAAATACATAATCTACATGTGCAACATAATGATTTGCCATTATGCTATAATGAACAATGCAACAATTGTACAAAATGAAAGAGATTTGGAGTCCATGCAGAGGAAGAAAGGAGGGAAGCAGGCAGAACCTCCACTGAAATGGTTGGTGTGGAACACTAGGTTTGTTTTGAGATCTCAGGGTTACAAGATGATTAAGAAGAATGATTGCCTAGTGGCACTACATCAAAAGCTATTGGCAGCACCACTTAATTAGAAGCTTTTCCTGTAAACCATTGCTTAGACAAAAAGGAGTTACAGATATCATTTGTCTGATTACCTTTAATTTCTGTCCAGTGCTTTTCCTGGGGCAGACTATGAGTCCATGGATAGACTACAGAATAATAAGACATACTTAACATTATTTTACTTTTTGGAACCAGATTTTTTTGGTGGCCTTGGCACTCTGAATTATCTATTTGACTAAAATGTTTTATTCCAAAGTTAGATCTACAGAAAGTAAGGAAAGAAAAGTGAGACATAAATATGCAACTTGGAACCTAGGAATAAAAGTGAAGCTCTGGTATCGGAGACACTAGGATTCATTTCCAAATCCTCCTAGCTAAAAGTTAGGCATCAAGTTTGAGGCATCAATTCTAAGCTCCTCCTGTACACCATGAAAAGTGATTCCAGATCTTTGTGATCTACATTAAGACCAATTCTCCCTGAAAATGTTTTTCTCCTTGTTGAGTATTGAGGGAGCTAGACAGTCCTTTTAACCAACTAACTTAAACTAACTTCCCTGGCAACTGAAGTACAGCAAGACAAATTCTGCCCTTACGAATGACCCGAGTATTAGAATAGCTATTGCTACCAGTTTTTATTGTTATTAATCTTTATTAATAATATTAATTGATGCTATTAAATATGTGTCCATACTAGTGGAAAAATACTAATGCAATAAAACAAAATTCTTCTTTTAAAAGTACTAGTTTTTCAAGAAAGAAAACAAGTGATGAATAATAGAATGCTATGGAAGAATCTTTATAATTAATATTAATTGCATATATGTATTTTTTCCAGATGGGCTCGTCTATACATACCTCTCTTCAATCCTACACATGAAACTTTGGAGCTAGAAATTGTTAACAGCAATCCTAGCAATTTTTCAACTGAGACTGATCCAAAAAACCCTGTAAGTAAGATTTCTCTGCTTTCACAAAAGTTATAGAAGAGAGCCATCTTTTCAAAACGTACTGAATTGTGTATCATGCTGTGGGTTCAGAAGACACAATATAGTCTCAAGGATTAGAGACATTGTAAGCATGTATTCTAGAGATTTTGTAGTTTAAGGATGAAAAAAAATTAGACTTGAAGAAAATGCAAGCTGAAGTATAGATGTTTTTGTCCTGGTATGCTTTGTGGAATGGTTTTGAGAAGGACTGCAGCGTTGGCTGCAAATAATGTTCAGGAGATAATAGAGAAGTTGTGAACAAACCAGCTGTGTTAGAACCTTCACAAGTTTCTAAGTATCAACAGGATAACTAGGTAAATATTTAGGTAGGTAGATAAAATGTTAATATAATATACCATAGTCATGGCAGTTATAACCAACTTGCAGAGACTATGAATAATAATTTGAGCAATTTAGCTGCAAGGAAACTTCATATACCTGGAATAATTTTATTCTCCAAACTCACATTTACTCTGAGACTGATTTCTACTGAGAAAATCTTCATCTTGCTACTATTATGTAGACTACTTTTTCCTCCTCCATCACAGAAGTTCTTCTGTCTTGCTGCTTAACATTTTTGTCCTCTCAAAGGCTGAGAGTTACATAGATTTCATGTTTTCATTGAGATTGCGTAGAGTTCTAAATGGTCAGGATTCTGAAAAATATTTATTATTGAACATTGATTACTAGTTAATAGTACAGGTCCTATAGCAAACTCTTTGGATGTTATTAACAATTAATGCTATTAAATATGTGTCCTTCTTATGATGGGGAGATGAGAGAAGGGAGGACAGATGCATGGAAACTCTGGTGCAAGGGATTAGGGGGTCCTCTTGTTAGGATGTGAATATAGAACCTCTAACGTAAAAAAAGAAAATGAAGAAACCTCTTGCAGACAGGAAAGAAATGGCAATTGCACCTTTTCTAGATGCAAGGAAGATAATACAGGAAAGTCATACACCAGAGCTGGTTTGTGGAAACTGGTATAAGGGTCAGAGGGGGAGGAGAGGAATATTGTAATAAGATCCTAAAATAAAGCTGAGAAGGTAGAAAATGGACTGTATGGGGAAAATAGAGGAATGCTATAAAGTCATATCATGTGCTTTTTTGACTTTCAGAAACTAAACAGCTTTCAGCCTCCAATATAGCAGTACAACAAGACCACATGCTCTTAAAAGGGGCTCTAAAGACAAGAATATATCATACTTATTTACTGAACTGCACTATATTTTGCATACATAGTATTACATTAAATTAAAAGTATAAAACTTCATGTGTTTATTTTAGTCTGTCTTATCTCGTGCATAATAACACATCTTCATACATTATGTTAAAACTCATCAAATGCTCTTACTAATCATTTCTTCAATTGGTATTTGAATAGGAGCTAAGAAACATAATAGATGCAACTATATTAATCGTCTAGGAGTATTACACATGTTATTTTTAGGTCATTGGCACAGAATTGGATTAGATTTAATTATAGTGACTTTTGGCTCCTGCACATTGCATGTTACCTTGTCCAGGAAATTAAAAAGAAAATAGAAAAATCTTTTCCTTCCAGCTTTCCTAATTTATCACCAAAAATTCCCATATCACCAATAACTACATTACATTTCTTAGGAAAAGACACATTCAACACTACCTGCAGTAATTTTCTTTCTTTTCTTCTTAACAGAATACTCAGTCCTATATGTCATTTATGCATTGAATTCCAATTTACAGCAGTACTTCCAGTTAAAGGATAGCTTTGGTGAATTTGCTCTAAGCAACTACCTAATATTTATTTCATGTGTCTCTCCCTTTTTGAACTTTTTTCTTCCATTGCAGACCCGTGTTTGGAGAAGTACTGTGATTTCCTTCAATTTTGATAACAAAGGCAGGGTGTGGCATATAAATACCGGCTGCTTCTCCTGAATATATTGCATCCTAGCTTTAGTCCCTCCATACAGCACTGCATTCAACTTCCAGAAGATTACTACTTGTTCCTATAAACTGTAACTTGTTTTAAAGGTGTTACTTTATATTAATGCCTGCTTCAGTGTCTTTGATGTGTGGCAGAAGTTTCCCATCTTAATTATTCAAGTTTCTGCTCTCTTTAAAGCAAATAATGCTTTCTTGTCAGCAGAAAAATGCTGGTTTGAGCGATCCTCGGATGAAATGCAACCATAAAGAGCAAATTATTAGAACAATAGTTAGAAGATGGGATTGTCCAATTCAGATAGGTAATGTTTGAAAAGAATTAGTAGAGTTATTTTAGAATTCTGTATATTTTAAATCAGTAATTTTAATATTTCATATAATTATCCCTATTTGGTTTTATGTCATCTAAGATATAGAACTGTTAAAGGTATTGGGCTGTCAGTCAGAAAATATCTCAAACAGATTTCATCAATCACTGAGTTATGTTAGATAAACTGGATTCAACAGAGATTTCAGAGGAAATTTTATCTTTCCTGGAGATCATTGCCCAAGATATTAACCAAAATGTTGACTAATATTTCAGAATTTTAACAAATCCAAATACCATATTTAGCATACTTCCATGTGTGTATAAGTTTGTTCTAGTTTCAGTTTGCAGCAGAAGGCATTACTGAAATACCACAAGGGATTATTTTCTATAGATCTGATTCAACTTTAAGTACTGACATCATTAGTAATAGGCTTTCCTGAGGTCCAGCTGAATTATTCTCGAGTATTCCTGAACTTCTGGGTGCTTAATGAAGTCTAAATGAAATTCAAAAGCTTTAAATCTCGTCAGCTTCATGTAAATTAGAAGCAGCTCCATTACCTTCTTTGTAAACTGCCGAAAATGAGAAAAGTATATCTATCTTGTTAGCAGCTTTGCAGTTGTATCCTGAAACAGCTTTAAATGGAATATACCATCTTGGTTTTCTTTCAATAATTTGATAAGTTTTCAAGGGTTTCCTTTCATGTGACTTGGATTCTCATGTCTTTTTTCTTTTTCCTCTTTTTTTTTTTTTTAACAGGTTACACCTAATTTTTGTTTCCCATCTTGTCAACCTTACACTGTATGGGTTAACTTAACAACCTTACAAATGCTGCCAAATTCTCTAAAAGTTGGAACAGAAGTGAACTTCCATAAGTTTGCTGCAAAATTTCTAATTTGCTTTTCATTAGCATGTTGGGCATTATGAGTTTCTGGGGAACAGTCATTGAGATGTTGAGTTTCATGTTTCTTTCCAAACCACAGCTTGCTTTATCTCTAGTGGAGAAGGATTCATGTTCAGCATTTAACAGATGAAAATTATTAATCACCAGCAATGCTATGTTCCCCAGCTTACTTCTTTCCCTCTATATATTTACATATTTACATGGACAGATTTCACATGTATGTCTATTATATTTATACACACATATATTTACGATGTAACTTAAATGTACAAAAACCTCTTACAAATGGGGTATTGCCAAAAAGAAACATGCTTTCACTGTAAGTCTTCAGATTGCTATTCTCCTGGCTTATAACTAGCCTAAAACTTTTTCATGAAGCTGCTTCCATCCAGACTGGCTATCAAACACATTTTTTTTGGAGGAAAAATAACTTAATAAAGAAGGGCTGGCAGAGAGGAGTGCAGTCTCAAAATCTCTGTGGGCAAGCTTTATTAGTTTCTTAATGACTGAGAGTATTGTTTTGGGCAGAGTAGAGAATAAACTTTTAGATTTAATGAAAAATTTCCCTCCTTTGTTGGATTTATAAGAGGAATAATGTATGTATATTTGCTCAGTCTTCTTCAGACTCAGTTTCTGTGTTTGAACAGTTATATCTGAGATCTGGTGGTACAAGTTCCCTTTTGCATGAGTGTCTTGGTAGACACTTGTTTATTTAAACAAGATGAAAGGCAGGGGATGGGTTATCTTTAGCATATTTTCTTGAATGATTGTGGCAAAGTATGACCTTCATTAAACATGTTGTTAGCGTTATTTCTCAATTCTAGTTTTTAAAGCAATTTATTCTTTGGTTTTCAGGTGAAATCAAGTTCTTTTTTTTACCCAGCTCTTTATTTCAAAGAAAATTACTTTCTGGATACAGTAGAACATCATACTGTGTAATATAAAATGAATTTTTTAAAACAGATCTAAACATAAAAAATAAAAATCTCTTGTGCTTTCAGAGCAGGCAGTGTGCTGGATTATCATAACTCCATGTTGATTATTTAGATTCATTGTGGCAGTGCATTTTCTGTGTAATGATAATATGTCAAGTAATGGTTACTGAAAATAGAATTCCAGTCTGTTTTCATCTTTATGGGAGAGTTGTTATTCCAAATAATGCAGATTGCTTAGTGAAATTACTAAAAATTTTAAAATTGTATTTTTAATTTAATCATGTATTCTTATGTTGTGACAACCTGTATTTACCTCCCTTTTTCTTTTCATTCAAAAGTATTTGGGAGGGGCTAATCATTAAGGTTCTTTCTCCATTTGTAAGTCTGCATTTGATAAATGCAGCAGGCTGGTTTGCACAAAGTAGGTAGGAACTAGACTGCAATTGGAAGTAAAAAGTCTCAAGAAAAGGTCTCTGGACACTGAGTGTGCCCAGGAACTCACTGAGAAATGAGCTGCTCAGGCTCCTTTTGACGATGAACAGGTAAGGGAACTGTGGGCAGTGGGGCAGGTGGGAAGGGAGGTGGTTTGGGGGAGGTGACTCTCCCCCAGATCTGTTATTCTGGGCAATCCAGAAGCCTTGCGGAGGTGGCAAGTGGGGTGGCAGTTGACTGCTGGTGGCAAATACGCTTTCAACTCATCACTCTCCTACGGGACGTCCGAGCTTGCGAAGGGTGGTGAGAAGCGATGCAGCGGAGTGTCCTCCCCGCTCGGGAGGTGCAGGTGCTGTGAGAGCGGAGGGGGAGCAGGCCCGCAGCCGCCAGCCGCCTGCTCTGTGCATGAGGCCCACCTACGTACCCTTCCAGAAATGGTTTTAGTCACGTGCTGGAAACTCTAAATTAAATTTCTGAAGCGTGAAAAAATACAACAGCACTCCCCCAATAGGCAAGAGAGTTAATGTCGGAGACGAAGGGAGACAAGCACATCAGATGATGATCAACAAGTCTCAACTTTATTTGACAAGCGACGTTTCTTTTATAGGCACTTTAATTAGCTCATACATATTGCAAAGCTAAAGCTCCTTATTG
>JANZLQ010000061.1:12494375-12508898 GCA_026212715.1 Elanus axillaris
TGTCCTTGGACAGCCTGGCCAGGCGTATCTTGTCGTGTCCTCTCTCCTCTAGCCAGCTTTCTACAAAACTCTCCACAAGTTAATGTCTTCAGACCAGTAAACTGTCACAGCAATATTCTGCTCAATTATTTTAAAACTTGCCCCCCAAAAGAGGAAAATTACATTTCAAGTTTTGTGCATTAGTTGACCGCATCTGAGCTCTGTCCTCTTTTCCGCTCAATCTCGCTCCCACCGCCGTCAGTCGGAATACCCATTGTTCAAGGTACACCAGCATCCCAGTCCATAATTGTGCCGGTACCCTATAGACACACTCAGAAGATGACTGGCAGGACCAGGATCCGACTCCGAGATGGCTGGGAAAGCCGTGTGGCAGTGAGGAAAAGCGACATAAGCCTCATCAGGGGCCTCTGCGCTGGGCTGGGAGCGGACACCTCTGTCCCTACTTCACCCTCTGGGGCCTCCAGTTTGGCCTCAGCGCTGTGGCCATGGCCAGTGGTCCCTGTCCCCGTCAGGGCTCTGCTCGCTGGCCCTGGGTATGGTGGGACAGGGCTCCCGGTGGAGGTCCCTGCCTTGCTGTGCCGTAAGCTCAAGCCTTCCTCACCCCGAGCTGAGCGCAGCATCAGAGCCCAGGCAGTCAAACCCCGGGACTGGGAAGAGGTCACAGGGCTTGTTGGTGCAGTCAGGCATCTTGCAAACATTAAATGTGGTAAACAGAAAATGAATGTTTTAATAACTCCTGTTCACCACCTGTTAGCAGCTCATCCTTCCAGGGCTGACATTTCCTTTATAAGAGGGCTTGTCAGTGCCAGCTGTTGTGGGGTGTTGTTTTGACCTTTATTAGTTGTAAATTATATTAATTTTGTAAAATACAGCATAAGTGTCCATAATTCCAATCAATTTTCTTTTTCTATCATCTTACATGCAAACATTATTTAAACATGTATGATATTAAAAGGCTAGTACTTTTTTTTAATTAAAAAAATAGACACAGTAATTGTGTATTCAGTGATCCTAGCTGATCATTCTCTCAATGCACTGGCATTTTCATTATTCATAATTCTATTCTTTCTCTGCTTATCTAGTTCGTAAAAACATTTATGACCCCATTGTAGTCAGCTACTTTGCTTTTCCCTGTGCTATTGAGACTCAAGTAGTATACTTCAAATGAAGAGAAAGCTAGCAACATCATTTACAACATTAGCTTAGATAAAGGTAGGCGGAAGAGAGACAAAGCACTGGTTTATTAAAACCTACCATGTATTTCCCTTATAAGCCAGTTCATGTCTTTGAAGTTCAATGTGATAACTAACCCTTTAGTGTCATCAGTACGATCAGACACCAAAGCCATGTTTGAATGGTATTTGTGAGAGGTGCTGTTCATGTCCTTGGAGCGATCTGTAACACCAACTCTGTAGCTTCTGGGGAATGAACACGCAGTGACTACCACTAAGATTGTTTACTGCAATACACTTGCTGCCTTAGCAGCCTACGCGTGCTGAGAGGGCAGAATGCATCCGGTGGAACACATTAACCGCATAGACATCAACCCTGTAGATACAAAGCACAAAACAGAAAAAGACTTTTAAAATTGATTTTTTTTCACCCCCTCTCTTTCCTTTGCTTCTTTCTTGTATTTCTACAGCTGATTGTCGCTTCTCATTCCACCACTGAAGTACCTGTGCAATTCTGTCCATCTGCCCTTGGAAGAGGCAATCACAAGGCATCAATAACCTTCAGATGTTCACAGGTATGATACTATGTTTGCTGCCCACAATACTTGGAATTCAGATTAGATAATATTTTTAACAGGCACGTAAGTGAGGGTTTCAGTCTGGAGGTGAAGTTGAAATTTAATGGCTGGATGCATAATGAAAAAGCAAATGCAAAGATGTTCAAGTTATAATTTGTTTTAACCTTAGTTTTACACAGAAATTATTCTATTTACAGTATTAACATGTGGCGTACTGGCCTAGAAGCTAGAATAAATAATGAATAATTTTAGCTTTCTTGGTAATTAGTTCTGCTGTTTTTAACACCAGAAGACCAGCACTTCTTAGCATTGTGACCTCTGAAATTAAATTTCTTGATGTTTTTCCCAATCCAAAACAAAATTAAATTGTTTCATTTTTTATCTGATCTGAATTTTGGAAGGTCACACACTTGAAAAAGTGACTTCTTCCTTTCAGTTTTTTGAAAACGGTTTTTGCTTTGAGCATCATTGAATTGTTGACATTTTTTCCTCTGTGAATTTTCCTGATTTTAAACAAGAAAATAAAGAAACATGAGTCATCAACATGACCTACTAGCCGATTAAAAATTACAACAGGAAACAAAAAGAAAAACTGATAAGGTGATGTGAATGACAATATTTCATCGCGTGAGCTGTGGTTGAATGAAGCTTTTGCTTTCTCTGCAACTTCCTCCCTGTATTCTTTTTGGAGTTTCAGATATCCTAATAGACCGCTGACTTGGGATTTAATCCAGTGCTACCAGGAGTTTTCAGTAATGTTTTAAGTAATACTGCAAAAGCAAATATTCTTTTATATGAAGAAAACAAATAGTGAAGGAAGTGATGTGACAATTTTTTTTCCTGATAAAGTATGTGGAACAGACAGGTTATTTGTAGCTGGTGTTAACACAGCATTTATTTTCAGGATCTCTCTTCTTAAATATTTATTAAGGATAAAAACAAGGAGACAGCAATTCTCATATGAACAGTATATATCCAAGGCCAGTACAAGAGGGCAGAATGTCCTTATCTTGTCTGGATCCTAATGATATACAAAAATCTTACCTATATTTAAAAAAAAGAAAAAAAAATCTTCACCAAATACAGAAGCAATAAAACAGTAGGACAGTTCATTTAAACCTTTCAGGATCAAATTGAGCCCTGCCACCTCAATCTTCTCATCCAGCGCATCTCCTTTCAAGTAATGGCAAATCTCCAAGTCTTTATCTGCAGTGAACTTCAGTCAGTATCCCATCCTTCCCTCTGCTTTGCCCAGACCCCTTTAACCATTTCAGTATATTGGCACAACCTTTGTGCTCTTCTTATGCCTGAATTTTTTGAATTTCTTCAGTTTTTGTTCATTTTCACTGCTACTTAATTAATCCCAGACTATTTTAGTTTGCTATTTGTTATAGTGATCGCCGGTAGTGAATATTTGCACGTGTATAACTGCCCTTTTTAATGAAAAATGAAAGAATATTTCTCATCAGTGGTGGATGCCTCAAACAACTTCTAATGTTAACCCCCCCAGCCTGACATTGATTTTCCTCCCTTGATTCCTGTGATTATATATATCTGAATGGACACTTAAGCCATCTGATAGCTGAATAGCTGACTGATCAAAAATCGGTTAATGACAGTTGTTACAGGATAAGCCTTAACTATTTTTGATTGTGCTTCTTTGCTGAACTGAGAGAAACTGCTCTGTGCTATTACCTGCTTCATTTGTTTCTGGTTTGAGGCTGTATGAAGAGCTCTTCACAAATTGAATCTGAGTTTAACTCTAATCATTGTGAAAATCTGAAATTAAGTTTGTTGGGACAGCACAACTGAAAGGTCATCTTGAACCTAAGCCACACCCGGAGTTCTAACCTAGCTGTATTATCCTTTTCTTTTGTCTCGCTGCTAGCATCCAGGTGTAATGCAAAGCATTTAACAGTAGTAAGTAATACTAGAGAGAAACTGAGCCCAATATTAGATCCTATCTTGTATTATTTGCCTTAGAATTCTGAGGTTTTTAGTCTTTTTTTTTCCTCTTGATTTCTTGCACTGTGCATACATGATCTTGAGCTCCATCACAAAGCAGGCCAGTGAGGAATAGTAACAGCAGGTCAGGCAAGGCAGGCCTGTCCTATAATCTGTATAATTTTTTTGTTTGTCTTGCTTTATTTTCCAGACTGACCGCTAATTTTTTTTTGGCTCCTTCTTTAGCTGCTCAGTTTGACAAAGTTTCAGTGTGTTGTTTTAAAGGTGCTCAGTGCTTGAAGCAGTGGCGTTCAAAATGGCTCTGCTCGTTAACCACAAAAAATCAGTGGAAGCTACAGTCTTTAATGTTTGTAGACCATGAGCCCGAGTCCTCAGCAATGAAGCTCAGACTCGATCTTTACAGCTCACCTGCACAAAATATGAACATATGCACTCCTCCTGCCCCTGCACTGTACCTCAGTGTAAAATTACTTGCTATGAGCAAGGTGGTTCACACAAATTTACAGTGGGCATGGAAAGCAGTTAGACTAATATTGCCTCATACCTCTGTATTAAGAGGGTTACTTTTTTTAAAATAATTTATTGTTACTGTGTAAGTAAGCACAAAGTGTCAATAACAAGCCAATGTAGACCGCTAATGTCTTGACACATCCAGCTTTCTGAAAACACGGTCTTCTGGAGTGCTCATGCCTGTGTTCTAGTCCTTTAAAATAAGCCTGCAAAGCGTGCTCAGCCTTTTGTTCGAGTTTAACTACTTGTGTCCCTCCTTACCACATCAGCCTCGAGTCAGGAACACAAATGCTTGGCGTGCTGGCTTGGCAACTGTTGGGCAGTTGCCTATGTTGTTGACTATGACCAGCAAAGGGGCTTCACCAAAAAGTTAGTCCTGTGTTGCCTCAGAGTGTGTCTAGCAGCAGCATTCGCCTTCCTGTCAGAATCTGACGTGAGCCGTGCTAGCTTCCTGCTCATCAAGCTGTAACCATGAACAGGGTACAGGTCATGCTTAAGTCAACAATAACAAAACAAAATGTAATTTTAAGGGGAGGTAGTTTTTAATTCTTATTAGTCTGAGTAATGCAAAAATTCCTGCAAACCAGGTGTTATAAATCAGTCTCTAAATCCTAAACAAAACACAGGCTCTACTTTTATATTCTGACTTGTAGTATTGGGTGGTCTCTACAGCAGTATATAAACAGTTCTTCTGTCTTTTTTTTTTCCTTTTTTTAAATTAAAATCCTGTAGCCTTGGATGACTTTTACCAAAAAATTTCCTTCAGTAAGATTAAAATGTCTTTTTTCTTGTTGGGTTGAATGTTTCCATGTAAAGTGGTAATAATGGCATGCAATTTTGCTGTCCAAAGCTATTTTCTGAAGACTTACACTGCACCATTTTATTTATCCCTGTTTATGCTGAGGAGTCTCAGTATATTAGTCACTTTTTACTGTTAAGTATTTTCAGATTTGGTGTTAGGTTTTTGCACCCTGTCTATTACAGATTTTCCTTATTTTTTTCAGACAGGTTGTGCAGAAATAAATGCAATATTTCAGATAATGAAAATAGTGTTTTGATTTTATTTATTATTTTCTGTTCTCTTTGTGATGCATACCTTTTTGAGTCATAATGAACAAAACAGATCAAATGGTCACTTTGAGCAGTTTGTAATAAGCCTCAGATTTCAATCTGTACTGTTATTATTTAAAGGCAGCAACGTGAATGTACAAATTAAACATTTTCCTTAAAATAACGGTAGTATCTTTATACTTACCATTCACCTTTGCTGCTCGTTCACCTTTAAAGATTCCATAATAAGTGGCATTACCAACATCACTCTTTACAACCTTAAAAGAGTAAACGTGGGGCAGGAAACTCTCTACTCTCATGCTGAAAAAAATGATCAAAATTAACACATCAATTTAATTATATTTTCCTTTTTTTCTGCTGTGGTGATACTCTGTATCTACTAGTTCTTTCCAATATTCTCAATTCTTCTGTGCAGAGTGGTTAATGTTCTTTATTACCTTTGGGGTAATAATTTTAGCTTTTTCTGTCATTTTACTGCTGTCCCATCAAAGAATTATTTTCCTTCTTCTTTTGTCTTCTGAAGAGAACTTCTCACTTCATCTGCTTTCAGGTTCTAATTTACATGCTTTGAATTGCCCTCTTGCAACAACCTACATTCTTCCATTCACTACACTGGAAGCTCTGAGTAGCTACATGGAAGTTAAATACTCCGTGCTCAGAGTAACAGAGAAGTTAAATGCAAAGAGGAGATGTGAACAACTCCCAGACTGGAACTATTAATTTCCAGAGAGCAATACTTAGGGTAACATAACAGCTTGAGGGAAGAAGAAAGAAAAAGAGAAAGAGTTCAATAGTTTTTCACTTACAGCAGAAAAGAGACAGAACACTAGAAGGAAGAAGTAGGCAAAATGCCTTAAAATGTACAGAGCTGATGATAAATAATGACATGTTTCATTTACAGCTTAAAGAGTGGATATTTCACCTTTTCGGTACTGGTCTTCCTCCTCAGCTGATGGAACCAACCAGCATCAGTGCGTGCATTGGCCAGCATTCTTTTGTCACCATATCCTTCAAAAATCCAACTCCTGAAAACGTGGTGGTAGATGTCATGCTGACAGGTACGGGGGTTTGGATTCTTTTGGTGTGGGGAGAGGAACTTAAGCTCTTTTGGATGCATTAAAAGTGTAAGTGGGATGTAATTACATTTACCTCACGCCATTTCCTGGCAACAGAGATACTGTGTATCATTCACATCCACCTTGAAAAGGTCTTTAGACTGTGCTGTGGGAGCTAAGAAACAACACAAACCTTAAGCAACTGTTTGCAGTAGACCTCTTAGGTCGTACGGCCTCATGTATACATGCAGCTGGTTGTTGGCTGTGGACTGTGCTGTAGCATTTGGGCAATAGGGTGCTCCTGGGGTGTGTTTTGGGAGCTGTATGTCTCAGCCAAATAGGTAATGTTTTATTTTGGTTTTGTTCTTCAGTTATTTTCCAAAATATTTTACATTATTTTGTCAGATTCTAGATAGCTAAAGGAGTTAGTAATGGGAAAATATTTGAGTTTTTTTCTGATTGACCTTCCAAGCAAGTATGTTTCAGCAATATTTTCAAATGTACTTTAAAAACATAAGATCCAGAATTACCAAAGATCATCAAGTCACTGTCTATACCGAGATTTCAAAAATGCTGTAGAACTCAAGTTTGATGTCCCAGATTCTCCTTGATGACTGAAATTTACTCAGTGAAAGAGTAAATGTCACTCTGAGTGATGCAGAGCGCTTTAGAATGTTCTCTGAATCTCCACCTAGTCCAACATAACATGTAGCATCAAAAAACAGGTGCCAAAGCATTTCCTGCCATCTACGTATAATAAACCTGAAGATAAACCTTCCGGTGGCCCCAACACACACCCTGTGGATGGGGAAACAGAATAGCAAAATCAAACCTCTGTAAAGGTAAGTTTTAAGCCAGGTTTACACACTCAGAGTATGATTTGGGGTTTGTGGCACATAGAATAAGTGAATAAATGTGACTTAAAAAATGTAGATTCATGTTTATTTGTTGCACTGAACTCATGCTATTTAATTACACCTTCTGAGATGAGAATTAGAAATACAGAAATAGAGCTTTGGCTACTTATATAGTTAATAGAGGATTTTAGAGATTCTTTTACCTAAATGGCGCCTGGTCAAGAGCATTTTGGTCTCATGACTGAATGCTGTATACTTTTGCTGATCAAGGTTTGTTTTGGCAGACTTAACTGCTGTTTCCCATGCTTAACTAATAAAATACTTTCACTCATGACTGTCACAAAATAGAGTCCATTCGTAAACGATCAGACCACTTCTGAGTTTCTGTTGATATATTCTTCTGGACAACAGTAAAGGAAGAAGCAGCACGCAGTGGATCCACTGTTTACAGGCTAAGTAAACCATGGCCAGAGCTCGCCTGCTGAGTAGGGGACCTGTCGGAAAAGGGAACAGCTTCCTATTTATCTGACATCGAGATATCCATAAATGACAAGGAGCATTGCAGACTGGGTTTGCAGATGGTAACAGGGCAGTTGATGGGGCAGTTGGCATTCAGTGCACATACAGAAGGCTCAGAACTGCTGCTTGTAGTAGAAAAGGATGTGTAAACATTGACAACACACCACAGGAGCCACTCTCAGGCCCTGGCTGGTGCCATCATTACTTCTATAATCCAAATGGGACTCCTGAGGGTGGATGCTACAACCTTGGTCTGAGGCAGTCGGGAGTTCTCAAGGTTTCTCCCTTGCACTGCGGTATGAATGGCATTGACCTCACCACACACCTCAGGTGTGTGTTCTGGTAGACTGCGGTGCCAGATGCAAGACCTTTATTGCATCAACGTTAATGAACAAGAGATTGACAGGATCTTTGCAGAGACTATGCAGAAACAAAAGCCCAAACCCTTCAAGGCTAAGTTTGGTTTGACCAAAAGAAGACAGAAGCATCAAAGAAGACACAGAGTCCCAGCAATTGGGAAGTCTCCATTTCCATCTGCAGCTGTTCCTCTAAAGAGGAGGTTCAGAGTTTTGGAAGGGGGTGGGGGGGGAAGTCCCATTGAGGGAGAAGAGTCTGGTTTTTAGATTAGAACCAGTACTATTAAAAAGGAAACAATGAGTGCTAGTAGTTGAAGTTTTCTTCCTCCATGGGGCAAAACCTGCCAATTTCCATAACAGTGTATCATCTCAGGAAGTTTTCTGCTTTCCTGGAGCTCACATCTGAGATGCTGCAGAACAGATTGCCAAGGCTTATCTGACTTTGCAGTTACTATACCTTACTGTTCATTCATACAGCAAATACATGAATCTCTACTCCCTGTACAGCCAAGGAAACATTGAACAGATTGAAGGAGACTAGAAGGTTCTGTGGGCATTCTTTCCTCAAATATTTGTGCATGCATTTGCACAGAGCTTGGGCAGCAAAAAGGAAAACCAGGAAGAACAGCAGTTCCAGGCCAGTTGCAAGTCTGCGATGTGATCACAGTTATGGAGACCATCAGTGACAGTGTGCACAGCTGGACCATGGTTGTGGATGGGTGCAGGCTGTTTAGAAAGGACAGACGACAAATTTGGTCAGTTGTATAGCTTAGGCTTCTGTGACCACAGATGTTTATTCATGCTTATTTAAGTCTGTACCCTAAAGTACATGAAGGTACTCAGAGCTGCATGAGTTTTGCAGAAAATTTATTAACAGCTCAGGAGTGATTACTTAGGAAGACTGAGAATTTCAGCAGAAGGCCCAATTAGTGGTGCAGGGACCCTCTTGGTGAACTAACACACAAAAAGGAAACATATGCTGCTGTGGACCCAGTGCAACATATATGGGCTAAAGAAACACCTCTTATATGTGGCACTAAGATTTATTAACAGTCTAATCTAAGCCTTAAGTTTAATCAAAATACAAACGATGAGATAATATCAGTCCAATTACAATGACAGTAGCTGTCAGGGAGCAGCAAGAACAGGCTGCTCCACAAAACAAAGTGAGACAGACGCCAAAGGTGACAGCAAGACTGGCAGAGGCCTTTCAAACAGGGGTTGCAATTCCACAGCCTCAAACCAAGAAGAACATAGCCGATCTGGTGGCAGTAACCAATTTCAGCCAATAGTCGAGTGACTGACAGCCAAGTCCACCGTGAGAAGGCGAGTCGGTGATCAAGCCAGGAAATCACGTGAGCTAAGCTTGGCAAGAGTTACGACCAGAGCCAGCGTACCTAGGACATAGCTTGGGCAAGGACCAACAGCAGCAGCCTGAGTTTAAATGCAACTCAAGCCAGTGGGTGCAGGCCCCAGACGCTACTTGCTCACAAATCAGCTGTTTTCACAGAAGTCTGATACCAGATTATACAGCTGCACTGTATCAGAGGAGATCTTGAACACAGACAGCTACAGCCTTGTGTGTGGAGAAGAGGTTAGAGAGAATTTCAGAAAAGGGTGGTTATTGGCTGGACAGACAAATTAGCAGTCCAAATTATCCAATTAATACTAATTACTGCTAACTGATATATACAAATCTTCTCTCGTCTACCTTGCATTACTTCACAGTAAATTATCAGAGAGAGTTATCAACATCCTAGGTTCTTCACTGGGAAGGAAATGTTGATAAAATGCCAGTTTCTTCCTTCTCAGCCTTGGATCTGCTTGGTGTTATTTTTATACGTTTTCAAAAGCATCTGTTGCGACACTTGCATTTTTATTGGTCCTCAGGTTTAATTCCACAATGACGCCTTCATTTTGTTAGGTCTTTACCATATATTTTATAATTTTTTTTAGGATAATACCACAAAACTATCTATCACTAAGCTGAAGCTGAAAAACAAATAAGGTGACAGTTGGCACTTCAGCTATGTGGTGTAACAGCTAAAATAGCTCAGTCCAAACAAGGTGTGACAAGTCCCTGACGCTTTGCACTGTTGACTTAGCAGAAAGCCCTGTTGCCTGTTACTACCAGTGGCAATAATGTATTCCCTGCACTACACCTAGATGAGCTGGAAGGAAGAAGAGGTAACAAAAGGTAAATGTAAAAGTGCCATGAGCATACTTAGCAAAAAGAACCAGGAATGCCAAAGCCCATCAGGTCTGAAGACTTAACAGGGAAAGTATAGGCTCACAAGAAGGGCGTCTAAAGGTATGCTAGTTGCATAAAGAAGCTTAGGGAAAATGCAGACAGGTCCATTGATGGATGGAGGAGAATCAACTACTTACAAACAATGCAGAAAAGGCCGAAGTGCTCAATGCTTTTCTTTGCCTTAGTCTTTGCAAGCAAAACTTGTCCAAGGAGCTTATACTGATTTGGTTTGAAGGGGAGATGGGCAGCTCATAGGGGAGCAACAGGCTGTGGACTTCTTAGAGCAGCTGGATACATTGAGACCCACAAGTCCAGATGAAATTCACAGAATGATAAAAGAGTTGGCAAATGTGATTTTTGAGGCTGTGGTTCTCTATGAAAATTCATGCTGCTCAGGAGATGTTTCTGTTGACTGGGAAAAGGCTATGTTATTTCCTTATTTTAAAAATGATAGAAGTAAGACTGAAGGAGTGCTAGGTTGATCAGCCTTACCTCAGCCCCTGGTAGAAACATGGGACACATCCTTTTGCGGTCTGTGTAGACCATGAATTGCATATCCTCTTGCAGTCCATTTCCAAGCACATGAAGGTCAAGAAGGTAATCAGGAGTAGTCAAATGGATTTGTTAAGTGCAAATCATGATTGACTAACATGATTGCCTTCTATATATAAATGAGTGATTATGCAAATGAGGGAGGAGCAGTGGATGTAATATACTATGATTTAGTAAGACTTTTGTCACCGTTTCCTGTAGCATTCTTTGGAAGCTAAGGAAGTCTGGGCTTGATGAATAGACTGCTGAGTGGGTTGAAACCTTGGCTGAATTATTGGTCTCAAATGATAATGATCAACATCTTGACAGTGAACTGCTGGCTGGTAATGAGTGTAGTACCCCAGGGGTCAGCACTGGGGCACGTATTATTCAAGACCTTTATTAATGACATGGATAATGACAGAGAGTGCAATGTAAAGTAGGGAAAGCACCTGACATGATGGATGGTAGGGCTTCAGTCCAGAGGTACGTTGATAAATTATTGGTGTAACTCTTTTTTGAATTGCTTTTGTTCATCAACTCATCATCTGTGGAGCAGCTGAAGATACAATAAACTTTTACATTGTTAATAAAGCAGTTTTCTTTCTAAAATGTTAAGCCCTTGTATTTTGCCCTCTCATTCCATCTACCCTTTGTGCTTATCTTAGCTTATAGAAGCTAAGTATGGTATTCTGATAGTAGAAGTACCAGTCAGCTGGTATTCTGACTTGTACAAGAGCAATTATGAGAAACAAACTTCTTGGCTTGTTGAGCACAAATCTAGTGCTGGATAGCACAGTTTAGTACTCTAATACTACTAAGTATTATTTGTAAAAAAGCTAATCTAACATGCTATTCACAAAAAATGGAAAAGCACCATCAAACTTATTCACAATGCAATTTCATCAGAAATTGTTTATATAGCTTAAATATTGGCACTGAAACCTAGTGAACTGTGATGTTCTGAGAAGCTAGCAGAACCTGCATTGCTTGAGTATTTTAGTGAAAACATAGTCATCTTTCTAACTATAGAGCATTAACTTGTCCCAGGATGCTTTTCAGTAATAGAGACAGTGCAGAGGTAAGTGGCTTAGACAGTAGAAGACTGATGTTGGGTTTTATGCATCAGAAGTTTTTAGTCTTCATTTTTCTTTACACATCAGTAGACCTGACATGATGATGATCTAATGTTTCTGTGATCTGTGGAATTATGAAAAGTTTTCTTTGAAAAAATAAATTTTGTACTGTGATCTTTATGGAAGTGAAACCATACTTGTCTTTAAAAGCTGTCTTAAATTGGTTAATTGGTTCAATACATAATGTTAATTTTCTAATTCACTTGCTGCTGGTGACCTCTAAATAATGTTTGCTTGTTTTTAATCACAATAAGATAGTTGAGTTATGCATTTAAGCTGTCTTTAGACATGGTTGTGCCTGCCATAATTTGCTCTCTGTAGGAATTTTTACTGTAATTCCTATTTCCTTCTTTCCAGAGGAGAAGAAATTTAGTCCTATGAGCAAAATCATGGATGCATAAGTTCAGCTTCCAGACCCTGGGAAATAATTTCCATAATGGCCTAAATATTTAGTTGAACTGTCATGTTCTCAAGACATAGATTGCCTGGAAAGAAAGCAAATAGTATTTTAATATATTGCCTTTGATATTTTATATACCATAGCAATGCAGATATGTTAGCCCGGTGTACAGTATCAGCTAATTAACTTGGTTTTTTTCAACATTAAGAATGAATTTGCCATCCCACAAGGCTAATCAGTCAGTGAGAAAGTTATTCTAGTATGAATACAGTACTTCTAGTACACTTCCTTCCCTACCAAGAACCGATCTTTGCTAGTTCTGAACTTGCTTTTCCACCAATTTCCTCCTTTTTTTGCCCCTACTGTTTATTTTGCTTGTATCAGTTTGTTAATGAGATATCCAAAACTATACATTATTTCAAGACCATTTACAGACCTAAGTTATGGAGAAGATTGAATCTCTTACCCATGTTGTGACCTACACTTTATTTTAATGTGTTTTGACATGAAGAGTCTATTTTTGTCCTAAGATCTCACACCAGTGTGAGAACACTCTTGGGAAAATACAAGCGATTTAGGAATGACAGAATATCACTTCAGACATAACAATAGTAACCTTCCATGTGAATTGGTTAAACACAAACATTTTAGTCTGAAACAGAAAGTAGTCTTGATATATTCCTGAAAGAGTGACAGCCTAGTCATTCTTAAGCCCTGTTTTTTTTCCTGAAAAATGTTAATCCAAAGAGTTGAAATGACCCTGTCAGCAGGTAACTCAAGTACACAGAAGTTTTTGAATCCATCTCTGAGAACAGCACTTAAAACTGTAGGTTTAGTAATATAAACCCCAAGCTACTCCCATTTTCAAATCCCTTAACTGATCTTTTAGCATTAAACCAAATTACTGGAATGTCTGTCTTTATTTAATCTTCGCTGAACTTGTCATGCTCATTGCTGGCGTTATTGGAGGCCAGAGAGAGGGCAGAATGGGGAAATCGACACAAACTAGCAAGTCTGAAGGCAGAATGAAATGTTTGTTTGATCTTGATCTTTACAAATTGTGTTTCAGACCATGTGCTGCTGCTTAAGAGAATTAGAAGTGGCAACACTGAAAATAGGGCATCTGAATTAAAGTGTACAAACAATAAACTTCAACATTTATAGGTTTACTTAACGCCTTAAAGAAGATTACAGAAATTATCTGTATCTTGTTTTCAAGTAATATTTCATAGGCAGTTTCTGCCCTAGATAGATGTGAAATTGTGTTTAGAATTGCATGGTTCAGGAATTAAAATAGAAATTAATTGGGAATTGTCATATCTGGACCATTTCTGAAGCTGTCATTTGCATTTCTGAAGCTTTGTCAAACCCAAGAGCATTATTCCTCAGAAATGTTTCTGTGAATTTTGACTGATGCTGTAGTACAAACAGTCTTTTATTTTGGATAAATATAGAGCAAGTAAAACTACCCACCGTCTGATAATTTGTGATGAAGGGGTAAAATCTTGGACCTCCTAAAACTTGGTCTTTTCTTACTGAATTTAAAAGCAATAAGTTTTCTTCACAGGATTTAGATACATATCTGTGGCTTAAATCTGCAGCTGTTATTCACATAAGCATTCATAGCTACATTAAGAATATTGTTGGGAGCAATGTTTATTTGACAGCAGGTAATTTTCCCCAATATGAGCCAATGATCACAGCTACAGAGTATGCAAACTCTTGTTACAGATGGTTTAGCAGCCATTTGTACTAGTTCAGCTGTTTCAAGTTGAATGTTACTGCTTTTCTGTAAATACCACTATATAATATTTCTACTAAGACTTTATGGAAGCAACTAAACTGATATAAATAATTGATACTACTGAAATCTCCAGTGTAAACCAGGCCCCACAGAGTTCACCTGTATAAGAATTGTCCCTAAGTGTTAGTGGTTCGTTAATACCTGTAATGATTTACTTTGGTTAGAATGAATGATAGAATGGTTTGAGTTGGAAGGGACCTGAAAGACCATCTAGTTCCAACCCCCCTGCCAGGACCAGGGACACCTTCCACTGGACCAGGTTGCCCCAAGCCCCATCCAGCCTGGCCTTGGACACTGCCAGGGATGGGGCAGCCACAG
>JANZLQ010000061.1:12509531-12534677 GCA_026212715.1 Elanus axillaris
GGCACGGGCCCACCGCTCGAGCCTGTCCAGCTCCCTCTGGATGGGATCCCTTCCCTCCGGCGTGTCGACCGCACCACACAGCTTGGTGTCGTCGGCAAACTTGCTGAGGGTGCGCTCAATCCCACTTTCCATGTCACCAACAAAGATACGGATAATTTATTTTTATGTTTTCAATGGGCCGAATGTATGTTGAAGCTTCAAGAAAAAGGTGCAACAGTTTTTTAGAGGCTAATCACTTCAAACTTTGAAGGGACATGATCAAATAAAAGATTAAAGCTACAGTGGTAATTAGGAATCAGATAAGGGAGGTAAACTGGTTCCTCTCTGGAATCCAGTGTTATCTACATTATGAAAACTGATATCTGTGGCAGTGTATAAGATTGCTTTGGGTAAGAGTGCACAGTCATATTAAAATAGGTCTCATATTCCTGATTATTAAATCTTACCTTATTTCCAAGATAAGGTTGCATGCACAGTAGCTTGGCCATGTCTTTTTCCATACAAAGATTTCCAAATGAGGATTGCCACTTTTAAAATGTGCATTGCAAAATGTTTTCAAGCTGCTTGCTCCAACTTTATTATGTAACTGAACTAAATACTTGGAGGTAAGTCTGCTACTAACAGTTATTTTTCTTTCAGGCAAAATACACTGGACATAAGCAATATTGCTTATATATTTAAATCAATGTTAGAATGAAGTAAGAGAAATGTGAAAAAATGTATTGTTTTCCAATCAGTTTTGATTGCAGATAATCAGTTTAGAATAAAAGTGCTAACATCACTTTGTGCTGATTTTGGCATAACTCAAACCGTGATGTTAGCTACCAATTAGAAAAATAATATGCAATATATAAATGTACTTCTGAACTGATAAATGCATTTTTGAAATATCATGAAGCATGACCTAGTGCTTTTAATTTCATACAGTGAAATTATTTTTCAGAGAAAAAAAAGGATTTCCAGAGTAGTTAGCTAGTTCTGTGAAAATTACTTTTTAGCTGAATATGTAGATGGATATAAAGAAAAAATAAATAACAGATATTTTACACTTTGGAAAACTCTTCTAGTAGGGGAAATTTACAGCATTCAGCTTGTTTGCATCACAGACAAAAAAATAGAAAAGAATTCCTTCAGAATAATTCGCAAGATAGGGAAAGCTTTTACAATAAACTCGTTTCTGCCGTTGCAGTATCTCGGGTCAAGAAAGCTGGAAAGATAGTTCCTTTATTGATATATTAAAATAGGTATGTAGGCTTTTGTTTTGCAGCCATCTTTTCATATTTGGAAATGGCCTTTCAATTCTTTAAGTATTTCCCTATAGATTGCAAATTTTGTTTCAAACCTCTAAGCTGGTTTCCAAAACTTGAAGCTTTGTTTTCAAGGTAAACTAATTTTGAGGCTGTTTCTCTTCTTACAAAAAGCAAGAAGTTTGATATTTCCAGGGGAGCTTTTGTTTGCCTTCCTGAATGTCTTTGCTCATTGTTCTGACCCTTAGAACTATTTTAACTGTGTTCCGTAACCCCAAATGACAGTCTTCCCCTGACTGTTTGATGCATTCCTTTGTATTGTATCTTCCTGTCCACAGTTCGTCATTCTGTGTTGCTACCCTTTAATATGACATATTATTCAGATATAGTCTATCTATTGGGCTCAGATTCTTGAAGTTAACTGCTAGAAATATTTCCTGCATGGCATTTCCTGCAAGTGTCAATTCTTTTAGCAAGACACCTTTGGCTGCTTGAACAGCTCCAAAACCCATTTATAAAATCAGACTTCAAACCAGTTTTTCCTGTCTCATTTTTCGTTTATCCACACCATTGACAGTAATCAGTGAAAACAATGAAAATAATGTCTAAATCCTCTGTCTCTATGAAGTAATCTGTTAGTTTATCCAGTACCTTGTCATCAAGAAAGTGATTCTTCTCTGCAGGTAGGTGTTGCAGTACTGCTGGTCCTGAACCTGTTTCTCTCGAGCTTTCTCTTACATGTTTCATATCACCATGGGCCTTCTTGGCCATTTGATTTTTTTATCTAGGCGACAGTTTCTTTTGTAATTTCTAGATGTTATTTAACTGAAAACATTTTAAACTTTGAGTTTTCTCGATGGTGTGTTATTTTATTTTTCTTCTATTTAAGAAGATCTCCATATTATATCTATATTTTCATTTTTCACAATGAGGAAAATACTAAGAGAACCTTTAAGCAACGGCAGACAAAAAAGGCCTACTTGTTCCCATTTCAGAATGTATTTTTTAAAACCTCTGTCTATGAAGCTGTTTTATTAGGGATATTGTTCAATCAATTTTGACTTCTAAATGAGTTTCCCTGAATGTTTTTTTAAATTTATTTTTTTAGACCAGGAGCCATCCAGCTGTCATCTCAGCACATCTGTCCTATCCAAATCCACCAGCAAGGAATCTGTTTTCCATCTTCTGCTTAAACAACCACGAGGTGTGTAATTTCTCGAGTTCTACTTTGAATTTTTTACAAGGTGTTATCTTTTATGGTCCCTGAAATCTAGCGTGTATGAAGTTTGGTGTTCTAATGAGTGCAGCTCACCACCAGTTGATGTGTTGAATCTGGCTTCTTGTGGAAACAAGAATTAGCCCCATCTCAGTGAAATTTGTTTTACTTAAAATAAATGAGTAAGTAAGTAAGTAATAATCGGAGGTGCATCCAGTAAAGTCCCTCTGAAGTGTGTATTCATTTTTTGACAATTATATTTTCCTCATCCCTGCGATGATTTTCTTGGACATTTGAAATATGTTTTCTTTCATAAATAATGTCTTACCATCAAAGAACCAATGTCATGTGTGATGCCAAAGTGAAGATTATGTGTAAAAGAAACAAGAGGGATGCTACCTGACCCGGTAATAGGTGCTATAAGTATGATATAAAAAGAGTGAATGATCCCATATAGTAATCCAGTCTGGATGTATTCCGAGGAAAGGATTTGAATTAAGAGATTAAATCCATATAAGTATAGCTGTATTTTAGGATTGTCAAGATGAGCAACACTGCTATAAAAAAGTTTATGAAATGCTAGGTAGAAAAGCATCAATTGTTAAAATTCTTAATTAAATTTAAATTGAAAAGCTTCTTAAAAGATTTTTTTTAATGAGAAATTGTGTGGTTTTGTAATAAATGCAAATGAATACACTTGAAAAGTAATCTTTTAAATATATTTAAACTATTATCAATACTTATTTTGTCAATTTATCCTGCAACAAGTCACAGTTTCCTAAAATCTGAAGTACCAGAAAGGAAAAACATGTAATTGCTAAGAAATTCCTTTTTAAAAGAAAATTTGCCTAGTTTTGAAGGATCAGTTAAGGAGAAATGGAAGAGGTAAGAAATTCCAGAAATAAATGAGTTAAGCATTCATAACTGCATTTACTTTTTACTGAATTAACAGAAAACAAAATAGGAAATAGGCTTCACAATGATTTGGTTCTAGATATGCTTAGCTTTTTCTTCAGACTTGCCAGTCTTTTAAACTGTTTTTGGTGTTTTGGTTTTTTTCCTGAAGATAGTTTTCTGTTGCAAATTACCATTTTCTGTATTTTCCTATGTTGTTCCTGATAATTTCAAATGTGACAATACAATCTAGAAACTAGAAACCTGAACTGTATGGAAAGAATTAAACTATTTGGTATTTTTTTAAATTAGATTTTAGATGGCATTGCTGGCCACGTCTGATCTGAGGTACGCTAGGAAAGGATTGAATTCCCTTTAGTGTTGTAATAATACCAAAATTTATTTATGACTTATATATGATAGCAATGGATTTATTCAATTTATCTAGCGTTATGGTAAAGCTTGGATTACCACAGGGTTAGCATATTTTCATCATTATGAGTTATTCATTGCTGAAGTATAGGAGATAGGTAGATTTCTGTATATACACAGAATATCTAAATATTTTTCTGAAGAATTATTTCTATAGATTTCTTCTCAGATATGCTTTCTCATTTCAAAACACTCAGATAAATTATTCATATCTTAAATTATTTACCAAAGAAAATAATTTTCCTTGCTAGTATTGCACAGAAACTTATGTGTGAGCATCCATTTCACGTTAATATAGATTTTTGAATAACAGCTACCATTTTCCTTGAAGAAATGGTATCTCAAATTAAAGGTCTGAGTTAGAAAAATGAAATGAGGGTGACTTGTTTTCAATTTCATTCAAAACTCGCCATATACTGTGATTTTTTCTGAAGATGTACTTGCCACATCTTTATTTTGCAAAGGATGTTGCAGACCTTGCTGTTCCCAGCAAGGAACTGTTTTTGTTTTCTCTCCTTGAAGCTTACTATGCCTCAACAATATTTCTGGATGATATAGAAAGAAGGATTTAGAGGAAAAAGGTGTAAGAATTGATCTGGACATCATATCATTTTCTGTATGTGCATTTTACAGTGGCATATATACAAGTTGCAACTGTTGTCATGAGTTTATATATTTTTTTTTTACAGAAGCAGTGAGGAACTGCCCAAAACAATCTAATTCATGTAAATAGTACAACTGACAGAGCAATCACTTGACAGAAATATTAAAGCAGCAAAGCGATCTTTACATATTATACTTTCCACTACTTATTCTTTTATGTCTTAAATATTTTCATGGTGTAATTCTTCTTACTCTGAGGATTCTGCAGCCTCACCTCCCCTGTTGGGAGGCTGTAAGCCTGGGGAATGCATGCTTTTTTTTTTGCACCTGGTCTCACTCACAAGTCAGGAACAGTGGAATCATGTTAAGAATCATTTTTATGGAAAGACTCTGTACTTCTTTTTCCCTACACTTACCAGTAGATGAAGTGTGGATTAGATGCAGGTGTTACTGCTTTACCACTGTTCCCTATAATGAAGAAAGAATACTTTGAAAAGATGTTGGAACCAAATATTCTTCTTAGTAGACTTGCCGGAATATGATTGCTAGGTCATTTTATGAGCAACATTTATACACGTGGATAATCTGTGCTTGCTGCTAATGACTTGTTTTTTCCTCACTGACTCTAAAAACTGAAGGGAGAAGTTCAGAAATAGTGAGACAGGGTGACAATCTTGGACTCGTTTTTTCATCGTACTTTTACAAAAAAGCCCAAATATTAGCCATGCTGTGAAATTCTTACTCCTGGTAGCCTATCCTTTTTTCCTTCCTCAGCTTCTCAGTAGCAGCATAAGTCTTCTGGACTACTCGGTACCATTTCCCAGTAACACAGAGTGCATTACTTCACCTGGTTCTAATACTGAAGCTGTGATCTCATTTTGCGTTCACCCTCCAGTCATTGCATTTTACAGCTTAGCTGATGTTCCAGATGGTCAAATAGGCTGTTGTCAATGACTTGTTGTAGCATCAAACGAACAGTAAACGGGGCAATTAGCTGAACCTAGTTTTTTTTAGATACCTCTCTCCACATTTCAGAACAAATTTATATTTAGAAACTTCTGTATTTTAAAGCTGTCATGTCACCTGTTCTGTGTTCATCTCTCTTCCCATTTTACTGAGATCTCTATGATTAGCTATTTAATTTTGCTTTCTAACTTTGCCTTAGTGTAAAATACATGTATTTATTAACACTCCCAAGCACTTGGGAAAGAAAGACAAAATGTATTCTATAAATGTATACACTGTTAGGGAGACATTTTCCAAAAAGCTGCCAGCAGTGTTAAACCACTTTGATGGCAATCAGATTTGAGATACTAAAATTCTGTGTATGCACTTTGGAAGCATGTTACTATTATAGTTTCATATTTTATTCAACAATATTTGAGAAAGCATTTTACTGTACTTTTTATGTCATGCACAGTCCACTATGATTACGGATAATTTGACTTTTAAAATAATTTCCCCTAAGAAATGGCATGAATTTTGTTCAGGTCCTCAGGCCATTTCCCTAAAATGTTAGATTTCAAGACTTCATTCTTTAATTCTGTACTTATTTGCATCTGCTTTTCTCTTTCAGTAATTCTGCATGCACAATCTGTTTTTTCTTGTGATTGCTTTCAAAGACTGAAAAACAATGAAGCTAACATACTTGATTCTCCTGGTTGTCTTAGTTCCTAGGAAGTCTCTGTCTCTTTTCTAATGCTTTTATTACCACAAAATGACTTGAAGAGCTAGACAAAAAGAGCTGTGAGAAATAGTTCTCCATTCTAGCAGACTATTTTGAAAAGGTTGGAAAATATTCAGCTTTCTTTCCTCTTCCATGTTTTAGCTGCATTTTGTGACCATGGTCTTGTCACTCACAAAAAGCAGCAATGCTATTCTATTTTTGTCTTCATAAATAGTTATTAACAATGAAATTAACTGGAGAAGAAGGACATACACACTGAGACCTCACTGTAAACCAAACTGAAATAAGTCAGGATAATTAGGAGATTCACTTTAAAAGAAAAAAAGTGTTTTTCTTTTCAGGGTTTTAGTTTCAATATTTCCCTCTTTTTGGCACACATTTTCACAGGGAAACTGAAAGAATTAGAGTTCCATTGAAATGCGGGAGAATTCAGGTGGCAGATTTCCTTTGAACTTCCTTAGTCTAAGTATTTTTCCTATTTTTAGGAATTTATCTATTCATGTCTTCCTTCTTTGTGACAAACTTGTGCTACTTTAGGTTTGATCTTCTTTCATTAATGTTAGTGTCCTCCCTGAATTTTCACCTTTGGAAACTATCAAGTTTCACTTTTATGAGCAAAACTGTTCAACAGATGAATAGTTCACTCACCTTCATAGTTCATAAGCTGTGGTACATTAATTACTTGTGCTACACAAGATTCATTCAGGAATTATACAGCCTAGTATCAAGTCAAAAGCTGTCTCTGTCAGTGAGAGTGACCTCTAATGCCCATGGTGCAGATGACAGCATATGGAAAAACAAAGTTCATGATTCTTGATTTAGATTTTCTTGAACATTTTCTAGATAGTGTAAATAACTTCTAGTCTGGATTTATTTGTGAGGAAGATTTTAAACTTGAATGTAGAGAGATTACTTTCTTATTGTGTAGTGGCTACAATAAATGATAGTGAATTTGAGCACCTAATTTAGGAAAACAAATTGAAAAATGATGTAAAACTAGGTAGAGCGGTTTGAATTGAACCTGGGCTGCACTGAAACTTAGGTTTGAGGTTGGTGGATTGAGTTTTCTCTTCCCCTGCTGACCCTTTTACTGATCAGATAGCTCTATGACACATGGGTGTCTAAACTGTTTCAAGACTGGCTACCATTTATGCAGAAGGCTTTGCAGGTAGGTGTCAGACATCTCACTGACTCTTCACATCTAGGACCATGGGACTGGTAGGTTGGTTTTGTCATAGATGGAGAAGGAATGAGATCAGAAAGGAAAGAAGGCAAGGAGCAGGCAGGCAGTCTTCCGAAGTCAACCATCACTGGCTCCCACTGGTACCATTCCCCAAGCTGTGGGTACATTAAGCTCACAGGACTGCGACTCTTCTTTTCTTTCTACGATACTGTCTTCTGTTTTTTGGGAAAGGGCACAGTTTGGTAGATCAGGTTTTGCTTTTTAGTGTCCCCATTTTCTACCCTGCCTCTTCTGTTTGTGCTCCTGAGTTGCTGTTAGGGCTGCCTTCCTGGGAGCAGTCCAGGATTAACTCCTGGATCAATCCAGTGCGCAAAGGCAGGTTTAGCTCCAGTTCTGCCATGTTACTATGAATATAGGACAGTGCTTGGCTGATCACAGGCTGCATCTAAATGGAGAGTTAGTGGCTGTTGGACACCTAGTAGAAAAATTTATGGGCCTCTGTCAGAGAAAGGTTTGCTGACAGGCTGTATCCCACTGTGGATTGGTGGATTGTCCCTGACTGATGGAGGTCCCATAGAGTTGGTGGTCTGGCAACCAGGAGCTTCATGAGAATATTGTGATACCATCTTCACTGGAATTGTCCTTTGGGTGAGAAACCTACCTGTCCTCCACCTTGGAGTTCTAAGATTCCTTCCTCACTGGATCACTTTTGGGGTGGGCATCTCTTGCTATGCAGAAAGAGACTTTGCAAGCAGGATTTGTGCAATTTTAGAACATAGAGCTTTGGTTTATTGGCTAATAGATGCACTAGATAACTAGGACTAACATGCTGCTTGGCTAGGTATTAATATGGTCAGTATTCCCAGTGAGACATGGGATGTATCTTTGCTGCCCAGGTTGTCATCAGTCATTTGGGGGTGGCTCAGCCTCCACTGCTTCTTGGAATGGGTTGATCCATGATGTTGCTGAGTTGCCACCTTCTGATTCTTTGCTTTCTTTTCATACAGTTTTTATACCTTTTGATTTCAGTAGTTTCATACTGAATCCTTGAGCTGCTACTACCATTCTATGTTTTTACCTTTCTTATCTTGCAAGGACTAGGTATTTTCTTACACCTTGCCAGTTTTCTCAGTAAAATCAATCCAAATTTGTGGTGCTGTGCTGCACCTAATTAGGCTTTGCATCACAGGCAGGGGAACTGCTACTCTGAAGATTACATATGCTATTGAAGAAATCATTGTTTATGCTCACTACAAAATAGCAGCTTTCTTAAACACAGTGTGTGCAAGTCAGAATGACTTTCCTTCTTGGCCATTTTTGGACACCTTTGGCTTATCTATATGACTGTTGCCTTGTTTAAACCTTGAGCTAGCGTTTTCCCTTGTTCTGTTATCTCCGATGTGCCATTGTGGCACTCAGAAGCTTGTACAGATGCAATTTGCTTTGTGAAGTTTCCAGCAGAAGGGAAGACATGGGACCCCTTTCCTACTCTATGTCCATGGCAGTTTCCTGATTGCTGATTCCCCTGGCTTACCTCTCTCCACCAGGTGAAACCATTATAAAAAAGCAGTCTTCTCACATTATAGCTGACAGAGAAGCATGCTTTTTAAAGAGGGTGTCAGTACTGGGAGATGACATGGCAATGTGTGATGCAGCCTAAGCCATATTTATCTCCAGAGAGATATGATGCTGATGAAGTCAAAGGATTCTAGCTGGTGGCATTCTTGAGTGCAGGTTGTCTCTACTATCAGCATGGGAAACTGTAGAGAGCTCTCTAAAGCCACAGCACATCTAAGACTTTCCTCACGTGGAGAAAATGAGTAATCAGTAGGGACATTTTTGTGTCATGTCTTAAGGCATTCCTGCAAACTGACCATGTGACTGAATAGTTGGGAATCTGTCCTCAAAGATTCTTATAGGAAAGCCTAGTTACAGGTAGTAGGAATTATAGTGTTAATGAGTGATATGCTTTTCAGCACTGAAACAGGTGTGCTTGGTATATTGATACATCAAAACATGAAATATTCTAATTCATTGAACAATAAAACTTAAATATTTTTCTTTGTATTTTTCTGGAATGTCTTCAGACTGTATTTTCTATATATTTATAGGGCCTGTTATATATACTCTTTTCTCCTTTGAGTTTTACTATCTTTATAAATTATATGGAGTGCACATATCTTTATGTGTTTTTGCAAATCCAGGCAACTGTTTTAGTGAAATAACTTAAAGTTAATGAAGTGAAAGCCAGCACTGTAAGAATAAGCAGAAAGTCTCTGTTACTGTTCTTTTAAAATCAATCCCTTGAATTGAAGGAATAGAACAGTACATTCCCTTGACTATGTAAGGAAATGGTTTATCTATTTCAGCATGCTCTCATGTTATTGCAAAAGGAGAAAGGAAAAAAGAAACTCAGGATGCAAATGAAAGAAGGGAAGACATCAGAAACCCATCTTTTGCATAGTCTCATGCAAATCCACATAAGACTTCGCATGTGGATTTATCATGGAAAACAGATTTTCAAGCTATAATTGCCTCACAGATTTAAGCTAGGCCATGCAGTAGGTTTCATCAGAATCTCACTATTTGTTACTGAACGTCCAGAGTATGGCACTTCAGAGCATTTAAACTATGCAAATCAGCCTCAAGGGAGGCTGTTATTTCACATTATCTTAGCCTATTTCTCTATTTAAAAATATCTGCTGTGTTTTAGAACTTAATAAGAATTTATCTCCTTCAATTTCAATAGAGCTAGAAAATGAAAAGATGATTAATTCTGACTTAGAATAGCATATTGCTGCTAATCTATTTGATAACAGCTGTGGATGGACAAGATGGAGCCAGAATGTGTCCTTGAATAAGACAGAACGACTTACCTCCTCCCCGCCACTTTTCCTGGTTCTTGCATCTAGTCTTCACCTGTTTAGGTAATAAACCCAATGAAAACTCCAGAGACACAGATTTGTTTCATCCTATAAATTAATCAGTAAATCTATGTCTAGCTCTAAATTAGCTATAAAAAATTAACTGCACTAATCTTTTGTTTCCAGCTGCACATGCACAGTGGGGAAACTACCAGCAGCATCACTTGTTTCTTGAGCAACAGTACTGAAGCAGCTCAATTTTCTAGACTTCTATCTTATATCCGTTTTTCCTCTACTCTACTCTTGGAATAATCACAGCATGTCTCTGTCTCCCATTAATTCATTTGTGCAAGACTTTTACGTCCACACTCCACCCCCAATATACACTAAAGACTAAGTTTCCCCCTTCCCTAAACTAGCTAGTAATTTGCCGACTGAGAACTACAACTGTTGAGTCTGCTGTAGCTTTTCTTCCTTTGTGTTTCTAAGTTGACTTTCCGTGTCTATCCAGTTGTTGAGTTCCGCAAACCATTGAAGGAGTGTTGGAGATGTCTAACTTAGCTGAAAATGGACAGAAGACTAAAGAAGAGACAAACAAACAAAAAAACCCCCAACCTTACTGGTATTGATATTAATAGCAAAATGTAGGGAAAACTGAAACAATTACACAGATCATTTTTCCTAAAGAAGAGGCTGAAAACAATTATGGAGTTCTTGAAAACATTACCTTAAAGTCCTGTATTTTTAAATGAGGAGGTATGTGTAGGAATGAAATTGAACCTTTTGTGTAAGAACTTTTGGAGATGGAAGACCATGATAGAATTTGATGTTTTTCACAAGATGGTCTGAGGGGTTGAGGGGGAGAAGAGCTAGTTGGTTTGAAGTTTAATGTCTTTTTTGTTTTAATTATTATATTCTGTCCTGGAGAGAAAAGACAATTTAAACTAATCTTATTAGGTAACTGTCTGGGGCAAAGATTTTATTTAAAGCATAAATGCTGGAAGGCAGTATTGAAACTGAGCTTTCAACCTTGAATTTTTATGCCGTAAGGGTGCTTGATAATTACACTGTTGAATTAATGTTCATTTTTTTCCTACACTGAGTTTTTTATAACTTTTTTGTAAGGTGTTTTCATTGTTTTTTTGTCTTCTTTTGGTCAATAAAGAATGGGTCTCAAATATAAGACAAAAGCAAAGGGAAAGTAAAATTCTATATATACTATGCATTCAGTAGCTAAATGACAGTTTTTACGCACAATGGTAACAGAATTCTTCTCAATATAGTGGCTCACGCTTTTACAGTCAGTGAACCCTTAAGATTTTTCTTAATCAGAATTTGTTTAACTGGCCTGCAGGAGCATTGTGTACTTCAGCTTCATTTTAAAAGCTTTATTTCCCAAGTGTTAAGCTTTTTATATACCTATTTCAGTATGATGATCCCTGCTCTGACCTTTTCTTTTTCCTTATCTGAAGTAGCATCAGATGTTCGCAGAAGTCCAGACTCCAGTGCCAGTGTGAGGAGTCACTGGGCACAGGTTTTTAGAAGACAACTGTAAGATCTTCTTGCAAAGCCTTGGTACTCTTTGTAACTGCTGTTTTGAGGGACTGTGAACAGCAGTGATGTGCCTGGAGTCTCTTTTGGAATTTAGTGTAACGTAGCACAGACCCTGGTATGTCACATAGGAGCATCTCTTTTTTTATCTTGTATTTGTGTAAAACACAATCACACAAGTCAAACTTACACAGTGACATCATTCCATACTTATCCTGCCAAATAATTAACTTTGCTTCTACACATTTTCCAGAGGTCTATGAATTCTTTTGTCTACCTTCTTGTAGTTCTACAACCCTTCAATAGATAAGTATTTCTGTAGGTTTCTAAAAATGTTCTTATGCAGCAGTCTCAGTTGGAATTACATGAGATCTCAATCTGAATTGCAGTCAGCAAGGAATAGAAAGGAAAGATGGTTATTTTTTTCTTTTTTTAGTTAAGTCACTAAGTCCACAGGACTAGTTGTTTGAAATGGTTAGGAAAGCTGTCAGAGTGTGCAAGGCATGCAGATATGTATTTTCTACTTCTTGGTGGAGTCAGCATTGGCTGGGCTTTAGCTTAGCAGTATACAAGACAGCTAGATCCAAAATTGTTGCCAGCAGCAGAAAAAATCTTGCTGAATTAGGAGGTTTAACATTTAAGAGGGTCTATGATGTAGTGAAAGGCTTAGCATGCTTAAAACCAACTTGAATCTCAGACTGTGAGAGGCAAGAATCCAGCAGACTTTGGGACCACAATGGGTTCTCCTTCTCCTTCTGCTGGAGCCAAATTCAAGCCAGGGGCTTCTCCTGCCCATCCAGCAGCCAGGCTGAGCAGCTTTTCCTGCAGACAGGCCAGCAGATGCACACACACACAGAGTACAAATGCTGCCGACCACACAGAACAACAGAGAGATCAGTGCCTTTACCAGCCAGCTCCTAAAAAAAAAGTCAGCTCTCGTGTGAATATGAACAGCGCGGGCAGCCTGGTGCCATTGCTGGTGTTTGGCTGATTAGGATTGAGCTGTGCTGGAGGTACATGTACACACCTTCAATCTGTCAATGCACTAACACCCCCCCAGATCTTTTAAATACTAGCATAGACTTTTAAGTTTCTCCAGTACTCGTGTCTGGCTCCTAGGCTTCTTATCAGGTCACTGGCTCAGACCGTGGGTCTTTCAGGATGCTGATCTGCTCCGACTTGCTGGCTTGTCCAGCTCAAAGGTCGTTAGCAGAACATACCCATAGATTCACTCACTCAGCTTGCAAATACATGCATGTCTGCCGGTCTTTTGAAAACTAACACAGATTTATGTCTCTCCTGTATGCGTGCTCAGGCTGGAGGCCCTTTACGCAGTCACTGGTCCTGACCGTGGGTCTTCCCAGGTGCTGGCCTCCTGCTACTTGCTGGTTACTCTGACTTGATACTAGGTAGCAGCACAACGTTGTTCTCTCCAATGGCTGCTCTTAGTCCTACTCTCTCCAGTAGCTGGCACTCAGGCTTTATCCTACTTGCTGGCTAGTCCAGTTGGAACTTTTCTAGTGGCCAACTCACACAGAGGCTTGGGATAGGGAGTGTACTTACACAGAAGATAGACGTAGGATTTAGTAAGAGTATAGGACAGTGATCAAATCTGAGGTGTTGTCCGACAACTTTAGCGGCCAGCACCTCCTTACATGACTGGCATCTTCTATCCTCTTTTACCTTTATTCTCCTATGCTTGTTCCTCCCTCATCCACTTTAGTCTTTCTCTTTTCTCTCCTGTGTTCTCTCCCTTAAATATCCCATAATAAGTTTTGTACACACTTAAAAAATGTGTTTGGTTCTGTGTCATAAATTGAAATAATAGCTGCTAACAGTTGCATTCAGAAGTCAGACAAATTATTCATGATAGGGAAAGATGCATTTGGTTTGTTCAGCTCTGACTGATTCAGTAGCATATATGAGTATGTTTAAATTCAAGTATATAAGACAATCCTTAAACAGCAAAAAATTTAAATTTAAACATCTGCTTCATTTGCACTGAAATGACAGGAAATGTAAATGTGTATGTTAGGCAAGTATTCTAATTCCTGTGATGCGAATTAATGTGGGATTATTATTAAAGTGAGATTATTTGTGTGTTTAATTAATTTGATAAATACTTTACTATGCCTATATATATATATATGTTCACCTTAAAATTATACATTTGTCCTTGTTCACAAGATATAACCTGGATCAATAATACTGTAGCCTGTAGCTCTGGTTCTTGACAAATGGTGTCTTTAAAACTGTTCTCTGTAGGGGAGGAATAATTTAATTAAAATGAACATCATATCCTTAGTACTCTGCTGCTTTAATTCTCTTCCCTAGATAATTTGTCGTACTATTACCAAGATTAACAAATTATTCAAAATATTTTTTTATGGGGGAGATAATAAATTATTCACATTCTCATTAAAAATTGATATCTTTCAGTTACCAGGGGGAATTGGATTCCCTGATTTACTTTTCTGTCACAAAGCCTGAATGATTAGGCAGGGCCTATTTTGGTCTGATAAAACCACTGGGATTGTACCCGTCAGAGTGTATTTGCAAAAAGAATGCATATCACTAGTACCTCTTTCCTCTTCATGTAAGTTTCAGTAAAAATTGATTTATCTTTCTCTTCTACCTTTTATGATGCATACGGGACCTTATTTTTAGCTTTCACAATATTTATGCCAAAACCTTTCCTGTTTACATGCAGACCAACAGAGGTTGATACCCTCTGTCATCAACTTAAGTAATGATATTGTATCTTACAATAATATTTAGGTTTAAGTAATATTTATTTCTTTAAATGCATCACTGATACCAAGCCAAAAAACTCCACCCAAAACTAAAACGAACCCAGGAAAAAAAAGAATGGGGGCACTACTGCTGTGTTTGCTGCGTGAGGAGGACGTGCTTTAACTGTAACTCAGCCTTTGCCTCTATTTTAATGTGGTGCTTACCCTGCTCATAAATCATAGTATATAAGCCAACAGAAGGGATTTTGATACTGACTACAGGACATAATTTGGGTATTCTTAGGGAAGTGCAGAACAAAGATTTATGTTACAAATAGTTGAAAAGTGTTGGAATCATGATCTTTACTATCGCAAGGAGTTGATGCTTGTTCTCACAAGCATTGAAGCACACAACACAAAATTCTTCATTGGACATCAGCGTTTATGTTCATAACATACATAAGATGCTTTATTACAGTCATAGTCACTTGGTCTAATATCATCTTCTGCTGAGTGGAGGAAAATTGAACTCATTTCTTGGCACGGTAATGATATTTTTTGAGATGACAACAAGTTTAAAAGCTCATGAGAGCAAAGTTTGAAGTGTTTGACTTTCTGGGACTCTTCTTGTTGGGACATTAGTTTTACCAGGCAGTGGTTTATGCCCAAGGATTGACATTTTTGATATTTTAGGTAATATGCTATTTTAGGTAAAACCTGTATTTGCAAAAATACTTATAACCTTTAAAATTTAAGTAGGTAATGAAAGTGCACTGATACTTAAGTACTGCCAACCTTTGCATTTTGTTAAGGTACTTGATAATTTTATTTTCACAAATCTCCACTGACTTGAGGGAAGGTATTTAACATTGTATTCATTTTAGCCTAGAGAAACAGAGGCATAGTTGTGCTAAAGCTTTTCCACACTGAAGCGGTGACTATCAGAAACCACAAACTGAATTGTATGCCGTCCTGTTAGAGGCTGTACACTTCCTTTTTCTAGCCATTGTATACAATTTTCTCTTTTCTATTAAACAGGAAAATAAGAAGTTGATTGTTGAAAAGAACTGTTATTCAGACCTGTATGAATAACACATTAAGTTTTCTACGTGCCAAAACAAGCAATTCAGTTTTACCACATACAATAGCGCAAGACCACAATACAGAATATAATAGCATTGCAGTAGCTGTTGAGGAAATTTTGGATGATCCTTATCTTTCCATCTTGCTTTACATCTCTTCAAGTGTAAAATCACCAACTGTATCCTATTAGTCTTCTCTTCTTACTGATTTGTACCTTTTCCAAATCAAGAATGATATTTTATGTTATTTTTGTTTCTTGAATCCACAGATTTACCCAGTTCTCCCAACTCTGAATTAAGCGGAAATGCTATTTTCCCCACTTTTTGGTTTCTCTGCCTGTTATTGATTAGAGATATACTGGGTTTTTTTTTCAAACTCCTTGAAGACTTTTTACTTACAGAGTCCCTCCATTTGGTGTGCAATGTTCTTTAGCCTGTGTTGCCTTCTACAGGTGTTCATCTTTGCAATACTAGCATGTTTAAATGATTGAAGATGAGAATGAGAGATTCAGGGATCCCAAATTATTTAGCTGAACAAAGAGAATTTTAGTGGTGATTCATTTATTCTACCTCATGAAAAAACAGAATATTGGTAATGAAGAGTGTTCACTCTCACAGGAAAAGCAGAGACTGAAACCAGGTCAATGTTATTCAGTAGCCAAATACAAAATGAAATATGTTTTTAACAATGAGCTTAATTAACTCTCAGAACAATTCTCAAAGAAATATGGAGGATTCATCATCACTGGCAAATTTTAAATCAAGCAGATGTGTTTTTTCTAATTAAATTCTCTTGTTCAAGAAGAGTTATTGAGACTGAACCTTAATTTTTTCAGATGAGTTCTGAGAGGTCCTGTGTATTTAGGTCAAGTTGGATGACCACAATGACTGAAATGTTTAGCAGTGAAGAAATAAAAGCAATCTCTGCAGAGTTCTGGATAAGTAAACATTGTTTAAACATGCTTCTATTAGTTCAATCAAAAATGGCAAAAAAATACTTTGAAATTTCTGAATTAACTCTTTCAGACTTTTGTTTGTGTTATTTTCTTATTCTTTTACTACTTCAGGATGAAAACAGGGACAAGAAATCAAATACCATCAATAGATATGGGCTGTACGAGCTTTCTTTTCTTTACCCATAACCATTGCAATCTTCTGCCTCTAAAGAATCACCATTTTCTTTTAAGTTTTGTGGTCATTAGTCTTTATACAAGAGAAAGATATCTAATAATGAAATTAAGTTTGGAGATCCAATATTTTCCCTTCAGAAAAAGCTATAGACTGCAGGAAAAATGAACTACAAATTTTTTTGAGCATTTTTCTAACCTTTCCTCCAACTCCTCCATGCCATATATCAGAAAATAACCCTTTTCATTTTTTTTTCCTTTAAGTTGATACCAAGTGACAGTTTGTGAAGATCTATTCACCGTCATCTTTATACACAAGGATTTTTTCCTCCACCTTTTATTCAGTTGACACCTATGACAAACAGCAATAGGGAAAAGCTTTTGTCCCTACATTTGTTCAATGTTTGACTGAAAAATCACTTATGCCTTGAGCTGCTTTAGAGATTGTTGTCAACCATATGGAAAAGGAAAATGCCTTAGGTTTGAAGGCTGGCTGGTTTTCATTTTGACAGATTTAAAATGGATAATCGTAACTGATTAAGTCACTTCCCTGAAAATTTTCATTCCCAGTTACCTCACAAGTTATTGTCAGTGGAAGCTATAGTTACTGACCTAGAATGTCTCCTTCCTATTCCAGAAGGGTATTGTTTTCATGTAGTTTTATCCACTACTGTATTTTAACTAAGTTTTAAAAGAAGAATCAGCAATGATTATGTTTTCCTTTCTGAATCAAAAGAAAAATAACTTGTCTTTTACTAAGAACTAAAAATAAGCAGTTTGTGCAAAAATAAGTAAAAGCTAAATTATAGATGTTTGTTTTGTATTTCATATGAAAATGTTGATGTTGGTAGTCATCTTCCCTCCTGAGTTGTGGATTACATATGATTTCCATTTCTGGACTCACACGGATGTACAGGATCTGCAGCAGCCACCTCTGTTCAGAAACACTGCAGCTCCTGTTTACCACTGAGTCATCCAAAGCCCGTCTTCTGTGTCAGTACGATTCAGAATCATCCTGACACTCTCACGTAATTTGGGTCCTTGATCCTTTCCAGAATATCTTAATTCCCACTTTTAGTGACATCTTCTCTCTCTCCACTGGGGGACTTTATTTGATTTTGAAATCTCCTTAAGTCTTTCCAGTCCAGTTGATTTCCTACCTGTCTATTTCTAAGCATTTTGTCCTTTTCTTCTTGTTCTGGAGGTCCCCAATCATATCCCTCTGTATTCCCCTCTGCATTTAAGAGGCCATCAACTCACATGTCTATTGGATTTTGGGAATACTGACTATGATTTGCTCTAAATTAGGACTACAGAGTTGATTTTAACACTGTTTGCATGATAGGAAGCAATGCACAATCCCGAGCCAAGAACTGCTAATTGTCTTTATGTCTGGAAACCCATGCCACATTTCAACTACCCCTCAGGAAACCAGGAGAATCATAATAAATATTGTATTAACCACAGGAATTCTGGGGATAAAATATTATGAGACTTTAATGATGTCTTAATACAATTTAAAGATGATCTATATCTAAGTCTAACAGGTGAGTAGCTCTGTGCCACATTAACTGATCCAACATGTCCGAGATCTTTGCAGTAGGGTTGAAATATTTCTGAACGTATATCTAAACTGATGTGTCCTTACATGGTATAATGCCTGAGCAGCAGAGACGTACATAAATGGCCTGTGAGACCACACTGACAATAAAAGACGGTAGTATGTAGACATAAGAATTTTCAGTTTGAAAAATATATTATTTTGTAGTTTGAGACCTATGGTCCTATGACAAGTACAGTATGTATGAGTTCTGTCAGAAAGGATTACTTGTTAAAAAAGGAACAAGTCAGTGTGAATTACCAGTTTGGCCATAAAAATCCAAAATGTCTCTGAAGTGGAAAGGCACTTGACAGTTCAACATAGTTTCTTGCTAGAGGATATTGCTGATGGTTTTTTTCTTTACTTCCTCTAGGAACAAATTACTGTTCTGTGATAGTCTTGATAAACTCTGGAGCAGGTTTTGCATGACAATGATAAAACTCAGAACATAAGGTGTATTTTTTAAATTGTAATCCTGGACAAATGATTGCTGGCTTCTGTATGAGGCCGCTGCAGTGAAATCAGGGCTCACTCCTGAAATGATAATAGAATCCAACAACAATGACATCCAGGCCATTATTTGACTTCATTTTCTCGTGGACCAAGGAAGTAATCAAAATGACTTGCTAATAAATGTAAAAGAAATGAAATTTTTTTGTCTTCTCTGAGGGGTTTTCTTTTCCTACATCAAGTTTTATAAATTGAGTCCTGAAACCTTGTTTTCAGAGTGCATGGTTTTTATTTTTTCTTCTTGACTTGCATTATGGCACAAGAAACTTCTTGAACTCATAGCTAGTATTAGGAAGAGAAGACTGCTTGGTTATCTCTTGCATTGCTGTTAATGCATCATATGCTATTTCTGTGGAAAGTCCACAATACATCTAAAAGGAAATAAGCAAACAGAATTGTTTTGCAGCTGATATTGCTTTATATGTGTAGCATATAAAACACAGTAGAACAAAGGGAAATGTTTCTTTTGCTGAGAGAAAGAAGCTACTCAAAATTGTGAAACAAAACTCTATACAGAGAAGTAAGTTGAGGGCAATAGAGGTCTCAAGCCTTGAGGATATTCTCTGAAGATATCAGCTCCTAGCCAAAACTCAGATACTTCCCTTACACTGCAGCAATATTCTGTCTAACCTTTGAATATTTTACATATAAGGACAAGGACAAAGAAATTTGATCTGCAAAGCTGTGAGTAGGAGAAAAGTTTCAGTTAGAGGGACAGCTTTTAGAATAGTTCCTGTAAAGACTGACCCCCCCAGATCTAAACCCCTTTGTTCTGCCTAAAGAATTTTGAGTGAAATGCAAGTAATCTAGAATTGTCTTTTGTATTTTATTTGCTCTTCTGCTTTGCAGGTAGGAGCTTGACCATATATTTTCATTTAAGCCTGGAATAATAAGTGTAACTAATATCTTCAAAATGTTTGAATCTAGAGATTATGTGCTGACAAATTTCAGGGGTTAACGTTGAGGCTGGTATTGCTGCATGTTGGGTTTTAGGATATTGCACACTAAATACAGTGGGCAAAAGGGTACGTAAGTGGAGCAAAGAAATTCTTGTTTGTCTAATTTGACAGGCTAATAAAAGTTATTTTTAGTCCAATTACAATAATACTACCATTCATAGCAACAATAATACAGAAAAGCTTCTGATAACATAGTTAAAATTGTTACACAGAAAAACTTTCCTATTATCTACCCCATTTTTCTGCTGTAATGTTTATCCTTCTGGTGACCCTCTGGGTCTTCATCTTGCCAGTGTCAGTCCTCCCTGAGAGCAGAGCTTGGATGGGGATGTCAGAGAGCTGTCAGTGCCCCAACTTCTTTGCTTGGAGGGCTAGTAAAGTGTTTGTTCCTCAACAGTTTTAGGATCTGGCTGGATTTATTTTTATGCATTATCTCAACACAGTCTGTGTAAGTGAACTTTGTCTTTACTGGTTCTCAGTTATTCAGTTTTCTATTCTCTGCTTTATCTAAACTGGATTAACAAGATTGTATATCTGTAGTGACTGTTGTGATTTGTGTTTACAGTTTTGGATGTCTGGTACCATCCTATGTTTACACTCTTGCAAACCATTTTTTATTCTAGTATCATAGATAATTCAGTCTGCACAGATGTTTACTCACATCTCTGTAAACTCAAAATATCCTAAACCAAACCTGACTGCTAAACAATTGCTATCATAAATAAAAGAAGCTAAAATCAGCTTATGCAAAGACAAATGTCAATCAAATCCTTAGACTCTGCCTTGTAAGGCCACAAAAAACCTGTTAATAGTAATGGAAAGAACCCCTATTTACCAGGCTACAGAAGTGTTCCCTTTAGTAGAAACAATATTCCTATTACAGGAATTATTTAGCTGTGAAATACATGTAGCATATTGTGGGTTCTGTTATTCACAGGACTACTGTCTTATGACACAAGTCAAATTAATGGGCAAAAGTTACTTTTCAGGAGGGATTCTTCTTACCATCTTTGTCTGTTTTCTTGAGTACTAAGAAACCAAAAAACCAGTATAGAGCTCAATTCTGCCTTCCTGCAGAAACCTGTAAACCTCAAATGATGAAAACTGTAAATATCAAGACTGTGAAAATGCATAACTTGGGAAATATACATATGTGACTCTCAGTGGAGAATACTAGCTAAACTGGGTGTTTCAAAAGTTTTAAACTATGTCAAGGAAACAACTTTAGGAAAGACAAAAGTGCTGAGTAATCATTCTACATCATGCACTTAACAAGGGTCAGCTGGAGAGGTACATATATATGTTTCCAGTTACAGTCTGCTGTATGAAATGTGATATATCTCCTGGAAACTTGTAACAAACAGTACAATTTTGGGTTGTATATAAAAAGTAGAAGGATGTAACAGCACCAGTGTCATTACAGATTTCACAACACTTTGCAGATTTTGATTAAAATCTGCCATAGCTTCAGAACTTGACTGTGCTTTCAGAGATTGGACTAAGAGATACGTATATCCAAGAAAAGTTTAAAATGAAAGTAAAAATATATCTGTCAAAAATAATCAGATATTTGACATATGTCAAAAATTCAATTACTTCTGAACCGAAGCACCATGGACTCAAGACGTTTTTGTGTGTGTTTGGGTCTAGAAAAGGATTAGTATAAGGGAAAGCTGTCATAGTCTTAATTTATTTGCTAGTACGTTATCTTAGGGTAACATGAACTTTCTTTAAAAGAGAAAGGATAAAGTTTGGTGGGTTTTTTGTGGCTGGGCACTAAAAAGAAAGTCACACTTGTTTACAAAGTATATGGCATTTCTTGTGTGGCCCTTGCATTCTCAAAATATTTGTGTGGTTATTTTCTTGTTTTTGTTAAGATTTCAGGCAGGTTATTAAGTGCCAGCAAACTGTTTTGTTATATACAGACCACAGTTAATTCACTGTAGGAGAGAGGTTAAGTGGGCTATAGTTTTCCTGTTAACAATGGTAGGGCAGAACGTGTAAGATCCTGTTTCTAAAAAACATGACTATCTATCCCTTCACTCACCTCAGCAATCCCTCTCCATCCACACTTTGTTTCTGGTCTTTCTTCTATATAATTATTTATCAATTACTCTCTTTTGAGAATATCAGAATTATATTTAAATATGTGCAGAAAGAAAATGAAAATTTAGTTAAGGAAGGGCCAATTGACCCTAATTTAATTGAGGTTTTTAACTCGTCTATTTTTTAATGTGTCACAAATAGAAGCATTCAGAGAAAAGGTGTTTTGATACATCTTTTCACAGTGCTGATGTAGAAGCGAATTTGCATTTTTTTTCTTTGCAGTATGCCTCCTGCTTTCTGTGACTTTGAATCTAGGACATTACTGTGCTGCAGACCTTTAGATTTTAGATACCTGGATGACCTCACAAAATTTTATCAACATAACGTTGTCATCAGGGAAATAAGGATGATAAACAATTTTCAAATGTATAAAATGGTCAAAGGAAGATGAGATAGATCTACTGTCTATCAGATTATTGGAGGGAAAAGATAGATTTGGACGGAAAAAGCAAGAACTCTTGGTCCACCATAATGTTTTAGGAAAAAGTGTTGGACCAGAGGATAATTACAAAACTTTTATTACTCTCATTCCTGACTATTTTTCTTCAGTCCTTACTCTTACCTGTTTGGCATTCCCTCTACCAAATGACTTTCATACAATGCAGTCTGGCTTCCTCCACTCATTCTCCTCTTCTCCATAGCATCATTTTGCAAGCTGTTGTCTATGCCCTTTTGCTGGTCCCTCAGGTGTTTTGTTTGTTTGTTTTTCAAGTCCTATTGCTCACTATTCCCTGACTTTACAATATTTTTCCTTCTCTGATGTGTGTCTTATATGTTGTTCTGTACTGCTATTCAACCTTGCTTTCTGACTGTTCTCATCTCCTGCCATTCAGATGTGTCTTTCCTACTGTGCTGGCCGGGTGGATTTCTGTGAAGTGAACACAAAGTCCATCATCGCAGCACCTCTGAAGGGAAATTGCAAAGATATCCCATGCTGCCAAGACAAATGCGTAAGATAACAGCAGAGTTGGAAAATTTAATTGAATGCGGCATGTATATGAATGTCAGGCAGCTTTTTCAGATTTAACAGGTCTGTAACACCTACCCAAAGTCAAAGTTGCAGGTACCAGGGTGTCAGAGATAAGGGGGTTATTCTGTAATAAACAAGTTTAGGAGGTTATGTAATTTCTATATTACTGCAGAACATTCTTACACCAACTTTTATAATCAGATGTCATATAGAAGTGATAGAGACTGTTCTGAAAGATATTAAGCAATAATCTTATATTGGAGGTTAAAAAAATTATTGTCTATTTATCCTCAATAAGAGAGTATGATCTTCATGTTATTAAATACATTACATGTATTTTTAAAAGTTTTCTCAGATTTAAAGATCCTAAGTGTAATTTTTCTTGTTTTGGTTATCACCAAAGTGAATTACTATACTTAGAAACACTTTTTTTCCTTCAGTGTGCTTAACCCTTGTAAGCTTAGTTGTTCCTGCACTTCAACGATAAATAAACATAATAGGTATTTCTGCCAAAATAATGGTTTGGGGTTTGGCTGCAACTATAGGCTATTAGTTAGAGACAGATAATTTTATAAATGAAAAGGAAACTTTATGCTTGGCGTTTTAGACATGCTTCGTTTAAAAACAAAACAAATTGCATTAAATGAAACAACATATTTTATTACTGAGCCCTGTTCTCAATCCATTTATTTTAATCTAAATGGCAAATGTTTAACTTGTATCCATTATTTTGTACCAGAAAGAAATTCTTCTAAATTAAATCTCTTAATGAAATAAGCCAGAAAGACTCTGCCAGAAGTATACAAATTGTATTAACACAAGATTCATAAAATGGCAAACTTATAAACATGCTGTATCTAATACGTTTTATTGTGTGTTTATGATAGTGATGATGTGAAGCCTTTCAGTTAGACTCAAACATTCATTCCTTTATTTGTGCCATTTATTTCTTAAAGCAACTTCTCAAGTTTTAACTAGTCATTTGTGAAATTGTTTATTAGCATCTGAACTGCATATTCATGGCTTAACTTTTCCAACTAAGGAACTCAGCAATTCAGGGGGGATCTTATTAATGCATATAAATACCTGAAGGGACAGTGCAAAAAGGACAGAGCCAGGATCTTCTCAAGTGGTGCCCAGTGACAGGAAACACAGGAACGTCCATCTGAGCATAAGAGAATACTTTATTTACTGTATTACAAACTTCGCTGAGCACTGGAACAGGTTGCCCAGCGAAGTTGTGGAGTCTCCGTCCTTGGAGATATTCAAAAGCTTTCTTGGACATGGTCCGTGGCACCCAGCTCAGCTCTAGGAGACCCTGCTTGAGCAGGGGGGGTGTGCCCCTTGTCTGCCAGGGGCCCCTTCGAACTTCAGCCATCCTGTGACTTTGTGAAGGTTTCAGAGGCATCCGTAATTCAGGAATCAGAGAGTCCTCCTAGAAATACAATCATTGTGGACCATCTGTGAAAGCAATCTCTTGCATCCCACCTACCTAAATAAACTGTACTGAGGGAAGGAAAATGGTGATGTAAACGTTAAAAAGTGGAATGAGATTAATTTAACCTTTAGCATTTTGCATCCTTATTTTATTAGCTCTTTTACTTTACTGTATGTAAGTTGAACTAACTTGAAGTTCATTACATTCCACTTTTTTTGTCCAGAGAAGATGCAAATAGGAGTTTTACCATAACATCTGTGCCCTGAGAAACCATAACTTAGATCAAGTTATACTTCATTTATGGATTTTGCTCTTCATGTCTGAGAGGACATGAAAGGCTAGCAACCGATTCTCTTCCTGGCTCATTTCAGATACAGAAAACAACATTCAGAACTTCACTGATGTATGGTCTGAGACACATGACTAACTGACATTTTAGTAATATATGTGCCCTTCTAACAGTCTTGTTGAGATGGTAAAGTTTGTTTCATATCTTCCTTGGAGATGTAAGTCATTCCTGTTGGAATACTTTTTTGTATAAATACCATAGAACAGCTCAGGTTGGAAGGGACCTCGACAGATCAACTGGTCCAACCTTCCATGAAAAAGGGAGCCTAGATGAGATTATCGAGCACTCTGTCCAGCCATGTCTGGAAACCCTCCAGTGATAGGAACTCCACCATGTTCCTGGGAAGGTTGTTCCAGTCATTGATTGTTCTCACTGTAAAAAATTGCTTTCTTGGGTCAAAATGAAACCTCTCCTAGGGCAACATCTACCCTGTCCTGGTTTCAGCTGGGATAGAGTTAATTTTCTTTCTAGGAGCTGGTATAGTGCTGTGTTTTGGATTTAGAATGGGAATAATAACATACCCATTGCCCCTTCTCCTCTCCATGTGGCTCCTTGTGAGGAGCGAGCCTCCATTCTCTTTGTAGATGCCCTTTAAG
>JANZLQ010000061.1:12534839-12575186 GCA_026212715.1 Elanus axillaris
AGCGGGAACCAGAACTGGACCCAGTACCCCAGGTGCAGCCTGACAAGTGCCGAGTAGAGGGGGATGATCACGTCTCTGTCCCTGCTAGTAGTGCCCCTGCGGATGCAGCCCGGGATCTGCTTTGTCTTCGCTGGTGCAGCAGCACGCTGCTGGCTCACGTTCAGCTGCTTGTCCCCCCCAGAGCGCCGGGTCCCTTTCAGCAAGGCTGCTCCCCAGCCACACCAAACCCTCGCCTGTACTGGGCTCTGTGGTTATGTTGTCCCCTGTGGAGGACCTTCCGCTTGTCTTTGTTGAAGTTCATGCATTTTTGTGGGCCCGCTCTTCCAGTCTCTCCAGGCCTTTCTGCAAGCTGTCTCTCCCTTCTGTCTACCTCAGCAGTTTAGTGTCATCAGCAAAGTTGATGAGAACCTTTGCCTTGTCAGCATTATGTGTAACTAGTTTCTCTGGCCTGTTTAGCAATGGGACTGTGCTTCTGCTTACTACTCACATATCTGAACAACCTTTTCTTGTTGTGCTTGATATTTTTGCCCAATTTCAGTTCTAGCTATGCCTTAGCCTTCCTGACTGCATTTCTGCATACCCTAGTAAGGTTCTTGTAGTCCTTGATGGGTATTTAGCTGTCTTTCCATAGCTGGTATGCTGCTTTGCCTTTAAGTGCACCCAAAAGTTAATTATTAAGCCAGGGTGAGCTCTTGTTCTGCCTTCTTCCTTTCCCTTTGTAGGAGGTGCACTGTTCTTCATATCACCTGCAATTCACCGAGGTAAGTATCTGCATCTGGCTTAGCAAACAAGAATTTATTTTATATGTATTCTTAAAAGCATAAACAGGACAAAGCATAGTGATCTATCATGATCACAGAACTCTTTAGGTGGGAAGAAACCTCTTGAGATCATCTTGTGTATCCAACTTCTCCCTTGCTCAAGCAGGGCCATCTAAAGCAGGTTGCCTAGGGCCACGTCCAGTCAAGTTTTGAATATCTCCATAGATGGAGGCTGTTGGTTGTTGTGTGATGGCTGTCAATTCAGAATTTTTTTTTCATATTTACTCATTGAGACTGACTGCTTAGAATACTGATGCAGCAAAACACAGACTGCTACATTCTCACAGGTTGTTATATAGAACCCATAACAAGGGATTGTTATCCTGTTTTACTGAAAGGGAATAAAAAAATTCAAGCAGCCTCACTGGAAGCACTAAAGAAAAAAAAAAAAAAAAGGTGCAAACAAAAATGAACCCACCCTTAATAACAGTAGAGGCAGAAATGTTGTCTCTTCTTTATTAAACTCTTGGAATTCAGCACTGAACCACTTTTGGAAGAGCTGCTATAAAAAATCTTTGTCTTCATATGTGAGCCAGGCTTCTACCTTTTCTAGCAGGTGAAAAGAAATGAAGACTTCCTAGGCTTGACTTTTATTATGTATTTCAGATACTTACTGGAGTGCTGGTAATATCTCTTTACTGCCTGATGTCAGTTCTCTTTTTCTGGATGAGTTCCATGAGAAAGAATAAACAATCCTTCCCCAGCAGCAGCTGCTGTCTGTGAATATTTTGGAGGTTACCCTTTCCAAATTCTGAGGATAATGGTAGAAACCAGATCTGGTTCTACTGGGTTGACATTTATATGGCCAGTGCTAATTTTAGCAGGGCTGTCTGTGGTTTTTAACTGGAATGATTATATACTAATATTTTTAATGGAGAAACTATAAAGAGAAAAAAATCACCAAACAAAAGTATCCACTCTTAAACGATTCCCCATGAGGCTTCAACAAGACACAGTGAGGTCTGCCTCATCTCTGTTTTTGAATTAGAGGAATCCGAACCAAATGCCATTCCTCTGGGTACAGTCAATGGGAGGCACTCTCAGTTGCTACAGAATTAAGCACAATGCATCAAGGAGATAGTTCTTTCAACATCTAGAAAATCTGCCATCAAAGCACCTTACTAATATGAAAAATACATGGCTTTAAGATAAAGTTAGATGAGAGGATGATGATTCTTTTCAAAGATATTGCAGGATATTTTGCTCATTGCCATCACAATTTTATCACGATGGCACTGCCTGGGATGCTTGCTCTTAAACATTTTCCTAAGCTACTGTAAGGGCAACAAATGCATTTTTACCCATCTGTATTCCTTCCAAGTAACGTCCCAGCTATGAGGATCCACTGCTTCATTACTTTAATTAATTTTAGCTCTCACAGTGCTACACTTTCTAGGGCTGATACAGAAATTGCATAGAACTCGCCCCACAGAAGTGAAACGGGGAGTTTGCAATACACTCATTTTGATTTAATTATCTAATTCAGTTCTGAATTCTAGGCTCAAGTGTCAGGCGATGCAATGCCCAAGGAATCTTTTACAGAATCAGTGTTCTCCACCAGCCTTTGGAGAGGCTTTAGGCAAGGCTTAAAACCAGGTTACCTAACAAAGAAATATGGGAGGACACAGATCTCCAGTGCTTCTCTGTAAGGCAGTTGACTCTAATTGCAGCCCTTGGTTTAAGTCAGATGTCTTCAGTCTTTTAAAGGGCCAGATGAGCTCTACTCTGCTATCTCTGTTTCCTCATGACCTGTAGGATAGTGAAAGAGAAGTAAGGTATTATCAAAATCTGGCCCAAAGCTTTTTTACCGAATGTGATGCAACTCTATTCCGAAAAGAGTCTCACTATGGATTTCTTACGAAGAATTTTTGGTTATTCATTGCAGTAGAAATACTTACATGAAGATAAGGGATTGGCTGTTGGTATCAGTTCTTGGTCTCCCTAGCAGAATACTTGAGGTCCACAGGCAAAAAGCAGTAACTTGGTTGGTAATGCTGATTTGTATTCAAGTTGTCCACATAGATATTGCCTGTTGTGCCTGCAGTTACTGGCCCATGTTTTCTAAATGGGGAGACGGAAAGAGAAGCAATGTGTGATTTTTGCATTTAGGCCTACTTCATCTGTTTTATCAACTAGGCAAAATCCTAGGGAAATAAATCTGTACTAGCAGTTAATGATCAGTTGGTTAGTTGACAGCTGCAGGCAAGCCCAGTGATATAAAATATTACTGTCATTATGAACAGCTTCTACTAAGAAGATTTTTTATTAAAAATATGAATCCATTCTGTTTCAACAGCAATATTATAAAATTTGTCTTTTCATGATCTTTAATAACCAATTTTCTGCCAGAATGACCCAGAATGCTCTCATATGGGTTCTGTATTAAAATTTATTTAAAAAACCAAAGAGCTAGGCTCTGTAACAGGCATAATTAAGCTACAGTTCCAACAGTATATTCAATGCATATGTAGTATAACTAGGTATTAGTTTACAGTCTGTTCTATTTGTCATATGTTAAAAGAGTTGCAAATGAAACTCATGGATGTGCCGTAATGGCATTACGAGGTGCCTACACACTGTTGTTGATTACACTATTTTGGTATTATGTATTTGGATTAAAGGCAATCTAACTGCAAATGCATCCTGAAGAATACACTTCTAATTTAAAGATATTACAGGCCTCTGCCTGACCAATACCAGAGTAGCCCCAAAGTGGGCAAATCACAGTAGAAAGCTGCCTCTTCACTGATAGAGGGAGAATAAATAGTGCATCAGTGCTGTAGCTGACTTCTGTTGCAGAGGGACGGATCCTAGTTCAGATGTTTTCGGAAGTACGGCAACAATGTGTGTGGTCAGCTTATTTATTTCAGGTACTGGATTAAAAAACTAGTTGCTAATTTTTAAAGGTTTTCAAAAAACCCTTTGACCACATTACTGCCAACAATATGTGTATATATAGTGTATATCTTTTAAATCTTGGGTATGTACTTGACAGATAATGTATCAAATAGGGTTAATAAGATGTAAAGAAAAATCTTAAATCTTTATTAAAAGAAAAAATAGAAGAAATAGGTTTTATTTTTTCATGTAGATATTAACATTTTTAATGGATTTTTAATGAGGATATTTTCAAGCTATTTCAAAATGCAAGACTTTTCAAGTAATTATTTCAAAGACAAATTGCTCGTGCCAAGATAGACTTCTACAAATACACAAAATTAAGCAATTAGCAGTGCAAAGCAGTTGGTTAATTTCCATAGCTACTACATGATCAGCCTCTTACATACAGAAATCCAGATATATTTAGGTAAGAATTCCCTACTGTTTGTGGCATCCATAATAATGTGATGCACTGGTCTATATTTGAGGTCTTGAGGCTTTGTTACTGAAAAAGGCAGAAATCCTGCGGACAGTGGTTTGTCTTTAAATAAACCCCATCTTCCAAATTTAAGATTGACTTTCCAACCTTAATTTGGTTAGTTTATTTTAATTTAAGAGTGTTTCTAGATAAAAGCTTTACAGCTACAGAACCACATCAACTCCAGTGTGGTTATATACTAGAGGAAGTACATACGTAACAGAGTACAAGATAATTCTTCACAAAGTTAATCAGTCTGGACAGGGCAATTTATTAATTTAAATATACTGTTAATCTACCCAAGCTACTTTGGATATCTTTCTTCAGGGCTGCTGTTTGGGTTGAAGGAATAGATAGATGATAGCAACAACAGATTGTGAGGTAGAAACAGAAGTTGCAATGTCCAGTAGACTTCATAATTAACTGCTAGCAGAGAATCGGTGCAGATGAGGAGTCCTGACTTTGGTTCTGTGTTTTGGTGAGCTGTCTTTCAAACCCTTCTCTCCCACCCTGCTGTGACTTACCTTTGTCGCTTCTGGCCATTCCTGTCTGTCATCATTTTACTCTGTCTCCCTACATGGCCACCTTCACTCCCAAACTTCCACGCCCCCACCTCTTTTTTTTTGTATTTTGCCCTTCCCAAGACTACGTTACAATTTTCTTATCACTCACTCTGCTGCAGCTCTCAGACTTGAGGTCTTCATTGTCAAGCCACTTAGGCTGTAGGAAGGTGAGCATTTGGAGCACAAGAGAAAGTTTCCCTGCTGACATTTTTTGAGCACACAGCAGCCCGTGCTTACCAGAAGAAGCAATCACAGGGAGAGTGCTGCTCGTCCCACGCAAACTCACTTGTGCAGATTCAGTCACCCCCGGGGAACGACACTCATAGACCTGTACTAGCATGTATGCATTGTAGCAGGCACAAAAAATTATCACAAAAATGGATTCAAAGCTTAATGTAGAAGTAGTTATTCATAACTAAGAGTTTTTTCTGCAGATAGAATTAAAGCTGAAACCCTAACCCCAAGATGTCAGTTCCACCCAATTTCAAGAGTTCTTTTCAAAGCACGGAGCTTGATAGTGAAAAGACTATGATTTACTTGTTCTACTCTTTGTAATTTTTCTATAACTTTATTTCTGAAATAGCTGGAACATACCCTGAGGTAGATGTTCTGACACTTGGCAGACTGGCAAGTCATTGGAAAAAGGTCCTTAAAAATGCAATGTATCAGGCCACCTTCATTACAGACAACATCATAGGGTTTGGGTTTTTTTTAAAACAGCAAAATCAATCAGATGAAAAACTGTATAGAAAAGGCATGGCTTGTATAATAATAATGTGGATTCAAATATATTTCAGTTATGTCTTGAACATGAACAATTGCTTTTGGATTGGTCTTTTTAATGCAGTGTTACTCTTTTACATTGCAAGCCACAGATGCTCAAAAAGCCATGACAGGCCACAGAAAATCTTGGGATTGACTTACAGATATTACATGTGATCTTTGAATATTAAATGTGGGACATTCATTTGATTGTGCTTGTTTTGTTTTGAGCCTTTTGAGTCTCCCAGGGTCTCATTTAAAAGTTTTGTCAGAAAGTAGAAGTCTAAAATAATACTTTATGTAGATTTGGCTGCAGGAAGAGCAGTGTAAAATGAAATTTGTTATCACAGGGAGAACGGTATACTATGATAAAATGTTAAATAGTGTATCAAAAAGAAATATATGAGTAAAATGATACAAATAATTTTCAAAACTTTCAAAATAGCATAACGATCTGTTCTATCTTACAGGAGTCCGATTAGCTCCAAAAGAAAAAATGGACATCCCCGTGTTATTCATGCCAGATACAATGAAAATATATGAGGCTGTGGTGGTAATTCAAGTAATGAGGGAAAATGGTGAAAACTGGCCTTATGAGGATTCTGCTGAATTAAATAAAGACTTAAAGAGGTAATTTATTCTAATAGGAAAAGAAAAAGTAGTTGAGGATACTCAATCCTATCATCATTTTCCCCTTCGGCTATTCGCGTGTAGCTCCCAAGGGCAATCAAGTGTCTGATTTTGAGGGCAATCAGTATCCAACAATAGCTTTTAATGTACCCTGCAAAGTATGCTGAGTTAGGGTAAGACTTTTATCTGGTTTAATACCTACCTTTTCTACCTTTAAATAAAGAAAATGTAAAGTACTAGCTGCCTGTGCAGTTATGGATATTGAGCAAATGAAAGCTCTTAGATGCCTCTAATTTTTCAGTATATTTGGGCTAATAATGATTCTTCTGTGGGTATGTTTATGTAATGCATAAGCTGCATAAACTTTGGTTCAGTATAGACATGACATAAGAGAGACTATATTAGGCCAAATGTTCTCATATCCTGCCAGAGTAATATTCAAAGATGCTAAACTTAGTGGATATAAATTATTGCTGCTCTGAATTGCCTGGATCTTATTTCATATTTTTCTTAGATATGATTAGCATTACAGAGTCTTACCTTTCCAGCAACTCTTAAGTCTAGATTACTTTGGAAAAAAAATTCTCAGCAGTCTATCATAATGCTACTCTTCACTTATTTTCCAAGCTGTGTTACTGTAGCAGAGAATGGGGAAATTCAGGGAATACTGTGGATCTACCCACTTCATGGAACACCTGAAGCACCACCACAGAAATTAGTTCCAGGTAGGTAATAGCTGAAAAAAACTCGAACAATAAATTTAAGAAAATTAAATAGTCATGTGTGTTCTCTCCTGCTTGATCACAAGAATTTGCAGCAATACTTTGCTACATCTTATATAATGACAAAATCACATATTAAAAATAAAATCTCCTTTCCGAACCTACAAAGCAAACCTAGATCTATTATTTTGTTCTCACTGTGGATAAAATGAGCCAGGAGCAGCCGAAAATGTCAAGGCTTGTGCCCTTCAGTGTCCCAGTTAATGCTGAGCTAGAAAACCAAAGGTAAAGCAAACAAAAGACTGACACAAGGGTAGATTTCTGCTTGCATACCCAGAACACCCTTCTGGAGAGTTTACAGGGTGCAAAATATTGGAGTGGATGTCTGCTGTTCTCTCATCCTTAAATTTCTTTCCTTAATCCAAACCAGAATACAGAGTAGTGTGAACAGCAGTAAGTTTTCCAGTTGCTCCTGAGAGGCAAACTTGCATTAAAAGATGACGGATATTCATAGGGGTTTTGTTGTTGCTTATTTTTGGGTTAGTAAATGTTTATAGATTTGATGCAGCTATTTTTGAAAGGTGTGATAGAATCCCAGAATTGTGAAACAAATTATAAACAGCTTTATAAATCTATAACCTTGATGAAACTACAGCTCAAGGTGTAGATTAGGGCCAATTTTACACCAACTTGTCTTTTCGTCTTGTCTTTTGATGAGTGAATATAATACCTTTCTACACTAAATAGAATAAGGTACAGGAATAACTTCTGGAAAACTATAGAAATAGACACTTTTACTGTTATTAATTTAATTTGCTTAAGGACCCTTTGCTTGCAGACAGATGCCAATGATGTGGTATTAATTAGAGCTTTCATCTCCTTAATTTCCACTTTAATACCTTAAGGAATGAAGCGGAGTATTATCACACAGTCAACTGTTGCCCCAAATGATGGTTTTAACGAGTCTCATTAGCATTAAAACTATGTATATTGATGTGAATGTCTGTTGTCTTATTTAAAGCTGTTATGTCATTCACTGGCAGACTTTGAGATAAATCTCCCTTTTACTGGGCTGTTGTTTTCATTAGGTATAGAAGTTATGAATTAAAACTGTTAGCATTCTTAAATTTCTTAAGTGACATCACATCTGTATATAATCAGAAACTTAAGTAAAACTAAACTGTAGAATATTGTAACTGTGTTATCCACTAGTTTATGTTCAGTAAATGTTTGTAGTGCAGACAAGGAGCATTGCATGCATATTGAAGATGTATCTCTTTTTGGCCATCACCCTGTTACGCTGGGCTCATTTTTTTTTTTTTTTCTAAGGAAAAACTAAGCCTTTCATTGAAAAATGACCTGGAAAACTAAAATGCCTATTTGTAAGTGTATTTATGAAACAGATTCCAATCCTGCCTTGATTCTGAAAGCCAATTTTCAGTTATAAATGGACTTTTAAACTAACCCTCTTGTAAGATATGAATCCAAAGCAGGTAATTTACAAGAAACCTACTTTGGTTTTAAATCATTGTTTTTAATAATGATTGAAATAGTATTGTCATTTCTTTTAATACAGACATTTGTTAAAATTGCCTGGAGGCTACAAGCTGTTATGTCAAAAACCAAAGCTGCTTTGCTAGTATATTAGACAGTTCATCTTTTGTGTCATTCTTATTTGCATCTTAATATACTTAAACTTCTAGAAGTCATTCAGCTTAGTATCTCATGAGACCAATTAAAATGATCAGTGGCCACAATCCATGTAGTACATGTTAAGTAGATTACAACTTGGCTATCTTATAAAAGTGATTATAAATGGAGAATCAACCAGAATATTTTTTTTAATTCTTGTAGAGTCAAAGCAGCATACAATAATTTAGATTGGAAGGCACCACCAGAGGTCGTCTAAACCAACGCCCTGCTCAAAGCCAGGTCTAATTAGATCAGGTTGCTCAGGGACTTGCCAAGTCATATCCCACACAGATCTGATTTTCATCCAGAAATATTACTTAACCATTTAGGAAAAAGAAAATGTAGAATAATTTCTGGTTGTAAGATGAGCTGCGGAATAGTAAATGATGCGGACACAACATGCGCACACCATAGTCTGAAATACTTGGTAAACTGCTATAATACAGACAGTGTAATTTATTCTTAAATATAAGGCCATGCATCTTAAAAAAAAAAAAAAGATGTTTGCTTAGAAGAGAGCTATAGAAATTATTTAAAGCCTGTTAAACAGTAAAAGACCATGAAAAAAAGGTTCATTTTTTTAGAGAAAGGACATGAACTTGATGTGCAATTACCTATTTTCCAAAATAATGATAGTGAATCTAGCTCCAGAACTGAAAGTTGAAGTTAACATGGTATAGATGTAAGCGTTTCATTGCTCTTTTTTAAAAACATAATTACTTACCAAGATATGGTTCTAAATTATTTATCATTAAATCTTGATGTTAAGTTCACAGTTAATTTTTAATCATTGGGTATAATTCTGTCAAAAATAATATTTAGACCTTGAAACTGAGAAGTATGTAATCACCTCTTCTTTTTTATGTTGATTACTGTAACTCTAGAAAATTCTAAGTCTTTTCTTTGGGAAAACATATTTTTCTTTCAGTTCTTGCATCTGATTTTCTCCTCTTTCTGTGCCAATAATTGCTGAAAGAACCATAAACAATAACTATTGAAGTAAGCTTTATAAAATCTAGTGTATAAGCTAAACCCCATCTACCTTGTAGTGAAAAAAGACATATTTTAGAGCAGTAAACTAAAATCACTTACTGATTTGAAAAAAGCTGTCATGCTTTAAAGAGAAACTCATGTCAGAATGCTTTTTATTCTGCCATAGTTCTATAAAAGCTGAAGTTTGAACAACAGTATTCTTAAATTAAGAAATGAAAGAGTAACTTAATATTCTTTCATTTAACTTTTAAATTTTTTCATTTCTTTGTTTTCCTTTCAGTCGTCTTTTCTCATTGGCACATGTCAAACTATGCCATAAATTCCATTTGCAAATGAACTAAAAGGAAGATAGATTTCACAATTACAAAAAAGGGAGAAATTTGCAAGTGCTGTTGTGAACTAGATGTAGGAATAGATTTTCATTTGCTTAGCGGTATTTTCTACTACTTCACCTAAACAGCACAAGAGAAACTGTGGCTTAGGGAAAAGTTTTTAGTTGTCTTGGCCCTTATTGGAATTCTGTCGTTCTCTAAGCACATTTAACTTCTATGTTTAATTATTTTGTTAAAATCAAGATGCTGACACATTACAAATAGGTTCTTGCTTTTCTGTAGCTGTGGTACGCTGTCGAGCCAGGCAGAGAGTAGAAAGAAGAGTAGAAGTGCTGCTGACTGGTGTAGTTCCTGGTGCAACTGCTGTGCCTGCCATGAGAAATTCTGCCACAGTCAATACAAATAAGCCAGCCAACATCCAAGAAGAGGTTCAAATCACTGACGGTAAGAATAAATAGCCTGGATATCATGCTATTTTAGGAACACTGCAAAAAAGGTAAGTGCTTCGCCAAATGTAGCTCTGCCATGACAACAGCTGAGGTTTAGACAAATCCTTCTCTCAGTCCATTTTTTACCCTGTTGCAAATATGGGACATTTGTATAACAATGTGCCTGCACTTATAGGCACCTTTGAACCCAAACCTTTCTTTTTCTGTCTTGGATGGGATGTGGCTTGCACACATACCCTCTCTCCTTTAAAAAAGAATAGTCTCCACAAAGTCTAAAGTTAGCAGAAATATGTCTGTGTAAGCATTGCAAGGAAATATTTATCTGTAGGTTGTCCCTATTTGTAAGATGCATTCCCACCAGCAGGCCAATATCTGCAGCAAAATGGATTGAAGAAGGAGGCCTGGTTCGAAAGAAGCAATAAAGCTTTGTGAAAAGAAAGCTTCCACTTACTGTTAATCAGCAGAGGACACAGTGAAAATCAATTTCTTCGGAGATACACCAGCTTTTCATATTGCATCTCTCTGAAACAGAATGGCACAATATATAAGTAGGAAGAAAAGGACGCTTGTTGCTGCTGTATGCCCACTGTTTCTGTTAATAGATGTGTGTTAAGTCATACTCACTACAACAAATTATGCATTCTTTCATTTTACCTTCATCAGTTATTGCACCTTTGAGGCTTAACCTATATTTCTTTGGGCGTTCAAAGTCATCCTGCTTTTTTTAGAAAAATGTTATTTATGAACTACAACAGACATGAGACATCCTAATGTCTGTTTTACATAGCTGTAAATGAGGGGAAGGGATTTCATCCCTGCTCCAACTTTGTCAAGAGTGTAATACATTGTATGGTGGTAAAAGCTGAATCTACAGAAGTTGCTATGATTGCAATCTATTAGGCAATCAGTTTGAGAGGCAGGCAAACTTGGCTTTTGTGTCTCACTTATGGCATTTAGAATCTGGCCCAGTAGAGGCTTTGCAGCGATACTGTGTTACAGAAACACTCCTGCCAAAGAACCGTGAAAAACTGAAAAGCTGTAAAATGTAAATCCAAATGCATTACGTCCTTCCTATAAGAATGATTTTCATGCAAATATGCCCTTGCCCTGCACACTGACCGAGGTGGTCTCATATCAGCAATCACTGTCCGGATCTTTAAACAGATTTTTTTTTTTTTTAAATACTTTCAAAACAGTAAGGGAACTAAAGTTGAACTGTTAACAAAAGCTTGCACAGCATATACTTACTGATTAGTTAATATTTGTAATTACTTAGTTAAACTTTATATTTGCTCATATTGCAGTGTCAAAGATAATTTATAATCCGGGCATATTATTATCTTATATTCCCATATTACAAAATGTTAGTGATCAGTCTAGCAAAATAAAAACGTGAAGTTCTCAACATATGTTCTTGCCTGTTTGGAGAACTGTAAATATTGTTATATAACTTTATTCGGCCTTGTGAGAAATGCTGTGTATCAAAATACATGGTACCAGTTTTTGTACTATAGAGTGCAGGCTTAGCCCTTTATTGTCTTGTCACATATGAGTAGACTACCTTAAATATACCTTAAACATACCTGAGCTATTTCCCTCCAGCATGGTGGCATTTGAATTGACAAGAATAACATGCATTGAGCAAGTTGAGGCAGCATTTTGAAAGACTTGCAGATTCATGATGTGTAGTGCTTGTTTTATTCATAGGAATAATATTTCATATTTATTAACACTGGCTTCTGCACATGCTGCAAGACATTGATTTGGGACATTGCACCTTTTCAAGCAAGAAGTCTGGTAATGAAATGCTTTACATCATAGGTAGTAAGATCATTTATAACTCTGATGCTTTTCATGGGTTTCAATGACATTATAATGTCATTATTGCTAGATGAATTTGATGCCTGTTAGGCATCAAATTTAATGGTTCTAGCTCAGCTTTCTGCAGTCTACTAGTAATAACGTAAATAAAAGCGTAAACCTCTAAGATAACAGGCTGGCAAGCTGTTTTTCATTTTTTCCCTTCTGAAAGAGTGATTCATCAGAGTGTATGTGTGATGTGCAGTAAGCAGTTTTTATATCCAAAGATAAAGGATGATAATTACTGGCAGATCAGATTTAAACAGCTACTACTGTGCTTCAGTATTTAAATTATTTGGACAAGTATAAATTCTTGGGAAGTGAAAAATCTTTAAGCGTGTCTTTTATGTTAGAAAAATTCAATTTCATCCAAGCCAGAAGATACCATCTGAAACAGAAAATTATTATGATTTCTTAAGAAAGAGGGGACAATCTAAATCCTATCTAGCTAAAATGACATAGTTTGTTGTTCAGAAATCAGCAAAGTTCCAGAGATCAAATAATTAAAGTTTAGTGGTTTAGACATAGCAACTATGATATGGCCCTTTAAAAAATAATTTTCTTTTTTTTTAATGTATATTTTTAATCCATGTGTATTTTTGGTCTGTTTTCTTACATATGGTTCTAAAGACTCTCTTTTTTTCAGTAAAAAAAAAATAAGACCCCAAATTCATCCAAATAAGTGTGCAGATTGTTATTTTTTATTCTAATAAAACAGCTTTTTTAGTTTACTTTAAGTATTCAAAGGGAAACACATGTTTATTTTTCCATGATCTTCTAAGAAAAAACAACAAACATTCCCAAATTATCAGTATATAGAAATTTGACTGAAATTGATAAATTTCTGAACAACTAAACTTGACCATGTTGAGCGCCTGTGTACTACACAGCCAGAGTATCTTCTGGTTGAGGAAATACACTAATCGGGCCCGTTCTGTCTCTGTGTTTGTAATGCTCCTCTCTAACCAATACCATTCAATTGCTTCAGTTTATCGCATAAACCAACCGTAATGGTTGGGTGTTTATAATTAACTTCCCTAATCTTTATTATTTCATAGCTCTTCTCACAGCCCAAAGGCTGGTCTTTGCTCCTTACTCCTGGGTTCTTATTTCTGGGAAGGTTTCATGAGAGTTAATTTGGAGGGAGGGGGGGGAATAATGCTGTCCAGGCTCTGTAGGGTAACACAGGTATGAGGGATTGTTATGTTATGTTCAAGTTTCACAGCTATGCTGACCACTGACTAAACAGATGGACAGTTCAGTCGCACCTAGTGGTTAAATAACGTTTTCCAGACATGTTAATCCATAATGGCCATTGACATACATTATGCAAACTGTATCCGTACCCTTTGTTTCGCCATCTACAAAATCAGCAAATATATATTCTATACATTTTTTTAGCAATTATCTAAATTATGGAACATTCAAAAGTTCCTGAAGTGCTGACACTCATCAGAATACTCTCTAATTTCTGTAATTTCATTAAAGCAGCTCTTTGAAACAGGAGCAAGAGCAACATGTTCAAACACACTTCAAAGGCTGTTCCCCGCTCTAGCAAGATTTCATGTTAGCCAATGGTATGGATTCCACTAAATGCCAATTTGATGTGACAGGTCCAGACTGGGAAGCTCACTTTTCAGAAATGTGTTCAATAAAATTGGATATGACAGAAGAAATCATATTGGTGTAAGGGAGAAAGATGCCACTAGAGGTGGAGGGAAAATATTATTATAGACTTCTCTCTAATCCAGAGCAATTTTAATTTAACTGCTAATAAAGTGTCTCAGGTTAATATTGAAAATAATATGAAGAGGATAATAATGATGAAGGTGGCTCTATATCTAACTTAAGCCATCTCTCTATTATCAGAATAGTTGTGGAATTATTTTTGAAATGGTATTTGAGGATGAGAGAACTCTAGCTATATAAAAGATTAAGAGATTTTTTTACTCTGTGAGAAGTGGAAGAAAAAACAACAAAGTGTTTGTTTTGTGTTAACAGTTGGTGAAAGCTGTTAGCAATGGCAAAATGAAAGTGTTGACAAGGGAGTGAACCACCAGTTGGGTCACTCTGTAATGGATTATTAGCCTGTTGTTAAGGGTGACAACTCCTGCCGGAAAACAGGGAACCCAGTAAAAGTCAAAGAATAGGGCATCAGAGTAGAAATGAGAGCCTAGAAAGATTATTCTGCCAGCTACATAATTTTTGTTTACATCTGGCTGTTTTTTTCTTTCTTTATGAGTGAAACATAGGAGAGATTTGATGCATTTTTAATTTTCTTTATGGAACTGCAATATGCACAGGGATTTTAATGAAGAACCTGAAATAGAATTTTATTTACCTGATGATGATATACAAGGTTATCACCTGGTCCATTAAAAAAATAAACAACTTAGCACAGTTTTTTCTCTCACAAGTACCCCCTCACCACCATTTCTTAATATAACTAGAACAATAAAGATAAATACCATAAAAAGAGCTTGAGGATTGTGAGCAAACACAGTTTTAAACCACAAACCACTGCTTATATTTCTGTTTACAGGACACTCACTCATTTCTGCTTCTTTCCCATTTTATAAAATGCTGAAATCTGCAAGCCTTAAGAATGAGTCATCATTATGTAAATTGAAATTGCTTTCTGACACCTATGCAAAATCATGCTCAGTTGAAATGTTCAACACTTACAGGGAACCAGATCAATTATAAACTAATCTGAAGTTAGTTATTCAGCTTCACAAAAGTGCAAAAAAAACCCCCAACGCAAACCCAGAAATTATTGACTTCTTCCTGGTGGTACCTTTCAGTATATATACATCCAGGAAAACTGAGAAGTCCAAAAGAACTGGTTGGCTAGCCCAACATAACGTATGTCTGAAACAAGAACACACAAATAGATATCTCTTAAAAAGGTACTTGGGGTTAGCAGCTAAAGGAAACCTAGGCAATGTCATTTGCTGCAAGAGTCTATGAATTACTTTAATTGTTCTGTGACTGTGATTGCCAAAGTTCTGTTTCTCCCATTTCTTGTTCACAGAATTTCCTGTAATTTCTTTGGCTGGGTGATAAGGATGTATTACTTCCATAGAAACAGCACCACTACACTCTTGGCTTGCCAATATATTTTGGGAAAGCTTCTGTAAGTCAAAACCACAGTCAGCACAGCTCTCCAGGATCTTAGTTGTGCTTCTGCAACATGATAGCACCTCACAAGGATCTATCTGCATTAATTTGCACTAGTTTTTTTGCATTATTTTCTCGTTAATTATGGGCCATCAACAAAGCATAGCTAATCAAAACCCTTAAGATGTGAACTTTGTAGGTTTTCTAGAAGAACAATGACCCAGTTCTCTCCCTGTCTCAGCTGTGTTTGTCTGCTTTTCATTATAAAAAAGCAAGCAGACGCTTTATACACCTAAATTTGCCTCAGATAATGTATCTGACAGTCCCTGTAGTAACAAACACATACACACATACAACTAGTCTATCCCAAATGCTCTTCTATTTCCAGGTTATTACATCCTATTTTCATTTTTGTGCTAAAATTCTTTGTCCTTGTCTTCTATCTCTGAAGCTGCACTGTTAAAGTATTGCTGTTCTTAGAGAAAATGAAGTTATCCACTCTAGATGACCTTCATCTTGCCCACATTGCACATTTCCAGTAACAACATGAAGCAAAAATTTAAAAACAAAACTTCCCCAGTTGTTATGGAGAATGTATACTACTTTATGTTTTTGTAAATTAGTGCATCGGGCCTGTAGTTTTGACAGTTTAAGCATAAGTTGATCTGAAGACATAGCTAGTTATTAAAATTATAAGACAAGTAACTAGAAGTTACATAGAGTCACTACAGAACATTGAATGAAATTGTAACCTTGAACAGTTACTCTTTCTTCAAGCCAGCTGAGGAAGACAGAGTGAAACTTCAGAAACTTACTACACAAAATCTTTATTAGAGCTGAAACTTGATTTGTATCTGCAAAATAACACAAGTTATACTTATTACTCTCATGAGATTACATCTGTCTTACAGTAGAGGAATTTACACTGCCCTGTGTTATAGATGTTCCACCATATGTACAACTGAATGCAATTCATTGGATAAGGAAAAGGAAGCAAATGAATGTGACCCTAGTAATTAGGTCCTGGGTTTTAATCTCTGTGGCTCAGTCTATTTTGAATATTAGAAAAGTCAAAAGAAAAAAACCCATCCTTTTCTAATAGACCATAGTATGGTGTGAAACTCTCTAAAACCTGCTTAGAGAGTCTAGTGACAGTACCAGAAACAATCTATCTACAGCAGTAGAGGGTTCCATGTGCCTAAATTTACAATCTTGTGATTTTTAAATGAAAAATTAATACGTGATCATTGAATCAAAGATTATATCATAGTACAGATATTAGAACTAAAATTACATCAGGAAAATTATAAACAATTTAAGTTATTTTGATATGATGTAAGACAGATTCTTTCTATCTTATTTATAAGTATAATACTTTTATATGAACAGATAAGGAATACTTGCCAGGAAATTTTTCTTTTTTCCATATCCCCTTTCAAGTTAGAAGGAAACACAGAGAATCACTCCATCTGATGCTTCACATTTATATTACCCCTTTTACCCATGTTTCTGTTTGTCGTGTAGCATGCTTTTTTAATTTGCAGAGCTACTGAGTGGGAGCTTTCAGTATGCGGGGCCATGTTTTCAAAATACAAAAATCTGGTTTTGTATGGGAAAATCTTCTGGCTGACGTTCTTTAGTCTGTAGTCACACATGCTTATTTGCCTAGTGATTTAGATTAAGATACTGGGAAATAGCATAACCTAAGTTGACATCTGTCATCCAAACTTCTAACAAATGAAGTTAGAAAAAAAGAAGAACCAAAACAATTCCTGTTCCCTAGGTCTCCATTTCATATGATGACCATGAATCAGCGCATATATTGCAAATCACAAGAGCAGCATATGTCCTTTGCAATTGTCCTTCTCATATGTCCTCAAAAAAAGCAACACCCAAACCCGTGCAATACACACATTCCTATGCCGTATCTCTCTTCCTGGAATCCCCCACAAAAAAGATGCAGTTTTCATTGTGTTCAACAGGCAACCAGATTCTAATCAGTCTGGACTATTTATGTTAAGAGAAGTTATTCCATTGTTATCAAGAAAAGTAATGTGTCTGCCTGAAATATCTGCTAATAAAGTTAAAAAATTTTAAACCACTATATTGTTACTCTTCTAAAACTGACTTGCAGTGTAATTGCAAGTGAGGAGTAGCTCAACAGATCAGACTGTAAGGTCTTTTCAGCTTCTGGAAGTACTGCATTCTGTAGCTGGCAGACTCGATACATGTGAAAGTGCCTTTAAAATCATCATGAAGCTCTTTGCTACATATGTGCTATGTTATTTCAAGCATTGTGCGTTTCAGAGTTTTCTGATTAAGAAGTCTTGGATTGGTTTGTGTCAGGTCTACAGAATTTCGAAGGGCAAGTAAATGCTACTGGATATAGGAATATTTAAAACAGCAGTGTTTTATGACCATTGAAAAACTGAAACTGGCCTTGCTGAGTAAGAACCGCATCTCAGTACAGTTGAATACATTCAGATTTTTAGCAGTGATCAGCCAAGGTGTTCCTTCTCACTCAAAAATATTTCGGGCTGATCAAGACCGATCAGAAAAATCTATTTTTATAAAAGCAAAGCAGTTCTAATTTTGCACCCAAGTTACAAGACAGAAGTTAAAGGTAGTCAGAAAACACTTATTTTCTCTTGGAACAGGTATTTTAAACTTAATCATTGTATTGCTGCCATTAAAGCAGTAAAACCACCATACATTTTATAGACGCACAGCTGATTTACAAAGTGAGGCTTAGATCCACAATATTTTAAGACAGTATTCCTGAACACCAAGAATTTTAGAATTAACTATGCAGGAGTTTGAATTTCTAAATGCATAATTACTCTTACTCAGTAGGACAAATTATGTTTGTATTTTGCATATAACCCTAATAAGGAACTGCAAAGGAACTAAAATAGCTAGCAATAGGCTACATCTATTCATTCTTCTCATTTGGAGCAGCACATTCATACAGCAGTAAAATGATATTTTAACTGGCAAGTGATAAATTTCCAAGAGTGGAGATGTTTTGTTCCAAAATATGGAAAAGGGTGGTTTCTGTCTTAGAGAAGTACACTTGACATAGTACACATTGACAGTATTGGAAGGCAAGGACTAAAAGATTTGTAAAGCAAGTGGGTTTAAGAATGAATTTTGAAAAGAGAGAGAAAGTGACTAAGTGTATGCAACATAATACAAAAAGCCAGAAAATTCTTGGAACACAAGAGTGCAATAAAGGAATTAGAGCAAAATCACCGGTATCTTCTCAACCACTTACAGGAAACTGGCAATTACAGTCATCGATGCATTGTTCAAAAAAACACCAAATGCAAAACATGGCCTTTGAGTTGTGTATTTCCAGTAAACCACCAAACAATAAAAGAAGCAAGCTAAAAACTAGGGTACTTCTGAGGGTGAGAGGGCTTATGGGAGGAAGGAAAGAATAGCCATAATGTTGATATATAAAGACTGGAAAACCCCACCTTGCTATTGCTTCATGATCTGCGGGTCATCTGCTGGCCTCTTTGTAAACACACTGCCCCTCCAAAGGAATCTGAAGAAATTTGCTTGCATTGGTTGTTGGTATTCCAAATGAGAAGCAGAATTTGTTTTAGACATTAATGCAACTACTTTAAGGATTAAAGTACACAGACATCATCATGGTGAGTGTGGTAGAAAAAACTGTGAAATGATAAATCATATTGTTTTCAATTTAGCATTTGTGTGGGCCAATACAAATTGAATGGTTAGGTTAGAAGACATCTTGAGTTGTTAATGTTTTCAGGGGGCAGGATTCAGTGAGGCAAGAGTCAGGATACCATGGAAAAAGCAGTGTCTGTGTGAATTAGGGCTATGTTATAACGTATGTTCATGAAGAAGCTGGTTTGACATTGCCTGTGCCCTGGTACGGATGTGATCTTTGTTGGCTAGAATTGCTAGCTAGATGAAGACAATGCTAAATAAAAAAGGAGAATGTTGAAAAAGGAATAGGATATTTTTCAAAGAATACATTTTAATGAGTTACTTTAAAGCATTAATTTACAGATTAATGTTCTAATCTAAGTAGAATGCCAGATCAAAGGAGGATAATGTGTGAGATCCTTTCATTTTTCATGAGGTTTTTGTTTCAATTTACTATGCCAAATAATATCAAAATAAAGAAAGTAAGAGTGTGAAGAGGGGAGCATGGGTAGACTTAATAAAAAGGGAATTAGTCCAAAAAAGATTCAGCGAGAGAGGGTATATATGGAAACTAGCTGCAAGGAAGAATGCAGAAATCTATGCGGAACAGCAGATGCTAGATGCACACTGTGTATTTCATATACATGGATTCACCACCTTCCATTTTATTCACTAAGTGTTGCAGTGTTTTGAAGAAAGACATTCTCAAAAAGAAAGTGGGGGAGGGAAGTGCTTTCTACTGCGTTCTTTACAGTAGCGTTCTGCTTTAGCCATAGAAAGAACACTTAAAGAAGTGTTTTGAAAGAGAAAAAATCAGCAAACAGAAAAAACAAATATAAGAGAAAATTTAGAAAAGAAATGTTGAAGTTGGTTGCTAGGGGAATAGGCAGTGGTATGCAGGGTGAAAAAAGATGTGGCTAAGAGTAGAATTTTGCAGAGCCTTGAAGATATGGATGAAAAGCTTTAATTGGATATGGAAAGAGAAATAAATTTGCAGGGAAGAGATATAAAGATGTATACACAGAACTACACTGAGGATTTCCTTGAATTGCACTGAGGATCAATGACTATATTATCAACAGAAGGAGACCGCTTTATCGTCCATTTATTTCTTTGTATTTAAGGTAATTTGGTGCCTGGCATTTAATGAAGTATATGATGTTATCTTTGCTGGTGTTTATAATGCTCTACATACAGCACTTTTGTACCTGTATGAAGGAATGTACTGAAAGGCATATTCAACTACAACCAGGTCTTTTCAGGTTCTTGTGCAATTTGTTTATTCTGCTGCTATTACCCTGGAGTTACAACGTTCTACAGTGAGAAAGAGATATTTACTTCTCAGATGAGATTTATGTCTTACTGCCCAGATGATTCTGTCCACTTAAATGTTAGGATGTTCTTGACCACCAGGCTGCCTTTTACTTTTTTCCTTTATTACTCTTGTAGTTCACTTCTGCTATTCACTTGGATATTTACTTGAAAACTTTATTAAAATGACTTAATCTACCATACAGTAATGTATTCTGTCTGCTGCTGCTTTTGCTGGTAAGGCATAACTGCATACTTAATGTTCATTCCCCACTGCCTACTGAGTTCCAGCAGGGTGCGTGCAGAATCCTGGAAGTCAGTGGACAAGCAGGAGAAGGGCAAGTGTCAGATGAGAGCTGAATGGGGCTATGAAGAAAGATATTTCACAAGGTTTGGAAGGTGAACATTAGATGCCACTGACTGGTAGAAGTGAGTAGTTAAGGTCTGGTCCTGTAGTTTCTATTTTACCAGTTTGGAGACTATTAGATCAAGAGGAGAAGACATCTTTGTTAGGTGTCAGGGCCACAATAGATACTTAGCCTTGAAGAATTAGCAGAAACCGAATAAATAAATCAATAAATAGAAATCGGTGAGAGAGTGCAATATGTTTACATTCAGCAGCAAATAAAATAATTTAGCTAGCTTTTGGAAAACATGAAGCTGCAAGTTTATGAATGGCTGAGCTTTCATTCTGTGTTTGTATTCTGTGATTGTGCTGGTCTCCTTTATTAAATAACAGCAAGTAAGATTGCAGCCTGCTGAATGGGAGGTGAGGAAGGCCAACTGAGTGAATTTACTTGCATCTCTGTTTTATTGCATCTACCCAAGGAAAAGCCTCTGTAACAAGAACAAGCATTTTTTGAGATCTGAACCTCTTTCCATCACAGCTTTAATCTCCTCCTGTCTCACTGCAAATGGGAGACAGTGTGAAAGTAAAGAGAGTCCCTTAGAAAGTTCCTCTCCCTCGCTGTTTTTGTGTCGCCAAGTCCGCTGCAGGTTAAGGACTATTTGCAGAGAGCTCAGGGAGTTAGATCTCCTTTCGGCATCCACAAGAGACTGCAGCCTCACAGGGCAGGGGCCGTTAGATTTGTGTCATTAGGAAACACATTGTGGACTGAGCTGGTCTTCAGTGAAGTCAGTCGCTTTTCAAAAATATGAGGGAGGTACAAAAAGCTTCTCTAATGACAGGGTGAAACTCTACTCCAGGTCAGATAGATCCAGTGGGCTTTTCACAGCACCTTCTATAGACATTAGGCCTATCAGCACCTTTCTAATTAACTCTTTTGAAGCTTGAATACAGCTCCTTTTCCACTAAAAAAGTCACTTAGATTCCTGAGGTTCTTATTTTGTGAACCTGTTAGGCTTGTCTTTTTAATTTTAGATGTATGACAGTAATTAATTAACTTTACAGTAAATCCTAACAGTCACAAAAATTCACATTCACCCAATTTATATGCTCAGAGTGTAAAATCCTTGGAGTTTCCACACTATCATTCTTAAGAGTCAGAAAATAAATCTGGAAAAAAAAGTGGTCTTTTTCCTTTCATCTTCTTAGAGCCTATTTAAAAAAAACCACACGCATATCCTTAACACTTTAATTCTAGTGCTTTTGAAGAATTAGCCTTACCAGCACTTGAAAATAAGTATCAGCCAAATCATAGAAGCATATAGCTCAAAAACCTTATTGGTTTTAAACATAGTTGCTTCAGTAATTCTGCATACACAAATGTTTCCTAAATGCATACCACCTTTTGGAAGTCTTTATTTACACAAAGGAAAACACTTAAAGAAGGAGATTAATTGTTTTTCAAAACAAGAAATATTCAATGCTTTAAAAAAATTTTCTTGGAATAATTACCTCAGAAACATATTCTTACTCCTTTTCTTACTTAAATAATGCATAATATTCTTCAGGAAACATGAGAAAGTAATTATTTTTTTTTTTAATAATTGGAATTGCTATTCCCTAGATGTAACCAGCTGTATATAAATAGCATGCTTATATGTTATACAGTGTTTGGATTGATAACTATCTCTATGTTGAGTCAGATGTAGTTAAAACTCTTCCTGCTGCTCTCTATTTGCAGAACAGAGGTGGATTAATTGGGGTATACTTTATATCTGCATGTGTCTTTTACAATTTGCATTAGATATAATAAGAATTTAACCTATACTAAAATGGTGATTTTTAAAAAGAAAACCAGTGAATGAAAACACACAAAGAGCTGGGCTAAAGGGTCAAGGCATATTTGCATAGTATGCTGTATTGTATTTGGCGTTACTTTAAAGAAAATGTTAATTCTGTCTCCGATGTTTTATTTCACCATTTTAATTGAAACTAGAAATTCTAAGAGTCAAGAGAACTCTGAACATTTGATAATTTGGACAAATTTCTAGCAATTATTCACATTTTTTTTCCCCAGCTGTACCCAGTTTGTTTAGGCAGCGTGTGTATTATGGAATTGTCTAGAATCAAATATTAACATATTCACAGAGGCTTCCCATAGTATGATAATATAGCAGGCTTCAGGGCATCTATGATAAAAATCTAATTACATTTTTCTTTTTTGAACAGTCCTTAACTAGATTGGTAGTGTAGATCAAAACCAACTAAGGGACCAGCATAAGGAAGCTTTCAAATATCGGCACTTAGAAATGCATCACTTTTCCTTAGGTGTTGTAAATACTAAAATTTTTTAACTAAATATGTAATATGAGCATAGAACAGGTTACAAAACAGCCTGGAGCAGAAAAAAATATAAATATTTAATTGCTTCTGACTAAAAGGTACTATATACATGCGTCAAACCAAACCCAAATGTCCTTGGGTACTAAAAGCAGCATGCAGTTCACATTTTCTTCCTAGCATCTGAACTATAAGCTTTTCCTCAGTAGCACTGTGTGATATAACTGCTGGAAGAAACATCTGCTCAACAGTTGCAGTTTTCTCACTGTAGAATGCTCCAAATGATGTCGTATTTTCTCTCCTATAATTAGTTAATTTTTTATGTCTGAACCTTCATGTTTTGGTATTTGTCTAGGGTGACTACTACAAGCCTTGGGCTGTGTTGGAACCTGAATGCATGGCATAAACATTATATTCTTCAAATAGAGAAACAACAAAGCATGGAACAATGTAGGATGATCCTAGAAATTTTATAAATTCTAGGAAAAATGTTCATGTCTAATTTCATTATAGCAAAGTACATTTATAATAGATGGATTAATACATGGAAATCGTGTATATTCGGTACTCAGTGTGTATCTACTATGACCGATAATCCTTTGGTAATTGGTAATAATATTTTACTTAGGTCTGTGTAACTCTTTGATCTAGCATAAATTGTACAGACGTCTGTGTGAAGGATCCAGTTTAAAGAGTCAGAAATGTTTCAATATAAGCTGCTACATTTCTTAGGGTTAATCTGTATGTTACAAAAATATTGGCAACAAAAATTCAAGCTTCTTGTTAGCTGATGAAGTAGGAAGAAAGAATTTGCACATTTTGGAAAAGCAGAAGGGATTACAAGCATAGGAAGGTGTCTCCATACTCACTTAAATTTGGGTAGCATTACAGATTAGGAAAACTAAAGTAAGCTTTTGTTCAACTATCTCACACTGCATTGTCTCTTGAACTTTTCATATAAAGAAATATGTAGCCTGTATTTTAGAATTCCAAGTTGGGAAAGGCCTTGGGAATGAACTCTGCAGCTGACTGACACTCTATAGCCAGCACATATTTACAGGGATGCACACACAGGAGTTCTGCACAATGCATTGTACCAAGCTGTGCAAATTAAAAATGTGCCCTGAGATATGTGGTCATAGTAAAATGAAATCTCCTGTAGGATTTAGTGGCTGTGTTAAAAGACTTTTCATCCATAAAACATGTAAAACTTAAATAGATTAGCAGCTTGAGATTCTTTTCCTCATAGAAATGTTCCCTTCTGTGCTCAAATTAGCATTGTATACTGAATATCACGGTTTTCTTTATTACAGCTGGAGGATGCATTTGATTCAAGCTCAGCTGTTTATTCTTATGTCATTACTACTTGACCTTTTCTCAGGCTTAGCAGCCATCAATGGCACCGACACCCTCAATGACCCTTTTTTATTTTTTTATGTCCCAGTGGCATTGCTCAAAAATAGTATTACATTCTTGCAATTTTCATTTGGCTGATGAAATAGAAATATCTCACTCTAATGCAGAAGTGGTAGCCAGAACAATATTGCTATTATTCTTCACATCTACTAAGTAGGCTTTCCAGCTTCCATTTTGCTGGAAACTATATAGCCTGTCACATGAAATTGGAAGATTTTGCTATGCAGTCAGAAGAAAATCACTCAAGTTTTGGATAATTACTAGTTTTACTTATTTGTCATTTTTAGTAACAAATGGAAGAATTGTAACTACTAGCCAGCCAACTGGGTGACGTTAGAGTGCATACAGACTGATCTTTTTCTCTTGTATCATTTAGGTTTCTTTACAACAGTGGAATTTCTGTATGAATTGCAATATCAATCAAATGAAATTAAATCTGAACTTGACTTTTTGGTTGGTATGCATCTGCTTCAAAAAGAACGGGATACAGAATCTGGAATCGTAAAACTGATCTTTAAAATAGTGTTTGCACCTAACAAACCAATGAGGTAAGCTCCCGTTCCTTATTACCAACAGAACATGCAATAAAATCCTGTCTGGTCGCTCTTAGCTATGTAAGCGCCTTCCTGCATTGTTTTCCTCATTTTGTTTTCACCTCTGAAATCGATTATTTTAGATTTTCTCACTTAGTGCTTCTCGATATGATATCTTAGGTATTAAAACTGACAGTGTTTCTTGTCAATGCCTGCGAGATAGTTCTGTTGAGTTACTGCCTTAGTCTGTGTGTGCATCAATTTACTTCTAAACATTGGAGTATTGAAAGACTTACCAATGAAAATTACTTGCTCTCAGAATTTGTGGAAAGCATACAGACAAGATGGTTTATCAGTCTTGAAAAACTTTTCTTAGATGAGCATGTGTGCATGCATATTCTTTGACTGGAAGGGATGGTTGAATTTGAAATTAATCTCTAGTGCCCCAGTAACAACAGTCCACAGGAAAATATTATCCTCTTTTACAGCTGCAATATAAAAAATGATTGGTTCTCTTTGACTTAGATTAGTACATCCCACCTCTTTTAAAAAAAACTGTGAAAGGGAGATCCTTTTTGGAGAGCGGGAAGTTGCGCTTTCCTTTTGAAGCGGTCAAACGTGTATGGGGACGAGGTTGGAAAGAAGCTTCAGTAAGATGCAGGCACAACGTAAATTCAGGGGCTCAACATTACTAGGAAGATTAGAGAGCAGTCGCTGCTGAATAGCATGGGTCGCTTGCAAAGAGGGTGTTTTTAGGATGCAGCAGGAAACTATTTGCAGTAATCCAGAAGGTTGCTGAAATAAACAGAGAGCAAACCTTTAGGAAAGTCTGTCCACTCACCTCATGCAGTGTCTTTGTGTCAGAAGGGAGATTAATTTAGAAAGCCTTTTTATTTCTGCTCTGTCCATTATTTATTATTATTATTATTTTATTATTTTTATTGTTATTATTATTGTTGTTTGGTCTTTTATCTTTATGTACTTTAGATCTATCAGGCTTCATGTAGAGGACTCAGTATCTACAATTAATTAGTTTCTTTGTCATCAGAATCTAGAGCACCAAATGGTCTGGAATTTTTCTAAAGTACAAAGACCTACGTCAGATCTATTTGATTCTAATATGAACTTCTAACATGGTTTGGACCAAATTCTCCTCTAACAGCACAGTAAATAAAGAATAATGAGTAAAACAAATGGAGTTAAATTTGTTTAACTCAACAGAGAGTAAGAGAAGAAGAATCAAATCTTATGTCTGCGCCCATCATTTTGCTTTCATATTATGTCCTTTCATGCACTTTGCTGTGAATATTGAATGCTATTTAGTTTACTTTCCAGTCTAAAGTGCAACTGATGCGGACTATGCCACGTAAAATTAAGGATGTATTCCAATTTAAACCTATCTGTATTTTCATTTTACTGTCGTTTAGTTCTACACACTCAAGGCTTATTGTGGATATTAATTTACTGAGTTCATGCCTGATAATGCTGTTCTATGTAATGAATGGTTTTATTTGAAATTTTAAGGAATGAAGCAACTCTAGTAGTACGGTGCACTACAGGAGGTGTTTGGAAGTTTCCAATGCTGTTCATTGCCACAGAGCCAGAAGTGGATGACGTTATCAACATTGAAGCAGTTGGCCTGAATAAAGAATCTATAGTTGGCTTCAGGCTTACAAGCCAGACAAGGTAAAAATACTTATGATGAAGTATTTATGCAGTTTTCTGAAGCTAGAACTCACATTCAAACACATTGGACAGGATAGATTTGGGCAACAGAAACATAACTGAGCTGCAGCTATTTCAGTAACACATCATTACTTTCAAGTGCAGCATTGTATAGGTAACAAATTTGGAAGCTGTACTGTAGGAAACAGAAACGTTCTACATTTTGGCTGAAGCCACTCCATAGGAAATTTGTGGAATAGATCCAAATGCTTATGTTATGCCTCAAAAGTTTTGCCCTAAAATGCTTTTGTATGTTAAAATGTGTAATGCGATGTTAAGGCAGGTGTGTTGTGATAACAGAGGCTCACTATTAAAGCCTTAATATTTGTATTCATAGACTCTTTTTCAAAGTACTTCATACTTACACCAAGTCAAAACCAATCCGTTGCTTTAAAAATTGTTAAATGTGTCATTTTTAAAAAGTATTTCTGTTATATAAGCATGTTATGAGTTAATCTCTACTCTGCCCTTTCACAAGATAAAATAGTTGTGTCATTCTTCAATATTTTGTTACTCTCATATTTAAAAGTTCCGCAGAAATCTCTGTTAATATATTTTTACATACTTTTCATTATTTTCTCAGAGTTTCATAAGGTTATAGCAAACACATGGTGTCATTTGTCTACAGCAGAAGGTCAAGGAATACACTGTGTAGTACTGATACGTAAGTTTTAAAATAGTAAATGGTGCACCTGAAAGAATCGTGATGCTTACAGTCTACTTAGCTTATGGAAGTTTTCAGATCTCTTTTTTTTCTTTAAAATTGACTTTTTTTACTATTTATCTAGAAAGTGTGCCAGACATGCTGATTGATAGTTAACTTTCACTGTAGATACATGCTTTTGCATCATCCCCAGCAGGAAGTGTCCTTGGTTTCAGCTGTTTTATTTCCAAAAGCTGTGCATCTAAGATGGACAGTTGTTCCAGCTTTTAAATGGCTGTCAGTGATGATAATTACTGAGGACTGTGAAAAAGGCTCCTATCACAGTGTTCAAGATAACAGCTTCAATGGAATGGGCTGTTTCAGGACAAAAGTGAAGCAATTGCTCTGGCAATATTGTAATCTCCTGGTAGGTGTTTGATAGTAGTGAAGAGACCTAATGTTCTCCAGAAAGGTATTATAAAACCTGAATCAATATAGCTATATAAAGAAGGAGCCATGATGGAAGACAGATTCTCTTTGTCCCTTAAACAAATTCCAACTTTATTTTACATAACAAGGGTTGCCCCCATACATTTCAAATACAAAATGTAATGCTTGCATGTACTGAATAAGCTCTGTGTTGCAAAAGGTGCCAACAACTGCTATGTGAATTTTATATTGCTTTATCTTATCTTTGATTTGCTTAGATTTCGGTGGTGGAGGTTTTGTTATAGAAATAGAACAGTCAACCAACCAACATTTAGCATACTGGATCTGCAGTTTAAAAGCAATTACACAAGAAACCCATACATTACAGATGTAATTTAATGCTTGAATAGCTCAAATGACTTGGATTAAAAATAAACCCATGAAATATTAAAATATGGATTAAAAGTTTCAGTTTGGATATAGAGTGTCATCCTATAGACCTACCCTGAAAAAAATGATCACCCCTTTGGAGTTTCTCTTCAGTAAACAATTAACAGCCCAATCCCATAGATAATCAGTGCTGGTATTTAAAGAGAGGCAAGGGTTTTTTCACCCACCTTCATACTTTCTGCCTTCCTTTCTTATGCTGGATAGTACCTTGTGGCACTGCTACTTTGAGAATAACTGGGGGGGGGGGGGGAGGGGGGCAGGGAGAGAGATGTATTTCTGAGTAACCTGCTAGAAGGAGGTGCTGCAGCTCTGTCTTTCTCCCTCTGCTACTCGCAGGACAGAGTAGTTGCACAGCACCACTGAGAAAACCTGTACGTCTTTTGGGGTTAGCAAGGTACATAGTGATGCAACAAAAAATATTTGAGAACCACGGGCCCAAAAAAGGCTCAGCATCATATTAAGGGCGGATTGGAATTCTCGTATATGTACCAAGTTGAATGAGGATGTTCAGTGATCCACAGAGCACCTTTGGTGACTACTACAAAGCTGTGAGCTCAACGGTTTTAGCTCTCTTTTTCTTTACAGTTACTGCAACTCAAATGAGGGCTTCTCCCTTTAATTACACCCCTCCCCAGCAAAATCTTCAATGTGTATGAAATATTTCAAACTGAATTAATGTTTTTCCAATTTACCCATAACTACATTTGTTGTAGTTTCTTCAGGAATGATGAACAGTTACAAAGGGGAGGTAGCTGCTACACTGTTCACAGTGATCTGCAATAATGAAAGCTCTGAGAGTCCATGCAAATATGTAATGCACTCTCTCTTTTAATATATTTAAAATTGACACACACATGCGCCCAATGAGAAACAGCCCAGTATCTGCTTCAATAAATAATGAAAGACACTGAGAATGCAGCCAAGCAGTTTTGTTGTATGAAGAAAACTCAAATAATATTTTTAAAACCTGTGCACCTAGGACAGTTGTGATACATGAGTATCATGTCCAATATTGTCCAATCAAGTCCAAAATTTTACTTTCAGCTTTAAAAATTCAAAAGGGACGTATTGTTGAATGGTTTCTTGTAATGGCATTTAGATTGGTTAGAGTCAAATCAGCAGACTTTACTTGTTAAATAAGAAAAATCTGCCACGTTTTAACATCATAGGTGACCTTTTTCGGGTTTTGTCATAAATGTAGGCTTAATTCAACACCAGCTGAAATCACTGGCAACATTTCCACTGAGGTAATTGGCTTTGGAACAAGCCTCTAATGTTTATGTTAACATTAGTGTTTGTTTTAATACCAAATGCGTTATTGAATGCCAATGGTTTACAGAATGACAGCAATATTCACCAAAAAGAATAGATAGAATATTATCCTTGGAAATAAACATTATAGAAACTTGTTTGATATCCAGCTCAAATTATGGGTCCATTATATTATGCTAGTGTCTGTAATCGAAACAGAGAATAAAAATTCTGAAAGTGATCCTTTGCTTAGGAAAGCTAGTCCTTTCTATTTGTTTTAATGAAAACAACTTCTTAATGTATTTTTAATCAATTATGTTTTGGGATCAGAACATTTATATTAATAAAGAACTGCTTTTTGGAGAGTATTTACTGCTATATATTCCAGTACAGAGGTATTTCGACAGTTGGATTTATTCCTTCACATTAAATTACTGACATTCAGATACAACAAAATGTTACCTTACTTGTTTTCCAGTGCAAATACTTCAGTAGCCAACAGGAAACATGTGGATAGATAAATATGAGCACCATGTTCACTCAGAAACTTTTTGTAAACTACATTACTTTTGAATGTTTAGACAAGATGGTGGCTAATCTCTCCTGTTCGTTCTATCTGCTGATTTCTCATACACAGAGCCTCCTTTCACCAATATAATTCTGGCTTTCCATGTACCTGTTAGTGATTGTTTGAATAATGTATTGCTTCCCATATACGGAAAAATTTTGTCTATCCTTCCATCCCAAACTCTCATTCCAGTCCTGTGTTTATCACAAACAGGATATTTGTTACCTCAAGGAAACTTCTCAGGTGAACTCAAATTATGCTTCAGAAAAACATACTTAGTCAGCACCTGCTATCGCAAAAGCACGGTGGTACCAATATCGTCTCCACGGAGTGGTACCTGGAAAAGCCAAGACGCCACTCAATTGTGGAAACAGAGCTAAAATAAAAAGAGAACAATAACAGATCGACTGAGGAGATCAGAAGAAAGGCAGGCTTTAAAAATTAGAAGAAATTAGGCTTTAAAATGACTGCATGTGCAGACTTAGTTATCTGAATGTACTTTTCATATTTTGAACACCACTGTGGATATTTTCCTTATTTCTTCTATGCACATTTCCTAGTGCACAGAATAAATGTGCAATTAAAAACATTCCTTGATCACAGAAAATTAATTTTAATGCTGTCTGAAGAATAGTGAGCAAGCCATTTTTTTCTGTACCCTCCCTAATTGTGAAGGGAAAAACAACAAAAAAATGTTTACAGTTACAACTTCGAGAAATATTTCTATTTTACTGTAATTACTGCTGTATTTCATTAGAATTACCATGAGCCAGAATTACGTATACTGCAAGAAAACGCACTCATTAAGTTCTCGGCACACGCACCCTCTTCCTCAATCTCTCTCACATGTCGCTGTGCATGTTACAGGCCTGGATTCCTATGCCCATCTCTTTGTAACCAGTTCTGCAAAATTCTACCATTAATCTAAAGACGTAGTAAGAATACTTTATCTTAGCATCTCCCACATAGTGGCAGCTGCAAAGAACAAATGTTGACTGAGCTCCATTTTCTAGAGTCTGAATGGAGGCCAGTGGAAAACACCGATAATGATACTCATGCGGCCGAGCTTCCGAAAAGTTACGATCATCCTTCCCAGTAATACAATACCTGACATGTCACGTGTTTAGCCAGGAGCTGTATCTGGCCATGTCACCTGGACCCCTTTTAGCAGGAAAAGTCAGTTTACTAATGTGCAAATACAGTTTATTTGGGTAGAACAGGAAAGAGCCAGAAATCTGAACATTTTGTGAAGATAAAAACCCTAGCTCCTGCTTTGGTTTTATAAGATGTACACAACAAAAGTGATGTTAGAGTTGGTAAAGCTGTCCCTGACAGTCATTTTTTATGCAGTGTTTCTTCATATTTTTGAAAGTTCTTTAATTCTGAAGCACTCTTTCTGACACTATAGAGTGACAATTGGAGTTAAATCTTCTCTGATGCCCAGAGTTCAGGATTTAGAATGGTCAGTTAAACCAGAGTTGGTTTTGGTGTGAAATGTAACCAATTTTGATAAATAATGAGGATTTCCTAATGTTTTTTTCCATTGTCATTTTTTTGGTTGAAAAGAAATTGTCTAAATCATACCAACTATCACTAATAATTTTATAGAATTTGACAACTTCATACAGTTAAGTTTGAAGAACTTCACTACATAATAACTGAAATTCTTGTGTCATCCAACAGATGTTAACTATGACTTACAAGAATTAAGTTTAGTTATGATTAACTATTTTTGGAAGCACAATGCAACATTTTCAAACCATATCCCCTATTTGCTTAAGCAGTTACGTACTTTGCACATGAAAACATTTTGTTACTCTTCTTTTACAGAAAAAAAAAACCCAACCTTTTGATCAAAAGCACTATGTGTTGGTTTTTATGTATAGTTTGCAAAATGATAAGTTTTATAAAGGAATACATTTCTACAGGAATAATTTACTGCTTCACTATTTTGAGGAAGAGAGGATTAAACATTAAAGCTATTTTGAGCCTTAATTTAATAAAGGCTTAAATTTTCAGTTTTGCTGGGCATTTTATAAGTTTTGCAGCGAGATCTCTATGGGAATATAAATTTTAAGGTTTTCTTTAACTGAAGACATAAGGTGCTATTCTTTTTTTAGTTTCCTAATTTGAAAATTATCTAATGAGAACGCTGACAAGCACAGGCTGCTATTTAAGAACAATGCTATTTAAGAACAAGATTAAAGGAGCAATTAGAATTATGTCGATTCAATACTAGCTCAATTCTTCTCTTTTCCTGGTTGCCAGGATGTCATTGTCCAATAATTATTTAAATTCAAATTAATATTGACTCTTGTCCATTATTTGAGTAAGGGCAGAGTTCATATTGTCTGATAGCGGTACCAAACCATCGTGACGGGAATTATGGAACACATGGGTGGGAAGACACATTTGCTTTCTCCTGTTTAAATGGCCTCTGCCCTTATATTTACTAATTCATTTGTGCTTCATTCGTATGTGTTTTCAAAACTCTATACGTCACTAAACTTTATCAAGTGTGTTAGTAGCTGCCACCCTTGAGTTAAAGAAAAGCCTTCTTGAAAATATACGGACTGCCTTATCACTGTCCTTCATGGCTGAGAAATGACAAGCCAAACACTGACTTCAGAGCTGTTTTACCTGAAGCAGTAATCAAAAAAGAGGAATTAATTTTTAATCATTTTAAACCACATAAGTATTAATTTTTAATTATACACTAAATATACAGACACTGAAAACAATAATGTCTGAAATTCAGGTGCTATTCTGGGAATTTTATCTCCAGCTTTCCCGGTACTATAGAAGATGAGAATGAGAAAGCAATTTACTTATGCTAGTGATCTAGCCAGGATGCCGGATCATCTCCCTGATGTGAACATGCGTGAAAACACTGCTTGTGTTTTTTTTTCTTGAAAGGCCATCTTTAGATATATTTTTAAAATAAAAATTCATGCTTTATCAGTACTACAGGCACTGTGAAAGTTTCCTGTTTCCGATTGTGTATAAGTTTTTAATTGCTAGTTCTTGTGCTGTTAGCCATACCTTCAGCAGAGTCCTTGCTGTCCTACCATATTATGGCTATACATTAAATTTGCCAGAGTTTCTGTTTTCCTTATTTGCACATACTTCCACTTTGAGGAACATTTTGCATCCAGTAACTGACTTGACTCTTTTGTTTAAAACAGCCAGGCTTTGGGGACGGGAGGGGAATGGAAGGGAACAGGGAGGTTTTAGGTGTGACTATATGTGTTCATGTCAGTACATCTGTCTGTATGTGTATCTGTATTTTACTCAACACAGAAAAGAATTATAGTTGCCTTTAATAGCTTGTGCCAATGCTGTCAAGAAGCATGCAGATTTCCTTTCAAGCTTTTTTATTAGTTTTTCTCCATTTTTCTTTACAAAAATTACAATCTGACAAGTTTGATGTAATAAGGATTTTTTTTTTCTCTGACTTGGCAATATCTTGTGTGCACAAATTGATCAGTTTTGTGACAGTTTCACTTTAAACTGTCTGGTCTCCTTTGTCAGGACTAAAACTATAGCTTTTTCTCCTGTGTGTTTTCTGACTAACTGTTTTGAGGAATAATTTATGGTCTCTGAAAAAAAAAATTACTGTTCCATCACACCCTGCTGAGATGCAATTTCTTCAGAAATAAAGCATTTTGTAGCCTGTCCCATCTCCCTTAGCATTTCATCACTGTATGTGCAGTCTAAGTCACGCTTTTGTCTTATGAAGACACAAAGGACTTAGGAGAAGTTTTCATCCCTAATTGCTTACTAGAAAACAGACTGAGCACGGGCAATAAAGAAAGCGCTGTCTTAAAATGTTCCTAAACCTCGTCTATAGAGCATTGATGTTGGAAATGAAGACCTGTGTTCAGGTCTCTATTTCCAGAACCAGGGTTTGAGTGTCATCTCAGATGTTTTTGATGAGTGCTCTACTCTGCTACTCAGTCTAAGAGGCATCACTTCTTTTTCATCCTGTGCCTGCCCTTTGCTTGTCGTAAGTAGGCTCTAGGCATTCACAGCTGAGCAGACCTTGCGGGAAATACAGATGTGAAAATTCAAGGCTTAGATGGCACGTAGACGGGAACTCGGGTTGCAACCAGATTAGTCCTTGTGGCCCAGGGCTATAAGCTCAGCTGCACAACTTCAAGTACCAAGAAAAGAGGGTGTCAGCGTAAGTTCGGTGTCACAAGACTTGAAATGTAGTTTCAGACATGCAGTAGTTTTGCCCACCTTGCTGTCACCTAAAGGAAAAGCTAGGCTAAACCTGCTAAGGTACCCAAGTCCAATGGCACTGCTAAATGTCAGTTAATTATTTTTTTTGAGGAGAAGGAGGCAGGAGGTTTTTGTTTTCCATTTTCTGCACTTGCACTATTTGTTTCTACAAACTTACAGTGTGACCTTTTATTCATGAGAACATTTTGAGCTGAGGAAACCCTTTTGTGAGAACATACTCCAAAGGAGAGCTTTTTTTAAGCAAGATGACATAGACCCAGCATACCACCCATGGAAAAGCACTTGCCTGGGAAATGTGGGGCATATCCGTAGAGATATGAATTGTCATAAAATATTAAATTTGACTTCTCTGTGAGCATTTTCTTTGAAAAGCAGTGTTAGTTCCGGTGTGACAATCCATGAATAAACAGATTTGAACAGCTTTTCTTTGAGACGCTCTTAGTTTTTCTTTCTTCAGGTTTGATCAACTGAAAATGTGTTCCCTCTAAGCATGCATTATACTTGCCCTGCTGTACTGTGGCAGGCTGTTGTGGTTTATTTTTTGACCACGCCATTGTATTCCTAGTTTCATTTCCTTTTGTTCTCTTTCTGTCCAGATAGTGATAGATTTGTCCTCAGCAACACATATAAAGACTAAAAGGAGAATGCCTGACTGGAAAATACAGAAATATACAATCTTTTCACGCTGACAAAGTTTATGGCAAGGAGTCCCTGAGGAACTGTGACAGACAGACTTCAGTTTTGGATTGGCCTAAGATTGTTTTGTAGTCCTCAGCCACTGTCTTTACCAGGAATAAGACATTTTCTTTGGTTCGACAGTACTGCCATTAAACTAGCAGTTAGACAAGATCTGCAGTACCTGTGTCAGAAATTCTTTGAGATAAGAGATATACAGTAACATCGATAGAGGAACCTAATTATTATTATTGCAATATCTTAAGTGTTTAGTTTATGGGGTATGAAAAGTGGTAGAAAATTATTATTTTCCATATGTTCACTAATGGCTTTCAGAGCTCCCTCCCAATCTGATAACACTCCACCAGATTGCAAACTCGGTTCTAGTCATAAAACTTGATAAAATGGGTGGCTTGTCAGTTTTATTTGATTAGAGATTGGAAAAGTAAGGGGCTTTTAATAGGAAAAGTGGATTTTCACTCCGCCATGTAATTTATTTCTATCACTATTATTGTATCTTTACAGGTCAGGTGATTCTTTTCTTTCTAGTGGCAAATGCTATCATTATTCTGTAGTTACTATAATATTTATAATAGCATGTAAATATGTTGGAAATGGAAGACCAATATGCAGATCCCTGTGTATGAAGATTATAAATACTTATAGATAAATGTAAATAATTACTAAAGAATATGTATTCTGTAAGTAAGAATGCAGTCAACATTCTGTATGCGTTCCATGGGCTGCCAAGTTTCCTGAGTCATGCCACGTGGTGGCCTAAATGTTAGATTGTAGATAAATTGTATTAAGACACCGCAAAAGGCACAATAGCCTCCTGTGCTTTTCCGTAGGTGCCCAGAGCCATTCACTGCGCACTTCTTGGCGGGCAGCGATCCTGAGTTCCATGTGCTGCCGCAAGCTGGAGAACTTCTTCCAGCAGGCACTGTGGGAACCCATATAATGGTGGGATTCAAGCCGAGGATGTACGGCAAGAAGCATAGAGCAACACTTGTAATTCAGGTAAGCCCTCCTGAATGCAATGGACAAATATGCCTTCAGGAGTGGAAGGAAAAAAAAGAAATCCTACACAGAAAAACAACACCGGGACACACAAATGCATGTGCTGTGATTATTTTACTATGGACAAGAATGGACAATGGACAAGAATAGAACAATTTTGAAAATTAACTGATGACGAGCTGGAAAAACATATTTTAATTTCTATGTTATCCCTTTGCTGTCATCACCAGGGAAAGATACTTATCTTGATACGTTTGCCCCAGCTCCACAGACAACATGACAGAATGACTTTTCACAGAAAATCAAAATAATCTTGTTAAGAACTGGTGGAGAATATATGAGTAATTGAATACATGAGGCCTAGGTTATTGATTTTACTTGTAGGACCAAAGGCACTAGAAGCGAGATACTAAACTGTAGAGGGCAGAATTCCAGAACACAAAGCCAGGAATAACATTTTTAAAACAAGCTTCAAAATAAGCGAAAAGTATTTGTAGCCAAGTAGCTTCTGTAAGTCTGAAGATCAGGAATCATTTGAAGATATTTATTCCTTCAGTAGTAAAAATGTTCTTATTACTGCAGGAATTAATTTTTAAGTCGTTCTTTGAAAGGAAACTGTTTGTCAAAAACATACAGTAGCAGCAAACACCCCAAACTCTGCAAATCGTGGTTTGTACTTTAAATCTATTTGCTGCATGCTGGCAACCGTAGGCAACTCAGGCTACCGTATTAGGATTAAAACAGGAAGATTGATTTAAAAAATAAGATGATCAAAACAAAGTTGATAAAAAGGTGCATAGCAAATGACTATAGTGTTTTATCTCTCTGAGTAACAACTTGTACAACAGTGAATAAGAAATTCAAATCCTGGAAAAATAAGAAGGCCCTTTAATCCCTCCTACTTGTTTTCTTTTACCGTATTAGACATTTAATTAATTTCATCTTTTTACATAATCAGTAGTGATGCTTATCACTCTTCCACTTGAAAACGAAAATAACTGACTGAATTTATTCTGTGTTCTTTTATATTTACATAATGCTATATGACACATATACAGAGCTCAGAAACTTCTAATGTAGTTCTGGTACTGAACTCCTGTTTTTAGGCATGACACCTGGAAATGTACTAGCCATGTTTGTCTTTGGCTTAACTTCCATCGCTAACAAAGAGCTTTAACATAATAAATGTGTCTGGAATGAGATAAACATGATGGTTAAAGATTATTACTAGCTTTCTAAGAACTTGGTCAGTAATCCAAAATTTCCTTTTTGGAATTTATCAGTACAGATGGGTTTTAAGTAACTGGATTTTTAACCTATATCTATTCATACCTTGGTCTCTGGTTGTGATCTAGGCAGATGGCTCTTTATACCTCCACCTTTGGTACTGTGTGTGGGCGTAGGAAGTCCCTCCTACATATTACATATACGTATCAGGTCACATCTGATTCCTGCATCTTCAAAAATACATTGAGGGCTCTTAAGGCCTGTAAGTGCAATTTGGACCAATATTACACCAGTACAGTATGTTAGAGATATTTCCAACATTCTTACTCTAACTGAAGTATTAAGTTGTTTCAGTAATGTTTTGATGAGGCTTATGTTCTCTTTGCTCGTCATATTGATAGTCCTTTTGCAAACACCGGACTTTCCCCTTTCCTCCCCACACAAGCTTTCATTCCTGTAGTTCTAACGTAAGCCAGAGCATCTGCGACCGGGTGTAATTCTGCTGCTGCTGTGCTTTCAACATTGACCCGAAATAAGACTCGGTGACATGTTGAGAATACCAGATACCCATTTCTGTCTTTCCTGTTAGTTGAAATAATTTTCATTAGTGACCTGGAGGAGACAGATTTAGTTAGATGGCAAAACCAGTATTAAATCACTCTTACTTGAGGAATAATAACGGAGGTGATGAAACGCAGATAGTGGTGGACCTAACACTGAAGAATCTTTCTTACACACATCATTTCTAGTCAATATACTGGCTGAGGCTTTGGGCTGTTTTCAGAAACCGAGAGGAAGTTTCTTTCCTTTTCCAGCGTCACCGCTCTTCTGCTGCTGCTGTAGTACAGGGCTACAGCACTGTTGCTGTAAAATTTCCTTTGCATTTCTGAGGGTAAAGCCATAGTCCTAACACTAATGTATTTTTATTATTAAATTCCATGAATAGTGAGTAGCAGAACTGTCATTTTTGTGTGCTTCAATGAACAGTGATAATTAGGCTGTAAATGAGCGGAGATGACAGTGCAAGTTCTTTATTTTTTGTTGGTCATTACAGTTGTGTTGTAAAGTAAAATGGGAGGATAGGGTTATGGAGAAAGATCCTACAGCTTTCTTTTTCTCATTTGTTGCAAACAGCAAACCCGAATATTGTACATGCAAATTTTTTGGATAAGTTACGCTGCTGAGAATCCAGTCCTTAGGAGATAATTAGCATTAAGAGATTACAATTTGTCTTTACCAGTATTTAGTGTCTACATTTTATTTGCTGAATGTATATATATAATTGATGCAGCGCACAAATCAGGTACTTTGTGGGATATTTTGTGGATTCTTTAAGACTATAATATTCATGAATACTTACAGTAAATTTTATTAATGGTAGAAAGCCTTAATTACTTTGCTGAAGCAATTAAATGTTCTTTAACCATCATTAAGACTTCTGTTCTCAGTCATCTACATATCAAAACAAGTGGAGTGAGAAAATTATTTGAATAGCTGTTAGGAATCTTAATTTTGCAAAAGTGATGTAGAAAATTACTTAAATTCTGTAGATCCGAGAATGAAATATAATAAAAAGCCGGTAAAGAAAATAATAGTGCTTGTTTCTGTAGGTGTGAAAGAGAACATCGTAATCTAGTCAAGCTACAAGTAAGAAACAGTGATGCAGTGCCTGAAGAGCATTTTTAAATAGGTATTATTCCATAATCAAACATCCACATTTATAATAGCCTTCATAAACAGCACAGTTTTAACTGAAAAAAAGATATATATACTGCCACTAATGAAAAATTGGTGGTGAGCGCATGCTTCTTAGATAAGCTATAAAGTGCTGTGAGGAAACAAAAAAAAAAAAGGAAAAAAAGGACTTCCTCATCCAGACTGACATCTCAGAGCTAGGCTGCGATGTGCCGGTAAAGCTGAACAGAAAACAGAAACAGAAAACCCACGGAGCTTAGGGACGGCGAGGTGCGCTGGGGCAGGGGGATGCTCTGCGAAGGCTTCCTGGGGCAGGAATCACTGCCAGGCACAAGGCGGAGCAGCCAGGAGGCTGGCGAATCCTTGGAAAAGGGTGTATTCAAGTTGGCTTCGTTAATTTGCTTGCGCTGTGCTGAATTCAGCTAGAGACCCGAGCAATTGCTTTGTAATTCATGGGTGAGACTTCAGGGATATTCTAAAGCAGAAGGCACACAAAATAAGTCTTAAATGATAAAATAGATGTCAGAGTGAACCAGATTGCAGGTAACATTATCAAGCCCTCCAGAAGTCAGGCTTGTGCACCTTTATTACTGAATAATCACTAACTTAGCCTATGGAAGATAGCATATCAAACCCATTTGTCATGCTGTTCTGGAAATAAATGATGCTGTGTGCAAGCCACAGTACCCAGGTGTGGCTTCCCTAAGCTTGTCTATGCAAACTTGCATATCTTAACAGCAAACGGTACTATTACATATTCAGTAGCTTGGTGAAAATACATTCTGCATTGTTCCTGGTAGATTTGTTAATTACCATAGTTCATTGTTATTCTAAATTGTATCTCTTAAACAGAATAAGCAAGGAAAAATGTAACCAAGTTAATAGGATTACTAAAACAGTTTCACATTAAATAAGACATCACGTGCGTCCCTCGCCACTGGTTGATGTTGACCTGAGTTTTATAATTAAAAGCAGAGATTCAGAAAATTCACTACAAGCAGTGAATGTAGCACATACTATAAGTAGCAACATTGGATTTTGAGTGCAGAGTCAATACTCAAAATTTTTGAGTCACAAGCGTGAGGAAGGGTTACTTTGCTTATTGAGACTATAAATCTCGTAATGCCTAAAGAGGATAACAATATGGGAACCATTGCTGTAGGAGGGTATTCAGACCATTGCCAATTCTGAAGGAATGGTTGCTATTGATTGTATTACCACTAATCAATGCTGTGAAACATCTAACGTTTGAACTGCAGAAGTCAATTAAGCTGCCTTTAATTCTATCTGGAAATGTTCCTCTAAGCTAAGAAAATGATTGTTAGCTATCTTCTTCTTTAGAAATTACTCACAGCCTGGCTGGGCATTGGTCTGTTTGTGGGAGGTGGTGAGTGACTTTACATCACTTCTTTTTTGCTGGGTTGGTTTTTGGTTTTCTGTCTCTCCCCCTCCCACCCCCCTTCCTTCACTTATTAAACTGTCTTTATCTTGAT
>JANZLQ010000061.1:12575286-12594237 GCA_026212715.1 Elanus axillaris
CTCCCACCCCCCTTCCTTCACTTATTAAACTGTCTTTATCTTGATCCATGAGTTTTCTTGCCTTTTCTCTTCCCTTCCACAGTTCTCATAAAGATTTGGTTTAATTTCATTCTGTATACAATGGTCATAATCAGTCATTTTTTGCTTGTAACTACTACACTATAAATTAAGGGCCAGGGAATATTGCATGCACTATCTGTAATTTCCTGTGTTTTAACTTATTTGGAAGTCTTGCAAATTTTATTTGGACTTTGCTGAGTTAACACTGTTTGGAAAATAATTGGAATACCATTTACATTAAAATTCCTGATACTTGCTCTCAACAATTAACGCCCTCCTAACATAGATTTCTCTGGCAATTAATTAGCATGTAACTCAGTAGCACTTCCAGCCTACAATGAATACACATGGATGATCTGTGTTCTGCAGATTAATCCCATGAATCATGAGCCATCTGTAAGAATGGGTTGAATACCAAAAAATTATACTTTTATATAAATTGTTTGGTGACTATTACCAGCATTTGCTGAATAAATTACTTCATGAACATTACTCAATCAGACGTCAAGGTGGTTAAATAACTTACTTGAAAAACTTATGATATTTAAGAAAAAGTGGCAGAATGTATCTCATTTTTTTAATTCTTAAAAAAGTTCTTCAGAAAGATTTAGCTCTGCAGGTGGCCATTACTCCAACCAGATGAGCCAAATTATTACTCTCTTCATACTTCAATTAGCTTATAGTTATCAGGAATTTTGGGGTTTTGGTATGAGAAAGTCACTCATTTCAACAAGAAATGCTCCCTCAGACTGTCAAGGACATTCAGACTGTGTTCTCATCGTTCTTCTTAAATTGCATGTGAAATATGCCTAGAGATGCATTGCAGGGAGCCTGGGATTCTTAAATATTTATGTTTATATTAGATATACCTTCTTAACAGAGACTGGTTTTTATATTTCTATTCTAGTAGATTATGTAGCTTGTAGTAGATTTAATAGGTTCATCTTTAGACTTTGTTACTACCAATGCTAGTATTAGATCTGTTCCTAATTTGACATAATAAACTGCACTGCCTTAAGCATAGGAAGAGGAAGAGTTCCTCTGATTTGGGAAATTTTGACCCACTTTTTAGGCAAGTAAATACAGCTTTGTAAGTCAAATATTCTGTCACATATGGTCATATGTAGATGACCTTTCAAAGTCTCTTCTCCACAACTCCAGAAAAGTCTAAAACTTGATCCATCTTCTCCTTAGCTGAAATGTGTCTGAGCTGGAAACTCAAAGCAGCAGCTTTCAGGCACTTGCACAGATTCTGAACTCAGTAGACCTGCTCTTGCTGCAGTTTTCATATGGATTAGAATAATTGTTGTAGTTAAGCTGTACAGCCTTATCCTGAAGAAAATTCTTGTGGCTTCAGCAGCATTTGAAAACCTAATATTTGCCCTTGGAAATTAAATATTCTAGTAAAATAGTAATTTGTGGGTGTCTAACACTTTCTGAAAATTACTGAATTCTAGGTTGTCTTGAAAATTGCTGGATTCTAGGTGGTTCTAGTGCTAGACAAAGCAATAACTCAAGTTATGACGACAGTTACAGTAACTCTTTTCCATTCGTGTAACACTTGTTTCCCTTTCAGCAGAAAATACTGAACTAAAACAAGACTCTTTCAGTAAATCAATCCATAAATGCACAATTTTTTCACAATTACTATCTCCAACTGTCTTGGATGATAGCACATAATTTACAATAGATGGACTACTGTAGTTCAAGGTGATATATTAGGTGGGTTTTTTTTTTTTGTTGTTATTGTTCTTCATTTCGGGTTTTTTTGTGTCTTTTTTTCTTCTAGCTTGATGGTTCCTATCTAAAGGGTTCATGTGATAACGCCCACAACATTTTCCCCATTGAACCTAATGAGTTTCCATCAGGGAAAGAGCAATCTCTCCTGCCACAGAACAACTGCTGACACAGGCTACAGCAGCAACAGAATAGGTGGCTTTGTTCACCAAGTCAAGGCACAAACTTCTTTTCAGAGAACATACAGCCTAGGATATTTGTATAACACACATGTCATTAGCAAAAGGCTATTACTATTCAGAAGGGTTTATCAATTTTTTGATGATGATGATAAATGAAGTTGAGAGCCCACCACTTTTGTTTAAATCCCACTTCAAACAATTACTAACACTGTAGACAGTAAAATTAGAATACGTGTGTATTTCATGAACAGAAACAATATTTTAGTAATTTCATACTCAGTTTAAATTGTTGGCTGAAACATCTATCAAATCTTTTGTCTGACCTTGAAGTGATCAATGAGACTTGCACCCAGTGAATATGACCCTGAGGTTAAATTTTCTTTAAAGTAAATTGTTCATCTGGCATACTAAAGAAAGATAAAGCATTTCATCTTGTGCTGAATTCAATAAAACAATTAGCTAACTTTGGAGAATGATTTCCTTTTCTTAAATGACAGCTTTATATTTGGAAATAAGATACTGATGTTGGTCCATGTCAACCTGCTTTTGCTGGATTTTATCCTTACAGTCAGTAGACTTACTAGATCATTTCACAGTATTAAATAAGGTTGAGAATAAAGATGAGTTAATCTGCCTGTTTTACACAGGAATAATATTCAATTTAAATTAGATTTTGATTTTAGCAGAATAGTAATGAAAGTTTAAAAAATTACGCATGCATGGTGAAATATCTATTAAGAACTTATGCTTACTAATCTTATTTGAATAAGGCAATTCATTCAGAAGACACTATGTAAAATCAGTACTGCCAACTTTAAAGTACAAGTTTTTTCAAACGTTTTTTTAAAAACACACAGGAAAAAAATTCACATACTCTTTCAACATTAGCACAGAAAAGTATATATTCATTTACCAAAATACTGGTTAAAACCAGTTGTGTAACGAGAAGCACGTCAATTAGAGATACATATGGTGATGACATTTAATAGCTGTAAGTGTATGCAGCCTATATGGGAAATAGTGTAAATGCTGTATAAGTACATAGCAGAGAACAAAGCCTGTGCCAAAGGGGTTACAGTTTAATGGTCTGAAACCTCTTCCTGTTGAGTAGCTGCAACATGAATGCAAAATGCGTGCTTGCAATGATATCCTTCAAATATACTTTAGCAGTAACAGGGTGACAATTAGAGCAATAGGAAGGAGCATATGAAAGGTAACAAATCATTGATTCAGTCTTTTTCAGTGGCAAATATAGAACCTGTATTTAAAAAACATAATAAAGTCAGAGAACCACTTTAATATCCTTTTTATTCTCTATGTTGTTATAATTATGAGATGACTGCAGAGGAAGTTCAAGATGGAGAAGGTTGACTGCTCTTCCCTATGGCTTTTGTAGCTTTACCTAGACCATAATTAATTGACAGACTGCAATAAATAACTAGACAAATATACACACTATGCTTTGGAGATGGTTGATAGCATTTATGCTATGTGAAAATTTGACACAATTTGTGTGGGTATTGTTGCTCGTCTCTACAGGCCAAATCTGCTTGGCGTACTGACATGCCCGGCAGCAAAGCAGAAGCAGAGCTCTCAAAACGGAATCATCAAATGAGCCGCAAAGCCAGCCATGTTGGAAGCTGGACTGTTAACTAAATCCTTGAGTGAAAAACTCATGAGCTTTGAGGTTGACTGTTGCACTGATTTCCAGATCGATTTGAGAGTATAACCAGCCTTTCTGACCTTTTGTTTCCTTGGGTGAAAAACAACACCGATGTCAGGTGTAATGGTTATATCTAGAAATGATTGTTCTAAGGATTAAGTTAGTTTTAAATGGGAGACGATTTACATAAATCACAACTGGTGGTGTAATGATAAATCTTTATTTATTATGAAATAAAGCAGAAGAGAAAGGTGATGCTACAAGCCATGCCTTTCTAGTTCAATGCAGCATGGTGCAAAAGCCTAGGACCAACAAACCTGCTCTAGAACCACAAGCAGCATGGCCGTGTGATCAGCGCCATGCCAAATGTGGAAAGGCAGATCTTGGGAATTCAGAAATGTCCCTTATTTCATGTGACTCCACTGCCTTGAGACTGCGAAGTCATAGAGTCTGGTGTGTTCTGTGGACTGTGTAATATGTACGTATGTACTATATACATGCACTATGTTCTATGTGCTGTGTAAAAAAAATATGTCACTTATATGAATATATTTCACTAGACCTACATAATTTCAGATTTTTTACTCAGTTTTCTCTACAAGTTTTGCCTTGGAAGCAAAAAAAAGCCCTAAACATAAAACCTGGGATCACCAATCGCTGAGTGCGAAGAAATAGGTGTCAATGCATGCCTAAAGTGGGCATACAATGCTTTGTCTTTCTTTTGCATAGTACAAAGCTGGACATAATGACATATTATTTGAAATCTTTGGGTTTTGCAATATTTCTGTTGTTTGTTTGTGGTTTGGTTTGTTTGGTTTTTTTACAGAAAAGCAGAACAGAAAACTAAAACCCATGAATAGACCTTTCCTTAGATATAATGACAGGAGAATGCTTATGACTTGGAATAAAGACCTGCTTTCAAGAATTAAAGTGATACATTTTGAAAGAAAAATGACTGAAAGATCTGCAATAGTTACACATGAATTTTTAGCAACCAAAATTCTTCTTCAGGACACAATTGAAACAGGGGAGATAGATAGACAGCAGTATAGCCTTCATATACATAGAAATCATACTCCGTAAATATGCATGGATGGGCTGTGTAGTAAGAATAAGAATCACACTCTCAGTAAGAATCAAGTACTCAGGCATTATAAGACATGACACAGAAACATATGCTCCATTTCTAGAGACCAGTTATAAACAGAAAGCAAATGAAGAGTGTCATTTTCAATTCACATAAATATTCTTCAAACCAGAGATTTCAACATGAAGCTGCAATTCTCTTGTGCATACTCAGAGTCCTTTTAGTTTTGTTCATTATTTTAATGCAAAAATTCCACCATTTGATAATTCCATTATTACCAATACCAGAGCTGCAATTAAATCCTATGGTATAAACCTAAGGCTTTTATATTGTACTATGGAATAATTACCTTTGAACAACATACAGACTTATGGGGTTTACTGAATAAAAAAGGAATTTTAGATGAGCCAGGAAGCTAAATTTCTCATCTTTGTTATGCCTGGTCCTGAATAAAGTAAAATGAGATTTCAGTTCTCTGTGTTGCAGGAGTGCAATTCTTATTCTCTGTTATTCCAGTACCTTATATGGAAAAGGATAGATATCTTTTGAAATCAATGTAGCATGGTAAATCACTGTCAAATTTTCAAGGTATTTGATCACTGATTTTTTTTTTTTTTCTTTCTGTCTCTGTTCATTATTTTCAGACACAATCAATGCAGTGGACATATGAAATCAATGGACTGCCTCCACAGACCTTACCACCTACAAGGCCAGCAAAAGTCATTTCTACTAGCAGTTACATGAGTTACATGAGATCAGCCACAGTTAGACAGCGCAATTTTGTACGTGAAAATCTGAAGCTTACAACCACTGGAGTATCCTCACCGATCAAGGGGGCACCTTTGATCCTGAGGAGAAAACAGAAAAAGTTATAAACAGCTATTTTTTTTTGGTTGGGGAGGACACTTTGGTCAAATAAATTCTGCAGATAAAAAGAGGATATGGTGGGTTTTATTTTTCTTTAAAGCAGATATTTTATGCATTGATTGTACGTTTTATATGGAAGATTCAGAGTGCCTGAGCTCTAGTAATATTCTTATTTTTCTGTGAGGGATTTTGCATGCTTACCTAACAGTTTATGTATATCATACAGATGTCAGCAAGTCCTAATGAGAAAAAACTTTGAGTTGAAAAAAATAGACTTGAAAATTGGGGAATTCAAACTAATGCTTTACTTTCTAAGGGATATTAGTTTAGTAAGACTTTACTAGGAAGCTTTAATGAACATATTGTGTGATGCTCAACATATTACAACCATGAAAACCAAGCGAGCAAACCCAATCCCTGATATCTTTCGCAATAAAATCCTTAGTCAAATTTTGCAGTAATTTGCTACGGTGAAGCATGTTTACACGTCATATGCCAGGAGCTTGAATGCCTTTCAGATTCTCTTGCTTTGGCAGATTTCATTAATTATGACAACTGTGCTTTGTCTAAAATAAGAATCCTGATTTATTCATCCCATAACGCTTCAAAATTTTAGATAATTACACATAACGTAGAATGAAGATAAAATGTCCTCCATTATTTTTGTGTGGAGTAAATTTTAGAGAGTGGTTTAGAGTATTGAAATATAGAAGGCTATGGAAAGTCAGGGGGGAATGGAGCCAAATGTTACCTTTTTTTTCTAAAGCAACGTAAAAAGAGGTACCATTCATGTTGTGTTTCCATTTCCATTCTTCCCATCCACAGGTGACTTTAGATGGGTATTCAGGCTTTCTGTGCTCTTGATGTAATGTGGAAAATTAGATCTATGCAGACATGCCTTGTAAGATCACTGGATAGTTAACTCCCACCTTCTTTCTGTACTGACATTGTTTTTCCTAGATTTTACTAATAGAATGTAAATTGTATTTGTGCCTTTATTTTGATGGCGGAATGTACTTCGACGAAAAAATGGCTTGGCACAGATTAAGTGCTTTCTTGGCACAAATACAGAATGAGCATCATTGCTTGGGAATGGGGAGCCTGAGAAGAACCAATGTAGGTCAGTGTAAACGAGCACCGATAAAACCATTTTACCGCAACGTGCTTGAGGATTTTGTTTATGCCACACATTTTAGAGAAGCTATTACAGAAAATGTTGGGAACATATAAAACAGCAATGGCACTGTTTAATATCTCCTTTTAAATGCAGTGTGCCCCATTTTGGTCAGAAACCAGGTAATCTGAAGCAAGAATAAAATCTGCCTTAAAAATTCAGTACACAACATGGGAAAGATATTGTCAATAGTGATATCCAGGGTAAATCTAAAAGACGTTAAGAAGCTATTGCAATATTTATCTTAAATGCTACTGGGACCACAAGTACAGCTAGATTTCATAGGAAGGCTCTGTCTGCATATATAAATGAAGCAAGTGTTTCTCTGTAAGAAATCAGAATTTGTGGATCAGAAATATGCAATGGTTTCACAACTGATTTTTGGTGTTCAGGAAATATTTCAGCGACAACTTTTCTTTGTAAAAGCTTTCCTTGTTTTGCTTTTTTTTTAAGTTTTGCTTTCCTATTTAAAATCACACTTGTTTGCAAGATGCTCAAAACTTTATACTTCTACCAGAGATGGATTAGCAGGTGGCATATAGATGAATCACTAAACAATTAAATGGTGCTCACTCCAGAAATTTTATTTCACGATTTGTTTCCCTGCACTTGCTGCTACATGCAGTAGATTTTCAAATTCTGTCATACATTCAAATGTTAAAAAAAATCCATAGGCAAATATTATGCAGTAAGATAATATCAGAGGTGCATTTTTCAAAGGTGCAATTTAATTATTCTATCTGTCTTAAAAGCAAAGCATAATCGATGCTTTCTGGACCAGATTACAGTTTTTTCAATGGGTGCAAGGTCACTCATGAGTTACGCAAGATATGCCATCACCAGTTGAATTTGTACCTAATATTAAAAATGTATTGCATTTTTCTTATTTCTTACAGAGTTTAAACAGAACTAAAAATGTTTCTTCTACTATTAAGAACATTCTTGCAAAGGTGATGTAAATAAAGACCATTGTATCTCTGTGGTTGTAACATCCACAATGTTTTACATATTATCCACATACTTTTACGGATTACACTGACTGTATAAACTTTCTACTAAAAAGAAATTCCTTTCTACTTCCTGGCTTGATGCTTTGCACTTCTGTCAGTGATGTGACTGTATTCTTTATAATGCAAGGGCTAATTCTAAGTACATATTTTAAAACCCGGTTTCTTTTCAGCAGCACTGGAAGATTTCCAGAATGATTAGTTTTATTCATTACTTGCTCCCTGTATTTTACTAGAATTACTGAGCCACATCGAAAATCTTGAAGTTTCAACTCATGGAAGGAAAGAACTGACATGAGAAAAGATTATAAAATGCTGCTTTTGTTACTTAAACTTGGAGAATTCACTCCAAAGCTTTCGGACCCACCATTCTGGAAAAGAGAAAAAATTAACTGTTTCTCCATGTTACAGCACCCTTGAGGATCCTTTTCTTCTGAAAAGGATGAAAAATGGAGTATGTCCCTTCACATTAATCTGTGCAGGTACAGCAGAATCTCAGGGAAATGGGGGGATATTGGTTATTACTGTAAATAATAGCCTTCATTTCTAATTGCTAATTTTGATTAGAGATCTAAGATTACTTATACTGACCCCAATTACATATTTTGATATATATAAATATCAAAATTACAAAAAGAAGGTTTTCCAAGTCAGTATGACACTTAAGTCCAATGTCTTAATCATAGTCTTACATGACACACGAGTCAGCTGTGCCTTTGCCTGTTACTGGCTTACCAAAAATACTAGTGGGCTAACCAGCGTAGTCACCACCTGCTTATTTATAGTTCTTCCTCCCTTGTCTCTTTATGTCTCTCTAAAATGATTCATCCTCCAGACTAATTAAAAAACAGGATTGCAAACTTCTGAAGCAACATTATCGTGTAATGTAGAACTGGTTACTTGGGAATGGGGTCTACTTTTAAGCTTATTGCTAAAATACCGTGCAGCTTTTGCAGCTATTGAGCTCCTGGGTTTAAGTGAGGTGTCCAGTAGTGGAGTCAATCTGCCCCAGGCGGTTGCAGGACCGTACAGTCAGAGCACTACCTTCTAAACAGGACAGAAGCCATCAAACTTCTAATCGTTTGATGTTTGGCTGAGCCTTATTTGGCACAATACTACACAGGAGAATGACACAAGGATAACATGGAAATGTTGTTTTAGGATGCCTGCCATTAGCAGCTCAGCTTGGAGTGGGTTTTGCTGCCACATAACTCAGAAGGTTTCAAGACTGCTTGTTCTGCTCATGTCTGGCTAGCCATGGCATCAATGACACTCTAAGACTATTTTATACCTGATCGCACTAGTTATAAAAAGGGTTTAGAGTATCAAACTCACCCTTCAAAAATAATAAAAGCCTCACATTAACTCCCGTGTCAGTGCAGATTTTGTCTGAGTCTGGAGAATTGAGAGACAAAGACGACTTTAAGCGCAGAAAGTAATCATGATCGGGTAAAGAGCCCATTGGGGCATGAGGCCATATGCATTTCTACTGCTAGCTGCAAGGAAAGGTATTATTTTAAGACAGCCCTTTGGGACCGAAGCCAGGTTAGCAGAGGACATAATGCTGAACCAACAGTGTTCCTACCTGAATGAAATAACATGGCAGCAGCCAAACCTGAGCATGCACTTTTTTTCTCTTTGATCACAAACCCAAACTATCAGAAGAAATGGAAACTTCTCACTCATCCTGCATATAGCAAATATCAGAAAAAGAAATTGCTCTATATTAATAAATATTCCTAGGAAGAAGGCTTAATATTTAGAATAAGAAAGCAAATCCTTGGCTTTGCCTTACTATGTATTTACTTGTGAGATGTTTAATAATTTTATTTCTCCCTGCAGTGACTACTCATTCTGAAATAAATGACTGAACACTGCTTTACTGCTGACACAGATCACAGTTTGTTGCTAATGGAAAACTGCTTTTTAAGTAACTCTGAATAAACCTGCTGAGCCGTAGAAGATTCATCTAAAAAGGAATCCAATTCATCCACTAGCTTTTCTGCTTCCACTGACATGAAACATATTCTTCTGCAGCTTACTTTACTGCAGTTATTGTAATACTGGTAGTGTCACATTTCCCATAGTAGGATATTTTACATTTTGAGACCATGGCATGATGACAATGTGGTGAGGTCACAGCAGGACATGGATGTCAAGGTCACTGCACAAAAGTCTGTCCAAAAAAACACTGCTTGGTGGCTACAGAAATACAGACAGACAGACATGGAGCAAGGAGAAGCTTTGAGGTTTTTTATTTATTCCAGGATTTACCCCTTTTTGGTTAAGTACCCAGTTTCTCAAGGTAAAAAAAAAAAATTAAAAAAAAAAATCTGTCAGTGGAAAACCTGATAACTCGCTGCTCGTCCCACCATATGAGTGCACAGCAGATGCTACCAAATCAGTCTGGCACAAGTCTAAGTGACAAAAGAAAATCAGATGTATAGAGAAGGGTAAGGCAGCAAAGTAAAATCCTGCCACTTATTAAATGAATAGCGTTGGTGTTCATCACATGAGATCCAATTTACCAATCTGTACAAAAATCAAAGGCTCAGTTTTTCCATTAATAATAATAGGCTTGCAGAGTGTCTTTGCTGTAGCCTACAGGCCTGATACTGTAAATATAAGGTGTGAAGGGCAGCTGCAGCCTGACTCCACATCTCCTCTGCCCTGACTACTTTACATAACACTGAAGTGCAAAATGTACATTGCAAATTAATGAAAACCTGCAACTGTCATTCTCAAAAGAAGACATAAGAAACAACTTCCTCCACACACAAGTTTCTCTAAGACCAACATCTCAGAAGACAGGTTTTCATTTTGAATAAACTACTCTATGAAAAAAAGATTTGTGATGACCTGTAAATAAACAGGTTCAGGGTGAGGTATGAAACTTCCATATTTTTTGATGAGTATGGGGTGCAGTTTTCTAGAGGTGTTTAGGTTTAAGTATCATAGAATCATAGAATAGTTTGGGTTGGAAGGGAACTATAAAGGTCACCTAGTCCAACCCCCCTGCAATGAGCAGGGACATCTTCAACTAGAGCAGGTTGCTCAGAGCCCCATCCAGCCTGACCTAGAACACTTCCGATGATGAGGCATCCACAGCCTCTCTGAGCAACCTGTTCCAGTCTTTCAAAACCCTCATCATAAGCAATTTCTTTCTTATATCTAGCCTGAGCCTACCGTCTTTTAGTTTAAAGCTATTACCCCTTGTCCCGTTACTACATGCCCTTGTAAAAAGTTCTTCTCTGGCTTTCTTGTAGATCCCCTTTAGGTACTGGCAGGCTGCTATAAGGTCTCCTCAGTGTCTTCAGTTCTCCAGGCTGAACAACCCCAACTCTCTCAGCCTGTCTTCATAGAAGAGGAGTTCCATTCCTCTGACCGTTTTTGTGGCCCTCCTCTGGACCTGCTCCAACAGGTCCATGTCTTTCCTGAGCTGAGGACTCCAAAGCTGGATGCAGTATTTCAGGTGGGGTCTCACCAGAGCAGAGCAGAGTCGAGCAGAGGGGGAGAATCACCTCCCTCGACCTGCTGGCCACACTTCTTTTGATGCAGCCCAGGATACGGTTGGCTTTCTGGGCTGTGAGCACACATTGCTGGTTCATGACCAGCTTTTCATCCACCAGTACCCCCCCAGTCTTTCTCCCAAGGCTGCTCTCATTCCCTTCATCCCTCAGCCTGTGTTGATACTGGGGGTTGCTCTGACCCAGGTGCAGGTCCTTGCATGAGGTTCACATGTGGCCACCTCTCAAGCTTGCCCAGGTCCCTCTGGATGCCATCCCTTCCCTCAGGCATGTCAACCACACCACTCAGCTTGGTGTCACCTGGGAACTTGCTGAGGCTGCACTCAATCCCACTGTCTATGTCATTGATGAAGATATTAAACATTACTTGTCCCAATACAGACCCCTGAGGGACACCACTCATCACCATTCTCCATCTGGACATTGAGCTGTTGACCACTACTCTCTGGATGCGAACAGCCAGCCAGTTCCTTATCCACTGAACAGTCCATCCACCAAAGCCCTATCTCTCCAGTTTATAGAGAAGGATGTTGAGGGGAGCCATGTCAAAGGCCTTTCAGAAATCCAGATGGATGACATCCATAGCTCTTCCCTTGTCCACTGCTGGAGTTGTTCCATCATAGAAGGCCACCAGGTTGATCAGGCAGGACTTGCCCTTGTTGAAACCATGCAGGCTATCTCAAATCACCTCCCTGTCCTCCATGTGCCTTCGCATAGCTTCTATGCTCTTCCCAGGCCCACAGGTGAGGCTGACAGGTCAGTAGTTCTCAGGGTCCTTCCTACCCTTTTTAAAAATGGGTGCAATGTTTCCCTTTTTCAGTTGCCGGAGCTGTCGCTTGACTGCCATGACTTTTCAGATATTATGGAGATTGGCTTGGCAACTACAACAGGCAAGCCACTTGTAAGTATCGTGACTGAGACCTGGGATCCAACATTTAATATATTGGGCACCCTTGCCAACAATCTGAAACACTTTTGACTGTTTAATATCAATGGAGAAAACAACTCCAAAGATCTAGGTCACCAACGTGTATTGCCAGAGTACAAAGTCCATTTAATGAATAGTGCTCTCTAACGTATGGTATATTATGGAGTTAACATATATACATATAATATAAGAATAAAACAGGGATTATTTTTATTCCTTGAAATCTAAAATAATACATACTTGCAAAACTCTGCACTTGGAAAGTCAAGCTGAATGTGCAGGCAGTCAGGTGTGTGCCTCAAAATTCAGACCATACATGCGGGTAGCAGGTTGAATACATGGTAAGTATGCGAACAGCTCGAACTCAGCAGTCTTGCATTGCTCCTGGCACAAACTCTTGCAATCGCATGTAAAACCTTTGATGTTAAAATGCTTTTCTGAGCCATGCAGCTACATGGCTAGCATTAATAGGTACTTGCATTCCATTTATCATCGTCTTATTTCTGCCCTGATGTTTGCTATCCTAAAAAACCCCCACAAATCAAACCAAAAAAATCCAGCCTAAAGAAAGGCTACATTGCCCAGGTCTGAGTCTTACTGTGCTCAGGTAACGGTTAATCATCATTATGAAACACTTCTTAGCAAACCTGAATCTAAATTACCTAGAAGAGATATTGTGAAGGGGAGACGCAGACAAGCAAGTTCACAGCTACAGAATTAAGTCCTCATGGAAAAGAAATCATATTGTATAGCAATTATTTCTAAGGAAACCTCTTTTCCCTTAGAGAACAGTATCTAAACACAGTGGCTATCATCATTGCCCTATCAGGGTTTAATTGCTAGATGACATGGTGTTACTGTACTGAGACACAAATAGGCTGCAGAAACATCAAATTAGCACATTAAAAACATTATTAGTTGGAGGTGCAACACCTGTAAGAACCGTTTGGTCATTTGCAGGTCACAGAAGTCAAACTCCTCAAGGTCAGTGGCGGGAGGTGTCTGGAATTACGGTACCCATCCGTGCTCCTACCTTGGATGGTAGAGGACAAAAGGCTGCAGTGAAGCTGCCTGGAGGTTCCCTCCCCCTCGCTCCCCCCGTGCTGTGCTGCTACAGCTGCCAGGATCAGGAGCAGTGTTTAAGCCAGAGCTCTGCTGCCGTAAGTAAGCGGGAACAGCTGGGTGATATTGCCACTGGGGGTCCCACGGCTTTAAATATAATCAATCTGTGGTCCGATATAATCCTTATCTTAACTTTCAGAGCATGCTGCAAATTATCTTTTCACCCCTTCCCCAGGTTTGTATTAACAGGAATAAATTACAAAGAGGAAATCTGCATTTAGCTTACTGATGATAGGTGATAGTGGATTGTGATGTTGCTCTTGGGAGGAGATTTTACCTATCATCTAGTGCATCTAGAATGATGGTTGGCTGCAGTTCCTATCACTTCTCAAAATATAAAAAAAATAAATAACTTGATTATTAACAGAGAGGATTAATGACAGCATCAGCTAGGTAGATTATCAGTGTCTGAATTAATGAAATAAAAGCAGCATGAAGAGGGAAAATACGAACGTAGAGGGTTTGCTGGTATTATTTGGGAAGAGAAAGCTTGTAAGTGAGTAATAGCTCCACCTTAAAGAAAGTAGGACAAGACAGCTGGCAGAGAAAAACTGACAAGGTTATGGAGGATTATTTAAACTAGAAACAGGAGGAAAAAATCAGCAGGTGCTAAGGAACACTTGGGGCAGTCACAGACATCTGCCAGGACTGTCAACACTATGACAGTACCTCTGTCACAATGCAAAAAAGTAAGAAAAATTATAGTAAAACAGGGGGAAGGAACAGTGAGGATCCCAGAGGTGCATCAAGGAAAATCAGCCAACAAAATTGTCCAACCATAAAAATAAATAAATACCAAACATAGCTCAAACCTCTTACAGAAAGAAACAAAATAAAAACCATATTGCCAAGGAAGAGTACCATGAGAGGAGGACTATCGTAATTCTGGCTGTAAAGTAGAAAAGACAGAATAGCCCTTAACTGCAGTGTGATACCGTGGCAGTGGCACAGTTCCATAAAAATAGATTGAGAGAGTGTTTGGAGGGGAGGAGGCTGGTGAGGACAGCCTGTAAGGACGCAGGTGCAAGAACGAATGGCTCCCAAGAATGAAAGCACATCAGCAGCGTAACGCTACCAGCTACTGGCTCAGAAGAAACAGCACTGCATTCATAATATTGAAGAGGAGCAATTAAAAACCCAAATACTCCCCCTTTTAAATCAAACAGACCTGTACCTGACAAACTTACATTTAGTAATGTCACTTGATGGACAAATCAGGTGTTTAAGAAGAACTCAGTTCCCCAGCAACATGTCACTGCATTTGTTTCATTTCCAGGAAGTATACAAGGCAATTAAAACTGATATTGGGATAAATTTAGCAAGGCTGTATCTTGACAGGCTATGTAACTGTGTCTAGCAAAAGTAGTTCAAGAGCATTCAAGAAAGTACTATTTTTAACAGTGTGTGAAGGTAACCTAAAGAAATAACTGGTCTTGAACTTGTGAGCAGATAATGATCATCATTTAAACAAGTTAAAAATGAGAAATCTCCACTCTGCAATGTTCAATAAAACCTGAAGAAGCAGCAGAGCTTTCTCCCGAGATGCCAGTCACAGTTACTGACACAAATACCACCTTCCATCCCTCACAGTTCTCCTTTACATAAATATTACATGTATCTAAACATTAGCATGTAAATACACTAACTCTGACATACTGCTTTTCTTCTTCCCCCAGGCAAAAGCATCTCTTTGAGAAAGAAGAATGTGGGTGTACAGAAGGAAATAGAAAATTAACCAATAATTTTCAATCTTTCCCAAAACTAATGCATACTCAATTCACGCTAGAAGGAAGAAACAAAAACCACCCTGGACTTTGTCAGAATTCAGTACCACAGATTTCTGTAGGATTTGATGAGTGATTCATTTCTCAGTGTCACATAACAGTAAATACCACCATATCCTCATATAATACAATTATAAAATAAAATGTCCTGAATATCAGGTAGAAAACCAGAGACACTAAGACTAGAGAGGCAGCCTTTGTAACTTTGCCTTGATTTATTCTCATCTACCAACAAGTGCTTAATACGTTTGCCTGTTACCTCCGAAATAATGGCTTAATGCAACATTTACTAACATATCTTATTCTCATTAGAACGCTGAACAAGATGCCAAAGCGCCTCAACTTACCGGAAAAGCGATAACTACATTTTGTTTGTTGGCAAAACACCTTTGGTGACACAGTCTGTTCTGTTTAAGGAATGGCCCTGAGCTACACCAGCAAGTGATTTTTGCTGCTGGGAACAGCACTGGGTCACATGTAGGGCCATGCTGTTCAACTCTGCTGGCAAACTTGATGAGTTTTCAAGGGTCTAAAATAAAATTCCTCAGCTAGAAAACTAACTGGCAAACTGAAACCAACAAAAAGAAATGAGGCCTGAGTAGGGAGACATAACAGGTCTCTGCCCACTTTCCCCCTCCCAGAGTCATGCTGTGTTGGCAATCCCTGAACACTTTCCATTTTGAAAGGACTGTGATTTTAAATTGAGAAAAGAAAGCAAAACCAAACCAGACTTCTAAAGAGGCTGAGGAACAACGTGTAAGAGTAGTGAAAAGAGGGAGGCAGAAGAGGGTTGTGCATACGTGGTTCCCATGTATAAAACCACAATGAGGCAATACAGGCTGCTATTAAGCAATTTGCCACGCGTGCAAGCTGTGCTGCAGCTGCTGAGCTCAGATGACTGACCAGCACTTGACTGCAAATGGGAAAATGGATTCTTTTAGGACCTGTTAAAACTGGAGGTCAAGTGAAAAGAGGAAGAACCATTATCCTTCATTTGTGAAGTAACTGTAAAAAATCTTTAACTTCTGACATGCCATGTTACCATTACTGTGTGCAAAGGGTTGCTCACGCTAAAGACACACCTGGCTGAGAAGAGCCCATGTAAAGCATGGAGAATCACAGAATCATTTAGGCTGGAAAAGACCTTTAAGATCATCAGGTCCAACTGTTAACTTAACAGTGCCAAATCCACCGCTAAACCATGTCCTTAAGAGCCACGTCTACACATCTTTTAAATACATCCAGGGATGGTGACTGCACCACTTCCCTAGGCAGCCTGTTGACAACCCTTTTCATGAAGTAATTTTTCCTAATATCCAATCTAAACCTTCCCTGGCGCAACTTGAGGAGTGGAAAGCAAGACATGGCAAAAGCAGATACGAGAGTTTTGTTGGCGGGGCAATAGGGAGTGAGTCCTTGCGGATGGGGGTCCTGGCTGAAATAGGGCATGAGAATCTGAGATCCTGTCTCCTGTTCTCTTCAGAGAAATTGGATTTCATTTCACAGATGCCCCTCTTCCTCATCAATTTCTCCTCTTATCAGAAAAAACTGCAAGTCCCTGCAACCCAGTTAACTGCCCGGGTGTGAAAGAGATAAATGGGGTTAGAGCTGGAGGCTCTTCCACTTCAATCTCTGTTAAGTGGCAACTAGAAGTGAAGCAGAGGAAGAACTGCTGTAAGGATCCCTTTGGGTGTCAAGACAGACTTGCAGGAAGTTGGTAAAAATGGCATCGTTCCTATGACTTGACAGCATGCCTGACTTAAGGCCTTAGACTTGTTTATTGCCTGCAGATTTAGAGAGTCCTGGGGAGCCCAGACTCGTTCTCGTTCTTTTCTCTAAGCAGTAGCTTGATAGCAACAGGCTGCAAATTAGGCTCTGTAGGATTCAACGTGTAACCACTGGCCAGAAAGATGAATAGCCAATGAATTATAGCTGTATGGATAAGAAAAATATTTTTTGTGATTGAATTCCTGTGGACATTTGTGATAGGAAGCAGCCACGAAGTCCTTGTCTCTGCTTTGCGCCATGCGGCTGTATTTCAGTGGCAGATGGGGCACTCTGCACTGGTAAAGTAACACCAGCTGAGGCCCTGGTCTGTTTGGCATGTCTTTGCGTGAGTCTATATGCAGTCTTGAACAAGGATCATGGAGGCTGTGGTTTTCAAAGTTCAAGAGAAAGAAGTCCAAATCTTGAGGACTGACGTGCACCCAAAGCTCCCGGACTAACAATTTAAGCCACCACGATGGCCACACAGACTTTAATATTGGAGTAGCCACTTCATTTGTACCATTGACACAATAGGTCGTGATACAGGTAAGAGCTCACTGGGGCCACCAATCCTACTGCATTGGTGATGAGAGTTTTCATACAGGACATTTGTGTCATCAAGATGATTGGGTGTCTGAGACCATCCCCTTCCCAGCGAAGCCAGAGGGAGTCATCTCTAAACTCTGAGCACGGCATCCAATCTCTGCGTTTGCTACTTCTCATAGTTAAAAAGAAGCAGAAATACCTCAAGTTTCACCTTACGGCTCCTTCATAAGAACAAGTAAGAGATGCGAAGAATTCTTTTTTGAGATTATTGCAACAGGCAAGTAAATAAGGTGGTGATTTATTTTTAATCACTGAAATGATTAACACTAAAGTCTCTCTAGTTTATGTACACAGCCCATGAGACAGCCAGAGCACATGCATGTAGCGATCTCTCCACTCACTGCTGCGAGGTTTTCGGGTTTCAGAGCTCGACCTTTTGGGGTAACATGGCCACTGACTGCCATCTACTGCAGGATGTCATTCTACCAAGGGTGGCCATCTGTCCAGGAGGCACCTTGTCAGTAGATCGGTTGTCCCCCAAAAGCAGCCGGGCAGAGGCACGGAGGGGAGAGCTTTTGGGACCTCACTCTGACAGCCAGCCTAAGGCAAGTTTTCCCCACCTCTGAGCTGGATCCCTGATAGGAAAGGCAGGCCCAACCAAACAGATGGCCGCTTGGCCCAGCTCTTAAACAGCCATGAAAAAAACCATGAGGAGGAAGAGTGAAAACTGCTTTAATCTCTGGACTAGAGAAATGTGCTCCCCTGCTCTGTGCTCCATGGTTTCTGAAGGTGTAAAGAGCCCACGCTGCCGCACTAGTCCCTTGCTTGGCCACAGTGCCTCAGGCTCTGTTTTGGGTGAGATGGATTTTGCTATTACAGATACCTTCTAAAAAGCTGTCCATCTTCACAGCCCAGCAGGGCCCTACCGCCAACTTTGCCTCTGCCTTTTAAAAGGATGGAAAGTAATCTGTTTCTCAGAGAAGGATGGGTGGCTTTCGATGGAAGGAGCAGACCCTGCTAAGCTGGTGCCCACCTCCTGGTTGCCAGAAATCATGGTCAGAGCTGAGCTGATGCCAGAGCCCGTGGAACCAGGAGGGCTGTGACAAGCCAGGAGCAGAGCTGGGTGCATGTAGGTAAACACGTCCTACCCGCAGGCTGAGGGGCGATGCCGGGGGGACACCGCTGCTTTGCTTCTGAGCCTGATCCTCAGCGCTTGTGCAGGACATGTGGCAGCGCTGGGATGGCTTTCTGTCCTGGTCCGTACCCAAAAATGCAGCGTCAGACCCACCCCTGCCTATGGGGTTAGGACCTCCTTTCTGAGAGCTGTCTCTCCCACCCTGCAGGGGGGATTTAAATGCCTAGCTCAGATTTTTTTCATATTTTGGCAGGGGGTGAGCACCCACATTCCCTTAAGAACCAGCCCTCGGTGCCAGGGTAGGCTGCAGAAATGAGCTGTAACAGTGGTGGTGCTTGGCTGGGGCTGCTCTGGGGAGGCGTGGG
>JANZLQ010000061.1:12594266-12608392 GCA_026212715.1 Elanus axillaris
TGCAGAGCCAGCGTGAGCTGAACTGCAGCACGGTGAATTAGCGAGCAGGGATGGCGAATTAGCGAGCAGGGATGCTGTTGAGCCACAAAGCTGGTGCATATGCAGGACTGCAGGCTTAGGATGTGACCTGCCCACTCCAGCCTTGCATCCTGTTCTTAGATTACAAACTTTAGCTCAGTAACAACTGCAGGTATACTTTTTCTCTGAAGAGGTACAGCTAGACTTTTTTACATCAGGCAGTTCAGGGACAGAAGGTGAAAGAGAAAAGATACAGGCAAAATATCACTAAAAATACAGAATGGGTACTCCCAGCATTTTTATAGCACTCTTTATCCAAGAATGCGTGCAGCACAACATCACTGGTTCAAACACCCCAGGTCACAGCAGCCGCAACTGGAGTCAGTCACAGATGACACCCTGGCTGGTCATACCATGGTCTGTCTGCTGAGCCTAACTACTTTCTCTGCTGAAGGCTGGTTTGAGCCACACTTCAAAATATTTGTTCTTTTTCCTGCATAAATAAACAGCTTGAGACTCTCACTACAGTGCCCTTCACTAGCACCAGCGTTCACAAAAGAATAAACAAAACCCAGGCAGACCTCAGTCCTTGGCCATCAGCACGCTGAGCAGGCCATTCGTCGGAGGTCCAGTCATGACTGAATGAGCAAAAGCATTTACAGAAAAACGCGTGACACCCAACCCTACGGCACAAACGGTACTGTACTGGGTTTAGCACCTACCGTGCTGCACCTCCCAGTTAGAAGTGACCAGTTTCAGCTGCTGTAGCGGGGAAGCGGCGGGTGACATCCCTCCAGAGGGCACTTTGGAAAACTCCCGCGAGTGTCCCTTTTAGGGAAGTACTTAAAATAGCTGCGGATATCTCAGTGATGAAAGGGCCTCATTCACACAAATATTCAATCTGAAGTTGTTATAAAGTGGGACTTGAAGCCGTCTCTACAGAATTGTATCCGGGTGTAGAAAACCAGCCCCAAGCTGGCTCCTCCTTTGCGAGCCACGTGGCTCGCAGCGAGACGGCTTTTTGGCAGCTGCCTCCCCTTCCCCGCGCAGCATCCCTGGCTTGGTTCCCCCCACAGCCTGATGCTGTTTTGTCACTCATGCCCAACGCTGGCAGATTATTTGACAGCCTGCTGCTATTTTTACCTTGTAGCTTCTTTACTCAGCTGTCTCAATCAGCTGCTGCTTTGTTTTTCCTCTCCCTCTGCCTGCAGAATAGCAGGCTGGAGGCTCTCAAGTCTTGCTTCTGTTCCTGCTCTCCTTCAAGGCTTCTCTGGAAGACTCCTATCAAAGTCAGCCTCTTGTTTCTCCATCCCAAACCTTCAACAAGCAAGGCATGTCACATTTGTCTTCTTGTATCTGTCTCTTCCAGCCTGACTGTGATAGAAATTGCCAGTTTTTAATGCTCGCTCACACCCCAAGCAAAGACGGAGAGGTGAGCAAACCCTCATTTCTCAAGACACCAGCTAAGAAACTTAAATAAGCCGAGGGAAGAAAATGATTCAGCAGTAAGAGGAGGTCTCAGTAACAGATGGCAGAGTAGACAAGCTCGCTTGTATTTGCTTGCACAGGGAGGCCTTTTGTGACAGTCTTCTGGAGGGGCTGCTTCACGTGAGCAGTAATTTTACTGCCTGGCAGGACAACGCTGTGACGAGAGCAGGTCTTTCGTGCATAGATCGTTACAACACTCACAGCTGCCCATGAGTGGTTTTCAGGCTTCTAGCTTATATTTTGAGTAGATAAACATGTTTTTGCTGAAAAGTTTTCTTGTCAAGAAAAACTAATTTAGTTGTTCCTGCAGTTGTGCTCTATGATATTTAATTGCTAAGGCTCTTTTCTCAGAACACACTTAAAATTAAGCTGTTTCAAAACAACACGCTCCTATGTAGATACCTAGTTCAAAGTATGGCTTCATATTCTCCATCAAACAAGCCATTAATAGGACTTAGACGTCAGTGACCTCTACATTTTCTTCTATGATTTAAAGAAACAAAAGAAAACAGAATATGATTTTGCACAGGCTGTAGGCAACAACAAAAAAAGCTATTGGATATAGAACAATAACACACGAGATGTGTGACTGGGACTAAGGTGCAGGGGTAGTGGTTTTCTTGTAAGGCTGTGACCGCTAGATCACCATATATCCCAATTATAAGATATCACCTAGATTAGTAAGCAGGAATAGAATACTTAGCTTTTTAAATACTCTTTCTTTTTCTGCTGCACATTCAGTGCCACCTCTGACCTTTGTCTGCCCCAAAGACCTTCCCCCTGAGGCAAACGAGGTACGGGTAGAGACCACTGCTGCCATTTTACCTTCCTTCCACTCTGTGCAAACACGACTACCCTTGATTCTCCCAGCACTGTGCAGCATACAAGGTGACCTTGAGCATGTAAAACTCATTACAGACTCTCATTGGAAATCTCATCCTCCACCAGTTGTTAAAAATGAAAGATGCTTTAATAAATGATATGTCAGACACAGGATAATACTCCAAGCTTTCTCTTCCACTTGCAATTGCAGCCCAGTCGTAGGTTTAACACTTCCAACCTAAAACCAGCCAGGTCTATTTTCTTCTGACCTGGGATGCTGAGGTTCTTTCTTTCTCATTTTGGGTTACCCATCCGGGGTTACAATCTTGTGAAATGCCCAAGAAGTGGCTCTCATGCCACTATGCTCTGCTAAGTGGGGTTCCTCTCGGCCCATGTTACAGAAAGGTGTTCAAATCAAATAAATACCTGGGGGCTTGAATCTCTGTAGCTCCATGTGGCAGAGGTCTAATTTTCCTGCCTTGTTCTAGTGATCATTTTTTCCCATATGATCTATGCTAGCAGAATTTTTAAGAACAGGTGCCAACAGGTATATCTGTAATTATAGTTCCCTTTTAAAATGTTACATGCTTTTCTTCTATGCCAACGCAATGGCATGTTTTCTAACTTTCACAGTTTTAGTGCTTGTCAAACAAGTATTTTTAAAATTGGCTGAAGGACTTACTGTTCAGTGAGCTGTGAATGTAGAAAATGCCAGTTTGAAATGCCTGGCTACTTTTAAAAATACCTTGTCCTTGGAGGCAAAGAAAAAGCAAAACCAAATCAGAAGATGATGCTAGAAGGACCGTAAAGCCTTGTTTTATCAATCATCTGATGTGCACTTTTAGGGAGATGTGTTCCTTAATATTCCTTGATTATAAAAAAACTAACTTTGAGGTCAGGTTGACTTAGCCAACAAAACCTAGGACACTTGCCATATCTGGGTAGGAAACAGAACAAATTCAATGTGTATGGAGTAGTGACAGATGCCTCTTCTAGAGGACAGAAGACTGACTTACAGTGGGTGTTAGGTTTAGCTTTTAGGGCTAAGATGAAAAGGACGTGATCCTTGCCACGCTGTCTTGGACCCAGCCCTGCGTGTATCCCACTCAAGGTGGGATTTTGATGAAATTTCAAGATATTGAAAGGCATGATTTTAGAGGTGAACCGACTTCCAGCTTTCCTCCCTTGAAATGAGCTCTCTACCAGTGTGAATGTCTTGGGGGAGTACATAGGACTCACAGGCAGAGGTTTGTGCAAGCAATAATGTGCCTAAACACCTGGGTCAGTTTACATGCACAAAAGAGTGTTATAACCTTCTCTCGGGCCTTTTCCTAGAAATAAAATAGTTTAATAGGGTGCTGTTCTGTTTCCAGACACTGACTTCTGTGTGCATAGACCAAACATAGAACATTTGACTATCAAAAGGAGACTGCGCTGGAAAATTATGAGTCTGTGAAAACAGGGACCTGCAATGCATAGTGATTTGCAGCCTTAACTACAGCAGTTGCAATGGATGACGGCTGTAATGATTAAAAAATACAGCCCAACAAAAATTACTGCATTTTCCAGGAGTGACACGAGACATAAAGCTGATAAATAATCCTTTAGGAATCTACTGTCCGTAGCATTTTATTGCTATTATGAAACAGTATTATTCAATAAAATTAAAAGAAAAAGGTAGAGGTATTCATTTACAAGGCAGTGTATTGATACAGCTTACGTTGCTAATAGCCAACCCCAAAATTAGAACCGTTTGTAATTAGTCGTTTACCATGACTATCTCTAATCTAGATCCTGCTAGTGTAACCAATGTATTTAGCTGACCTCTTCTATTAAAGAGCTTCCAACAAAGCAAAAAAAGACTTCCAGAGATAACCAAAGACTTTACAAGCAGAGAATTTTTTTTTCACAACACATAAATTGTTCATATTAATGCACGAAATCAAAATTGCAAAACAAATCAAATGAATGTTTGCATAACCCTTAACTTTAAAAAAAAAAAAAATCTATATTTGAACAGCCACCAGAGGCTGCTAGAGACTGAACCTTGCACCCATTGACCTCCCCATTATTACAAGTTTGTTGGTCTCCCTTGCAGCGTTACTTGTCTTCAACAGCCAGAAGGTCTGTAGTGCCCTCTTTTCCTATGTAACAACTAGGATCATACTTAACTAACCATACTTTTCTGCAATAACCCTTAAGCAGACTTTCCCAGAGCAAGAGTGTGAAATGTACATTAAATTCTGCTTTGAACTATGCCAGTTAAAACTTCGCTATTCTGTACGTGCGAAACTGAGAAAGCACTGAAGTCCTTTGGCCATATTATTATTTTTTAAATCATATGTAAAAGCATGCAGGATATTTTACCAAGGAGATAAAATTTCTACCCCAAAGACCTTGTGGTCTCCAAAGGTCTGAAAAGACACAGGTGCATTGGCTACAGGCTAAAAGGACTCATTTGTTGAAGGTGCGTGGTAATGCTAGAAAATCAAATTTCACATATTATTACACACGGTCTCCAGTCCTCTGCTGTAACTCTGAAACCCTCTGGCATTTGAGGCTGTGGAGCTGCTAATGCTTTTCTGGCTGGGAAGGGGATTGGGGGTTGTGGCTATACCAGCGTGGACATTTTTTTCCTCCCGCTCTCTATACTCATTCACACATCCCAAATCCCATATTCAAATGGATGGAGAAGTCCTCTCAGGTTAAAGTCAAGGCACTCACATATCAGGTGAGTCAGTCTGAGACCCTCGTCTGTCTAGACAGCAGGACAGCCAAGGCTACCCCAGCCTCACTAAGGTTTTCTTGGTTGGGGCAAAGTTTTGATGTAGCATTAGGGCTACAAAGAAAATTCATTTGGGGAATATATGCAAAGGATAGATGTCCTCCAAGTTTTTATCATGATGTAGAAAGGGCAATAAGGAGTGGGCTGAATGGGGGGGTGTCTCACACGAGAAACATCACTTCTGAGCTTATAGTTTTATTCATGGTGTGGGGAGGTGCTGGTTTCTAAGTAATTATCACCCTAAGCCATATGCTATTGACTTCTGCATATCTGAGAAGTTCTATAGCTGCTAGGTTTTAAGCTTCTGGTAACCATCTAGATTTTTTTTCTTCTTTTAGATATGAGTAGATATACACAATGCTACTTCAGAGCTTTCTTCTTAATGATACTTTAGAGCTTTCTTCTAAGCTCCAGAACAGTTTCTGCATGTGTATTACAATAAAATAATGTAACTAAATAACAGCAGATTCGTTGAAAGTGCCATAGTCTAGGCTAGGTTATCAGCATAGCTGTAAAGTTCTTTACTGTGGCTGCAAATGTCAGTGTTTTCTTCTAAACAGATTTCTTCCAGATCAATGCAGAATTACTTAATTTGATTCTAAACAAACAGTGGCAGCACTTCCTGTTAGTCTAAACAATAAATGACAATAACAACAATAAAGCATCGTCTGGCAGGATGGGATACAGGTTATGTTCATATACCACCAATGGCTGTGCATCAGCATAAAACCTTCTGCTCTCCTGTTTCAGTTCATAAAAGCTTAAAAAAATTAAGTCTACCAACTGGATTTTTATTAGCTTGGCTATTGAAGTCAGAAAGCAATAAGCTCTGTTTATCTTAAGAACGGAAGAATCCCAAGACTTGATTTAAGCAGTTGAATAAATATGAGTAAGGAAAAAGGAGAAGGCACATTAAGAGCAGACACAGCATTTTACCAGCTGAAAGCTTGTTCGCCGTGAAGCATGCTGAATAAAAGCAATGCCCAGGTTGCAAGGTTGGTACCCCTGGCTGGGTTGCCCTCCTGAGACCCAGCACCAGCCAGCTGTCCGTCCCTGGAGTGGGTATGTGTCCCAGGATGGGCCAGGTGGGGACTGGAGGTTGGCAAGAGTACTGATGGGCCTGCCTAAAGTGGGGGGCTTACAGACCCTCCGCCTGCCCAAGAAGGAGCAGCTATGCCCCCCTTGCTCCTGGCAGGGGCTGTCCCACCGGTTCTTTCAAAGGGGTTTCCACAACTTTCTCAGAGGACTTTCACCCTTAGAAACCCTCCTTAATGCCGCTCGGGAATATGTCCTCTTGCCGTTTAAGCTCAGTACTTGTCCTGCCACCGCCAAACATGGAGAAGAGGTGATTCTCTGCTCCTCTCAAACTGCCTTTTACATATTTAAAGACTTCTGTCTCTCATGTGGTGTTTTCTTCTTTAGGCTAAATAACCATTCATCTTTCCTCAGAGCCAGCCTTCCTCAGATCTCTGGATATTCTTTCCTCTAATCTTTTGAAAACTGGTTAGAAATGTGAAGCTGAAAACCACAAGTATCCGAGCTATGGCCATATCGGTACCACGTATAGCAGGAGACTCATTTCACATGATGTGCGAGCTTGACTTTTGTTTCTGCATCCCAGCTATTGAAGCAACCTGAGGTTGCAGAACAGACAGAATATTAGTCAAAATAACCAATGATACCATTTTGCAATTCTCTTATGTGTATTTATGTAGCTCTTTTCTCCTAAATGTAAACTGCTATATTTCTCCCTGAATCATACTTTTTTCATATAAAAATGTCAAGAACATTTTGAGCTCTAAATCTTGCATTCAGCAGAGTGGCTAGTCCCCGTTTAGTCCCATTAGTCCCTTTCAGTGTTGTCTGCAAATTTAATTGAATACCCTGTCCAGTCATCTAGAACAGTAAAGAAAATATTAAATATTACCAGACTCCAGAGAGTCTGCTCTGGATACCCTTTCGTTTTGGCAGTGGCTCAAGAATAACTACATTTTGATTACAGTTTTCCAGCTATCTTTGCTCTCAGCCTCTTGTGGTTCCCCAAGTTTGATGATGAACATGTCATTCAAAACACTACTAGGAGCCAAGATATGACATATTTTGCTTCCCTTCTATCACAGTGTTTCCATGTCACATAAGGCAATTAGATTTGGCAAAAGACAGACTTGTCAGACTAATCCATGTTTCCTCTTGCATTCCTTTTTTTTTTTTTTATACATTCTGGGTGATTAAAAATAGTTGGCTTGAAGATTTCTTTCCCTACAATGTTTCTGAAAATGAAACTAAGCTGACACCTTTGCAATTCTCTGGCTCCTTTTTTTCCCTCTTTTTTTTTTTTTTTCAGAAATATGGGCACTGCATTTTCCTCCTTTAAGTGCCTGGCATTCACCCATCTTCTGCAAACTCAACAGGATAATTACTGATGACTTGTGAGATTCCCACCAGCCAGCTTTGGAAGCAAACCAAGGGTGAAGTTCATCATACTAAGCAGATATTAAATGCCATACTTATCTAACCATTTTACCTGACTGAGGGCTGAAGTCTTACCTCTTTGTCCAGCCATATCTAGTACTCATATTGGCATCAAAGATTTTTTTTTCCAATCCATCCTATTAAATTTAATTTTATTTAAGAAAGAAAGAAAGAAAGAAAATCACATCTAGCATTCTATAATGATGAAGAAAAAGCAAACCAAACGAGAGATGGCTGCTGCATTGCCATCTCGAAACAGAGAAAAAATTGTCATGACAGACACTCGTTTGTCTTTCACTGTGAGTCCTGTTCAATACACGGAGGTCAGACTTGCTTCATTAAGAGAGAAAGAGGCACTACTGAGCGACGCACTTCTCCCCGTTCTCACAGTGAGATACACACTTACTGTGCAGTTACGCTGTTTGGTTGTCAGCCTCAGTAATATTGCCCTTTTTATGAATACTTTTAAAATATTGACTGGCCCTTTTTATTGTTAATCATTCAAAATCTGATTTTAAGCCTTCTCCCTTTTCCAGCTGCAGCTATTTTTCACTGGAAAGCTCAAGTATATTTCTGCATGGGGTTTATCTCCCTGACAAATTTCTATTGCTGACTCTAGTTACTGGAGAACTGCTCAGAAAAATGGTTTAGAGCAGGAAAAGTGTATTAAAAAATAGGTTACCTTTGCACAAAAAACATATATATTTAGGCAAAGCCTGTACATGAAAGAATGTCAGCCTGAAAGGAAGCTGCAAGGAGTACAACACAGGCAGTTATAATAGGCAACTTTAGCTCTGCGACAGCATTTATTTAACTACATCACAACACTTCAAATGCCCTTTCAGCACTATGGCCCCAAAGATCTAAACAAATGCTCATTTAAACAGTCGCCTTGCTCCAAAAAGCTTTTCTTTAGCTGTTGTTTGAAAACTACAGAGAAGAATGCTGGAGGAATGCAATCACACAGGAAAAGTGCCCCTGAGCTTGCTGCCTACTGCAAGCACATCACAGTATTGTTTATTCCTCTTTCCATAAACCCCCTGAGGATAGTGTGGGTCCAGACCCACCAGAACTTTAAAAACTATCTGAAAACTCTTTCAGAATATTCTTTTCCTCCTGCACTGAGCATGGGTGGTGCATATGCTCATGTCAAGCCCAGAAGCACAAATGGACCCAGAATTACATATTGGAACAGGGTGCAACGTGCCGTGTGTGTGCAGAAACCCTCACTATGTCTGAGGTGGATCGCCACCACTGCATACAGCCGTAGGCTATCCTTAAAAGCTACAACTGTTTTCTTAAAAACAACATTTAAAAATTAAAAAGCCCCAAACGCTTTCCCCCCCTCCAAATCATGAGGTTTTGCACAGGAGTAGTAACCAGCAGTCTCAAGAAGGTTAGTTGCCATTGTGTGAAGTTCTCCACGTATGTCTGTACATACAAGCATATACTTGCATATGTACATATATATATATATATATATATATATACATATGCACAGTTGTCTTGGTTCTCAAACTGAATGATGGAGAAAGGCAAACTGCAGAAGAGGGCACACAGAGGTGAAATCATCTCCCTGTGAGTGTAGAGCAGGTGGGTACCAGAAATAGAAATACGACTGCATCAGTTGGGAGCTCCAGACTTTACTACATCTCTTTTCTTCTGCCTTCAGGACATGGCTGAAGGTTGCCACATGTCCCTCCAAACATGCACATCCTTATTTTCATTTGATGGGAAGTAAAGTGTTAGTATGGAAAGACAGGAATTTGAGGAGGGCTGGTGTAGACCTACCTCTCACCCACACTTTGCATCTGGAAGTGCCTGGGGTTATACACAAACCGAGAGGCCAGTAAGCCCTCCCTGGTGCACCAATTTTCTTCTTCTAGAGTTTTCCCCATCTTTACAGAGCTTGTCTCACTTGGTGCTAGAAAATCTCCTGATGCCTTTGCTGCTGTTCAGGTTAACGCTCCAGGTTATATCAGATAGAGAAAGGCAGGGAATTTCTTAGTTCTGGTCATGCTCTAAATATGTCTGCAAATTCAGCGCTGTTGAGACATTGCTGAGACCGGCCCAGTACCAACTCAACCACTTCCAGAAACGCAAATGGTAGTCAGGGACGTATGCATGAGCTATGTCCCCTCAAAGTCTTAGCAGACAAAAGAGTGGGTTGAAGCTGGATTTGGTTATCTTTCTCTCCTTAACCCTCCTGCTACTGTAAATCATTTTTGTAGGCAAAGAGGAGAAAATAAAGTATCTGCAGAGTTATTACCAAGAGAGAATATGGCCCAGAACTTTGTCAGCTGTCAAAGTAATGATCCCATTTTCTATGAAAACAAGCTTGTTACTATCTATTTGGTACAAGAATAGTATGTGTGTTCCAGGGAAATAAAAGAGAAGCCAAGAAAGGCTACAGGCCCAGTGCTAGAGGAAAGCACATTTGCACATAATACGCTGGAGACAAACGTATTCAAGAACAGTTCGTTTTGATGTAGTGGCAGGTCCTGGAACGTTGCCAAGGACAGTGTAAGTTGTTGGTCTCCTAGGCTGGAGCAGATATAGAGCAGTATTTCTCCTAAGTAAATAACTTCATTGTGTAGCAGAGAAAAAAAAAAATCATAAAGCCACTAGTAAATGTGTGCTAGACATTGAAATTTTGTAAGTCTTCTAAGCAAGGTGGGAAGCTTAAAAATAGGCCTTCACTTTGCACCTCCTCCACGTGCACCTTCCCCCCCGCCCAGCTTCTCATGTGGTCATTGCAATCTGCTCAAAGGAGCCTTCAGAAAACCCACAGGTGTTGCTTTTTCTGGCCTCTACAGAGTGCTAATAGGCAATGTTATAAAAACAGAACTCAGAAATCTCCCCTACTTTAAGTTCAATATCCATAGTGAAAAATAGAGCTGCAAAGGACTGGGGGAAATAGCTCAAAATAAGGTATGTTTAAAGTTTTCAAATGCTTTCTGTGCAGAGCTTTATGTTACATTGAAACCTACATTTGCTGCTTTTTTTTGAAGTTACTTGGCACCACTAGATTGGTAAGTCAGTCATATGTAATAGCTATAGTGAATTGAATACTTATTTTTAAAAGCTGCTCAAAATTTAGTAAAGGTTTTCAACCAAATTTTGTTTATTAAAAAATATACACCTCTATATACAGCTCTGATATCTGGCTTGCATAATGGAGGAAATTGAAATATTTGTCCTACTTAAGTATCTATATGTTTCAACCTGAGATCATTGTATGAGTAATAAGTATAAACACCTTAAAGAAAATGGCAAGACTGAGAAATGAGCCTCTTCTATACATATACAAATCTGGGGCAATGCCTTTGAAATCAGAACACGTTACTTGTGAATATCATTCTTGTTCTTTGGTATTTGTTGATAATATTAAGATGAATGTTTTAGCTTTCCACTGAGTTTCATTATTGAACAATCTGGCCCTATATTGCTTCTTTAAATCACGGAAGAAAGAAGTAGCACAGCACTCCTCTCCAGAACAGAGATAATGTGGCTATAGACCTCCAGATTTTAAGGCAGGTAAGAAACTCCAACCTGTGCCTGCGATCAGCCTCTATAGAATACTTTCATAATAGGCAGAGTTATTTACTGCTTGCTAAAGAAACAAGGGAATAATAGAAGAAATAGTAAAATTGCTGTGAAGCAATTTATTGACTCTTGTGAAAATAACAGGAGGTAAGAAAGGCAGGAAGGGATGAGATAATGGAGGAGGGGAATAAGAGGTGGAAAATAACTTTAACTTATGTACGCAATAATTTCCTGGGCTGTGATATTATCTGGAGGGAGAGGTGATTGAGCTGGATCTGATTTGTATGTAGTAGTCTTTTTTGCACTTTGGACTTGGCCTAAGTGGTGATTTGAACACCGCAATATTTAGGTAGCATCTGCCTCCTGAGAGGTTACAGATAGTATGGCTCTGGCAAAAGACAGGAGTTTGCATCAGTCCAGCATGTCTGCAGATGTATAATGCATTTATAGCTTAAAGGACTGGTATGGGAATTTTTACATTGCAGCATATTCCGTTTCCTTTGTAGGCTCATTTGATTTAAATACATGAAGGCAGAATCCAGCTGTTTGGCTTTGTGGTGAATACAGAATTAACTTTCTGAAAAATTGCTGGTGGATGGATTGATTTGCTTGAAAGTTAAGAGGATGAATATATTATTTAAGAAATTCAGCACCTACTGTCAGCCCTGTTGTTCACTTAAATTATGTTAATGATTAAAAGGAGGTATGGATGATTCCAAATTCCTTGGAGGCCAGCTCCATGAATTTCTGTGCCTTGCTACTCTCATGGAGGTTCACTCTCACTTTAAACATATCAGAAACGAAGGCCACAAACTGAATGCTTTGGCAGAAGGTGTAACGGCATTGAGAGGGAGTGGAGCTGGGCTTGGGATGTGCTGCAGGATCTTGGGAACTATTTGGGCTGCAAGAGACAATCTTGGGCCCTATGCCTTTGCTTGAGCAAATCGGTTCCTGGGGGGCTAATAGCAAAAAGCAGCATTTTGGCTTGTGTGTTTGAGGGACTTCTTAATTTTTCTTAATCTGCCACCTCTTCTTGCTGAGTAAAATTGGGATTTGGGGAAACTAATATTATAACAAATTTGTCTGGGGAACTGCTTTCATCACTACCCTAGGAAATGGGTTGGTTAATGGAGAGGAGAATGAGATTTTTACTATTGAGTTCTGTAATGGGGCAATACTCTGTTTTTGCAGCAGATGGGTTGAAGAGGCTTGGAATATATATTTTATTTTTTTTCACTGAAATGGGTTGGAATAGTGGTTGGAAAGCATTCCATGTGCTACAATGGAAAACATGAATGAAAGACTCAGGTAGAGAAAGGAGAAATGAAGGGCTGGATTCTGTTGCTGGTCTTTTCTTTGTCTCTGTGCAGTCTAGTTATTCACATTCGTGCAATTATGTAGTCTAGTCTACTGGTTTGTCAGAAGTCATCAACAAGTTATCCAGACTCGCTTATCTTGGTGAAATTTTAGCTAGAAATCTGATACCCTATGCATAGATCAGATTTCCTCAAAAGTATTGTTTTCCTGTACCCTAAGTTAACTTGGGCAGTAGGTATGTAAATTGCATTTAAATGTTTGTACATCTGAAAAAGATTTCAGGAGATAGGTTATTTAATTGTACAACACTTCCCTCTTCAGAAGTAGTTATTTTAGGATTCATGTGATACACATCATCAAGGCCATCTTGATCTACTGATTGGGAAATTTGCTTTCACAAGGAACATAAATTTTTACAGAAATTACAACCAGCTTTGTCATAGCAAGTACGAGCTGCTTTAACTAAAAGCATTAGATCTGCATGTGACAAAATATTTAATAAAAACCCAGAAAAGTAACACTTGTCTTTCAATCCCTCTCTTCTGGAAAAAATTCTTTTCTTTAGTTTTTTTTTTTCTTGCTATTGCCTTTACTTCCTATTGAAAAAATAATTTCTCTCCATAAGATCTGATTTTTTTCTATTTTTTTTTTTTCTTAATGGAAATGATGTACCACTGCTGTGTTCTGCAATCAGCCTTGGTCAGTTGCTTAGGTTGTGCATACAGGCATTAACACAGCAGGTAAAAGTTTAAGTAGTACTAAAAGTTTGAAGTTTTGCAATCAGTAAGTTCATAGCCACTCAGTGATGCTAGAAATAGTAGACTGCTTTGCAGTACAGTAATTAATTGTGTATGGTTTCACTTGTTCCATTCCTACTAAAGCTCAAAAAGTATCCCATGTCCGCTCAGGAGCATGTTATGCTCTGCTGAAAGTGTAGACTGGGAATCAGATTTTGATTTAGTTTCCTGATAAGGCCTTTGCCCTCTAAAGATCAAGTGCATAAGATTCTAAGTGTAAACTGACTCAGAACAAAATGATGTGCCAATATTCCAACGATATTCCAAAATATGCTCCAATATTATGTTGTTAAGGAAAATATAATAAATTGGGTATAGTCTGTAGCGCTGCATGGGGTTGTTGTGACCCAAGTGCAGGACCTGCCACTTGGCCTTGTTGAACATTGTACAGCTGGCCATGGCCCATCGATCCAGCCTGGCCAGATCCCTCTGGAGAGCCTTCCTACCCTCCCACCCAACTTGGTGCCATCTGCAAACTTACTGAGGGTGCACTCGACCCCCTCATCCGGATCATTGACAAAGATATTAAACAGAACTGGCCCCAGTGCTGAGCCCTGGGGAACACCACTTGTGACCGGCCACCAACTGGATTTAGCTCCATTCACCACAACTCCTTGGCCCTGGCCATCCAGCCAGTTTTTTACCCAGGGAAGAGTATGCCCATCCAAGCCATGAGCAGCCACTTTCTCCAGGAGAATGCTGTGGGAAATGGTGTCAAAGGTTTTCCTAAGGTCTAGGTAGGAAACATCCACAGCCTTTCCCTCATCCACTGCGTGGGTCGCCTTGTCATTGAAGGAAATCAGTTAAATCAAGCAGGACCTGCCTTTCACAAACCCATGCTGACTGGGCCTGATCACCTGGTTGTCCTGTACATGCCATGT
>JANZLQ010000061.1:12608682-12621078 GCA_026212715.1 Elanus axillaris
TAACCATTTCCCCTTGGATTATGGGTTTTCATTCTGCTCCCCGTCCCTGTCTTCCAGCTCAGGGGGCTGGGTACCCATAGAGCAAGCAGTTGTACTGTTAAAGACTGAAGCAAAGAAGGCATTAAGTAGCTCAGCCTTTTCCTCATCCTTTGTTGCTATATTTCCCCCTACATCCAAGAAATGTTATATGATGTTGACCTTTCACTTACAAAAATAAGGGATTGGTATCTTTGCTCTATTGCAGAAAAGTGTGGGGGATTTTTTTATCTTTGTGTGTCTGTACAGGTTGAACAGTCTCTGTTCATTCTCTGATAGAAAATTTTCACATTCATAATGCCATTTTACCACTGCTCTGTTACATTTGGTAGACTGACATGTGTCAGCATTTATCACGCTCTGTGTGAAGAAAACTTTGCAGGTAAAAAGTATTTATTTTAATGTTGTAGAACAATTTGTATGCCACTGGTATATTTAAATACTCCAGCTATATAAATCAGGCAACATGGAGGCTTGGAGTCAGTTCATATCTACTTACTACCAGAAGTAGAACATTAACATATAGGGAAGATAAATGCTGTGCTGCGTTCTTGCTTGCTGTGGTGTCTCTGTAGCCTCTTGCCACAGGCTAATTTCCATGTCTTCCAGCTGAGCCATTCTGTTTCAGAGCTGTGATGGCAAAAATTAAAAATTGGCTTCCACTGCCTTTTTTGTTTACCAAGACAAACAGTAAAAACATAAAGAGTGTTTTTCTTCCTCCTAGCAAAGCACTTGAGTGCAAGCTTGCTTTACATTGACCTTAATGAGACTTAGAAATTCTTAAGAGTTTTGATTGAGCGCTTCTGTTCCTAATCCTGGTTGAAGTCAAATTTCTCATTGACTGGAGTCTTGTAGGAGACAGCTCTTAATCGCTTATGAAAATATTACAGAAATAGCTTGAAACACTGTAGAAAGCTATTCTGTGCTGGTACAGCTATATTATTTTGGACCATTACTTTAAAATATGGCAGCGTTTTGGTTTTATAGTAGAAGCTACAGAAGCAGCTGTGTGCTTTGCTCATAAATGGAAAATAGTTCTGAGTAGTATTGTGTCTTTGTTCTGCTGATTCTCTGTAGTAGTTATCTCTACTTTCAGGCTTAAAAGCTTAAGGACTTTTCCAAATTAACATATATTTCCTGGTATTTGCTATTCTTTAATAGTGAATGCAATCTTTACCTAAACGCTTTTTTAATCGTATTTAAGATATTGGTACAGTACAGTAAACATGACTTTGACACACCTAGGTCAAAAATCCAATGCTGTCAATGAAAACATCCTATGGTAGAGTGAATAAACACCTTGTATGATCCTACTAAATGTAGGAACATATTACTGTATGATTCTGCAGGACCTTCAGCATGCATTAGTCAGTCTTGTCACCAACAGTTGTATAAAACTGCAAGCAATGTGATTACTCAATGCTTAAAGCTAGAACATTTTCATGTGTTTGTCATGCTAGGCAGAAGAATACCTGATTGAATCTGCATTTTCTTTTAAAGCAGCAATGCAGTTTCAAAGCAAGTTCCCTAGCTGTCCCCACCTCCTGCAGGGCTCTTCTGGCATTTGGGAACTAATCTTTTTAGAGGAAACTAAACATATTCTGCTCCAGGTGTGCATCCCAATGCACTTCTAGTCCTCTTGCAGGTATAAAGGTTTCAACCAGTGAGTGCTACTTTGGACTGCTTGGTCACATGCATGGAGAGGGGATGTTGTCGTGGTTTAACGCCAGCCAGCAACTAAACACCACGCAGCCGCTCACCCCCTTCCCCCCCACAGCGGGATGGGGGAGAAAATCGGGAAAAGAAGTAAAACTTGTGGGTTGAGATAAGAACAGTTTAAAAACAGAAAAGAAGAAAGTAATAATGATGATAACACTAATAAAATGACAACAGTAATAGTAAAAGAACTGGAATGTACAAATGGTGCACAGAGTAATTGCTCACCACCTGCCGATCGACACCCGAGCAGCGATCGCAACTCCCCCACCACCCAGTTATTTCCTGAATGTGATGTCCCGTGGTATGGAATACCTCGTTGGCCAGTTTGGGTCAGCTGCCCTGGCTGTGTTCCCTCCCAGCTTCTTGTGCCCCTCCAGCCTTCTCGCCGGCTAGGGCATGAGAAGCTGAAAAATCCTTGACTTAGTCTAAACACCACCCAGCAGCAACCAAAAACATCAGTGTGTTATCAACATTCTTCTCCTACTGAACTCAAAACACAGCACTGTACCGGCTACTAGGAAGACACTTAACTCTATCCCAGCTGAAACCAGGACAGGTGTTCAGCCCTGATGACCAGACTAAATCTAGTCTGAAGTAAAATCTAGAGGACTGTGTATAGTGATGAAGTAGGGTCCTCAGCACCAATAGCTTCTGTCTGCTCATCCATTTATATTATGCTGGATGATATGCTAATGTAGGTGTAGCCTTGTGAAGGCTTTAAGTTTGTTAGAAGCATTTCTTCCACAAGTCTTTATCAGATATCTAATTTCTTGCATTTTTATGGAAAAAAAAAAGTGTAGGTGGAAATGAGAGAGTAGATACTTGATGTGGAAAACTTCACTGATAAAATTAAATGGAGCACAGTATGGAAGTAATGGAACATTAGTTTCTAATGGATATGTTTGTGGCTTTTGCCATTGTCATGCTCTTTTGTTAAAAAAAAAAAAAACACCAAGCCTTGTACTAAATACATTACAATGCTTAGCAAGTCACTAAAAGTAATTACAGATAATGAATGAACATGGCATCTTAGTTTGCAACTTGACCTACTTCTTAGTACAAAGTACTCTCTTGCAGTGCTGTTCTCCTAGAATTGAGGTCTATAGGGCTTTGGCATGTCTTACCCTACTTATGTGGAGGTTCAGAAAGGAAAGTTCATGTATTCTGTTTAATCAACAGCTCTGAATTTTTTTAAAGTGCTTGTACATCATCATTGCGATAACTTAGAAATATACAGATTAAGGAAATGGAAAGCTTCTGATATAGATAATAGTATTTTATAAGTTTGATCACTTCCATATGTTCTCTTTACATTGAAATACAAGATATGTAAATCAAAATTCAAGTGTGAAGTCTTCTGAAATAAGTGATACAGAAGCTGCCTGCTCTAGCTTGAATGAGACACGCTGCAGGCTTTATGCAATCCTCTGCCTGGCTTTGCATACACTTGCCAGTGCTGCCTGCTTTTTTGTGCTCTCACCATCTTTGATACGTTTTGTTAAAATCCCAATCAAACAAGTTTTTGAGACCAGATTCACAAACATATTAGGTGCCTAAATCAGTGGAAGTTAATCACTTCAGTACTTGCAAGTCTGGTCCAGTGCCTGCAAATATCATAAAAAGAATTAAAAGGACTGCCAGTACCAAAGAAGGACAAAATTAAGTTTTCTTCCAATACCTCACACAAGTCTCAGGAAGCAGTACAATTAAGTCAGATCTTTGCCTCTTTGCTCAAAGACCTGTTTTGCGCTGCAGCTGAGGCAGAGAAATAGTTGCAATGCACTGTGTTCTGACGTTCCCTGGTAGGTATATGTTCCCAGTCATACTCAGTGAGCGTGAATTAAAGCAGTCTGATGGGTAGTCCATTGTCAAAGTAGAGCTGGGAGCAGTAACCAGCAAGCAAGAATCTGCTCATGACAGTTGAATGCTGCTGCAGGAAGCTTAAAAACGCATAGGAAAAATTCTTTGAGCTTCAGAGTGGATTAATGCCACTTCTTACTGGTTTTCTTGTTATGTTTCTTATTGTTCAGTTTTTCTTCCATTTTGAACCTTTGGTGAACTATATGACAAATGAGAATATGTGATGGTGTTGTAGAAAAAATAGCACAGCCAAGGCTTTTGCTATATCCTTTTGTTCACTGAATCACGAACCAATCCCAACTTGATCTAACCTGCATGTTGGGCACCATTTCATGTTGGAGAGCGTCTAGATTGCCGCATCCAGTTTGGGGCCCCAGCAGAGGAGAGGCACGCACAGCGTGAGTCCAGGGGAGCTCCCAGGAAGGTTGGGGTGGGAGCAGCAGCCCTGTGAGGAGGAGGTGCTGTGGGAGCAAGGCTTGCTCAGCCCAGGGAAGGAGGTGGTTGCAGGGCCTCAGCAGCTGCCTGTCCCCATCTGGTGGGAGGTTGCTTGGTTGACCATTGAGGAGGTTGACCACAGGCCCTAGCTCTGGGAAGTTCAGGCTGGATTTCAGCAGGACCATCCCCTGGGGAGGTAGGATTCTGAGATGATTCTGTTTGTTGTCATTTATAAAAGGAAATAGGATCAAAGGTCCAGTTTGCAAGTCATGCCTATGCAGAAATTCCACCACAGTCATTAATTACTTGGGTTTCCGGGAGTGGATGTTAAATACGGCATGTAACTCTCCATCAGTGGATGCTTTTGTGAGTACTTTTGCACTGACTTCCTGGTGCTTTCAAACCCGATGCTGTGCATTATCCATTCTAGTTGTTGTTGCAGATGAGTGGTTTAGACTGCTTAAAGAATCACTGTCAAAGATATTAGCAAAAGTAATTTAACATGAGTTTATAAAAGTGTGACTTCACGACGTTTGATGGCAAGGTTCACTCTATTACTTAATATATGGATGAAGTGTACAAAACAAAATTAAGTTAGAATCAAACTAGAATGATTTATACAGAGACTGAAAACACAAAAGGGTAAAGGAGAAACATACAAAGAAAGATCGAGTTAGAATTGATTTTTCATGTTTTGTACAAAGATAGGAGGTGCAGAAAGATAGGGGAGACCCTCCTGTTGAGTCACGAGGTTCAGAGAAGACCCCCTTGCTTTCTAAACTCCTGATGGAGCTTAGGTGTGGCTGGATCGGCTCCTAGTCCCAGACTTGGGCAACAGTTTATGTCTAAAGGGATTATATGTGTGTAGCAGCAGTGTAATGTTCATTCATAGTTTAAGGTGACTCACAGGATTTAGCTGAACTTAAGTTTTGACTAATCTAACGTTTTATAAAGTAATTAGTTTTAGTTACAAGCACAACAGTGACTTAATTACAGATTCGACACGGCAATATTTATATTATACTTGCTATCAGATACCTGGGTCAATTCACACGTGCATGCACGCAGACACAAAGATAGATGTGTATATATGTAACAGAGCTGTACCTGTAAAAAAAAAAATCCTTTTGAGTTCAGCAAAATATTCATGTCAAATGTCTCAGCATTTCTCAACGGGCGAAGGGTTGAGCCTCAAGGAGTGAAGGGTATCAGCCCAGGTCCTGTTGTCAGCTTTTGGCAACGGTCCTCTGATTTTGTGAACTGGAGGGTTTGTAAGCTCTGAGAGGTGTCCACTCAGAGGAAGATGCTGGTTGCAGCCCACAGTGGTCCAGGAGAGTTCCAAGGGCCTCACTTGGGACTGCTGTTTATCGGTTCGGGAGAAAATTGGCTTTGGTCAGTGTAGTCTCATTCTGGCCATAGTTCTTGTCAGCAACCACACAAGTGAGTCATGATCCAAGCAGCAGGAGTCTCGGATATGGATCCAGGCAACAGGAGTTTCAGGTGCAATTAGAGGGTGCCTAATTGTCCTGACTCACTCTACCATAGCCAGGATAAGAAAGTACCGGGCTGTCCCAACTCGCTGTGCAAGAACACAATGATGTCTGGTCCTGACATTGCAAAGTGGCCTGGGGGTCTGCCCCATCACGGTTGTGCCATGCCTCTGCTGTCAGAATTTTTGAGAGACTAAACTTTTTTGCTCATATTGTATGTATGATTTGAGCTGTAAGTCGTGTAGCATATTTTTATACCGCTCAGTATTACAAGTATAGCTTTACATACTTTTTTTTTACCTTAAGTGTGCCAGTATGTTTTCCAGTCACTATTTTTTATTCTCTAAATTACACAAGCTGGAGACTTCAGTACAGAGCGTCACTGATTAATAGACACCAACATGTGACTGAAGATATCTGAGATCACAAGCTGGTCTGCGATGCTGGGGTAGGAGCTGGAGAGACCTGTGAGTCTTATCTTCTGCTCCAGGATTGCCAGAGAAGGGAGCAATACTCTGGCCATCAAGCACGAGTGAGGAGACCTTGCGGTACCTCCTGCAGCACCCATCCAATGCTGTAAGATGGTCAGGGCCTGCGAGATGTGAAACAAACATTTATAGGGTTCACTAAACCAACAGAGCGGTCCCACCAAATGCCACAGCTGTGCATGCTCCTACTGCAGCACGTCACAGCTCTTGTCTTCCCACGGACTTGGGGCTCCCTGGGTGAGACATGCTGCTTCACCCCCCACAGCCAAGACCCCTGACACTTCACTGGGAAACAGAAAACTGTATGTGAGTTGTTTCTAAGTCTGGATGGAGAGGATGGATGAAGAGGTCAATATTCAAAGATGGATTCTGTTGATAAAGTATAGAAACCTGTTAATTTCTATGTAGGGTATGAAATACATAGTGTTTGTAAAATAGGTACAGTGGATATATTTGCTGTGTTTAGGTATTTGTTAAATTGTTTTGTGGATAGGATGGCTAAAGTACTATTTCTGAGGCTAAGAAGTCACACATCACCTTACAAATTATATATGAGAATATCAGGATTAGGGTAGCATTATTATTCTGTTTTGTCAGGCAGTGCAACTAATTTTTCAGTTGCCCTTTGGCAGCCCTGGCCTAAATAGCAGCCGTCTCTTCATAGCAATTGTTCTGCATTGTGAAAACTATTTCAGTTAGTTATTATGTTAGGTAACTTTCTAGAGGACTGTAACTTTTCATCATCCCTTGAGGAAATGTTTCTAGACTACTACAACACTACCTGAAATCATGATAGCTTAATGGATGACTTGAAAGAAGTATCCTACAATGTTACACACTGTTTTGAGCACATAAGAATATCTGTATTAATGTCAAAGTCCCAGAAAGATCTTAACTGTTATAAAATTGAACAAGGAGAAGCAAAGCTTTGAAACACTGTTCATAACACTGCAATACAATAAGCTTCATATGCTGAGCTTCACCACTTAATTCAGCTCTAAAAAAACCTTGGTAGAGAGAGATTCAAAGACATAAACATAAAGGGTGACTGTGTTAGGAGTCTGTCTAACTTTCTCTTTCTGCCTCTGAGTATCTCCACACTGCTAGCATGACACATGTGCACATGCTTTAGGCAGACAGGCAAATCACTAAAAGCTTGGATTTGATACGGACCCATTTACCTTTGTCTGAATTTGGCCTTTAGAGAGGATTTTGACAAAATACAGGAGAGAACTGTGCTGATGCTTGTGAAACTGCAGCATAGCAAAGATTTGCAATGGAGCTATAGGAATCCAAGCTTCCTGATGGGCTTGTCTTTTCCTTTGTATTTATCCTATGTAGCTTAATTTAGAAACGGCAATATTTAATCAGACTCTTCCCACTTTCCTGTCTACTGCTACTAATTTATCCTCTTTGGAATTTGGGCATATTCTATTGGATACGATTTTTTAACCTTATCAAGTGATTTCCTTGCCTCCAGTCATTCTTCGGTTTTCTGCATTCCTTTTGTTTCACATTAATTGCTTTTCCCATAGAAAACATGATGAATGTAAGGTGATCAAATGTGCCAGATTCAGAGACAATCTTTTCTTCATTGTGATGTCTTCACATTTCACAGAATTCATCAAATCACTTTTATGTACCTATTTTCTTATGATCTTGAGCACCAACAGCCCAAAGTCAGTTCTAAACAATTTTCATCAATCTACTTGCTAAGAAAGCTTGCAGTTACTGTACCTAAAAAATCAATATTTCATGACGTTGCACAATAGGACATTAAATTTGGCACAGCTTTCTATATAACATGATCTAAATCTATTTTTATGTATCTGGTATAATACATTGTTTAATGTCAATCTGTTGCCATTAGGAACACCCTAAGGGAGGTACTTTTTAGCTCCACATACTGTATCCCAGAAATATAGGTATGTTAGCAATCGTGTAGGTATATGGAACATATGTAAGCATTATTGAAGTCTAATGGACAGTGTACTGTAACCTAGCGTGGCAATTGATTGCTCTTTGCCTTGTTTTCCCCTTCCCAGATTTTGGGCAAAGAGCACTCTCTTCCTGTGTGTTTGTGTGTTGGGGTTCAGCTGGAAACCTTGGGCTTTATATGAGCATTAATACTATGTACATCTTCCAATGGGGATATAAGACAAAACCCTTTAAGTACAAGAAAAGGAGCACATTAGATAAACTCAGTAATGTCAGATAAATCAGTGGCACAGCCTTTGTGCATGTATTCTTTGTTGCTTTTCCACCTGGAAAATAATATAGCAGAATTGAAGTAGGTTTGTGGATGTCAAAGAAAATGAAAAATGAGTCAATGAAAACAGCCAGAGAGGAGTTTTAGATTAGGATTGATTACTTTGAAAAAACCCTAATAACAAGCCTGAAAAAATACATATACAATGACAAATGACATGGTGAAAGGAAAGTAGGAGCTTCATTTCTTCTGCTCTTGCTATGCACAAAAAAGGTGAAAGACTGTTAGAGGAAAAGCAGGAAATTCCAGCATAATAAAACCAAACATGTCTCCATACAGTATGCAACTAGAGTGGGGAACCATTACCACAGGAAATTAAGGCCAAAGCCGCTGTTGAAGCAATCAGTACAGGTATATAGGTATCAAGGGTATGACGAGAGCATTTTAGAAAAGGATATTAATCCTCTTCTATCAGGACGTAAGACACCAGAGTGGTATCTAGTAAGATTTCCACACTATTCCGACTGCATATTTCTTACACTTCCTTATGCAGTGTGGCCCCTCAAGAATTTCAAGTCCCGTGTTGTGAGGTGTGACAGAAAGCTAGTCTTCCGCAATAAGTGCATTTTATTATTCTACTCTTTGGGATTTATTGCTTATGTAAAGCCTCTCATTGGTGCTGAGGTGCAGTACAACCAGCTGCATTAGTGGTGCTAGATTACCAGTATCTTACTGAAAAAGTGTTCTGCTGCTCTTTAACCTGCATGCTACAAAAATGAAGCTGTTTTGCAGCGGGTGACTCTTCTGATCAAAGCTCAGATCAGCTGAGTTGTTTGAAGCCATATGCCTAAGGCTGTACACAGATGTGAATTTAGGATTTTTTCTAAAGGTCCAAAAATTATCTCTTGTATTTAATTTTGTAAAATTGTAATGAATGCTTCTTGTATTTAATTGTTCCTTGCTGTATTTATACATTTGCCAGAAGGGAGTGGCTTGCTTTCTGTGCACTATGCCCTGAAAGTCATGCGGAAGAGCATGCACAAGATTTTCTCTTAATGCTGGTTTAGTTTCTAGAAGTAGAAAGACACTGAATAGCAAAGGGACACAAATAAATATGCCCCCTTTGCTGTGTGAGTGTCATAATCTTGACTCCACAACTGGAAAATTATTCACATTTTTTCTGAATGTCTCTGATTTAAAATTTTGTGCAGTTTAACTATTTAGTATTTAGATATTTTATACAAAGTTGAAGTATTACATGAGGGACACATGCAAATCCCTTGCAGAAGAGCCCTGCATTTTTTCCTGAGTTTCATTCTGCTGTCTGTGAGCTGCTGTTTTACTGTCTTGGTCTGATGCCTGTATACATAGTTTGAAGTTTATATAAATAAATAAAAAAATGTTCCCACAAATTATGTTTGTTCCAACATTTCCCTGCAATACTAGATTTAGTAGAAAGACATTATTTAGGATCTGAATTTGTTGCATACAAGCACTATGGGAAAAACTGCTATCCTTGGTGAGTCAGTAGGATCAATACCTGCTAATAGAAAGGATTGTTTCTAGCAAATGGTGCAGGCTTCCTAGAATGCCACAGAAATGTAATTTATAGGTAAAAATTTTTACAATAACATGTATTTGCTTTCTGTAATCTTCCTGCGGGTAATCTTGTGTGTCTTCCCTTCCAAGTACTTCTTCCTCATAGTGCATAACCTGAAATGTCTGCTGCAGGAGAAAAGTAACACAACTGTCAAGCTACCCAGTTTACCACAATTGCTGGTATATTGTGCAGTGCTGTCACAACTAGTTCTGGTAGCTGAGGGTTCCTATAAATTCAGTTATAGCAGAAATACCCCAGCCTTTTCTTTGCTGAAGACTGATTGCCAAGAAAAAAAATTTAATGGCTGTATAGTTTTCCATCTGACAGTCAATTGCAATGCAAAAAGAGCACACACAATGGCATCCAATGTGTGGAGTGATGATATAGTAGCAATAACAGGGCAATGACAACATATTGGACAGATTTTTATTTGTAAGATTTCTGCCAGTGCAAGGTCAGAAACAAACTGCCAACAAGAAGTCTACAGTATAGATGACTATGACTTAAAAAAAATCTGATAAAATGGAATTGTAGGAGCAATTTGATATGTGATGTGTACTGTGCAACCACTTGTTCTCCGGTAAGCTCTTTTGCTGTAGGTGGAGCATAAAATATTAGGTAGAATAAGGCCCTAGAAGTCTTAACAAACCATATCTGTACAGTAACGATTTAAAATGAGTGAAGAATTCTGTTGCCTGTGTTAAAAAAAAAAAAAAAAGCCTACCTGTGTCATGTGAACAGTAAAATGCTATATTGGAATAGATAAAGTCAAGGGGCAGAAATATAGTCATTGACAGGTTATCCGGTGTCCACTTTTATTGTCCTCTCTCTTTCAAGTGGTCTTGACATAAGATTTTTTCAGATACGTGAAAAGAAAACTTACTAGAATCAAAAACACATGTTAAATAAAACCCCTTGTTAACAAGAACTAATCCTTGTGCTGAAAAAACATGTTATACAGAATATCTTAGAAGCTGAGTTTTTAGAACCTACTCATTGTAAAGAAAGTTATTTTTTAGCATTTGTTGACAATTGGAAAACAGGTAGGTAAAGTCAAGTTCTTCATCTGGAAAAACAAAGAGGAACAGCTCTTTTTGCCTCAGAGTGCACATTGATTATGTTGTCTTATCAGCTGTGGGGAAAGATCATTTTCAGTGTTGCTTAAAAATTTCACATTTAGTTGAGTGCATATCTAGCATTTATGTTCCTGAAGTAAGGGCTCTATGATCTGGAAAAAAGTTGGTGATCTCATCCTTCTAATAATAAACTTCAAATACTAAATTATGCATCATTTCCCTCTGATTACAGATTTCAAAGAATATATTTCTATGGTGTGTTTGTGTTTATTATGTTACATTGCATTCCCCTGAGTACTTAGCAAGCAAGCTATAAAGTCAACTATTAATTATTTGTATTGTAATTAGAGGAATCATAATGAAACTAAGTATCATGGAGAATGTAATGAGTAGCAAAAAATGGGACTGACTATAGATCCAGGTTCCTATAGAGGTAGATGTTTTCAGACAGCACAAGAACAATTTCTTTTTGGTGGCTGGCTGCCACTTTCAACACATCTTGCAAATTAAGAAAGTATATAAATCAGCATGAGAGTGGCTATGTTGTTAAAACATAAGCAGAACACATCGTGTTTGTTCTATCCCAATATTTTGCTGCTTCTAATCTCTCCTGCTCTCATCTTGTCTCATAAATGTGTGACTGACAGTGTCTAAAATCTGTTTAGGATCAAAGGCTTTGAGTTGCTGCATCCATGATGTTTGGGTATTGTCTCCATCTTTGCTTTCCTATTCTACTAAAATTATTCCTTGTTCTATATGGTGTAAAATGTGAAGAGCCTACTCTTTCAGAAGATGACTAGAAAGGGGCACATTTTAATTTTGCAAATGTCTAAACTTCAGTTATCTTAAAGCACACTACTTTCAGAGGATAAAATCATTAAAGATTTCCAAAAAAAGGGGAAATTGGAAAACAGACAACCAAATATCACATGTTACTCTGGAAAATCCCAAACTCATCCAAAATTACTATAAAAACCACTTACTAGTTTGGGCAAGGTAGTCAACTCTCCATGTATTATTCCCTTTGCATCTTACCTTACAAATCTTTGAGATCTTTGCAGAACAGTTGGGAAATCTTTGGTCCTCTGGTATAGGGAAAGAAAGGCTCTGTAGCAATAATGCCACAGCTATGCTAGTGTCTAAGGATGTCATGGAGAAAATATGCAGATCAAGACAGAACCTTTTATTAGAATAACTTTTATCACTGGAAAAACTTTTATGTAATCAAAAGATTCAGTATGAGTTTGGATAATAGGACTGGTGAATAATATGCATGACTAGTATTTCTTAATTTGCTACTAAATTGTTACAACTACATAATTAACTTAAGTTAATGTTAAATTATTTGAATGTAAAATGTAATAAAAAATTAAATATTTTCAAGAGGTAAACATAGTCCATGGGTGCTGTGATGGGTTGACCATGGCTGGACGCCAGGTGCCCACCAAGTCGTTCTATCACTCCCCCCCTCTTCGCTAGACAG
>JANZLQ010000061.1:12631600-12661148 GCA_026212715.1 Elanus axillaris
CCCCCCCCCCCCCCCCCCCCCCCCCCCCCCCCCCCCCCCCCCACACAAACCCCACACTCTGCGTTTAAAGATTCAGGAAGCTCACAGAAAGTGAGCTGTTTCCCTTAGAACTGTCCCCAGTTTCTCTTTTCCTGCTCCCTGCCATTTCATATTACTTCAGTGCATAAAAATGAGTTTGCAGGCTTTCAGATGCTGAGGCTCTTCACTTACCGAATCTCTCCGTACTCAGACAAGTTCAATCTGTATAAAGAACACAATGATGCATAAAACAGTTACATTGCATTATGCAGCAGTCTAATTTATTTCATGAAGTATATAACAAATGAGCAAATATATTTTGATGCCACAGTCATGAACATTGTAGGCTTACAGTAATTCAGCATGACCGATTGAGTTGAAAACCATTATTTGTGAAGTGAGAGTTGATGAGCTAGCAGTGTAAGAAGTTTTGCTTGTCCAGATGGGAATTTTATGAAAGGATACAAAAATTATTGAAGGAGAAAAGAGATGGGGGAAAAAAAAAAAAAGTGTGTAAACTGAAATACTCTGTGGGGAAGATCCAAGGCTTGTTTGCACTGAAGAAGTTTATGGTATCTGTTAAGAAGCAACAATTGGATTCCATTTAGATTTGTTGTTCTCCTTCAGAAAACTAACCACTCTATCTTCTTCTAGTTTATGCAAAAGTCTTTTAATAAAACATTTAGTTACACCTCTTTTTTTAAAGTAATGCCATGTGAGGAACTTGTCTAGGAAAAAAGTCAAGAATCTGGACTCGCTTTCCATCCCCTTCAGAGAATATTGTTGTTGGGGAGGGGATAGGGGGAATAAGGGGAGATCCAAACCCCAGGAGTTAAAAGATCCATATAGGTGAGACTACAGGCAAGGTCCTCATTCAAAAATATTGTCTGACAGTTAGTCCTTGAGTCAACAAGGAGAGGTACCAGTTTACTGAGAAAAGTAAAGAGATTTTTCTATGGAGTTGCACTTTTAATATAGCATCCTGGGTGGTTTAAGTTCCAATGATGTCCATGGAAGTTTTGAAAAACAAAACAGGAGCTTTATGACTAAAGATGATTATAGAATAACCTGTAATGGAGGTAATTAGAGTCAAGAGGGACAAGTTGACAAGCACAACTTGGAGATAAATGTACAGACAAGCAGCTGAAGCAGCCCTACATCAGGATACAGCACTTGTGCACTGGGGACCTGTCCCAGATCCACTGAAGCTATTAAATGCAAGGCTGGGAAGACAGTGGGGGAACCCTGTGCTCCTGACCTAAGAAAAAATTAATTCATGTCCTGGAATATTTTCCCTTGATAAAAATTTTCATACATATTGTGGGAAAAAAAATCTGTAGGATTGCCAGCAACTTGTCCAGTCACTGCAGTGCTGATTCTATTTATGAGTGCCCTAATAGGTCTTCCTCCCTTCTGCTTCAGTGGATAAAGCTCTATAGGAGAGCAGGCAAATGGAAGAGAAACACTGGCTAGGTATAACCAAATAGCTGATAGGCAGCATCTGTACATTTCCTACTCACCTTTTGCATAGACATTTTATTATGAAAAATATACTGTGCTGCTAGTTTGAGTACTCAAATAAAAACCTAAATTAAAATCCATGTTGAGTAAAATGCTTAGTGCAATTAAAGCAGTGAATTCATGAATAAACAATATCTTTAGCTCACTCACCCTGGTGAGATGTAGTAAGCTGGAGCTGCTAGAGCATGAGGCATGGCTCGCATTCCTCCCACATCCAGAGAGTTTGTCTGTGTCAGTACCTTGCAGAGCACAGGATGAATCGATTCTTAGTTGTTGTCAAGACCTTCATCTTATAAATCTACAAATAAGTAAATCTGCAATTTTCTGGAATGGACCTACTGAGAGCTTTCAAGAAATTTCTATCAGGTTTCCATAGGAAAACAGTTTCAAAGGCTTTAATAAATGTGAGCTCAGGCAAATGGAAGCAAAGACAGAAAAATATTAAAGAAAAAAGTTTGAAATATTTCAGCTTCCAAAGTCTCAAAGTTGCCTGGGAATGTAAGTTGCACCAGTGGCATTACTGAATTCTGCTTTAGGAAATAATTCCTTTGCACGGGTTACAAAAGCAACTTTTACTTTTTCTGCATATATATAATTTCTCACATTATATAAGCATAGATTTGTTAATTTATGGACTTCCTTTAAAATAAAACAAACTCATACAGTTTTCAGTGTCTCTGCACTGTATCTTTTACATATGACCACCAGAAATGGATGAACATTGGGTCATTTGCAGATTTCTGGTAAATAAATTTCTTCCATATTCATAGATTTTTAAATCCCTTGGGAACCATTTAGGATCTAAACCTAACCGATGGCATTTATGGTCATGTCTCAGAATCAGCTAAATCATCTGAGTACCATTCCTTTAACCACCAGATGACCCTTTATTTTCAAAGTTCAGAATATGCTGAATAACCCTGCTAAATGATCTGTGGGTAGGAAGGACTGTCTTGCTTCCCTGAAATCTTTGCAATCTATTCTGGTTCATTAAAGACATCCCAGATACTGTAAGAAAGACCAAAATACTATACATCTTATTTCAGCCTTCAGTGACAGTGACACAATTCTAAGATGGCATACATAAGCCCAAAAGAGGACAAAGTAATTTAGAAGCAAAAATGTTTCGGTCAAAAATCTTGAGTTTATTCCGAATTCTCTTGCATCCCCAGGAAATTCAGAGAAACTGGCTACAGCAGTCTTTTATTTAGATTTTCTTTTTTCTTGACTTGTGTCCCTTGCAGTCAAATTATTTTGAATTTCATTTATTATATTGCTGCAGATAATCAATAGATTTGATCAGGACTGGCAAGCTGGCTTTCTATAAAGAGAGCTCAAGGAGAGTCAATTACTGCATTTGGAGAGTAACTTCTCAAGAGAACAAATCTGTAAGCAATCTAATCGCTGTCATCATTTATCAAGTGGCACTGCATCAGCTGGTATTTTTGTGATACAAGTGAGTAGAGCAAAACTTTTGAATGAAGGATTAAACTTTGTATAGCATAGGAAAATCAAGCGTTTCCAGCATAAAACCCCTGAATGTAGCTGTTCTAAAAGACATATTTACGGGGATTGATTCTTCAACCTCCCGTGGATCCATTTTCCCCAGGCAAAATGAGGCATTGCAGGTGTAAAAAGCTGATGCTCTTATTTGCACACTGCTTGAGCAGTGTAAGCCCTCCAGCGTCAGGTTCTCTAGTCCCCTAAATACTGCATCGAAATCAATGAATAGCTCCCTGTACGACATTAGTGGAAGTGTTCCTGTATTGAAAATCTTAAGGTGAAGTTGTTATTGCTATCATATACTGACAGTGCATTCACATATTCCTGTGGAGCAGAGAAGTAATAAAAAAAAAACCAGTTAACAGCGCCCAATGTCACTTTTGTCCCCCCCGACTGTGGGACCGTTCATCTTAAATAGTTTGGCTGGTTCCAGCTGTTGTGCTGGGGCAAATAGGGAAGGTCAGTGCTTATAAAAATGGCCAAAGAAGCGTAACCTGCCTCTTTTCCCACTATTGGTCCCTGCAGTCATGTTGTGGGCACCTTGCAGGTCCCAGGCACCCGGCTGTGCTCTCCTGCCTCTTCGGACCGCCGCTTCCCTGACCCCAGCAGGGGGAAAGGGAACACACACCCACAGGGTAGGGGCTGTAAGACATCTTTGTGGGGTTTGACCTGCTGGCCTGGAGGCAGGACCGTACTTCACGGCATCCCAGGGACTTCCACGGGGTTTCCCTGAGAGGCAAAACCACCCGAGCCAGGGCCAGGCAGTGACCTCCAGGAGAAGAGCAGTTCTCTTGTGATGTCCACTAACGTGACTGGAGATGCCTCATTTGCAGGCAAATGCCCATCTTCCCTTGTTAGGATGTGGTAAGACTCTTGTGAAATGGGGGGGTATGGGGGTTTGGACTACTTTGATGCTTCTGGAATAAAAGATGACTTTCTGCTCATTCAAATGTCTTTCAAGGAGAAAAGCCAGTTAAGAGGGGGATTGCACAGTCTGTCTTAAATAATTTGATTTATGGATTGACTTCCTTCATAAATATTCAGTCCTGGTTCCTTTATTTTCTTAATTTTTTTTTCCTGGCTTTTTTGAATCGAAAATTAATGCATCCGTGGTGTACAAATGTGGATATCCTTCCTTTTGAAAATGTAAAAAGACAGCAAATGCTGCCATAATCCATTGCTTTCTTGATGTGTTACTTGGTCACATGGCTAAGTGAATAGATTTTTCTGGCTAGAAAACAACTTCATAAATAAGTCTGCTTTTTTCTAAAATGCAGGACTTTTTGCTTAGTTTTACCAGTTTCACCATTCTTAAGGTCATGAAATTAAGAAACCACATTTCCTTCTCATACAGCAGCCAGAAGTTACAACAGGGCAATATCCTGAAAATGTCGATTGCGACAACATGAGCGCTGTGACAGAATGCTTGTGCTACGCCGTGCGGGGTCCTAATGAGGTCATACAAAACGCTCCGATTCCCTCTGTCGTCTTGTGCGCTAAGGCAGGGCAGATGTCTTCGTGCATGAGTCCTGCCACAGATGAGAGCAGCAGCTCATCAAGGGGCCAGAGAAGGACAAAGCTATGGCTTCTTCTCTGTATGGCCAGAGAGCCCGATGGAGCCAAGGAGAAACAAGTGTGTCCTTTCAAAGGCTACTGGAAAGGACTTCTGATCACCCTTTCATTAATTCTGGGGGCATAAAGTCCCCTACTATTTTTTATAGCTGTTTCTTTAGATTGTATGGTACAGGGAGACAGTAGCTAACTTGCTATCTGTGTGTACGGTAGGAAAGCACCTGTCTTTGGAGATCTGTTGGCTTCACTGTGTTATCTAATGGTGAGGATTCCCAAATGTAAAATATTGAGGAGGTAACTATCAGGATGGACAAAGTTCTTGATCTTCAACTTTTGCAGGAAATTGTAATTTCTTCAGGATTTTGTTTGGGTTTCGTTTGTTTGTTTGTTTTGGCTGGGGGTGGGGGGTAAAACTTTTTTTTTTCTTTTAAACAGTAAAAGAAATCCAAGAATGATTTCACTTGGAATTACTTTTTTTTCAGGACTACATATTGTTCATATATTGGCTCTCTAGGATGGAGGTATTTCTTCTGAAGTGGAAAAAATAAGTTTTTGGCTTTTGGAAGGATTTGACATTTTAGATTCGTCTCTTTCCTTTTTGTATCCTTATCATAGGCACTATGGGATCAAGAGATTTCGAGAAGTAGTCTTTTGTGAAAGTGCTCATAACAGAAATGGGTTCTAACGACAGATGTGAAAAAACACAGAAGAGCTAACAATTAACAGAAACTTGTTTCTCCTGAAAGCTCCTGTTGCAGGTTAGGGCAATGTAGTCTTCCCTACAGTGGATATAGCAGAAGTAGAGATTTATTCAGCTAGAGCACTGGGCTATGAGACTGTAAATCTAAGGTCTATTCCCAGCTCTGTCTCAGAGTCTGGCTTTTCTACCTAAGGCAAGTCATAGACTCTGTACCCCAATGCTAACCTGAAAAATGGCAGTGATAACTTGTGCAATTTTCCACAGCCATGCTGAGATTAAATTATATGAGACTGTAGGATACATTTCAGATTCTTGTATGGATGGGTGGGTGAATCGAGTAACAGCATGGGTAACATTTTTAATATATACAAATGTGAGGAAAATCACTTATTTGTCTCCAGTGAGCGGACAAGGTAAAGATATTGGAAATGGTTTCCTTCTCTGGTATATGAAAACACACACATGAGATACTTGCGGACCTATTTTAACTGCTTCTGACCAAAAATTAGCGGAAATATGTGGATATTGGCGAATACATGACTACAGGAGCAAGCTGTTGTACTCCTCATGTTACAACAGCTAATAACCAATTCACGTGTGAAATTACCTGTTGCAAAGATGCTATTAGAGGAAAATGGGAGCAGGATAAACCTTATCCTAACATATATCTAAAATGACAAGTTTAAAAGAGCAAAATGGTACATTTGTGACAGGCAGAATAAGACTGCCGTGCTGACCGTTTAACCGTATGGTAAAATACTTTAATTTGGCTGGGCTCAGCCTGCCAGTGATCTTATTCTGCATCATGCGGGCAGGTGAAGAAGAGACTTGTTTGCTAATTAGTGTTATGATTTGAGATGCAGAGCTGTAATGAAGCATGAAATGGCAGTCACAAGAGATATTCCTGTAACCCTTGTATGTCAGCCTGATGAGATGGCTACACTTTGTCAATATCAGCAGGTGGAAAGTCCCAGAAGAAAAATACTAGATCAAGTGAGAAGGGGTTATTTAATAGAGAGCAATTAAAGAGAGTGATAGTCCTAATTACACATGCAAGTGCAGAAACTAGTTAGGTTTTTAGTACTGTGGTGACAAGAGTTATAGTCTATTAGGTTCTGACTGTTAAGCATGCTGCAAGGGAAACGTTAATTCAGAGCATCAAAGAGCATGAGAAAATCCCTACCAGATAATAGCAATGGTAAGAACCTCACCAATCAGATCCGCTGTTGTTTAGTGAACTACATTATAGAAGGTACTGGTGTGAGTCCACCAGAAGCTAGGAAGCCACTGCTTCATAAATATGTCAAGGTGGGATGCAGCACACAAGTAGTTTGAGGCATCAAGAGTAACATGACCAAGATGGTTGGCAGTAGTACAGATATCTTTTTCATGACATTCTATTTCAGATATGAACTTTCCAGGACTTTTTGGAATAAGATTAGATGCAACAAATTCTGTTAGTCAAAGAGTGTAAAAACTCATAGAGAACAAACAAGTCTTTTTCACCGTGTCCATAAAACGCAGCCAAAGAGCTCCTTGTGATGCTCTTACCGCTTGCCTTGGCTACATCACACCTGCATATCAGGCAAGGCTTGACGCGTGCTGGCTCTTCTGCACTCTATTTTATTCCTATTTCCATGCTAAGGAAACGAGGGGATATGCTCCACATGAGAGCCCAGTGTGACCATGGGCTGCTTTTGATGACCAAGGGGGCAAAAGCTGGGGGCATGGCATCTCACTAATTGGTAGGTGTAATCAAAACCTTTATTGCTAGAGTGAGTGCTGCTGTCTCAAAGAGTAAAGCAAAAGACCACAAAAGGGAGCATGGACTTGGGTTACAACTAGTGGTTACCTGGAATTGTACCTCTACCTCTGTACATTTTTGTTACTTGAGATAAGTTGTATTTTGAAATCAGTCTTACTCATCAGGCATACATAACTGCTCTGAAGAAAAACATTCTCTAAATTATTTACTATTCTTCTATGAACAGACTTCGTAAGAAGTGCAAGACACTGAAAGTCATATGCTGAGCCATGAAGGAAGTCACATTATGCAGTGAAATACTTATTTCTGACATAAAACCTTCACATTTATTTATACTTATTCTAAAAACTCTCACCACTTTTCTGTTCTTTCTCCAGATTTTTAAGTGGCTTTACCAAGTCTGATCTCTGACATGCCAGTTATTTCCTCCTGACTTTGACTTGATTCAGCTGTGTCTGATATTATCACTGTTAACCCACCTGCAGCTGAAAGCCATGTCAGAACAGTTTATTCCAGTTCATTAAAAGCCATCCTTATTTTTTTCCTTTCTGCATTCCTTCAGTAATGGACAATTTTACAGTCCCTTTCTAAGATAGTGTTTCATTAGTAACATCTTATCATATAAGGGCATCTGTTAAACTCACTGTGATCACACGTGATACATGCAGTATTTGAGTTTTCTTTATGTGATCTGCATCTGGAAATAACAGGAAAAATATTACTGTATTCTTATTCTGTGGAAAATCAGTAGAGTGGCATCAGTCCGGTCTCTGCTCACACCTGAATGGCATTTTTAATAAGAGAAAAAGATTTTGAAATTCTTAATTAAAATTTGCCAGTTACACAGGAAATCACTACAGTGTTTTGCAGTGTGTTCTGCCCCTCACCATCTCTCTTCTGTTGACCCTGACTTGTTGGACTACCTCTGTTCAGGACAAATTGCAGTACCTAGCTATATTTTAATCACAGTACATCATATCAGGTGTTTTTAATGCCCTATCTCTTATTTAGCTTAAAATACATTAAAAAATCAGAATTCATTTATTACTTTTTTTTCTACTCCAGTTCTTAAAAGCTCTGTAAATTAAATCTTAATTCAATTTATTTATTTACTTTCAAAGTATACATGGAGCACTTCATTCCTGATCATAACTGCAGAGAACAAATGCTGATTTAATTTAATGGTAAATGAATAGATTGAATCCCTTCAGTTTTGAATTTTATCCTGGTATTAAGCTGCATTGTGCAATTTCCATTTTCTCTATTATTAAATGGGAAAGTTAAATTGGGACCTCAGATGTTTAGAAAATTCAGCTTGGGATCCACACCCAACTTCATATTTTCAATGCATTTGAAGCTTAGTTTCCATTAATTTTTGAGCATGAAAATTTTGCTGTGGATATAGGTGTAGCTTTAGTTTACTTTACCATTCCACATACCTAGCCGCCTTCCCCTTTCTTCTTCGCCAGTCCAAGAAGGGAGCACTTGAATATATATCATGACAATTCATTAGTGAAGTATGATACTAAATACTATGATATTTGAAAAAAACCCAAATATACCAGCTATAGAAGCCATAATTTACTAAGGTATGCTAGCTACCTAATGAAAAGTCTGATTCAAAGGCTCCTAAGAAAATATTCTATGGGGAAATGAACTTGTTTTTTACAATGAGTCACATAAAGGGTGTAAGAGCTGTTTAAAAGCAGAGCTAAACCACGGAATTTCCAATGACACATGGGAACATGATGATATGACAGGAAAAAAGAAAGGGTGAAAAACGATTTAAGAACTTCTATTTATAGCTGAAACACTTCATACTATCTAGATGATGAAGGAGACCCCAAAGGAAATGTAAGAAAGAAAAATCTTCTGGTAAAACTCAGATTTGTTGCCCTGTGTAGGGGAAAACACATCTCAGAAAAGCTGGTCTTTACATCATGTAAGAACTTGTAACCAAGATTGACATGAAGAAGAAATTGTTGACTGTTATCATGATTGACAGAAAACTCTTCTAATTTAGTTTTGTCTCTGTACACATCTTTCTTCCTCTCTGCATATTCATTCATTGGCCAAGATTATTTACTAGCACAAGGACAAGAAAAATTAAAATCACCCTTTGACTGAATTCAGAAACCACGTCTTGCCCAACACAACAGAGATTTTAAAAACATTACATTGCCAACTTCCCAATTTCAAACAGTTTTGGATGACAAATTCCCCTAGGCTTATAATAAAGTTATCTCAGTCTTTAGGTGTACAAGGGCTAGATGAACCTATTCTTTGTTCATGAAATTTACTCAAGATCATTAACCAAATCAAGCTTTCCAGTTCCATCCCATATCACTGCTTCTTACAAAACATGCACATGAGGTATATGGTTTCTCTGATCAGGGACAAATCTTTGTAACAGTTTTCTCTTTTAAAGAGCTAGATTTAATGCACACTCCAAAATATCTGTTCATTCTGGATTTCAGCATGTTCTACTTAAATACATTTTTATACATGCTTCTGAATATAGATATAGACAGGAAATAGAGTTGCAACTCTTGCAACAGGTAGAAACTCTAGGTGGCAGGCATAAAAACACAATGTCAAGAAATAGAAATATGATCACTTCTGGGACAGCAGGGCACTAACAATCCAGGCAGCAAACCTCAGCTTGCAAAGTTTGTGAGAAAACAGTTAGATTAACATATTGGAATTAAACACAGACTCCACTTCTGCTACTCACGACATATATTTAACATGAAAATGGAACATAAACCTAAATTCAGTTAGCACAACTTCAGATTCAGTTGAAATATTTGGGGGCAGTTGCCATAAAGACAGAAGCATTAGCTCTGAAGTCTGTGGTTAATCTCACATACAACTTAAGTAAGAGGCATCAATGAACCTTTTGTAGAGTGCATGCTTTAACAGTTATAAATGTGAGTGCATCAATTATGGTTGTTGCGCTGGTAAGCCAGCTCATGTGAGCTACTGAGTTCTTCTGCCTGAAACTTAAAACCTGCTCACAGGCTCCTTTTCTGGGTTGTTTGTACACCTGTTTGGTACCAAAAAGACAGAAAACTTCTTTACCACAGGAACTGGTGATTCTCTCTGGGTCCTGAGAACAGTCTCAGACTCGCAGAACAAGTGAGATCATCTGGTCCAGGTGATCTCCATCTGCAGAACTGATCTGGAGATCATCAGGTCCAACCCCCCTGCTCAGGGCAGGGGCAGTGAGAGCAGGTTACTCAGGGTCGTGTCCTGTTGGGTTTTGAGTATCTCCAAGAATGGCAACTCCACAGATTCTCTGGGCAACTTCTTTCTGTGTTTGATAGTCAGTATAAAAGTTTCTTCTTTTGTTTAAATGGAATTCATACTTCAGTTTGTGCCTATTGTCTCTTGTCCTGTCACTGGCTACCACTGAGAAGAGTCTGGATCCGCCTTTACACCTCCCGTCAGGTACTCATATACATTGACAAGATCCCCCACTGAGTGTCCCCTTCTCCAGGCGGAATAGTTCTAGTTCTCCCAGACTTCTCTCACATGAAAGATGCTACAGTCCTTTAATCACCTTTGTGGCCCTTAGCTAGACTCACTGCAGTATGTTCATGTCTCTCTTGTACTGGGGAGACTAGCAGTGGATCCAGTGCTCCAGGAGTGTCTCACCAGGGCTGAAGAGAGAGGAAGAATCACCTCTATTGACCTGCTGGTGATGCTGTGCTAAATAGAGCCCAGGGTGCTGTTGGCCGCCTTTGCTGCAAGTGCACACTGCTGACTCATGGTCAACTTGGTGTCCACCAGAAATTTCAAGACAGTTTTTTGCAAAGCTGTTTTCCAGCTGATAGACCACACTGTGTACTGGTGTGCATGGATATTCTTCCTCAGCTGCAAGATTTGGCATTTCCCTTCATTGAACTTTGTGAGATTTGTGTTGACCCATTTTTTCCAGTGTATCAAAGGGTCTTTCAATGGCAGCACACTCGTATGATCTATCAAGCACTGCAGATCTGCTGAGGGTGCGCTCTGCCCTATCGTCCAGTTCATTAAGATGTTAAACAGTATTTGCCCCAGCACTAACCCCTGGGGTACACTGCTGGTAACTGGCTTCCAGCTGGACTTTGTGCTGTTGACCAACCCTTTGAGCTTGGCAGTTCAACCTCATTTCAGCCCATCCCACAGTCCATTTATCTATCCTGTACTTTATCAGTGTGTCTGAGGATGTTATGAGAGACAGTGTTGAAAGCCTTGCTAAACTGTTCTTCCCTAGTCTACCAAGCTAGTCATCCTATTGTGGAAGGCTATCAGGTTGGGCAGAAATGACTTCCCTTTTGTAATCCATGATGATCACTCCTAATTGCTTTCTTGTCCTGAATTTGCTTAGAGATACTTTTGAAGTGTAGTTGCTCCATCACCTTCTGAGGCACGAAGGTGAGGCTGTCCAGCCTCACTTCCCTGAATAATTCTTCTTGCTCCTCTTGAAGTTAGAAATGACATTTGCATTCTTCCAGTCCTCAGGAGCCTCCCACCATCACCATGACCCTTCCAAGATTATCTATTATGGCCTCACTATGGGATAGCTCAGCTCACTCAGCAGTTGTGGGTGCATCCCATCTCATCAGATTCTTGCGTTTGTCTCATCAGGGCTCATGTTTGTCCTGTCTGTTTAAATATCCCCCAACACAATCCTTATCTACTGAGGGCAGGTCTACCTTCTACCAGGCTTTCCCACTGGCCACAGGGGCCTGGGATTGTTCAGTTGCCAGTCTCACCAGTAAAGACTGAGGCAAAGCAGTCATTGAGTACCGTAGGGCCATACATGTCCTTCATCGCCAGGTCCCTGCCCTGTTCGTTCAGCAGCAGGGCCACTTTAACCTCGTTTTCCTTTTACTGCTGATGTACTTGTAGAAGCCTGCAAATGCTGTAAAGGCAATTGTTTATACTAGAGACTGTACGGTCAGGGCTCATTAATCAAGAGTGTTTTTTCTTGTGAGGTCCTCAAGGTAATTTCTCTTACAGCCCTTTTGACTGGGTTGACCTAGGCCCTCGCAGGCCCTAGGAGTAAGGCAGTTTCAAAGGGGAAAAGTAGGTTTAGATATTGGTAAGGAAACGTACGTTCCACTCCAGTTTGGGTCTGGTTTATGGCCTTGGCAGAAATTCCTTTAAAGGGTTTTTGTGTAGGCATTAGCTATGTTTTCATTAGTGAGCTGGTACAGAGCAGTGGTGCTGCTTCGAAATTAATCCCTTGACTGTCGCCATTTACTGAGAGCAGACTCGGTTTCCAGAGTGGTTTTAGTATGTGGAGACTGGTTCCTTTTGGAGGAAAATAAACAAAAGCTCTTTTGAGAAGTGCTCCAATGCTTAATGGGGAAATTAAGATCCTAACTGTGGGGTGGGCTGCACCATGACTAAGCCCTCTGGTACGTGCTGCTGCCTTTTCCCTTCAGAAAGCTTTTCATCATGAGTAGTTGAAATGCTCTCCTTGGAAGATAAATGCAATCTGAAATAAACTCCCAGCGCCTCATGTAGCAGGTTATGTGAGAGGCCTCAGCACAACCTGCTTCGATCTACTGATCCACACATTTGGAGCAAATTGCTTGCTAAATTCAGCCTAGCTGTTGTGGAAATTATAAATAAATCACAGTAATATAAAGAAGCCAGTCGGTTAGGCTGGGGCTTATTAGAGCAGAGATGTGAAATAAAGACTGCGGAATATGTGCTCTCTTTCTTTGCTCAGCTCAGGAGCAACAAATAATGAAGGAACTTTAAAAAAGTTAAGGGAGATTTACCAGTTTGCTAGCCTTTGATTACTGTTTTGCTGAATTTTTCAGAAAAAAGTTGATAAAAGCCACCAGCCTCATTCCATTTTTTCCAGCCAGAGTAGAAGAATATTTTATTCAAAGATATGTATCTTGATTTGATTTGTGTAAAATGAGGAAAATTATAGTCAGTATAAAAGATCACACAACTGGGGATACTGGCTGAAAATCAAAACTCTATTTATAGACTTTCTAGCTTGCTTTTTTTTTTTTTTCCAAGATGTACAGCATGGAGGCTTTGTGTAGTACAGGTGGAATTAAGTGGCACATCAACTTGTGGCCAAAATCTGATAATGATTAAAGTTTTATGCACGTGAATTATTCACAAATCCAAACATTGATTTATATTCAGCTGAAGAAGCAGGGAGATTGAGGGGGAATGCCAGTGGAGCAACAAGTCAAAGAAATCCATCCCCTGTGACATTAGAAATATTTTTCTTCCTCTGTGCTCATTCCCTCTACCATAAAAAGGCTATGAAATACTAATCCTTGGAGAAAAATATAATGATTAATTTTTTTCTATAATTTGAAAATGCAGTATATCATCTTAACATATAATTCTACACAGTTGATACTGTGCATGTATTTTCAATAACCTACATACTAGTATATATATACGAGGTACATTCAGAGTAATTATTGTTTATAATAGTAATAATGATATTATTACTGTGTATAGTCCAAAGAAATGGTTTGAAGGATTTTTTTTTTGTAAAAGAGATAAGTTAGGGTAACAACAGGTTATATTGTCCTAAAAAACAAAAAGAGAGAGAGAAAAAAAAGATAGAAAGAAATATAGATGATTACAGAGTTGCCTAGGAAAACCCTGCAATCAGGCATAGACATTCAGGAATGTTTCCTCAACCCTTACTCAGTAGTTAATTTCTCTAGTATTAATAGTCATACCATCCCCCCTCCGTATCCCATACCATCATCCCTTCTTTATGGAATTCTGCCCAAAACCTTCATAGCTTTAGAAATATCAAAAAGATAATTTTCAAAAACAGCCACTTCAATAATTTCCTGCAGGATAATAAGATTCTTACCATAGTTAATATGTCCCTGATAAATACCAACTTCTTGAGATGTAATGGCATTATGTACTATTTTTATGTGTGCTGCAAAGTGAGTGGTATTATTAAGAAGAGGCTCTTTATTTTTCTGTTTACTGTAATTTTAATTTTCTCTTTTCTTCCGGTGTACCATATTAACTACACTTTCCAATTTCAAGCAACAATGGATATAACTTCTGTCTTGTTTAATTCCTAAGCCGTGGACAGCTAGATTCTGGGAAATATTTGGGGGATGCATCATTGTATCTTTGTGTTATTGCTGTACCCTTTGCATTGCTCCTGTGCTATTGACTTACTCTGAATAAAGGATACTGACTTACATGGGCTTTTGGTCTCATCCAATATATATAGTTGTTTCTGAGTTTACTGACGCTTATTTTTCCTTTAGTCTCTGTTTTGTTGATCTTATTTTTGTTTATATTGCACAAGACAGAAAAGAGATGTGAAATTTTGCTAATATTTTTTGCCAATGTCAACTTCTTTCCTGAAAAAAGTGTTCTAACGATATGATACCTTATGCAAAACCACTACTCCCAGTAGCTCAAGACAGAATCCCAGTTATCATTGCTAATCATATCATCGTTCATTTTTTCCCTTCCTGAATCCTAATCGGATGAACGTTTGCAACATCACCATGGTTGTCTTACATCACATCCACCCTAATATTTTGCAAACCTGCCCTCCTCTATCTTGGTTGTACCTTGACTGTGGCACCATCTGAGGATCTATGTGGCCTTTGCAGAGTGACTGCATTTTCTGAACTGTTCTACCCCTCTCCCTTAACTAAAGCACATATGAAAACTCATTTCTTCAATGACACTTAAGGAAATCAGTTAACTTTATTGCCTACGTATTAATTTTATTTAAAATATAAATGGAAGATGGGGTAAAATTTGGTAAGGAAAACATTAAGAACATTAAAAGTGAGCATGGAAATTGATGGGGGGGGAAAGGGGAGATGCAAGAAACAGCTTATCCTTCAGAAGCCCATGCGAGGAAGAGGCGTGCAATTAATGCATTACACATGATAAACCTTGCATCATTGTGTGTCGCTGATTAAGACCAAAGATGGGGCAGCATCTCTGTGTAACAGGACAGGATACCTGTCTGATACAGGACAGGTATAGCTATGGTCCTGTTTGCTTTCCAACATACCAGTAATGACAAGGTAGGAGATACAAATGGTATAAATTTGCGTTTTGCCTTGCAGTCACTGTTGATAGCTGAATAGAAAAACTGATTAAAAAATAGAGTATGGGTTTGGAACATTAATCTGTTTTCTTTTGCTTCTCCTTGTATATGTATAATACATGAAGCTTCTTACCTTCTTCCTCTGCTTCCCAATCCCATGGATTGCCCTTTTTCACTCCTCTTACTTTGCTCAAGCTCTGGCTCACTTTAGTTGCAAGTGTACTTCTGCAGGTGAATAAATACAGAGAAATGTGGTTTCTGGAAAATGAGTTGGGTTTAATATCTTCTTTAGTGTTTCTGTTTTAACAGGCTCCTGTTCCTAAGAGCAGAGATGCTAGTCTTCACATTCTTCACTGATTTCAGGTTACATAAATAATAACATTTTGACTGTAGCTTAAAATGGATACGTTGTGCCCATAAGCCTCCTTGCAGTTCCCCTTCTGCCATAGTTTTCTGTCCTAAAACATCATTGCAAAGTGTTTCTGCACTGTTAAAGAGCTGTTGTGCTCCGTTACACAAGTGGCTGTGTTTTCAGTGACCAAGTGATCCATATCTGTATGTGTATATGAGCATGAGTATGTTTCTATGCAGACATGTACAAGTACAGAATGTATATAAAATTGCTTTTCTTACTTTGTATAAAGGTGCAGGAAGGTTTTAGTTGTTGGGGGAGGGGTGTTCTGTAAATTTTTAGCAAAGTTTGAACAAAACACACTTGCAAAGAAATGAAAATCCCATTTGTAACTTTCACTTACAGTGGCACTAAATGTATTTCATATCTTTCTTCCACAAGCTAGTTCAGCATTCCCAGGGAGGGTTGAAAGATGAGAGCAACACGCAGAGCAGTAGAGAAATGCCGTGGGAGTGGGTAAATCTGCATGACCCTGGACATGTTCCAACTCCCACCCTGTAATGTGCTCCAGCAGCTGCTGGCAAAGCTATCGGTTGCTCCTTGAAAGTCTCCTACCATAATCCTGATTCCACAGTACTACTTCATGCAGCCAGTTGCTGAAGCAGCTTGTCTGTTGGACATTCAGGCTGGCTCTAACCAGTCCAAGTTGCCTATTTCCGTGGCTGTTTGCATGGCAGCAAAAACCTTTAATCCATAGGCAGGAAGCAGACAACTTGGAAAACAAATCACAAAGTTCAGAGCAGAAAGGATAAAAATTAAGGAGGGTAGTTTTTAATAAGTGAACAGAAAGCAAAGGAAAAAAAAACCACAAACCATACCCACAACCAACCCGACAAACCAGAGACAGAAAACCACAGAAAGAGATAGAAAGAGTAAAAATAAAGAAGGCTGCAATTTTCTCAACGATGGATGTACAGGAGATCTGTTGGTCAGCTAACTCTTTTAAGAGCCTCAAATGAAGTAACAGTACAGCCAGGTTCCTTTTTTGACCCTTATCTTAGAGCACTGTTCATTAATTCAAATTAAACCTCCCAAAATAAGTACTATTCTCTGAGCTGTTGCCAGTTTCTCTCACATGAATTTTCCCTGTCAGCCAAGCACCATCTCTCAGGTTTTCTTTTTCTAATATTAACTGTCAATTACTCCCTCTCCAGCTTCTAATGAAATGGGGTTAACTGTTCCCTAAAAAGCACAAAGCTACCATTTTACAGAGCATCAGTGTGGCAACCCAGCAAGATGATTAATTTTGAGTTCCACCAGAAAATTGTGAAAAACCCCATAGTGACCAAAAAAGCTAGCTGGTGGGGCTTGTTCTGTATACCACACTTGGGTCTCCCCCCCAGCCTTTCAGTAATTTCAAATATTTTTACTTAGAAGATGAAGAACAACAGAAAGGCATTTCACCCTAACCGAAGCTGGCATTTAAAAACATCTGGCAATATGTCTATACAAAATGACTTACAGAAATAAATACCTGATATCTTTTTAATATTAGTTTTCTGGGCTTTTTTTCTTTTTTGGGGGGTGGGGGGGCATTTTGTTTTGTTTTGTTTTTTTTTTACTGTCCAACACCATCTGTATTGCCAGTAAGTAAGGGAAGGAAGATAGACAGGATTGCCAAGCTACTAACTGGAAGAAACATGAGACTCCTGAAGGGAGAAGGGAGGTGACCTTGAAGTGCAACTATTGCTCGTGGTGAGTGGAGTTTTTCAGGGAGAAAGTTCTTGTGCTATAACAGAATATTTATCTGCGTCTTGAGGTCTCTTTCTTGAAAAGTAATGTGTTTAGATAATTAACTAATTTATATTTCTGATAATCCATAAAAATATGGTGAAACTAACAGACACTGCATCAAAAAAGTAGACAAAAAAGCTGAAAAGATGGATAATTTCATATATTTGGGTGTGAGTTTTGTAGGTTTTTTTCTTTCTGAGAATGAATTTAATGGGATTTCTGAATATGTGAAGGACTTGTAGGACTTGAGCTTATCATAAAACATGAAAGAAATTATAAATATTACAAACATAACCAAGTTTTCTGCTTTGAAGTATGAACAGCTTTTCTTGCTGTCAATGTTCTTTTCTTATTTTTTTTGCACAGCAATTGGCCAAGGTTTTTTAAAAGGCCTTCTCATCTCCTTCTTCAGTATTGTTATCAACCTGCTGTGATCTCTGGACAAAGAATGCATTAGAGAAACATGTGGTTGAGAAATATCTTGATCGTTCCTTGGCAGTAGTTATCCCATAGTAAGTGGAACAAATATGGAGAGCTATAACCTTAAGGTTTTGGAAGCAGAAAGCGTAAAAAATTTGGTTCTCTGTTTTTGTCACAATGCTCAGGATAGCAGAGGAGATATATCTTTTAAGTTCCACAGAAATATAGTCTATGTCCAGGCAGTGCAGGATTGTAAAAGATGTTTCAAAGTAGTTGCACTTAATTTATGTGGCAACAGGGATCCTGCAACAGCTGGACACCGTTTTTCAGCCAAATCTATTTAAGGCAGCACTTTATGTTTAAGTACTGTTAAGTAAGTAGGCTAACCTGGTTTTGTCTCAAAGTGGTACAGAGTTCTCTTGGAAGATCTAGAGTCTGCTCTGCTGTAATGAGTAAACCTTGGTAATCTATTGAGCAGATGAAATAGCTTTAAATGGATTCAAAATCATCTTTTCTAACAGCAAAATATATTTGTTTGGGTTTTTTTAATATTATTCCTGTATACTTTTATAAATATTACAGCCAAAAAAATTTACCAGAGAGATAGAAAATCTACAACTACAGATTAAAGTCTTTCTTTCTGTTTGTTGAGGCCTGATTCATATCAACTTGGTTTGACAGCCATGCCGTACTTCTTGTAGAGTGTGATGCCTTGTCAGAAACATGAGGAGGTCCACAGACCCATTAGTCATGTTGGTCTGAGATGCTCACAGTACAAAGAACATTTCTTATCTCCTCGCTTTTCCTAGTTACTTTAGCCAAAGACTACCACTATCCTGTCATCCTGCTGACTGTATTTCTTAAGTGCCTGTTTTCATACTGTCCTTAATAATCCTCTCAAAAAAAAGAAATTACTTTCAAATGTTGCTCTGGAAATTTTCCTTTTAAAGTTTTGAATGACTTTCAAACGGTCTCTTAGCTAACACTTGCACTGAATATCCAAGCACAAGGAATCCTGCAGTTAGAGAAGGTGCTTATAGGAACCACAGATGAAAACTCTGTCAGTAGTGTATTTGAACTGATGAAAGGTTCTCAGAGACTTCTTTTTTTCTCAGAATATAGATTACCATTGTACAAGTCTAGATTTTATTCCCCTGTGCCTTTTAGCTAGGAACATATTTACACAGATGATGCTTTTAGTGTACTATAGACCCCAAGTTAACACCTATAATGTTTGTTCAGTGAAGGCTGAATGAATGAAACAGTGATTTTGTGTTAGTATGTTGGTTTTATTGCTGTGATTATGTTATTTGGGAATATTTTTCCTCTCTCCCATTTTAAGGTGGACATTTTATATGCAGCGTTTCATGTTTCAGCTCAAGCAATTAGATTTCTTTAGTCATTTTTGTCCATGCTGCATGTTACCCGCAGTTTTAATTCTCAGGGATGAGACCAAATCATACTTTAAACTATCACTTGCTAGTCAAACAGCAATGCAAAACATGGGGCAAACAGATGAATGTAATATTCTGGATTACATTTAATTACTGAATATTCTGCAATATTCAAGAGGTCACACTGGATGATCACAGAAATTCTTTCTGGTCACCTTCCCCATAAACATACACTGGTGGCAGGTTTGCTTCAGCGAGCACCGTTTTTTCTTTCCCTGTCAGAAAGTCAGGCATGGTGGGTATTGCTGGCAAAGTGCCAGCCACTCCTAAATCAACTAATGTCCAGTAAACTCACATTTGAAATACTTTAAATTACTCATTCTTGGTAAGTTATAAAGGGAAGGCAAAGGAACTTTGCCTCTTTAGACCGAAAGGACCAAACATTGAATGAAGGCTAGCAAGAAACCCAGAAGACAGTGTTTTTGCAGTCCTGCCCTTTGCTGTTATTGGGCTAAGAAAGGCCAAGTTTGGTGAGATTTTGTCTTACCTCCATTCCCTAGGGAAAAGAAACACCCCTAGTCTAGCCCTGCTCCTATAAGGGGACCACCTATTACTCAGCAAGTAGCGATTCACTCCTCTACACTGGAGCTAAGTTTACAAGTACTACATGCTTACCCTGAGTGGCTCTGTGTACTTTTCCACACAAGAGTAGAAGGCAGAGATTCTCTTTCAGTAACTCTCTCTGCATAGTGACGGCTCCCCAAACAGTGGCCTCTCTCCCATGCACCACCTCAGCTTCACTGTTATTCAGGTTCAGCTGCTGTTTCAGCATTCTATTCAGCATTTCTTTCAGTTCTTGTTCGGTTCAGTTGAGTTCAGCATTTGTCCTTGATTCGCAACTGAAATAGGCACTTAGGTAGTCTGGCAGGATATCCTTAGGTAAGTGACCTGTTGAGCTACTTTCTGATGAAATAGACATGTGAATGGATAAAAAGATAGATAGCTATGGACCAGCTTCCCTTGTGCAATTCTAGAAATGCTTAAGAGAAATAAAAAATAATTAAATATACCATCATGCCATGTCTGATATTCCAGCAAAATATTTCAGCCAGGAACCCTCTTCCTAGAACAGAAGCCGACAAATTCTAGTAAGCACTCAGTCAGAAAAGTTCTTTGATATTTTAAGATGATTGCACATCATGGTAGTCAAGACACTTCCATTAGTGGAACTAACAAATATTTATGTATTTAATGTATTTTGGGATGTCTATTCCTTTTACAATGTGAAAGGCTCAATCTCCTGCCTGACAGCTGCTAGAAGTGTGTTATAATGTCAAGCCCTGAGCCTTAACGGGACTTTTTGTCCCATCCTACAGTCAATGTCTGACCTCTCTTCACTGGGGACGCAATCTCACTTCTGTCCCCCAGGTCTGGTTTGGTTATTCGCATGAAATCACTGCTCAGGAAGGCGGTGGACAAGCGACATCTTTAAAATACCACGCTGCCAGATAGCTACTTGGCTTGAAGCTGGAACCGAGAAGAGAACAGTTATAAAAGGGAGGTCTCATCTTTTCCATGGAGTGCATGAAAGCAATGTTTGACAGCATAGAAAAAGGGAGCAAGGCTGGGTTGGCAGAACAAGTTGACTTGTTTTTTAAGGGGAAGCTGCAGCACTCATTATTCCCTTAGGAAGAGACTATTTCAAATACGCCAGGAAAAACTGCAGTTTTTCTTCAAGTCTTTGTCTGTATAAAACAGGCCAAACACAGACACACTAAAGCGAATAGAAATTGCACTCTTCAGTTAAAACATTGAATGCTTTTCCGTGTTTTCATTTAACAAGTTTTATCCATTATTAGTGAATAGCTTCCAGTTCATCTTTAGCTTCCTTCTGTTGTTTTGCAGAATAATTCTTCATAGTTAATTGTACAAGGAGAACCTGTCCCACTCCTTTTAGGGGCAGGATAAAATAATGTGAACAGCAGGAGCAGCGATAGTTCAATTAGCGACACTGGCAACTTCTTTGGAATGGCAACATTGCTAGAGCTGAAGAGCTCGCTGACACAGAAATGTCTCTTGTCAGGGGGAAGTGTAGAGTCCTTGGTACATTTTTGTAGAATAGCATGACAGACAACAAAATGGGTAACCAAGTTGGGAAGCTGAAAACACAGTACAAAGCTCTTCCACACTATGGGACTGCGCTGAAAGATTTTTCTCAACAAGAACAGCAAGAGGCAATGTATATACCATTTGCTGCTTTCAGTACTTTTCTTTTAAACCTGTGTTCCTGTAAATGTGCTTTTTTTTTTTTTTTTTTAAGAGTAGCCAAGTTTCTTGGTTTCTTTTATTTCTGTTCTCATTTCCCTCCTTGCTGAATATATGAATGAAATGTGTTTCTGGAGCAACATCTCAATAGGACATATCCATCAGAGATTTTACTTCAAGAGTAAATAATTTTTCAAAATGTCTTTTCATGAGGAACTACAATTATGAACACTCATCTTATGAAACAGAATTTATGTGCAGTAATCTGCATAAATACTCCCAAACTGTATCTCTTCCATAATTAATATGTTGACACTTTAGGAAGAAGGAAAGATTATCTTTCTATAAAACCACAGTCAGTGAAAACTATTTTAAGTTCTATTCCCAGCTCCTACTGCAGATTCTCATTGTGATGCCAATCTGTGTGCGCCTGTGGTTTTTAAGCAGTGAGCTATTAATAATGTTTACATTCTTTGTTGTTGGAAGGTAAAGTTCATCACATCTGTTTTTTTTAAGTTGTCCACACCACGTAGGAATCAGTGAAAAAGAAGAGTTTAAAAACAACGTATCTCATCTCCTCAAAGGGCTGAAATCACATGAATATTCAGTCCCTCCAGGTCCTCTAAAACCTGAATTCTGTGCTCAGTTCTGAAACAAAGGCCTAGAATGTGGCCAACACCTGCATGATTTCAAACAGGAATGCCATCTGCAGAGATTCTGCAGGTTGTAGCATTTGCTTCCATAGGAAGGGGCATGTTCGTAGGGGCCGTGAATGCACGAAGTTGCTGCTTTGGAAGAGTAAGGCATTTTAATTGCTCGCAAGCTGAGACCTTAAAAGCATTTAATAAAACATTTTTACAAATGCTAATTAATCTTCATTGCTCTAATTGACTATTTTCACATTTCAGCAATAGATTTAATTCTGCCAAACAAGTTGCCAAATAAGTCACGATCTACATCTATTTGTTAGAATATTACCTAAGACAATGAAAGCATACTTGAGAGAGAACAGAGTGGGCTTTTTTTTATTAAGGCTTTTCCAAATGGGATATGAACTAGGCAGAAAATGAAGGTTTAGAGATAACATTTACTGTTGAAATTCACTTTTACAAGTAAAACTGTATTTGTTTCTGAAAATTACTTTCAGACAAGATTTGGCTCTACCTCAGTGCAAGCTGGAACAAAGAACACAGTATAAATTATGGATTTGTATTATGATTGATTCATTCCCTACAGGATAGCATTTAACTTACCAAATTTTACAGTTCAAAGTTGCTGGAATAAAACATCTACATTTAGCAGCAGTTACCACAGAAAGAAACTTCAGCTATGTTGATTTCCAGAAGTACATTCAAAAATTATTGACCTGTCTCACATAAATGTATGTTGTAATTGTGGGGTAGTGTTGATCCTTCTGATGTTAACTACTGTACTGCTTTCAATATGGACCTCCAGGCAGTTATGAGGTTAAAAAATTCTAGAGGAAAATGAGAATTCCTTTGCCCTTTAGCAGGTTTTGTGCATTTCTTCTAATTATGGGGCTGCAGCACATGGAGTTTTTGAGATGATCGATACTTTGAAAACTCTTTGCTGTTTTATCATCTGTGCTGAGACTCATGAAAAATTAACTTTTTTCACCAGCACCTGCACCAAATCAATAGTTAAGGTAACAAATTCTTGCTATTTTACAGATCATTTTATTACACAGGTAAAATCTGGGGACTACATTGGTCATAAGAGCTTATTCTTGGTGAACTGAGAATTACAGGTAATAAAATATTTATAGTGCTTTCATGGAAGGGATTTGGATTACTCTCTTGCTCTAGGATGGATTGAGTTGAGGTATTCAGAATAACCCTTTGTGACTTAATTCACTGTGACAGGGCACAGCTATCCCAAACAGATCCCATCAGTAATATAAACAGGTATTGTTTACAGATATATATTTACTAGGAAACCAATACTCCATCCTTTAAAAGACTGTGATTAGGAGAAAGACAAACACACTTCTGTGGCTAAAGCTTGGGCCTTAGAAGCAGGAATTTTGGATGTGAGCCCTGTTTTTCAGCTCAACATTTTCTTTCTTCCTCTAGGTAATGGTGATATCAAGGCTTCTTGTCACACAGTTCAGTACCAGACTGGAGTTTTACTCAGCGCTTAGCACAGTAAGGCTTTCATCTGTGTTAGGTGTTGTAGGCATTATTCAAGTAACAGTTGGTTTTAGCTATCTTTCTTCCTCTTGGAAAAGATCAAGTAGTTTGCTATGTGTGTCTCACAAAGAGTTACTTTGAAAGTAAGTTTGAGTATGGGATAACCTGCCTCATGTTGACCTTCGCTCCTTGTCTAGATGATTGCCTCCTCTCCTGGGGGATTGATAAACTGCCACCTGTGCTCCTGTCATTCCACATCTTCCCAAGCGCAGGTTCCAGCAAGTTTGGTCAAGAGACACTCTTAGATTTTGCCTCAAAATGAAGTGCAGATATTCCCACAGCGGTGGGGAATTCTACATACATGCAGAACATAGCCAGGTACCTACATCATATTGCCCTGACATATATTGTCCCCATTCAGTTTGTTGCAGTGGTTATGTGACTTAGATAATCAAAGGGAAACAAAACAAAGCAACACAACAGTTTCAAGGTTAACAGAAATCTTTCATTCTGAAACTTGAGTGGTTACACCAATATAGAAAACTGATGTTTGGCCACTTTTTGGAATGCTCCTTCTACAGCTGCCTCTAGTAGGAGCTTGATGGGGTTTGTTTTACTTGTTTGTCATCTTCCTTTCATTTTATTTAGTCTTTTAGGACCAGGGAAAATGATGTAGTAAAAATGCTACCTTTGTACAAAAGCACAAATTTGTATGTGATCTGAAGCAATGATCTTGACAGTGATTGTAAAAAGGCATGTGTATTAAAAGTTAGAGGTAGAGGAGATAGAGGACTTTTTGTGTCAAGAATTAGTGAAAGGAAAACAAATGCAAGGAATAGCGAATAAATGGCAAAGCTGGGGTTTTAATACACCAGTGAGACCTGTGAATTGACTTAAACCTCCAATCCAAGCACCGAGTCAGTGGTTTCCTAATTCTAAAAGAGATTTTAAGGTAAAGGCAAGAGGGAATTACATTAACAGGCTCATTCCCTTCAAACACGTGAACAGAAGATGTTATGGTCAGGTGCACATATGGTGCATATCTTAGCAGTCTGTAGTCACTTACAATTTTTCTAATAGCCTTAAAATACATTGCCTAGCTTCCACTCAATAATTTTGTTGTGTGGACAAAGAAAAACGACTTTCACTGACAGAGAAGAATCACTTTCATCATCCAAGGATATTGCAATTTGTTTTTAATGTATGTATACCCATTCAGTTTAATTTCTCTCTAAAGAAGCAAAATTCCTAGTCAGTCAGGGCAGCATGGGAATGTGTTTCAGCAGACTTGGGATCTACTCTATTGCCAGGGGCTTGCTAAATGTCTTTAGGGAAATCACCTTTCAGTCACTCTCCTTATGTATGAAGTGCTTTTGGAGCTGCAGCTGATATGTTCTCTATGATGCAAGTAACATTATATTAATGCACACTCCGTTCCAATCAGGGTGACAAAATTAAGTTTTGAAGATATTTTCTAAGCCTGTTTTCTGCCTTAGCAGACAATTCTAATACTGGCAGAGCAAAAGAATAAGACTATCCAAGCAAAACAACTGACCATAATGTCACTATACATTAACAAATATGCCCCTTCATTACTTTAACATTAATATAATGGGAAGGCAGTACAGATCATCCAACGCTTTATTTATTTTGTGGGTTTTGCATTTTGAAAATACTAAAGAAAATTAATTAAGCTCAATTAAAAATTGAGTAATTGCTAATGACCGGAAAGGTGAAGAATTAGATTCTTCAATGAAAGCTTTCAGAAGCTGGTTTCTTGCTTAATTCTTTTATAAACTATGGAATATGTTTACAAAGGAAACAGATCCTGAATAGAACTGGCAAGGACAGAAAAGACTATATAATAAATAGGAGTAAAATATAAAAAGATTATAATTTTAGCATGTGGTAAACCTCAATCCATATTTAGCAATTATCAGAAGGTCACAGTGAAACTGAAAATGAGAGGATAGTGCTGTGTTTACTTTTTAAATGTTTTTTATAGGTGAACATTATTAGTTCTCATTGATGCTTCCATTATTTTCAGTTACATAATTTCTTCCTGAAATTTCCATTTCCCCTAATCATTAAAAATGTGTTTGTGTTCCAGTTCCATGAAGCAGTCTGTATATACCTGTTTCTACCTGAGTCAATGTATTAACTGTATCTTTCCCTCACATTGTACATAGTCATGTACTATATACAGCAACAGTTTATCACGATGCCCCTGTAGTATGTGCAGAAGATGAATCTGTCAGGGAGACTCATTCACGGACAATCATAAGCAAAAATTAGAACCCTTAAAATATCTGTATTAATTTTAGTATGTCTAAACACTCTGAATTTACACGCCTCTTCTGTGGGAAACAGCATGGGTGGAGTGATAATCCTCTGAATAGTGCAGGAAAAAAATTAAAGGCAAAATGGACTGTATCATTCATTTCCTCTGATCCACTGACCACTGTATCTAATGTGTGTGAACATACAGACCAGATGTAAAAACCTTCTGAATCTTGCTGTATATCTGCATAAGTGTACCTCTGATACGGACATCATAAGGCTGCATAAGTCAGCAGTGATTCAGGTAGTATTTGGGTTTAGGAAGGCACTGGAAGTAACAAACTCTGCAATGGTCTCTGATAGTACTATAATACTTATTAGAGAGTTACACTAGGAAACCAAACAGCTGGTGCCATATTTTATACTGTGGTATAGCTGTGTGGAAAATGTGGCAATGAAGCCAAGTGGATGCACAAGAAAATACTCTTATCACTGGATTTTTGCAAGAAGTTGCACTTAATTTGGATGTAAACATAGTACACATTATTTTTGCCTCCCTTCTTTTGCCACCCACTTCCCCCCTTACCCCATGTATTTTCATTACTTGTTGAAAATCCAGCTGCTTCTCAGTATACTCCACAGCGTTAATGAAAAATGTCTTTCACAATGCATGCCTTTATGTCGTGCTGCACAAACACGGGGTTTCAGGCAAAGATTTTCAAAAACAGACATGTGAGTCACCATGCCTCAACTTACATCCAAAATCACTGCTAATCTTGGAATAACAGCTGCTAATAGAGCTAGTGAAGAATCTTGGTTATATCGAGCCATAGAGTTTTGACTCAAATCCATCTGGAAACGCCTGCTTTCTATTTACAATCATCCAGTAGTCTTTATTCACCTCCGTCCCTTGTTCTCCTACCACCCCCTATTTCTGGCAGGATTCCAACAGTTAAAAAAATACTACAGATTTATTTAAGTCCCATTTTCCAAAATGTGATGCAGTAATAGAAGGAGTTTAATGAGGAACTTCATTATGTGTTCAACAGAGAGTTTTCTCACTGATCTTGCCACAAAAAAAGAATCTTCCCCTCATTATTGGTTTCTTTCTGACTCAGCCAGGCTTTCATGTAAAAATAACACTAAGCTCACAAACCTGTGATGGAATGGCAGTTTTATTAGGCACAGTTTTATTACCTCTTACCAGTTTATTTTTAGAAACCACAGATCAGCTTTTAACATGAGTGGCAGAGTAGCAAAGACAGAAAAAATTGTTCATAGTTGGAATTTCTCTGAGGAGGATGTATAGAAATACCAGCACTTAGGGGAGATGGAAACAAAGGCTTACAAGACAACTAGTATTAACCAAGGAACGTGTAAAACATTGGTATTGATTTTCTGAACAAAGCTTGTCAATTTGATGTTATTTTAATTTTTAAAGTGCTGATCAGAGATTTATTGATGTAAAAACCTTCAGAAACTCTGGCATTTTCTGTAGATCATGATAGCTCAGGACAGCGTTGGGTATGTTTGTCACTGTGCACTCCTGAATATGTGTTTTAATCACTCGGGGGCTTTCCTCAGTTTCTGAGGTATTGATGTCTGAGGAAGGACCAGACTACATTTTTGTAAGGCTGGTGCAAAACAACAAAAAGATAACTTGTTTCTGTAAATTTTGGATCTTGTTTCATCCAAAGTGCTATGGTTTTGCACACAGTGGCTTTGCTGTTCCCTGTCAGACATAGCAAAAGTCAAAAGGAGGCAACATTCGTGTTAAGAAATCCTGTGGCAGAATTCACCAACAAACCCTTGTTTTGTATTTCATTCCTAAGATCTTTTCAGGATGCCAGCATGCTAACTCCCTGAGAAAATGAAAAGACAAGAAAGGAAGACTTTAAGTTTTTACACACATCTGATGAAGAAGCGTAGTTGTTGATGCTATGAGGTCAAAGCGAGGTGATTGCTTTGTCTGGCATGGATGAAAAACTTGCAAGTAGTTCTAAGGAAAAGTAAATTAAAACCATAATTAAATGAAAATCAAAATCTTAGGGATTCTTTAGTTTGTAGAGTCAGAATCATCTGGTAAATTTTCCATAGGTCAGGACAGTCAGTGATATCCATAAAATACACGAACACATTCTAAACCAAAATACTAAAGACTGAATGTTAATTCATAAACTTTATTCCTTAGTATAATGTTCTTTTTATTTTTCATGGTTTACTCAACAAAATACTTTCTGAAAGTTTAACTTCTGTTGTTTTCTATCTCTTTGTCAAAGAGGTATCACTTTTTCTTTCTAAGAAATTATCATTACTTAGAGCTCACAGATATAGAATTTATTCAGGTTTTTTTGTGGTTAATGTTAAGTACCCAAACTCATGTTTTACTCTTAAATACAAACTGTCTGATCTGAAGTCTTTCTGAGCACCTACAGATTTTAGTAACTGAGGTTGGATTTGGGTTCCTAGTGGGTTCCTAGCTATTCTGAAAAAAATAAGTTACTATTATTTTGGTGCTTAATGATGGATTTGAGGACCTCAATAGACAAGGTTGTTAAATTATCTTAAAGAGATAAACTAATGTAAATGATGTACTAATCATCATGTTGTTATACTAACACTCAGGAACTAAAAAAATTCAGACACACTCATCCTTGAGAAAATTACTTTAAGGCCATAAAAAATAGCAGCTGCTGTGCAGCAATCATTCTAGTTAGCCAATAGGCATTTAAATATACTACTGTAAGTTAAGATACTGACTCAAACAGCATCCTGTCAAAAGACAAATCCCAGCAAAGAAATTGTTTGTTGCTATTATCTATTGTTGATGTAAATTTCAATTAAGTTTGGGATGATATATTGGCTGGTTGATGGAACTTGGACATTTGGGGATAGAGCAAACAAATGCTAATGACTGCCTCTTCTCCATTTTCTTCCTAAGAGCTTAAATATATAATATAAAAATAAATTAACAAAACCCCAAACCTTCTAATCCAATGTTGTCACGATAGCAGTGCTTAACACTAATAGTTACCTGTTTCATGAACACCCCCAAATAGCCCCTATGCACAAATCGTCTCCTTCCTTCTATTTTTCCTATCCCTGATTTTCCTATTTTCAGTGTAACCCAATACAATCTTAGCCATTTCAAACACTTTCTGTCATTCTCACGCTCAGCTATTTAGGCAAGACTTCTTATCAACTTTTCCTTCCTGATACAAATCCTTATCTTAATTGATAGCATTTTTTCTCATATACCATATCCCCACAGGTTGTGCTTACTTTTCTTGGTTGACAGGTATGTGAAAAAGGAGCCAAGTCTGGAATGTGAAAGAGACAGCTGTGTTTAGAGTACCACAGGAAAAAGAAGTAAAAAGGAAAACATACTAGGGAGAGAAGACACTTGTGGAATAGGAAAGTGAGGTAAAGACAAGTAGAAGCTGAATGGAATAAAAAGTGGGACTGGCATCTGAGAGTACATAAGATAGAAGTAGGCAACCTGACTTGGTTTCCTGTTGATACCAGTTACAGCACCGTGCAACTGAACTCACAGGCTGCTATTTTCCATTTGTCTAAATGCAAACTTCAGAAATATATTCCTCATACAAAGTTGTCGTGGTTTAACCCCAGCCAGCAACTAAGCACCACCCAGCCGCTCATTCAATTCCCCCCCACCCAGTGGGATGGGGGAGAAGAATCAGAAGGAAAAAGGTAAAACTCGAGGGTTGAGATAAGAACAGTTT
>JANZLQ010000061.1:12668076-12699273 GCA_026212715.1 Elanus axillaris
ATCCATTAAAGGGAAGTCATAACTTTCCAGATAAATCAAACACGTAAATGCCAAAATTTGGTAAAATTAGTTAACAACCAATATTGTAAAAAAAAAAAAAAAAAAAAAAAACCAAACAAAAAACTAATGGATGACAAGATGAAAATTAATTACAAATATTGAACTGCTGGAGAAACTACGTATAATGTCAGGATTATCACATGTAAGACATAGACAGAACTTATTCTGCTCTGCTTAGTGCTGATGAGGCCTCATATTTAAAGAAATGCACATGTAGGCAAATCCAGGGGAGGGTAGCAGGACAAGAGTTTTAGTAAGAGTGACATTTAAGAAAAGGAGGACAAATATAAACAATTTCACAAATGCAAAAATAAATGAGGAGCACATGTAGCCTTCTACTATAGAAGATAGTATACTAAAAAGGACAGTAACTAAATGCTTGTTCTCTGTCCTGTGCTTGCAGGGGCAGGCAATAAAATACTGACTTACTTAATATGTAGTAAGGGACATTTAGGAATACGTTGTAAAGATACAAAGCAGTGAGTGGAACCAGCTACTGATGCAGACTGTGGAAGTGTTTCATTGGAGTTTTTAAACATGGGCTTGGTATGTGCTGGGCTTTCTTATTCTTTTACTTCAACATTTCTGTGTTGAAAACATGGCTGCTTCTTGTAAACTGCATGCTTCAGATAGATAGGTACTTCTTTTAATGATTTTTGTTATAGTATTTTATGGTTTCTTACAAATAAGAGGTATCTAGCTTTTAAAGCTTATAGAATTTTCTCTCCAAATATCAAATGCAGTTTTAAAATTCTTCAGGATACTGGGGGAAAATACAAAATATAAGCAAACTATTGCAATGAGAAAATAATAAATGAAAAGGGCAGATTTCTGAAAGGCATAGTTTATTTACACTGTTCTGGTTTTCAGAAAAGTGGTTGGCTTTATTCCCCTATCCACTGCTGACCCTGTTCAGATATATGATACCGGACTATGTCTTTCTCCTCACCTCATATTATTTTACACAGTAGGGTTTCTACAGCTGGGAACTGTACATTGTAATTTGGCATATGAGTTTATAGTTTGATTCTACCCACCAAGCATGAGCACACCGATTATTTAAAAGCACTCTGAAATCTGCAAGCTTTCTGTATAATTTACGGCTATCAGGTATACTGATGAGTATAAATGTATATTGTTTTGAAACAACTCTCTTCCACTACAGAAAGAAGAAACAGTGCCTGGTGCTGGGAGCACAAACTCGCACTGATTTTCACTTGAACTATGCCATCTTATACCAACAAGCAGTCTGGGCTGCCCCCTGAATGGCAGATTGCTGAAAACAAGGATGGCCACAAGCTTGCCTTGTTTCTTTTTTTTTTTTTTTTTTCTCTAGGAATCTACTACCCGCTGTGGTTTGAACTCATTTTTTTGTCTGCTCTGGGATAGGAAACAGGCCCTGCAGTCACTGTGATCCCTCAGGTCAAGTGGCCACCTCCTGGTGCTGTGGGTCACCAGTGATGCCAGGCTGTCACTGATTTATGGGAAGATCCTTGCTGCTTATTAGAGGAAAAGGAGATAAGGAGGGAAATAAAATTTGGATGGGGAAAACACACCCATCTGTAGAGAAGAACAGAGGGAGAGGAAGGGTAAAGCATTGGTGGTGTAGGGCAGGGGTAAAAGCAGTACGACAGGTACTCCACTCTGTCACATCAACTTGAAGTCCTTATCTGCAGAAGACAGAAGGTGGCGTAGTGGAAAATCTTGGCACGGTAAGAGCTCCGGGTTTATAGGGTCATTTCTACAGAGAGGTGAAGTAATACCAAGAGCAGCCATGCCCCCAGAGTCACACCTCCTGCCATGAGTGTTAGTGAAGGGCAGTGCCATGGGAGATGGTAACTCAGGACAGTGGTGATGTCTGGGGAAGCAGTGGTCAAAGTGATGATTTATTCCCCTCTTCTGCTTTTCCTTTTCTTTGATCTAGTGCAAGGTAGAAAAAGGGCAGAGAGAAAGCTCCAGGAATAGGATCTACTGTCAGCTCACCCTGCTCCCAAGCAGCAGGGCTTCTCTACCTTACTGCTGGAGACGGTATACTGGCCTAACAAAAGTAAGCCTGCTGTTTATCTTCTCTCTCACCTAGAGGCATAGTACACAGTGAAGCCAACAGAAAAAAGTGTTTCTATAATTTATTGTGATTCATTTTAAAATAACAATCAAGTTTGCACAATATATGAAATATACAGTACGTTATAGATCCATTAATTCTTGGGGAAAATTGTATTTACAATACTGCCAATAGCAGTTCTTCCCAACCCCAACTTTTGCTTATGTAATATTTAAAGCCACAACAGGGTCCAGATGCTGTGAATCAGAATCAGTATCAGTAACTATTTGGTCCAGTCTGGTGGATTCTTCAGAACTTAACAGTATTAATGGTCCCAGGAGAGCAGAAGTCCCAGAATGATAAAAAAATGCATGTATATATGTAAAAATAGTACCCCATTCAGCCTGTGAATTGAAATGAGGATAAGAAACTTGAGCAAATGAGGCTTCCTCAAGGACATCATTAAGTGCTCAAACACATAATTACACTGCCTGGACAGGGAACTAAGTTTCTTCATTATATTCTTCCACAGTTTTTTAGAACTACAAGACTGCAATGAGTGGAAGAAAGAGAAAAATACCTGGTAAAGTGTCCTTGCATGTTCCAAGATTCCTGAGAGCCTGCGTGCAGTTTTTTCTGTATGAGTGATTATGAGCAATCTCTGGTATTGAAAAGTACATGCAGCAAGGTTATTCACTTCACAGATCTCCTCACTGTTGCAGAAATAGTCTGAGATACCAAAAAGTTTCATCCATTTTCTAGAAGTAAAAGTGAAATTTAGTCTTCCATTGAACAGCCATCCTGTGTGAGAGCTGAATCTTGTTTCTTGGTCCTGGTCAGCAAGGGCACTGCAAACACTGACTTTTTTGTAAGGTTTGCCAGCTTGATTTCTGCTAGGTCTACAAAAAAATATGATTCCAGCCAATGGGATGGAACTCAAAGGCTGCTAGAGGGAGATAAAAAGATCCAGTTTGGTGCCCGAGTTTGACATTAGTGATAAGGCTTTTGTCCAAATAAGGAAGACATGGTTATCTGAATAGAGCCCTGATTTCATCCAAGTGCATATTAATATAGCCTTTATCCAACTAAGAATGTCACGTGTTGCTTTGGGATATCTGGGTAACAAAGTGGTGGTACTGGAACATACACCTTCCTGTTCAAACCCTATGTTCTGCATTCTAGTATCTGGATTTCAGTAGCTGTTGACTTCAATTGTAGCATAATTATTCTCTAGAAAGGAAAAACTACCTCTCTTCAACATTTTTATTGTAAAATATTTACTGCCTTTTTTATGGAAAAGAATATTTAATATTTCCTCCACAAGAAATTCTGTAGTTCCTAGAATCACCTACATACAACAAAATTTCATCCCTTCCCCCAGATACTCACAAGACTTCAACTACAAATGCCTGCTTTACACACTTTGAAAGACTTTTACAGAGAATATTGTGCTAATATTAGTCTGTAGAGCACTCCGCCCTTCCTCTGCTTTTGATCAGTAAGAGACTCATTCAGCCTCACTGCTTATATTCTACACAAGATGCTAAAGAATTACAGATCCATTTGGGGCAGCAGATGTTACATGTTGGGCTTTTGATGCTAATTATAGTTGCAATACTGATGCTACTTTTACTTTGCAGCGCCTAGGAGTGATTCCCAGTTCTTGAATCTGAAAGCATGCTCTGGCCATATCCTTTTCTCTGTGAGGACAAGGCACAGATTTGCAGCACCGTCCCTTCCTCAAATCTGTTTGGTACATAAAGGAAGCCAGGCCATGTGCTCAAGATGAGTGCCATTGAATGCTCCAAACAGGTACTGGTCTGGATGATTGTAAAGAACTAGGATGCTTAGCAGTAAGAACACTGCTGTACACATCAAAAAGAAAGCCTACACCTAGATTAGGTAAATTATTTTTTTTTTCTTTCTAAAGTGCTACTCCTAGGACTTAAAGTTTAGCAGTTTCTTAACTCAGTTAACTGAGTTTACTATGTCAGCATGCAGAAGAAAGATGAATGAATCGCTAAATGAGGAATTGCAACATCAGGGTAAGAGAAGATCTTGAACTAAGAGAACACACTGAATACTTATTTTGACGTAGCTTAGAAATTAGTCATAATTTGTATAAATGGAAAAGCCCTCTGAAAGAATTTCTCATGGTACATAGACTCTGAAGACATATTTGTTTCATCGACAAGAACCACTGCTTGGCAATTCTTTCAGAAGACAAGAAGAAACCAAGTTGGACCACTGCTGATACATGCCAGTTTATTGCAGCACCTCTGGAAATAGTTATATCCTAATGCCAGCTAAGAAGGTGGCTTGACCTTGTGGGTTCATGTTCAGGAATATCAGAAGAGTTGTGCTCAGCTTATGAAAAGAAAACTGCATTAAAAAGAATTTTGGAGCATTGCTTTGGCAGTTTGCTAATGTAATGAGAGAAGTTAAATCATGCAGGAAGGTTGAGAATAGCATTTTGATTCCTACTGAAAAGACAGTAATTATGATGAGTGTGAATTTTGCCGCATTTTACAAGTTACTGTTCCACTGATGCAGTTTTTCTCAGTGTTACTGGCTCATCTGGAGGTCAAATACTGTGTGACAAGAGACTTTGACTCACTTGGTTGTCTGGAGTCTTGAAACGGACAGGCAGTACCAACAAAGGTGGGCTGCAGCAAGCACATAAGAACATTTATAGTTCCTCTTGGGACACTAATCTGCCTCTTGACTCATAGAGAGTGACTCCTTTTTTCCATATCTTTCTAGTCATTAAGGTATAAAGCATGCCTCTGGTGCCCTCTGAGCAAAGCAGAGTGAAGACAGACTAGAGTACACAAAACAGGAAAGCATAGGAGGGTCGAGGGATCCTTTGGGCACAGAGTGACAGAACACAAGATCAGTACTCAGGAGATAAAAGGAATTCATCCAAGCACTGCAGAGCCCTGACATATCACAGATACTAGGCAGATGTTTGCAGCATTTTCTCCACTGCCAGATTCTTCTGTTGTTTCTGGGCAATCATCCATTTACTCTGTTGCCTCAGCTACAAGGTTTTCCTTTCCTGCCCGACAGCTGCTGATATCCGTTTTGGCAACAATACTTATACTTCTCTTTACTTGCTCAGTCTTCCTCGTTTAAAGGGAAACTTGTTTTTCTACATATAATTTCAAAATGTCTGTTGCTGATTAGTGTCCTCCTTGGACAATCTTCCTTTTCCTTTGCCATCAAATTCCAAATGTGGGACATGGAGAGATTATCAAAAGAGAATCCCTGAAAAGAATCTGAACTTAAAAGATTGTTCGACTTGAGAGATCCCTTAAATGGTCTCTAATGGGCATCAGTATACTATGTAACCTTATCAGTAGACAATTATTTTCATAGAAAATTATCTGGTATCCTAAAGAATATCAGTGTTCCTAGAAAATGTCTATTATGAGTTTCTAAAATACCTTCCAAAAGTCAAAACAAAAAAATATCCAATTGGAACATCTGAACTTTTAAATTTTCTTTAAATCATGCCAAACAGGTCATGTAGATACTTTCTTCACATATCATGTGATCTAAAAATTCAGAAATGTAATTCAGTTTCTACATGTACAGAAGAATTCAGTGACAAAACCTAAATACAGTTGTGGGCTTCCAAGTTATTTTTAGTTTGCAGAATGAAGAAAGCTGCACGCTCTACACAGCATGTACTATTAACTGCGAACACAATCAAATGAGAATGGCAAAGAGAAAAATGGAATAACCAACAAATAAACTCAACTTGGTACTCAAAGATTTGCTTCTTTTTAAAAAGTGTTTAATAAAAATAATTAATGTAATGCAGAAAAATTTGGCAACATCAGAAGAGCTCTCTCTGCCCTCATAAAAGTCATTGTAGTTGTAAAAGAGGCAGCACAACCTTGAAAATGGATTCGCTGCACTCGAACCTGTTACAACTGCTTTGCACACAGGATTGCTACAGTGAATTCTGCTGTAAAAATGGCAGTTTCACATCATTCTACAGAAGGAAAAGGCATAAGGAACATTTTTCTGTTAATTTGTCATTTGGTGATAAGGTATATTGCAGTTATGACAAATGTAATCATATTTCATTGTTCTCTGCAGAAGAACTCTTTTGATCATGCTTGAAATACATGTCAGTACTGCAGACGCGAAAAAGACTGTTAAAATGTAACTCATGCCATACTTGCAATGCTGAACATGATGAATACCAATATCACCTCTGTAACTGGTATCTATGGATTCCTGTTGATAATGATGCTAAAATGTGAGTGAGGAATGTGTTATTTTCATCCTATTCTCCTTACTTACCTCAGTCAATGTCAGGAGAAGACTTGGTCTGTATTATTTTCTGTTATGGTCTTTGTCATGAAAATGAAGCATCAGGATATTCATTTCCATCAGAAGAGAGCAAGAAGGGTAGAAGCAGGAACTGAATACCACAGACCATTTTCAGAACTTCAGATGGAACATTGCTGATATTATGAATGGAAATAGCAGAAATGTAGGTCACAAAATAAATGTTAGATTTTTTTTTAGGAAAAGTGTATGTTAAAAAAGTTCATGGCTAAAATAGTATGTCAGTTCCATGCAGAGATTTTCACAAGTTCCAAAATTATTTAGGAATACAAATTCCATGATTTGAAATAGCACTTCAATTCCAAAGGAAAAGAAATACTTTTAAATATTCAACTCACAGTCTTATTGCATATGAAGGAATAATTACTTTTCAATTATGCAAACTTCCACCCCTAACAATGTAGGAGGGGTTCACATCTGACAGTTCAGATCATCAGAATTCCCAGGCTGAATCACACAATGCAAAGGGATTGTGGCACTGTGTTAATGGTGCTGCTCTGTGCTGTATGTGCCATATGCATTTTGATATCTTGTTTATATTATGAGGGCACTAATAAAATTTGGGCACAAGAAACAGTAGTACAGCATGAATCTTTCACAACCACAAGAATGAATACAGTGCACAAAGAGCACTTTTTTTGATAAAAGAAAGTTCTGTGTTTTGTTGAAAGTCTGCAAGTGAGGAACATTTCCCAAAAAAGTCAAGCACAGTAATATAGAGTTCTGCTTTTAAAACTGAGTGCTAAGACCACCAGCCTATCTCATAAAGTTACCACCTGGTAGTTTGTGGGGACTGAAACTTCCTTCTTTTTGCCCACTCTCTCTTCATCATTCCTCTTATTGTACCTCTGTACCATGACATGGCATACAGAGTTCAAGTGAAACAGCCATTTGACTATTTCTGGGAAAATTCACATGCATGCTTTGCACTGCCCCGCTTGGACTCCCTGTAGCTCCATTCTTTGTTCCCCCTTCCCCCTTTCCCCAAGCAGTCAGCCTGATAAACATGATGCAGTACTCCCATCAATGATCACTATGCAAATCCCATTGAACAGGTTTCTTTTCCCCTCTCTGATCTCTAAGGAACCCTCCTAAATCCACTCTCTTCCCATTTCTCTTTGAAATTTCCTTTGAAATAGAGCAGGCGTGTTCAATGCCAAGCAACAAGTTGTGAAGAAATGGATCAAACATCAGGAATTCATATTTCCAATCCCCTCACCTAATAACTAGGAATGGTTTGTAGTAAAATACTATGACATCATATAAAAAAAGTATCCTGAAATCAGCTGAAAAAGTACCTAATGTCAGTATAAAAAGCCTGATAATTCTTGAGTGAATAAGATGCTAATTTTTCTTGGCTACTATTTTAGCAGCATAAGTGATTTAATCAATTTCATTCTTTCACTCTGAACATCCTGCTTTGAGTTTTATCTTCTTTTAATCACACACAATTTGAAGGGACTTCTGTTGAATTTAAACTCTAGCATTTAAGTCTATTAACATGAGGGATTGGGGGAAATCAGTGATTCCTGAGATAATCGCTCATAGGAGAGAAAGAAGTAAAAAACCTGGAATCAGGACCCTGAAACATTAAGCAAACACTCTCCCTTCTCTGATGGTGGAGGAAGAGGATATCTTCCAGAGATCTGTCAAATAATTGCAAGTGAGTCCCTAGTTTGGAAACTATAGATCTAAACTGGGAAACCCTACTGTGCATTCGGCAACCTGTATTTTACTGTTCAAAGTCAGCTTTGATTTCATAATGCTGGCAAGGTCTGCTATCACGGTAATTGAAGCTTTTGTATTTTAAAGACTTACAAGTAATATTCCTAGGATTTCTAGGGGAAAATACTTCTTAGAAAGATGCAATTTTTTTCTCTTAAGGATTATGTGCATTTTTGCCAAATATTTAAATTGAATTGGTACGATTATAAATAGAGAAGATTTTAAAAGCATCTAAGGTTTCAGTTCACTTCTCCCCTTTTGGCTGACACTCCTCCCCAGTGCTTCCAAACACTTCTTATTTGTGTGAAGAAAGAGTCTGTTCACTCTCTTTGGTCTATTAGCAAGGTATGTTCCATAAGCAGAGTAAAAAGCTAACTTTTGTCACCAATTGGCAGGCTTCATTTCCATTCAAATAGAAAATCACTTTGTGTGCTTTTTTTTGCAGCTCCCCTTACCCTAGTCACTTAATTTCTTGGACATAACCAAGGGAAAAACAAATTCATTCCCCAGCTCTCTGAAGCTGTTCCTTGGAATACTTTATTTTTAAAACTAACACTTCTTCACTGTTATACCCATCCCATGACTGTTTCCAGCACAGCTCTACCCACATCATGGCAGAGCCTTTCTGTTTCCATTTTCCTTCTTTAACTGTTGATCCCAGGGCAAGCACACCGCTCTTTTAAACTTTGCTTTGCAACTCTGTGTATGCAGCCAATGAAAATCAAGTTGCCAAAGTAAATAATTGAGCTAGCCCTCATGTTTGAGGGAAAGAGAACTGCATGAGGACGAACATAGAGAGGCCAGCAGGAGTGGCTTATGGATTAGATGTGGTTTAGACTTTTGGTATTAGAGTGTGGATTTCATATCCAGACAACTGTCATTGATGATCCGCATGGTAGACCTAGCTATTAAGGCTTTCTATCCCCTTATGACAGGTGTCAGAATTGAACTGGTAGTTCCTTTCTCACTTATTCCTACTTTTGGACAAGATACTGTCTCACAACATGTATTTTGTGTTGATAAACAGAATTTGTTGTTTGGTTGGTTGTTTGTTTTTTGTTTTTTTTTTTAATTCTGCACATATGGTTAGGAAGTCCTGTAAGTCCAAAGAATGTTCTTTTTATAGTGACTAGCTACAGAGCCAAGAAAGTCATCGTACATTCTGAGGCTAGTTTACATGGATATTGAGGCTAGTTATTCAGGGTACACAGTTTAAAAAGAAAAGTTTCATGATGCAGAGAACAAATCCATCTGGTTATTTAGCTATGTTGCATATGCATACAGATCAGAAATGTGAGGAAAAAACACATTTTCAGGAGTACTTCAGCATCAAATTCTCAGTAGGTACAAATGGATGGGATACTGGCGAGAGTATTTTGTGTTTAATTAGCAGGGAGCATGACATTTGTATTGATTGGGATAGGCAGATAGTAAGGTCAGATATATTATCTTTAGAAACTTGTCTTTCAGAAAATGGCAAATACAAGGACACAGAAATACAAGAATACTCTATTCACGTGGAACTTAAAGAATTTTTCATCCCTAATATTTTATGTGAAAATAAGCGCATGCAGAGTTAGCAGCATTCTTGCTTACCTTAGGCTGTCTCTGAAGGACATGTAATGCCAGGGAAGTTCACATCAGACTGTAGATGAATGTCCTGACTAGCAGTGGAGAAAGTTCTGGTGTGCCTGTTGACCAAAATATACCAAAAACCAGGTTTTGCAAGTTGCTGGTATCCAGGTGAGAGTTTGAGTTGTGACAATAATAACAATAATAATGGCCCCTTTTTTGTTTGAAGCTGATAAGCAGCTGCTACAGCTCAATGCTAGATTCACCAGCAGGTGGGTGACAGCAAATAAACTACAGCTGTGTTTGCTGTGGCTCTCATTTTATTTTGAATTATTTATAAATAGCACTAGCAGCAATTTGGGCATTACCAAATGATATGCCCTTTAAATGATTAGTTGTTTGGTTTTTTTTTCTTTTTCTCTTGAACACATTCTAATTGAGCAGGTAGGAGCTAGATGGAAGATAATGTCAGACAGGTGCAGAGTACAATTCTTTTCAGACCTGTGACTCCTGTTGTCACTTCAGCAATTATGAAGTTTTGAGTGAGCTTTTAAAAAGAAGATTTAGCTAGTGCTTTGATTTAACAATGTTCTGCAAAGGACCTGACCACACAAATATTCCTCAAGCAGCACCATCTGGTTATGTCACAATGTTGACAGGAAAGTAACCTAAAAATTTAGTGAGATGAAGAAAGACTTATTGTTCTGGCTCAGTCTTGCAGATTGTTCTATGCAGAACATACTGGTATCCTGTTACACCATTTCTAAATAAGAAGAAATGCTAATACCAGGTCAGTCTCCCATTTGACGTGTCCCATTCAATGGTGCATCACCAATGTGCCATTTGTGCTTTTGATGTTCTTCTGTTACCAGCCTGGAATATGCACAGCTGTGATGTGCCTAGCCCAGAGCTGGCCATTTTGCTTAGACAGTCATTCATATTCATCTGTCGCCTCTCATTTGCTCCTCCAGCCAACTCTTCGTTCCAGCTAATACCTGAATAGCTATGCTGGGTTTCCCCCCCCCCCCCTTTTTTTTTTGATTCTTGTTCCATTTCTCATGCTCAGAAGAGATTCCTTGTAAATATCTTCAAGGATCTGCTTTGCAATACATTCTCTTAAAATTCACATTTCCAACTACACATGCAAAACATTTGACAAAGACAGCTGTCCTGTCATACTGCCCAAGCATGTCTTGTTCTTACCTTGTCCTCCCCTGCCTGTCTGAGAGCATCTGTTGTCCCATCTCCTAGATTATAAGCACTTTGGCATAATGTTGCAGAACTTATTTTAACTGTTTGCCCATCACTGCCAAACATCCTAGACATTGGATGGGGAGAAAAGACCTTTCTAACCCAGTGACAAGCTGAGCCTGTTGCAATACCTTATAAAAAGTAATACCTGAACTGTGAATGATGGTTGAGAATCTAAACACATAACCTCCTTGTGCCTAGTGCTCTCTGTTCTTCTACCTAGGGATAAAAGGGAGCTGTATATACTGAGAAATGCTTTTAACAAGAAAATATCAAGACCAGATTTACTGAACTAAACCTTTCTTTCTACTGCACAGACTGACATATCAGCTGTGGAGCCAGTCCTCTTCCAACAGAGCAGAGACACCTTCTGCTGAAAAAGCAGTGCAGTGCCTCAGGAACAGAGATGTCTGACACAAAACAGGGACATGCAGTCACTGTTTCGGTTGTGTGCATACTCTAATCCTACCTGTATCAGTTCTGCTCCATAAGGCAGTGGGAGCTTGGAATAGGGCAGGGATGGTGCAAACGCTTTGTATTTGAAGGCAAAGATTATGATTATGTCTCTTGCATTTGCCTACTCAGTAAGGAAAGGCAACGGCAACTGATGTTTTTGAACCCCATATAAAAGCCGCAAGTCGTGTTTTCATATCATTACAGGCCAGGAGTCACTGCCCACAGTCCCCTCACTGTAAAAAGCTCTGGATACAGAAACAGCTGAGGAATAGAAACCATTTCATGGCAGTTTATTATCCATTTCCAGAGGACACATGGAAAGAATCAGAAGAGAAGGGAGGAGACCAAAAGAAAGAAAGATGAAGTGCACCATAAGGATACCCAGGGAACTAAAAAATACACTTGATAGTCCAAAAGAAATTTTACTTCTGCACTGTCATGGACAAAAAGCTTCAAGTCCAGGAAGCTGAGTTTGTTGCCAGTCCAAACAAAAATTCTGATCGCTAACTGGGGCACTGGGGAAAAAAGTGCACAATTACACATCCATTCACTGTACACCTCTCCTCACACCCCACCCGCCCAAACCACCCCTGTTTTCACCATGGTTTCCCCTATGCCTGTCAAATCATTCCCAGTGAGGCAACAGGCAGCATAAAGGCTAGGGTCATCATGCACGTATGATTTTTCCATTCTTCCCTCCTCAGTGATCTCCCTCCCACACTGTTCCTTAGTGTCCCTGCCCTGGCGTGGGTTGCCCAAAGCCACAGTCCCCTGGGGATGTCCCTCTCCCTCTTGGCTCAGGGTGTCCCCCTCCAGCCTCTAACCTGCAGCTGCCAGTTTCTTTCTTAAATATGCTTGTGGCAGAGCACTGTGTGCTTCTCAGATTTGTTCCTCCGTTTTGGGAGGGTTTTTCCACTGCTGGTTACCTCAGCCTCTGAGCTGGCTGGAACCAGCTGTGCCTAGCTCAGGGCAGCTGATGGCCTTCTCCTGCCCAGGGCAGTACTGACACTCTCAGCTACATCAGCCTTCAGACTTGTGCCTGTTACTTGTGGGCTTTTTCTTTTACTGCTGGGCCCTGCATGAGAAACAAAGTTCAGGGAAAAGGGAAAAAAAAGCTGTAAATGAAGTAAAGGCTCAGAAACCTACAGGGAAGGGGAGAAGTGCTAAGTGGGAGAAGTGATAAAAGAAAGAACAAAATCATTGTCTAGAAGAGGCAAGGAGGTGCTGTGACCTTTCTTTGCTTGTATCCCTTCCCATATTCCTTTTACTCCTAGTTGCACACCCACCTCCTCCCCAGCAGGGACGCCTGCGGCCTACGCGGGGCACAGGCCTCTGCCGCCATCCCCGGCCCTGCCTGCCTTGTCCCCGCTTCTCTGTCTGCCCGCCTCTGTCTGGGGCAGGGGAAGGGCTTCTCCCCACTTTTTTTTCGGCTTTGCCAGCAAACAGGCCTGACAGAAAAGAAGAAGAAGAGGAACAGAGAAATCTGCTTGCTCTTCCCGCAGCTCTTGGTTCACACACCTCTGCATGTTACTTCTGAGATAGAAAGAAACACGCATGGAGCACCGTTCGTATTGGAAACGTCTTGCTTCAATAAATACTTAGCAGAGCACTAACTCTTACCTCTGCTTCTGGATTTTCATCACTTTATCCTAATCACTTTTATTTTCCAGATTTGCTGGAAGGCAGTGTTTCCTTAACAGGGGCTTTACATAGATCAGTTACTTTGTATTTGTTCAATGTACAAATTTGCATTCTACAGTAATGCAGGATGGAAAGCATGAAAGGTGGTCAGGGTAATTTCTAGTGCATGAGATCTTATACAATGTTGTGATAAGCTTTGCAATCACTAGATCATTACACTAATTGTTTGTCACTCTGCACATGTGCATATAATCAGCAGCCTTTAACAGAATACATTACATTACTCCTGTGTTGGATATGGTGTGTCTCAATCCATCAAGAGGATGTGTTAGAAACGGTTAGAAATGTATGTAGAAGAGTGTTTAAGCCAGAAGCAGAGGTTCTAATTATTTCACACTAAGTATTTCACGTATTCACTAAACTGAGTTGCCATGCTGCTGTTGATTATAATTGTCTTCTGTCATTGGCAGATGATCGTACTGTGATTTCTGTGTCTAATGAAAATTCATTTTAACTAGAAAATTGTTTTTGCACTATACTGGATTCACTTAGAGCATGTTTGGAAAGTGGCTATGCTGCTACTTTTACTTCTTAACACATCTTGAAACTATTTTCTGTGCTTAATAAAACTTCATTGAGAAAATTTATAATAGGTGCATTTAATTCTTCAGTGCACCTCACAGTACTGACACATAGAAGATATTTCTGGCTTCTGTAGTATGAATGTAGATAATTAGTGGAAAATAAAAGGAATAATTTGGTTTTATCTATCTTTGTATTATTACAAATAGGAAATAAATTGAAGTTATGTCCCTTTTTGAAAGCTGTGTGATACAATGCATCAGTAAGAACCAGGTATTGAAGCTCAGTGATACCTGCCCACTGCAATCCACCTGAGCTGCTGTCTCTCAAAATAAGTCTGAAGGAGCTTTCAACACTGAGATTAAAATCAGACAAAAGCAGGCCTTTTAAAGTAGCATAAAGATGGTCAATTGTCTTTTAACTCTAGTATTTAATTCAGTGAGGGCTGAGGGTCTCACCTTAACTCCTGCTTTCCAGCCTCATGAAGTGACTGAAGCCTTGCTGTGAGACAAAAGGAGAGGGTGCCCTGGGACAGACCTGAGGGAGCGGCAAATCATGGTCCTGGTTTCCCTGTCAGAGTGGATGTGGCAAAGAGGAACAGTCTCCTTTGTTCATTTGGTCCAGAACTACATCTTAACTCTTGAGCTAAATTTCTGTAAGGCAATGTGGGGCTCTACCAAAGCATTGTGAGTGGAAGGGAGAAAGGGGAGACAAATGGTGAAATCTCTCTTCCTGAGGGAGAGTTTCCAATTATGCAGTCTTATTGTGGGAAATGCACTGAAAGAAGAAACTACACATTATATTGTTACCCCCTCAGATACACATACACAAAAGTCTATGGCTAATAGTCTGGGCACTGGACAGAAAACAACACATAATAATCTGGTTTGATTATGCTAGAAAATGGATGAACAATAACTGCAAAAGCCAAACTTCTGCTGTGAATGAGCACTCACACTTTAAAAAGATAAAACTGACATTCTGTCATCTGTCATTTTTGAGCATGTCTTGTTGTACAGGGGACTACTGATACCTGAGGCCAATGACAACTATCTTGTGTTTGTTATTGCATGGTGTAGATGCTAGGGGAATAGACAACTGAACTTCAGAAAGAGGAATAATGTTGTGTGATGGGTTGACCCTGGCTGAACGCCAGGTACCCACCAAAGCCATTCTATCACTCCCCCCTCCTTCACTGGACAGGGGAGAGAAAAAAAATATAACAAAGGGCTTGTGGGTCGAGATAAGAACAGGAAAGATCAGTCACTAATCACCGTCATGGGCAAACCAGACTCAGCTTGGGGAAAATTAACTCAATTTATTACAAATCAAAATGGAGTAGGGTAATGAGAAATAAACCCAGATCTCACAACACCTTCCCTCCACCCCTCCCTTCTTCCCAGGCACAACTTCACTCCCGGCTTTTCCACTTACCCCCCCCAGCGGCACAGGGGGACAGGGAATGGGGGTTGGGGTCAGTTCATCACAAGTTGTCTCTGCCGCTTCATCCTCCTCAGGGGCAGGACTCATCACACTCTTCCCCTGCTCCAGCGTAGGTCCCCCACGGGGTCACAAGTCCTGCCAGAAAACCTGCTCCGTGGGCTTCTCTCTCCATGGGGCCACAGGTCCTCCCAGGAGCCTGCTCCAGCATGGGCTTCCCACGGGATCACAGCCTGCTTCAGGGACCCACCTGCTCCGGCGTGGGGTCCTCCCCGGTCTGCAGGGGGAGATCTGCTCCCCCGGGGGCCTCCCTGGGCTGCAGGGGCACAGCCTGCCTCACCGGGGTCTTCCTCACAGGTTCTCACTCCCTGGCTGCTGTTTCTCCCTGTCCCCCAACTTTTTTTTTCCTTCTTAAAACTGTTATCCCAGAGGCGTTACCACTATCACTGACTGGCTCGGCCTTGACTGGCGGCAGGTCCATCTTAGAGCCGGCTGGCATTGGCTTTGTTGGACATGGGGGAAGCTTCCAGCAGCTTCTCACAGAAGCCACCCCTGTAATCCCCCCCGCTACCAAAACCTTGCCACAGAAACCCAATACATGTTGATTTGCTAATAAGACACTATTCCTAAAGATAAAGCATATACGTTTGTTTCTGCAACAAGTTTCATAACTGGAGCCTTTAGTATTATTATAATTTAACAACTTGCCTACAAATAGCATCATCAAAACAGTATCATATATAAAATGCTTAGAAAAAGACTGTTTTTCAAAATTTTGAAGTCATTTACTATAAGCTATAAGAATTTTACAAGCAATTTATTAATATATTCCAAATGACACGTAAAAAGTAATTAATTCTTTTTTTAGTCCCATGTTATGTAGGCAAAAGACAGACAAAAGATGGGGAATAATGACAGAAAAGCAGTAGTAAAAATAATGTGATTTATTCTTATTATGGAAAACTGTCCTGGGTTGCAAAATATATATATAAAATGGATTTCTGCAGTCCGCAGTTTGTTTTCAGATGTCTTAAGCCTTTGACAGGTTGCTAATATAGGACATGATATCCACTTTCAGTCAAGCTGAGCAAGCTGCACCTCCAATGTATGGAATACCTGTATGTGTTTTCTTGACCTAACAGAAAATACTAAGCTCTTTCAAGCCTTCTCCTCACTCTCGCATTCATTTGATAGCCTCTCAAGAAACTTTGCTGGGTCTTACATCCTGATGAGCTTTTTGTGAATATCCTTGGATGCACAGAAGGAACCCAGGGAATGGCCTACCTAGGTGGTTTGTGAAAATGGAAAACCCAGCCAAGGCTTATTGAATAGTTGAGTTATATTGGCACTCTAGTCCAGCTTTTCAGATTGTCAGTCCTTGAAATTTTAATGCTACTCAACTCCCACACTGTTATTTACTTTGCCTGATAAACAAAAAAGCAGGCTGGCAAAGAATTATTCTCCCATTGCATTTCTCTCCTACAGGCGATGAAAAAATACTTAGAAATAAATCGTTGGAGCATAAGTGCCATTTCTCAGAATATCATGGGCTGTATTCTTTGATGCTAACACAGTTAATGTACAATATGCTTTTTTACGTAAGTACAAAATTTACTTAAAATCAGTACAGAAAATACAAATACCTCAGATGCTCAGCAGTAGATTATGCTTCAGAGCTGGCCATTTTACCATAAAGATTTCCTTATCTGAAAGAGCAATTGCCCCAGAAACACCAAGCTGAATGGTGTGGTTGATGTGCTTGAGGGAAGGTTGCCATCCAGAGGGACCTTGACAGGCTTGAGAATTGGGCCAATGTTAAATTCATGAAGTTCAAAAACTCCAAGTATAAGATCTTGCACCTGGGTTGGGGCATACATCACTATTAGTACAGACTGGGTGATGAATGAATTGAGAGCAGCCCTGCAGAGAAGGACCCAGGGATACTGGTGGACAAAAAATTAGATATGAGCCAGCAATGTGAGCTTGCAGCCCAGAAAGCCAGTCATATCCTGGGCTACATAAAAAGAAGTGTGGCCAGCAGGTTGAGGGAGGTGATTTTCTGCCTCTGCTCTTGTGAGACCCCACCTGGAGTACTTCATCAAGCTCAAGTGGGTGCAGAGGAAGGCCACAAAAACGGTCAGAGGGCTGGAACACCTCCACGGTGAAGGAAGGCTGAAAGACTTGGGGTTGTTCAGCTTGAAGAAGAGAAGGCTCCAGGGAAACCTTATTAAGGCCTTTTAATACTTACAAAGGGCTTATAAAGAAAGATGGGGAGAGAATTTTTACCAAGGCCTGTAGTGACAGGACAAGGGGTAATGCCTTTAAACTGAAAGAGAGTGGATTTAGATTAGATATTAGGAAAAAATTCTTTTCTGTGAGGGTGGTAAGACACTGGAACAAGTTGCCCAGAGAAGCTGTGGCTGCCCCATCCCTGGCAGTGCCCAAGGCCAGGCTGGATGGGGCTTTGAGCAACCTGGTCTAGTGGAAGGTGTCCCTGCCCGTGGCAGGGGGGTTGGACTAGATGATCTTTAAAGGTCTTTTCTAACCCACACCATTCTGTGATTCTATGAAACCTCCCTTTTCTGAAAAAAACATTGTACAAGTATTTGTTTAAAAAATTCCTTGCTATATCCTCTGTGAAAGTACCATGGAGTCTGCACTGAAATCAGAGATAATTAACACTACGACATTTCAAATTCTCACCTTCCCTGCTCAACTGCCTGATAATTGTTCCTTTTTGTTCCTTCTTTCTAAAACATGTTAGTTTTCAGATGCCCTATCTGGGTCTTGATCTTTGAGTGATTCAGCATAAATCTCAGATTTCCACCCTTACAAAGTTCATAGGACCTTACAGGCATGAAGTTACGTCCAATGAATTTTGTAAATCAGGCAGTAAGACACTGAGTGGTGTTGGATTTTAATGTCATTTGGGAATTACTGAATACTTCACCATTTCATTCCAGACCTAAGCTTCTTGACACTTAACATTTTTAACATAAAGCTATAGAGACCTCCCTATGGATATTAACCATAAAATTAGGATAATATTTTGAGGACATTTAATGATCATCTCTGAAATGTACTTTCAAGCTTCACTTTTTATTATACACACAAGCTATGGTGATAAAAAGCATTAAGGTTGCAAAGACAAGCACTCAAGCAATATTTACTCTGTAGTTTCTTCCCTTGTGAGCTCTCTTGAGCAGACACATTTTTTTTTTATATTTATCCATCAAATACCAAGCTCATTCTTGGGGGTATACAAATAACTACTACTAATAATAGATGCTGCAGAGAAGCAATGCCATCAGGAAATTTTGGATTTAATGTGGATGACATAAGTAGTTCATTTTCATTTCGCATCTAAAGGCATTTCTGCAGACTGTAACTCCCTCTCTCTTCCCAACTTATACAATAAATATTTTATCCCAGAGACCTGATTGTCAAACCTGGAATATTTTCCAGGTTAATCACTTGATCCCCATTTCATTATATCCTAGAGCAGAATTCTTCACTACTGCTGCTCTCATATCATAAAAGAACTAGAGCACAGCAGGCAATGTCCCGTTAGTAGACCATTCAAGCATCCATGTACACAAATGCTAAACTCCTACCATCCATCACCACTGCACCATACTCACATTCAGTTGCTTCATTTCTTTGGAGGAATCTAGCTAGGTGTGAACCAGCTGAATTATGAACAAATAATTGGTCTTTTCTTTTCACTCTGATCAAGTTGCATTCAAGTAAAATAAAAAAAAAAAAAGAATGAGCTTCAATTACCACTTTGAGCCCACTCCAGCTCCTTTTGGATCAGGATGACAGACTTTCAAGAGCTGGATATTCTTCAGTGTCTGCATGAGGCATACTTTAGTTAGTCTGTCAGCATATCTTTAAGTAATAGCTTTACATATGCACATATTCAGATTGCTTGGAGACACTAATAATTAGGCACAATGAATATCAGTATAGGCAATATGCTATTGCAGTTGATAAACTCTGCAGCTGTATTTGCACCAATGGCTTCCTAGGCAACATCTTAAGGAAACACTTTTGGAGCTGGTTTTTCATTAATGAGCCATAGTTTCAATTACTTCTTTTACAGGTCTGTTTTCTCTACTCTTTAGGCCAAAATCACATCGCCTGGGTCACTGTGGAGGCCAAATAACTTATCTAGCAAACAGAGAGAGGAAAGAGAGATTGCTTGAAAACTCGAAGGACACATATCCTGCCTTAACATTAATGTTATTGTAGACATGTTGGCAACTTTTATAGATGGGGCAATAGTTTTCATTTTTAGCTTTTTGCTACCTCAGCTGACACAGTCAGAATTAGAAAAGCTTCTGATAACCTCCATGGGCTGCTCAGTAACTCCATGGCTGCAGTTAACTTTTTTCTCATTTATTAATCAATCTGAACTCAGAGCAATTGTTTTCCCAGTTAGTAACCTGGAAGGAGCTTAGGATGTTAATATCAGATGTTGCAGTGCAGTTAAGGCATTGCTAGAAGTTATTTCACTTTTTTGCATTTATGCAGTACTTCTTCCCAACCAGGAAGCACCTTCTTGAATACACAACATTTTATTGCATTGCAAGATGAAAAGAGGCAGACAAGTTCTTTTTCAGAATAAAGTTCTAAATTTCTTCAACGGATTTTTTTTTCTTTAATTGCCATTTTTGAGGTATTGCCTTTTCCATATTGTTCAGAGAGCTCAACAAGAGAAAAAAACAGAAAAGTCAGAAGCATTCACTCATTTGAAATTTGGTAGTTATTGTTTGTTAAAAGACAATTCCTCAACAAAAAATTAAAATAAACAAGATTGTAATCAAAACATCTATTTCAAATAGCTCTGTTATTATATTTCTTTCTGTTCTAGAAAACATCTGCTGCATGAAAAACAGCAAATTGAGTCTTTTTCAGTTTTCTATACACTGCACAAGGCCATTCTATGCAATGAATATAGGAAATCATAGTGGTTTCAGAGTCAGAGGATGCCTCTCTTTGTTATGTGTAGAGCTCTCAAAAATACTGCTTTGAATACAGTATTCAAGGATAATACATTTTTCTGGAACAAATCAGAAGAGTTTTCCTCATATCCTGACATGCCTTTCAGAATTTCAAGTTGTTAGCTTTAAAATAACACTTCAAGTTTCACTTTCTTCTCCTATATTTCAGTAAGAAAGACAACTTATAATGTGTCAAAGGTTACTGAGACAGCTTGCCTGACTTTTCCTGGGTTTTATATTCATGGTAATTTTCACTGAGTTCAAGAAAAAATGTGAGCAAAAGCATGACTCCTATATTAGGATTGAAGAAAAATGTGCAAACATTTAGCCAAAACAAGGCATAAAATAGTTCTCACACTTCATATCAGTCTAAAATAACTAATAGGATAACAGCAGCAAGTATGGAAGGAATTCAATTACAATAGTAAATTGTAAATAGTAATTTACTATTAAGTAAATGAAAAGCTGGAAATGGTGAGATTTACTTGTTTAATCATTTGCAATTTTTCCTCAAGGAAAAAATGAAAGAAAATTTCAAATTGAATGTTGCTCTTTAATATTAAGTATTACCCCCAAATGCTTAAGTTCAGGTTTTTTTCATTCCTTTCATACCACAGCTACAAGGAGAGTAGGACTGAAATAAAAAAGTAAGAGCTCAGAAGTCTGGAATTCAAAGTCAAGGGGCTTGGTTGTTTCTTGCCATTGATGCCTGCACAGAGATGCTATTTCTATGCAGCCTGCTTGTGAAGAGAGCATGTGGCTGGACAGAGAAAAAGGTTTTAATCCTGTCCTTCCTCTATTGCTTTGGCTGATGGAGCTGAATCAGAGTGTGAAGGTCCAGAAGGCAAAGTGAGGAACAGGTCATAATTTGCAGCTCATATTGACCTTCCAAGCACAAAAAGAGAGGGGAGCGTTTCTGGTTTAGAGATATAATTCATACTTTGTATTGCTTCAAGGATGCATTCTAATGCACATGTTAAAGATCTAATGTTAAAGATCCTTCTACGTGTTTCCCAGGAATTATTTTTCTCTAGCAGTTTTCTAATTTCAACAAATGAAATAAGTAAGCCACTTGAATCAAACTGAAGTCCTAACAGTAGCTTAATCTGATAACATTTCAGGGAATTTGGACCTCGCTGAAGGTAAGAGAAGAGTTACCACTGACTGAGTGGAGCCAGTGCTTCACTTGCCACTACTGTCGTTCTGCCTGGTCTGATGTACTCTGCAAGTTGTTCCGCAAAACATGCCATTTCCTCCTAGAGTTTGTATGCTTTTAGTGCCAGTAACGAATGGGGAAAATGATGATGAAAAATACAGAGAAGATTTTCACGTTCTCTCTCTCTGTGCTTCCCCTTGTTCTGTCATCTTTGTTCACTTGCCCTCCTGGGCTTAGCTCACATCACAGCTCCCTGTGAGAGCTTGGTTGTAGGTGACAATGCTATGCTTTTCCAATGAGGAGAGAGGCACTAAACTGTGTCCTGTACACCCTTATATATGCAATTCCTCAGTTATGAAGTGGGGGAAAAAAAGCACAACTTAGAAATAGCAGTGCAGAGAAGCCTGAGTTCAAGAAAGGAAAATGTTTCATGCCATACACAATCTCTTTAGATCCACATAGGATCTACTGGCTGCAGGATGAGTTTCAGAGTCGGTGCTCATTTGGATGCCTGAAAAAGCAGAACAACACTCTCTTCTTCTAGCAAAGCGACACTCTGCGCTACTTTGGAAACATTTTCTTTGCATCACTATCGCTGTCTTTATTTTAGTGCCATCTCTGAGAAACTGACTGTTTACATTCATACCAGTCCTGCATACTGGGGTTGCATGGATACCAGATCAATATTAATGGTCTTTCCCTGCCAAATTTGAAATCACGTCTGCTGTCAGTAAGAGCTATATATTTGAGTGAACCTGGGACAAAACTGCAGTACCAGCTCACCATCTGATCACAGCTTTGTGGAGTGGGCTTCAACGCTTCCTGAGCCAGCTGACAGTGATAGCCCACAGTAACATAACTCTAGTGGTAGCATCCTTACACTTGTCATCTTCTGTTGTGTCTGAAATCCTGATACATTGTCTGCCCATGTGTAGTGTGTCTAGAAGCCATAAAATAAATGTGATGCCATGTTGCAATTAACATCACTGGTGTTTCTAAGCATAGAGCTGTTAGGGAGACTTGCCTGTAGGGTTTTCAGGGAACACACTATGTATGACACAATAAAAGGCTTAAAGGAAGAGATGAATAAGGTTTTGTTTAGCCAGAAAGCACAAAATGAAATTACTGCAACTAAGATATGGAAGTCTGTGTATGAACAGTGCTCTTATTTTTTGACGTAGAGATGATTCGCCTTAAGCTTTTAGATACAGAGTGACAGTGAGCTGTTATGAATCAAACAATGCTTTGCTTCAGCCTTTCACAGCTGCTAAAAAATTTTCATGCAATGGAAAGCACGATGTCTGGTCCAGCGTCCCCAAGTCAGGTGTTATGAAGTAAGCTTCCCTTCTAAGCTTTTAGTGGTGTTATTTTACTATGCAGTTTCTGAGGAAGAGAGAAGTAGCTGAAGACCATTGTACAGCCAGTGATGTCCCGTCTCCAGCTCTGCAGGAGCAGCATTGCCTATTTTATCTAATGAGACTGTTTCAGTTGAAGCCTAATAAAAGAACTCTGAAATAGACCTTCTGCACTTATTCATGAAAGTATTTAGATTGACAGCTAATAAGTAGTCTCCACCTGCTGGTATCACTGTTCCAAATAGCAAAGGACCTGCTCAGAGAAACCCAGTAATGAGGAAGTTCCTTCAAATGGAGCTCCATGCAAGCCTGCTATAATAGGGGAGAATATATTGTAAGGGGAAAGTATAGTTCATTCTGAAAAACTCAGGGCTGTATTCAGTGCATGTGGTCCTGTAGGCTTGATCTTGACTCTCTAAGGCACTAGTTTTTTGGGTTTTTTGCAAGGTGCTGTTGCATTTACAGTTTCACAGTAAGCTCAAGTAATCTTGGATGTTTTCTTTTCTTATTGAAATATGATGCTTTGGACTTGGGCATTATTAACTGATTGTATTGACCAGCACTTTAGCTACATTCATAGTTACTTATTTAAATAAAAATAATGAACCATATTTTTCTAGAAGTTTCCTGTGCCCTAGCAAGACTTAAAATTACAAAATAAAAAATCAGAGCAGGTGCAGGGTTCCAAGGCAGCAAACAATGAGAAAACAGACCCTTTTAAAGATCCATTTTTCCTCTGAGTTTTATTTATAACTGCTGCAGGGGACCAAGCACTTGCTTCCAAACTGCATACTCTGAGGGGCTGATCCTGTGCCAGCTTTATGAACAGAGCTTACATGGATCAGACACTAGACCCAAGGGATATAACCTTGATTGTTCTGCTATTTCCCACTGCATGGAATAGCTGTTGCATCTGTCTCTATCTGGGATTCTTAGTTTTGGTAAAGAAAAAAGAATCTGAACATGCCACCTACAGAGGAGACCAGAGTTAGCCTTTTTTGTTAGCCTGTTTGCAGCCTGAGAGCAGGGGGCATGCATAGCATTCTGCTGTGGCAGATTGACTACAAGCATGACTTTAATTATACGAGACAAGATGCCATGCTAACATGAAAACTGTAGTCTATTTATATGCATGAGTCTTTTTTGAAGTCTTCCCCCATTTATTTGGTAGAATAACATGATGGAAGATTATTTGTGACTGTATTTTTTATCATTTGGAGAGGAACTGGTGTATGTCTTGGAGCAGTTGCAATCTGGCTTTCATGACTGTAGAGAGCCAAGCTCAAAGTTGGTCTTTCCCTCTATCATGCTGGTAGTAATTACTGCAGGGGCCAGAGAAGAACAAATGATTAACAAGATATCAGTCGTAGTGATAAATAGGAAACAGCTGATGCTAGTTTATCCCTTAATGAGATAAACTTCATTAATGGGTGACTGATTAACTTTTTCTCTTTTTTTTCCCCAAACAAAATATGAGAAGAGGGAACCACAGCTAGAATGGCAAACAGATATGCCATCTAGGAGACGCTGCATGTGAAATCTGAGAAGTAGTGGTTTCTCCCATATTTAAAAAAAAAAAAAAAGTAAAAATATGGATGTTGTTAAAGCTAAATAAAGACTCGAATTTGCAGATCAGAAAATAGTTAACAGGCTGAATCTACCTGAAGGTGAGGTATAAGAAAGTGAAATAATTCAGTTTACAGTAATACTTAAAACTGTCCTATATGGCACCATTATTCAGAATGGAGGAAATGTAGTTCAGTCTCAAGGTGTGTTTTATGTTTCCTCTGCCATTTTCTATGCCCATGCATATTTGTATAGTCAAATTTATTGGGTTTCATGATTCATTGTTCCAAAGTAAAATGTCTCAATCTGTGTAATTCAGATATGCTTTGGCCAGCGCATCAAGGGAAGTGACTCTCTGCCTCTACTCTGCTCTGGTGAGATCCCACCTGGAGTACTGCATCCAGATCTGGGGTCCCCAGCACAAGACAGACATGGAACTGCTCAAGTGGGTGCAGAGGAGGGCCACAAAAACGGTCAGAGGGCTGGAACACCTCCACGGTGAAGGAAGGCTGAAAGACTTGGGGTTGTTCAGCTTGAAGAAGAGAAGGCTCCAGGGAAACCTTATTAAGGCCTTTTAATACTTACAAAGGGCTTATAAAGAAAGATGGGGAGAGAATTTTTACCAAGGCCTGTAGTGACAGGACAAGGGGTAATGCCTTTAAACTGAAAGAGAGTGGATTTAGATTAGATATTAGGAAAAAATTCTTTTCTGTGAGGGTGGTAAGACACTGGAACAAGTTGCCCAGAGAAGCTGTGGCTGCCCCATCCCTGGCAGTGCCCAAGGCCAGGCTGGATGGGGCTTTGAGCAACCTGGTCTAGTGGAAGGTGTCCCTGCCCGTGGCAGGGGGGTTGGAACTAGATGGTCTTTAAAGGTCCTTTCCAACCCAAACCATTCTGTGATCTATGTTTCTATGGGTCTATATTCGGGTAATACTATAGACACTGAAGCTCATAGCACAGTGCATTTTAAAAAATGGAAATGGATAACAAAAAGCCTCTTTTTTGTGTAAATCATGATAAACTAGGTGTCTCAGGCAGATGGTTGGCTTTTTAAGCAACACTCAGAACTTCAGTTCCAACCTACTGCCCTGTACAATCAAGTCTGTTACAGCCAAAACATGAAAGCAGACAATCAGTGCAATGTACTTCCTTCAGCTGCTGTGTTTTTCCACACATTAATACTGATCCTGAGGATATTACTTCAAATTGCAACAAAAGTAACAAGAAGAAAATAAGACCTCATCTTCTCCATGAGAAAATAGACTATCACTATCTCCATCTTCAGCGCCTAGCACTGAGGTTGGTGTCATGTTATAAATACATACAGATATAGGTATTTTCCAAGTATGGTACATGATGCCTGAAATGCTCGAATTTCAAAATAGTGGATATTTCAGTATCAATTGTTTTTCTATCTGTATCTTCTGCTGAAATGTAATGGAAAGGTTTGTTTCTTGCTAGTTTGAAAACAAACCACTTGTAAACCCCTAAGAAATTTGTGAGATGGAAAACAATCAACTTTCCTGGGTAAACTGAGAAAGATGAAAAGTATAACCTATGCTTTTCTCCAGTCAATCCATCCTTATGACAAGGATATAACATGAATGGGAAATGGCATGAACTTAACCTATCCTCTTTGCAACTTTTCACTTGTAATTTTGTGGTTTTATTCAGATACTGTAATAAATGTGATACACTAGGCTATCTCCAGGAGAGGGTTATTTCGGGTATAATATGCTGTATTGTTAACTGCAGCTGTAATTTAATTTCTGTGATACTACTTATAGATTCTCTTACATCCTAAACAAACTACTCTCGATATATTGGTTTATTCTTTTTTCTTGTTTTTCCCCTTTTTATTCTTTTAAACCAAGTCTTTGAATACTGAGTGTCATTTTAATAGGAAAGTAGGAATACAGCTCTGGGTGCTCCTGCTCCAATAGTGCATGGCAAGGTCAATTTGGGCATTAAGCTTTAGCTTTTACCCTCATGCAAGCCTAGCAGGCCGTAGGTATTATGCCAGGAACTCTCAGCTTCATTATAACTTCAGTATGTTATCAGAAATCCACATATTAGGCAGAGATACTGAATGACTCCATATTTTCCTTACTTAAAGAGAATCTGTTTTTTTCATGCAGTTAGATGTATATATTCTTCAATAAATTTTGAGCAAGTTATATGAAATTATCAAAAATAAACATCCACATTTAAAAAGAAAAAAAAAGAGATTAAATTTTCTACTGGCATTCAGTCCAAAATTAAATTACAAAACTGATTGATTATAGTTTAATATCAAGTTGTCTCTGTAGGTGACTATCTTTGAGTCACATTAAATCAAACACATAGTATTTACAATACAATAGGGACATAATTTTTTCTTTCCCAGTTCTCCCCTTGATTTGAGCTTGAATATTTTTCTAATTGGATATATTTTACCACAGAATTAATTTAATTTTTTCCCTGTATCAGCAATTAGATAAGTTACATGGTACATACTTAAGCTGTTACCTGCTTCTGGTGCAACATTCAGGTGACAATACTGAATCCATTAAGTGCGAAGGAGCTGAATAGACTTACAGCAAGCTGATGAAGCATCCAAGGAAAGGTTAACTTCAAGTTCAGTCTGCAAGCTAAAAGAAAAAAAATGATGATGCTAGCACTAAGAATAAGCATTCTGAAAAAATTTACTATTTCATTCAACTATTTTACTTAAAATGACTTTTTTTTGCTGAAAAGATACAACCCTTTGTTGTCCTTTCCCACAACTGAGAGAATGTCCATCACCTGTAGACAAAGATTAATGGTGATAAATAAGTGATGCAGCAGAAAGCATACAGATATATATGAGGATGTGGCCTGAGGGAATTCTCTGATCTCAAAGCAGCAACAGTGTTTATGAAGGGAACTATAGGAGAAAATTCCCTCAGAACTTAAGGCTCTGATCATATTAATCCCAGGCATTTGAGTCAGAATACATTATGCATTCATACTGAAGCTCCTTTCCTTTCAAACCAAAGCCAGTAATCACTTCTCTGGCACTCTAAATGGAGGGGTCAGCTCACCTTATCATGTTGCTGTGACTGATGGCATGCAGTGCTGAGAACAAAAAGTTGGACTACATTGGCAAAACTGTGAACTTTCCTGCATGTTTTTAGCAGTGGTTGGGATGAACAGCCCTTAGCTAGAATGTGATTTCCATCTTAGGCAAATTTATCATGCTTCACCTGGTAGTGACTGTTTTATAAACTGCCTGTGCAACTAGATACACACAAGGATGACTGAGAAACAAGCTGCAGTGGAAACAGAAATGCCAAGCCATGATGGTCTATGTCAGATGTAGGCTCTAAACCACCTTCAGATGTTCTCAGATTGCTAAAACATAGCCCATATGATGTTATGCACCTAGGCCCATGCCTAGAACACAATTATTCTATATTAAAAGTAGGTTTCTAAGATCTTTATGGGGAATTGCGCAACTACATAAGTATTTATTTTGGTTCAGTACTCTTCTGAAGTTAATATCCTGACTGTCCATACTTACCATTATATGATTTGCACTATGGAGTTGTTTGAAAGTGCTTACACAACATTTATTTAGATGAAACTAAACTGAAAAAACCTGCTCTGGGAGAGCATTAAATGAGTGCTAACTGCAAATGGGAGATCAGCCCATAGAATCAAACTGGAGCTAGTCTAAAGGAGAAACATATGGTTCTCATTTGCATTTGATCCTCCATGCCAGCTGTTTCATTCCACAGATCTACTCCTACTGCATGGCAACACCTGTTAAGGTCAATTTAGCTGCAGAGAAAAACGGGGCTGGACCTCTGCTAAGGAGGCACGCAGAATGCCCTTCATTCTTTCACCACTTTGTGCACAAAACGGAGAACAAGAGTAAGGCTAGAGCCTACTCTCCCTTCATTCTTCACTTTAAAAGGAAGAAATTGCTGAGGAAGCACAAAAATTTGGATTATAGTGAGCTACTGACATGGAGACCAAAGCAACACAGTCAGTAATTCTGCATGCAACATTTTTTCAGAGAACAAAAAAGCTAATAGTGAAAAAAGTAAATATTTCAATGGGTGCCTTCTTACAAAGAGATGTGCAGTGTAGGCAGAATGTCATTACATGCAACTGTTGCTTTTTTGTTCAAGGGACAGTATAAATCACAGTAATTTGTGTCTGATTTTTAAAGAATATAGTGTAGATTTGGGCGTGAATCAAGGAGCATGCCTTGGCTGAACTGTTTAGCTCTTACTCATTTATTTGCATTGATTTTTCCATGATTCTTAGTGTTTTTCTATTGTATAGAGAAAACAATATGGGAGACATCTGGTGACCACTAATTAACAGAAACTCTCTAATTTATACTAACAACTGGGAAATCTACTACTAAGCTTATAAATAAGCAAATACAATTTAAAAAGTCAGGATAATGTATCACAAAATTCAACCCTAATTTATTTGCTAATTTAGTTTTAATTATTTATGGCTATTCATAGTGTATTGTTAAAATGCAGAGAACTGTTGTAAATGCAAATGCATTAGATTTATGCTTCTGTCACAGCTTAACCCCAGCTGGCAACTAAGCACCACACAGCTGTAAGTGTGTGTGTGTGTGTGTAAAGATATATTTATTCACTTTTTTTTTTTGGTCACACATGTTAGCATTTCACTTTGTTCTTTAACAAGGAAGGTAGAATGTTGAATGGAGTAGCTCTTGACGAAAGAACTTTTTCTATTCAAATCACAAGAGCAGTGTTCTTTTTCTTATCCTATTGCCTGGGAAAACACTGAACAATAGACGTTACCATATTCAGAAAACCAACGTGTACATGCCAGACAAAGAGAAATGCAATACATTCTCTAACACTGAGCAGTCGTAGACAGGGTTGTTAAGAGAGGTGCTGTTGGATTGCCCAGACTTCTGCCTGCTTAAGGCGGCATAGGTCAAAACCTGCATCCAAGACTTTACCTCCAATACCAAAGTAAGTAAGAATGTGGCCTCAGGAGAAGGCAGGGGAGCTGCACCTTTGCTTTTGAAGTGACTGGGAACTGATCTCAGCAATACGGTTATCTTCAGTTCAGGGGAGGAGAATGAAAGGAGAGAGAGGGAAAAAGAAATATTTCTGTGAAAACCTTCCAGCTGTCTTTTTCAAATGCAATAGATTCTTCAGCTTTGCAAATAGCCTTACTGTGTTGTTGGGATCAACTCCCTGTTGCATGGAAAACAAAGTCTGACTCAACAGTATCTTCATGAATATCTGTGGTATTTTGGGATGTGCCACCACCTGGCTGGAGCTACACAGTGCATGTGGCCTGGGCAGAGTAGCCCACACAGGTCCTGTGTGTGCCACAGGCAAGGAAGTTGCACAGAAGCAGAGGTGGGCAACGGCTCACTCCCTTTGGCTTCTGAAGGTGAATTGCTGGCATTCAAAAGGGTTTGCATATTAGACTGAAATTTTAAACCATTCAGATTTGGACACTTAACATGAAGTAAGGTGCAGTCATTATTTCAGTTGTTTCCATGTAGATTAGTGACTATTTGTGCTTTTAAAAGTGTTCTTTACAGGAAAGACCAGACCTAAATATAGATACCTTCCTAATTATGAAAATCAAGGCCACAGGTTTGAAATGTTTATTTAGCTGGTATTATTTATTTCTGAAAAGAAGCATCACAAGTACAGTACAAAGAATGTTTCTTCTGTTCATGATGATTCTGAAAATAGAAAAGAAAATTTACATCCACATGTTTGATATTTCCTGATTTTATGGGAACATTTTTGATACAGAATTTTAGGTCAAAACCATTGCTTTTGGGAGGCCCAATGTACATTGAAAATTGAGCTATTGACCTAACTAAAATATTAACATGATCTTGTTTTGTTTAGGATCATTTGTAGATCAGGTGAAATGTTTATTTCCCCAAAGCTAGTAAGCTTTAATTTCTGTTTAATGTTTTCATTTTTGCTGACGTCTAGTACGTTAAGTTGTTGTGCTTGGTAATTCAATATATTGGTTTCACAAATGTTAATGTATTCTTAATCATGTTTTCTTGTGCCCAGGTCTACCAGTCAACCTACCAGCCTATTCCCAATCTAATGTTATCTCTAAGGTACAAAAACCAGAAACCTACATCAAGCATTTTGCATTGATTTTTACAAAACTGTCAAAACATGTCACAATGTTATTCATGTCAGCATTTCTCTGAGGCTTTGAGTGTTTACGTATTAAAAAATCCTTCTTCTTTGTGACACTGGAGACATCTGTCCAGTCAATGCTTTCAATTTTGTCTCCATTTTAAATTGGTTTAGAGTAACTTCTATTCTTATGTTCTGATTCTGCTCTCTCTTAACCTGTTGTTACATTAGGTGTTTCTGCCTGCTGCTGTGACTGGGTTTGTGAAAGGCAGGCCCTGCTTGACTCACCTGATCTCCTTCAATGATAAGGTGACCCGCTTAAGTGGATGAGGTAAAGGCTGTGGATGTTGTTTGTCTGGACTTTAGTGAAGCCTTTGACACCATTTCCCACAGCATTCTCCTGGAGAAAGTGGCTGCTCATAGCTTGGACGGGCATACTCTTCCCTGGGTAAAAAACTGGCTGGATGGCCAGGGCTAAGGAGTTGTGGTGAATGGAGCTAAATCCAGTTGGTGGCCGGTCACAGGTGGGGTTCCCCAGGGCTCAGCACGGGGGACAGTTCTGTTTAATATCTTTATCAATGTTCTGGACGAGGGCATCGAGTGCACCCTCAGTAAGTTTGCAGATGACACCAAGTTGGGTGGGAGTAGTGTTGGTCTGCTGGAGGGTAGGAAGGCTCTCCAGAGGGATCTGGACAGGCTGGATCGATGGGCCGAGGCCAGCTGTATGAGGTTCAACAAGGCCAAGTGCCAGGTCCTGCACTCGGGTCACAACAACCCCATGCAGCGCTACAGGCTTGGGGAAGAGTGGCTGGAAAGCTGCCCGGCAGAGAAAGACCCGGGG